>JALPQD010000381.1:0-733994 GCA_023101885.1 Typhlomys cinereus | reverse complement strand
GGAATTAAATTTTCATACAGCTAGGTGTTGAAATGCTGCAATCAAGGAGTTAGCATCATCACTTGTCTAGTAAGTGTTGCTGTCCATTGCCTGCACAGTCATTCATCCCTTTTTCCTTTAGAGAGAAGAAATCCATGTTCTCATTCAGTGGAAGGTGGATGAACAGAATGGATCAACTCTGTCAAGCCTTTTTATATGGGCACCCAGTCCCATTCAGAAGAGTACAGCCCTTATGATCAAATTATCTTTTATGCACCATATATCCTTACAGCATTCCATTAGGATTAAATTTCAATATGGATTTTGGAGACAACCAAACCATCCTGCAACAGAGTCTAAAGATTTTTGTTTGTGCATATCTTCAGATTTACTTATAATATTTTATTAATTGATAGCTTCATATAAATTGATTATTGCCCAAACTTAGCTACTATTATTTTTTTAATTTATTTCTTTATTGTGTGTATATATTTGTGTGTCTGTGCTTACAAACACACGCATGTGTGTGTGTACCAAAAGGCACTGTGTATCCCTGTGGAGGACCAAGGGTGACTTCGGGAATCATCCTGGATTGCTTCTGCCTACTTTTTGATTTACTTTGGGATTTCCCAGGCTCTGCCCACCAGGGTCAGAAGTTCAGGCCATTGCAGTTTCACATGGGACCAGGGATCCAAACTCAGGACCTGCTTGGGAGGTAGTCTTAACCCCTGAGCCATCTCTCCGGTTCCTTAGTTACTATTTATAAAACTTGTACTTACATTTCAATTTATGTCACATGCTTCTCATAGATACAGAAATGTCAATCTATTAATGTCAGATACATTTTTAGAGAATTGATAACTGAACAAAATCAAGGGAATTTATTTGAAGGAATAAACATATAGTACAAGCATCTTTCTCCTTATTAAACAATAATAGTTTATTGTTTATATTAGTTATAAAAAAGCTATATTAGTAACTTATACCATTTGAATTGTTTATTAGATCCCATTGTGCTCCATTCAAATTGTTTATTTGATCCTATTATGTTTCATGAAATATTCTAGAATCTAGATATTGGCATAATGATTCAGCAGAGAAGAAAACAAGTCAGGTTCCTACTCTCAGTGAGCATACAGAGGCAAAGGTCTTAGCAACTGTAAAAAAAAGTGTATAAGTGAATATTGAGAACAGTGCTAGAAGTTAAGGAGGGATATTAAGGAAATGGATCAGTAAAGAAAGAAGAATATGCCCAAAGTCCTTGTGATGGGAAAAAAAGTAATGGATGGCAATGAGAACAGTGGGAGGGTTAAACTTGTGTAATCGTTACTCTTAACTGTTGCTGTGAGAGAGCATTCAAAATCAATCAACTTAGGGGAGCAAGGGAGATTTATTCAGTTTTTGGTTCCAAAGGGGAGAAACAGACTTTCATGGTGGAGGCAAAATGGCTGATGGCTGAAGCTGGAGGCAGGTTAAGTCCTTGCAAACATCCTGGAGGCTCAGAGCTGCTCAGTAGGCCAGTGGGTGACTGCTGAACACTGGAGGATTCCTGGAGGGTGGAAGAAGAGGAGAGTCTCTCTCCAAAGTCTTCTGTTCTATGGTTCCTTGTATCTGGTCTGCCACTGGGAGGATCCAATCAAATATAGGGCTGGTCTTTGTATTGTAAATGTATTGATCTGGATAATCTCTTCAGATAATCTGACAACTGATTTTAGTTAATGCCAGGTGTGGACAAGAGGATTAACTATCACAGCTTGCAAGTAAAACTACAAAACGGAGATTGTGTAGACTAAAGTATTTGTGTTTCAACTGGAGTGAGGTCAAAAGCAAGAAATGTTTTCAAATACGAACATGCCGAGGTTTCTATTTATGTTTTAAGAGAATTTCTATTTGCTGTGGAGAACGAGCATGGGAGAAATTTATTAATGGAGATAGAATAGATTGAAGACTGCTGCCTCACTCCGGGGGAAAGCCCTGTGCCTGGAAGAGGCTAGCATGCACAATCAGAAGCAGAGTAAAATAGGGGCGTGCCTGTGGTTTGCTGAAGAAGTTGGAAGAAGATAATAAAGAAAAGAACTGACACTTGGGAAGAACTGCTGGGGAATAAAGTTGGCATTAATTGGTGTCCTAAAATTGGTGGGCTGTTAAGATAAGTGATTGAGAACACTTAAAAGTTTTCAGTTGGAAAAAACATCAGATTTATAAGGTCCAGTGGGCTGTCAAGTGGAGATGCTGAAAAGAGAATTCGATACAAGGCTCTGGATTTTAGAAGAGAAATAGGGGCTAGAGTTATCAATTCAGAAGGCATCCTGACATAACAGCAGACTAAGCAAGAGGGTAACCCATCAGACAGAAACAGCTAGAGAACTGAGAAACTGAGAGGAAGCTGTGAGTCAGAAAGAATAGGGTAGGACCATGGACAATGATCTGGAAACCAAGTGAAGAAAGTAGGCCTTTTCAAGAGGACAGGCTTTTGTGTGTTAAATTGAACTATTAAACTGAGAAGCGAAAGGATTGATAACTAACCCCTGGGATTTGTAGTATAGAAGCCCTGAGAAGATTGGCAGGAAGGTGAAGTGACACGTTTAGTTCTGAAAAAAACCCCAAGTCCTCAGCTTTCTTCACATCAATTCCCCACTGTTAACTAATATTTTTGGTTCTTGAATTTCAAAATATAATAATCTTTAGTTGCAATACTTTGTTTTTAACTATATGAGGCTTCCTGCCCATTATTTCTCAAAATTCAGAATTTAGAGTGTTTCTCCATCATACATATCAAGAATACTAATTCAACTACTCACGCTGTGGCATATGTTATAAACTGTAACACAATTTTTTGAAACGAAATTCATTTATCTTTCACTAATTTCCTAGCCTATTCCAATTTTTATTATTATGGCCACTTGCCAGTGTCAGTTTTTGAGTGTGTATAGACTGGGATCTTAACATCTTGGAAAATTCAAGTTTTGTGGTAGGCACAAATTGGTGTGTAATTGAATCAACAGTGTTCTAGGCACATTTGTGATGTAAAGGACATTACTAGGGAAAGTTCATTTTCTTCCTCTTCTTTCCCAGTATTTCAGCTAGCTTCTTGTCTTTGCAGTCACTGATTAGTCAGTGGGAAAAATTAAACATCACAGTGTATGGAGATGAGACAGAAATTTCTGTAGAAAGAGCAGAAGGATGGTGAAGCTTTATTAGGGAAGCTATGCTTTTAGTAGTATCATGGAGCCAGCTGACTGGAAACTGGAGGAAGAATTGGAAACTCTTTATCGTAGGTGGTATTAGAAGTTTTGACCTGGATTTTGGAATTTATAGTTCATAACATGTTTCTAACTGAGAACTTTTAGGGGACTTCAGACAAAATAAAGACTACTCACTATTTTTTATTGCAAGAATTTTTAAGAAGAAGAATTCCTTTAATAAAATATATGGTTAAAATATTCACAAATGCTGTGGGTACAAGTCCCAGAAGCTCCTATGGAGGAGCATAGTGGTCCCACGGATTTGACTTGGTCAACTGACAACTTACACTTTTTCTGAATCCACAACTATATAAGCAATTTTTATTGTTTAAAAGTTTACTCACTTTACAAACCCAAGAAGTCCCAAGTTAACAGATGATATTAAGTACGAATAAAATTGAAAAAGAGTGTTTATTTTATTTTTAGTGTGTGTGTGTGTGTGTGTGTGTGTGTGTGTGTGTGTGTGTATGCTTGAGATCACTTTAGGAAGTATGCGTCCCTGTGGAGAGCCAAGGGTGACTTCAGGAATCATCCTGATTTTTTTATTGCTTTGCTCTGGGATTTCCCAGACTCTGTCTTTCAGAGATGGAAGTGCAGGCTGCTGCTTTCATTCCCACTCAGTATTTGGGGATCTGCACTCAGGTCCTTTTGCTTTCAAGGCAAAAGCTTTAACCCCTAGAACATTTCCTAGCTCTTAAGTAACTTTCTTAAAGAACAGAGGAAGTAATGATGGAACTAAAAGCTCATGTTCTTCCACTCTACTGTGCTGATATAGAGATAGCTGCACAGCTAATAAGCCTGCAGTTTGAAGAACAATGCTGTCAGTTAGTGACAGGAACAAGTAATTATCTGTTATGAGGCCAAAACCAGTCTCCTGGCTCTTAACAGATAAGAAACATAATAGCATGTTTCACTTGTGGCCAAGCTTAAGCAAAGGTGTGGAAGCAGAGAAGCAATGGTTTTGGTGAGTATGCAGCATATAGTTCAGTGAGTTAAAAAATTTGTTTTAAAAAACCTTTCACAGGCTGGGAAGATGCTCAGTAGATAAGAGCATTTGCTGTGCAAGGATGAGTATCTGAATTTGAATTCTTAGCACTCACATAAAAGGCAGGCATGGCCAGGAATGACCACAATCCCTCTGCTGGGTATGCAGGGAGTGGGGAGTAGAAAGAAGAGGTTTACTGGGGCTTGGTTTATTGAGACACTCCATTTCAAAGGAATTAAGGCAGAGAGAGAACGAGAATACCTGGTATTGTCCCCTGGGCACCATACATCCATACCCCAAACACACACACACACACACACACACACACACACACACACACACACACACACAAACAAAGCAAAAACAAAACAAATAACATCTTTCCCAAGTATCATTATTATATATATTGTTCCATATGTATTATCATATCATTAGTATATGGGTATCATTACTATATGTGTAAAATCAGCAGTCATTAGCAGGAATGCAGAATCACTTATTGAGTGATAATTGATGTTCAGACACAAGAGGAAAGAAAATTAGATGGTGAGGTTTCTGTAATCAGTACAGATGGTCAGTCATTTGTGCTGTTGATTATTGCTTTTTAGGAGGTTTCATAAAAATATTTTTCTGTGAAAAATCATACATCCACAAAGTTAACCCACTGCTCCATACCACCCCCATTAGGTTGACTCATTCTTTCCTACCCTTGAAATTTTGCCTTCTTAAGAGATTCTGCTTGTTAAGTAGACCTTCCTCCCACTTAGTTCTATTACAGTTACTACATTTTATAATTTTATATATAGTTATTACATTAACCTATTATGGTTATTGACATATGCACATACACACAATCATTCATTTAGATTTATCCCTTGCTATTCCCAAGTAGCAATCTTTGTATAGTCTGATATCCGATGATATTATTAGTATTTTAGGAGTTTTGGTAAGCTTTAGTAAGTAAAGCCATAAAAGTTCACATGTTCATTTGAATAGAATGTGTTAATATTGGTACAGAGGATACATAAGAAAGGGTGGAAGAGGAGTAAGCAGAAAGTATCTTGTACATGTGTGAAATTGTCAAGAAACAGATTTCATTAAGAATAATGGCTTTTTTCAGTTTTGCTGCTCCTGCAATGAATGCCCTTGGCTCCATCCTGATGGGTATTGGATGTCACCTCCTGGCCAGAGATAAAAAGCTGTTAAAATAGAGTCTTATTGTAAGGATAGATTCAAAGGTAGATGGAATAAGAGTAGGAGACTGCAGTCAGGGGTGGCTCAGTCTCCCATTGCAAAATGGTTACCTTCTATCTGCCAGACTGTATGCCCTCACTTTCTGGTAAGATCATACCCCATCAGTTACAAGTGACCAGGAAGGACAGTCTGTGAGTTTAACCCAATGTTTCATTTCTTATTTGCAGTCCTTGATGGTGGCCTATTATCTCTGCTGTAGCATGATCCCCTCTCTCCTTGTTTCTGGCGGGGCCCTCCTTCCCCTTCTGTTTATTATCTTTGCAATTACTGTAGGTATTAGAGATTTATCTTTGAGTGTGTCTCTAAGTGGGTTTGGTACTAGGATCCACCTATTAGAGAGTACAAACAGTGCTTAATTTTCTGTGTCTGGGATACTTCACTCAATATAATTGTTTCTAATTCCATCCATTTCCTGGCAAATTGCATTAATTCATCATTTTTGATGGCTGAATAGTATTCCATTGCATAAATGTACCACATTTTCCTTATCCACTCGTCAACTGTTGGACATTTGGGTTGATTCCATTGACTTTGCTATTGTAAACAGTGCTGCTATGAACATGGTCGTGCTTGTGCTATCAAGATGAATTTTTGCTATGTGGGGGGTAATTCCCAAAAGTGGAATAGCTAGGTCATATGGCATTTCAATCTTTAATTTCTTTAAGAATCTCCAGACGGCTCCCCAGAGTGGTTGTATGAGCTTGCATTCCCACCAGCAATGTAAGAGAGTTCCCCTCTCTCTCCACATCCTCTCCAGCATTTGGTGTTGTTTGTACTGTGGATTTTTGCCATCCTGACTGGGGTGAGATGATATCTCAGGGAGGTTTTGATTTGCATTTCCCTGATGGCTAAGAATGTGGAGCATTTTTAAAGATATTTGTTAGACATTTTAATTTTGTCCTTGGTAAAGTTTCTTTTAAGTTCCAAGGCCCATTTTTTTAATTGGGCCATTTGCTTCCTTGGTGTTTAGTTTTATAAGTTCTTTGTGCACTTTGGATAATAGAGCTGTATCAGATATATGGTAAGTGAAGATTTTCTCCCATTCTGTGGGTTGCCTTTGTGCTCAATCACTTTATCTGAACAGAAGCTCTTTAATTTCATAAGATCCCATCTGTTAAGTGTTGGTTGTATTTACTGCGCTATTGGATTTCTGATTAGGAATCAGGCCTGCCTAATCTCTCCCCATCCTGAAGCTCAGGGAAATTTGCGGAAGAGGGGGCAGTAAGATTGTAAGAACACAAGGATGGGAGGAGCAATGACTTGCAAGATACTCCATACAAGTTAGGGCTGAAGCAATTATAATAGTATTCTGCATGATCATATCATTGGCCCCTCAAAGTCTAGCATGGACTAAAGGTACTAGGATCCTTAGAAGCAAAGGATTAACAGTCACAATAGTGTTCCTATACTTAAGGGGAACACAAGAAAGAGTTCTAGGAAATGCCACTGAGTCCTTACACCTCATCAGAGAGGAAGACCCAGAGAAAAATTTGATATACACATGAAAGGATGCTTCAGAGATGGGGGAGGGGGCACTGGGAGAAAGGGAGGGATGGGGGAAAGGAAAGGGAAAAGGGGGGAGGGAGCACGGAGGTCCAGGGAGGAGTGGAGGGAGGGAGGGGACAGGGGTACTTATTATGTTTGTATGAGCAGAAAAATAAATTAAAAAAAAGAATAATGGCTTTGCAGCACAGAATTGTACCAGACATTTAAGGAACAACACACAACGATACTCCTTAAACTGTTCCATAAAATTGCGAAGAAAGGAACATTGCCAAATTCTTTCTATGAAGCTAATGTCATACTAATCCCAAAACCTAATAAAGATACACTTAAAAAAGAAAACTATAGACCAATCTCTCTGATGAACACAGATGCAAAGATTCTCAACAAAATCTTAGCAAATCGGATTCAAGAACATATCAAAAAGATCATTCACTGAGATCAAGTAGGCTTTATCCCAGGCACTCAAGGTTGGTTCAACATATGCAAGTCAATAAATATAATCCATCATATAAACCAATCCAAAGTCCAAGACCACATGATACTCTCGATAGATGCAAAAAAACTTTTGACAAGATTCAACATTCTTTTAAAAACCCTAGAGACAGTTGGAATGGAAGGAGCCTTTATTAACATAATAAAAGCTGTATACAACAAGCCAATAGCAAGGAGTATACTTGGGGGAAAACTTGAAGCATTCCTACTTTGATCAGGAACTAGACAAGGCTGTCCACTCTTATCACTTCTATTCAATATTGTACTTGAAGTCTTAGAGCCATAAGACAAGAGAGGCAGGTAAAAGGGATTCAAATTGGCAAGGAAGAAGTCAAGATATCTCTCTTTGCAGATGACATGATTATATATCTGAATGATCCTAAGAACTCCACCAGGAAACTCCTGGAACTAATGCAGAAGTTCAGCAGGGAAGCAGGTTACAAAATAAATGTGCAAAAATCAGTGGCCTTCCTATATACCAAGGATGAAAAAAGTGAAAAAGTCCTAAGAGAAATAATCCCATTTATTATAGCCCCTAAAAAAATGAAGTGCCTTGGTATAAACCTGATCAAAGAAGTGAGAGACCTTTATAATGAAAACTTTAAAATCGTAAAGAAAGAAATTACAGAAGACACCAGAAGGTGGAAAGACCTCCCATGCTCCTGGATCAGCAGAATCAACATCATAAAAATGACCATCCTACTAAAAGCAATATACAGATTCAACACTAAACCAATCAACCATTCTTTAAAGAAACCATTCTTTAAAGAAATTGACCAAACTATCTCAAAATCCATATGAAAGCACAAAAATCCCACAAAAAACCAATTCAATGGAAAAAGAATAGCATCTTTAACAAATGGTTCTCGCAAAACTGGATATCCACATGCAGAAGATTAAAACTGGAGTCGTACTTGTCACCATGCACAAAAACTATTCCAAATGGATCGAGGACCATAATATTAGGACAGAAACTATGAAAACCCCAGTTGAAGAAACTGCCTTGAGCTTATTGGCCTAGGCCAACAGTTCCTGAACAGAAATCCAACAGCATAGTCACTACAACCAACACTTGACAAATGCGATCTTATGAAATTAAAGACCGTCTATTCAGATAAAGAGATTGTAAACCCAGCAAAAAGGCACCCACAGAATGGGAGAAAATCTTCATTAACCACATATCTGATAGAGCTTTATTATCCAGAGTGCACAAAGAACTAAAAAATTAAACACCATGGAGATAAACAGCCAAATAAAATATGGGCCTGGGAACTCAAAAGAAACATTTCCATGTCTAACAAATATCTTAAGAAATACTCCACATTCCTAGCCATCAGGGAAACGCAAATCAAAACTTCTCTGAGATATCATTTCACCCTGGTCAGGATGGCAAAAATCCACAAAACAAACAACACCAAAGGCTGGAGAGGATGTGGAGAGAAGGGAACTCTCCTACATTGGAGGTGGGAATGCAGGCTTATACAACCACTCTGGCAATAAGTTTGGAGATTTATAAAAATGTTAAAGATTGAAATGCTCCCTGCTATGCCACTTCTGGGAATGATTCCCCATAATGCAAAAATTTACTACCATGACACAAGCACAACCATGTTCATAGCAGCACTATTTACAATAGCAAAGTCATGGAATCAACCCAAATGCCCAACAGTTGACGAATGGATAATGAAAATGTGATACAATTATACAGTGGAATACTACTCACCAAAAAAGATGAATTGATGACATATTCCGAGAAAAGGATGAACTAGAAAAAAAATATATTGAGTGAAGTATCCCAGAGACAGAAAATTAGACACTATAAGTACTCTCTAATAGGTGGATCCTAGTTCCAAACCCACTTAATGACATATTCAAAAGTAAAGGTCTGTAATATCTACTGTAATCACAAAGATTATAATCAGTAGGCAAGCGGAAGGAAGCGTCCCCAACAAAGGAGAGAGGGGATCAGACTTCAGTAGAGAAAATAGGTCACCATCAAATATTACATGTAAACAGCAAGACATCTGGTGAAGCTCACTCTCACTTCCCTTCTTGGTCACTTGCAACTGAAGAAGTTTCATCTCACCAATCAGGGAGGGTATAGGGACTGGCAGATGGTAACCATCCTGCAAATGGGACACTGGCCCCCCTCCAAATGCTGTTTCCTACTCTTATTCCATCTTCCTTTTAGTCTCCTCTTATATTAGGAGCTTCATTTAAATAGCTTTTTATCTTTGGTTAGGAGGTGACCTTCAATATCAATCAGGATGGAGCCAAGGGCAGTAAAGGAAAAGCAAAACTGAAAACAACAAGAAGCCATAATTCAGAACACGAAAGACCCTACGTTAATCACAAGACCAGCCAAATCACTCCCTATCCTAAAGCTCAGGGAACCTTGTAGAAGAGGGGGTGGCAAGATTGTAAGAGCTTAAAGAGGGGGAGGATCAATGATATGCAAGATACTCCACACTAGTTAGGGCTGCAGTAGCCATAATAGGACTTTGCCTGACCTGCACAATGACTGACATGTCAAAGACCCCTCAAAGTCTAACATGGATCACAGGCAGTAGGATCCTTAGAGGCAAAGGTTTAACAAACATAATAGAGTTCCCATACTAATTTGGAGCCCAAGAAAGGGCTCCTGGCTATGCTACTGAGTCCTTACTCCTCATTGGGGTGGAGGACTCAAAAGGATGCTCCAGGGGATGGGAGGGGAGAAGGTGGAGGCATTGGGAGAAGGGGAGAGAGGGAGGGGGGTGGAAGAAAGGGAGAAAGGGGGGGAATTGAAAGGGGGGACTGGGGAGGGCTGGAGGGAGGGAGAGAGGATGACAGGGGTATCTATTGAGCGTGTATGACTGGGGAAAAAATAAGAGAAAAAAACAGTAAATCTGAAAAAAATGGTTTTGAAATTCTTGTTATTTTATGCTTTTTGCCTATTCTCAGATGTTATAGATGGTAGTAAGCAATGGTATCCTTTCCTCACATGCCTTACATGTGTTTTTACTCAATAAGTTACTTATGCAAAATATGCAAATCCTCCATACTTGAGTTATCTATATTACCATAGAATTAAAGAAAGAGACTCCTACTGTGGTCTCCAAATTGGATACTTTTGGAACTATATCTGGAAAATCCATTGTATATACTTCTGACTTAGGTGCTGATAAAGTACTTACTGTCAGCCCTTATATCACAGTAGCTGGAGATGTCTCCATTTAGGCAGACATCACCTCCTTTCTCATTCTTTTTATCAAAAAGTATAATTCTGCTCAAGCTGAATTAAAATTTCTGCTAGTAAACAGGACCCAATGAACCTGTACTTCATCTTAATGTGTTACATAGATAATATAATGACACAGAGATAAGAAGCCCAGCTGCCTGGCTCACCTCTTAACCTGAGTGTGAGAAGTTCTCATTGATTCTCCTCTAAGACTACTGCTAAGTCTACACTTTCAGTGGTGGTGTGGGTTTGCTCATATTCACCTCTGGTATCTGTGAAGAAAACCACCAATTTATTCCTCACAGCTGTCAGCACACTGTACTGGTTAAATTGCATCTTGTTTATCACACTAGTCTACGTATGTAATGCTTACATGATTGCTTTTGAAACTTAAAATAGTTTTATAGGTTGCTTGTAAAGGTCTGTTAGAGAGCTAAAATTTCCAACTATGGAACTGTTTTGAGTTTTATGGCATCCAATGAAAAATTTCATGAAAATATTTAACAGACTACAAAACGAAGTCTGTACCTCTCTTTCTGATTTGTAAATTTTATTCTTTAGAACCAAAGCAAAAACACTTCTTGGCCTAGGCTACAAGGAAGCATGGCGGTATCTCTCAGGACTTCTGATTCACTAAAGTAGTCTAAATTGTGTTGAAAAAAATTTAAGAAAGATGTAAAGTACAATGAGAGATTATTTACATATTTTATTTTTCTTTAGCTAGTTCAATGTTAAAACTTATGATCTAGTAAGTGCACACTGTGGACCATGTGAAAGATAAAATCATGTGAAGTAATATTGAATTTTAAAGATTACTCTGGAAGTTAAGAGTGAGAGCCAATTTAGTTCAGGAAGGGTCAAGTCAGAAAAGATAGGACAATATTATGTTAGATCATGACATTCATGACCCCATGGACAAAAATCGTACAACTATCGACAAAGCATATCCTGACCTGATTGCCTGATTGCTAACTATGTGCCAGCACTAAAAGAATGATATAACAGCCCAAACTGAACCAATACGAGGTAAAATTTGATTGACCCCAATCATACTCAGGTTAAGAAGAAGTGAGTCAGCCAGTCACTTATCCGTGTACCATCACGATATCTGTGTACCAAGCTACTGAGTTTTCTAATTACATGTTAAAAAAACTGACAAGGTAAATCATGATCTTATACCAGCCCAAACAGACAACTCTGAAAAAAGAAAATTAACAAATGCATCCTCATAGACATGGTTATCTTGCTTTAGTCTCAGCAGCAGTACATTTATATGGTAACATTAACAGTACAATTTATACAGTGCACACAAGCCACACATGAAATTAAAGAGCTTTGGTTCACCTAAAGATATTGCAAACTGAGTAAAAAGGCAACCCTCAGAATGGGAGAAAATCTCAACTAACCACACACCTGATAGATAGCGGACTAATATCTAGAGTATACAAAGAACTCAAAAAACTAAACACCGAGAAGATAAACACCCCAATTAGAAAATGGGCATGTAATTTAACAGAAATTTTTCCCAGGACAAAACTGAAATGTCCAACAAATACCTTAAAAAATGTCCCACATCCTTAGCCATCTGGGAAATACAAATCAAAACTACCCCAAGATATCATCTCACCCTGATCAGAATAGCAAAAATCCAAAATACATACAACAATAAATGCTGGAGACGATGCTGGGAGAAGAGGACCTTCATACATTGCTGGTAGCATTGCAGACTTATACAACTGCTCTGGAGATCAGAGGTAGTTTCTAAAAAAGCTAAAACTTGAAATGCCATATGACTTTGCTATACCACTACTGGGAATGTTCCCCCAAAATGCTTATCTTACTGTAGTGGCACATGTACATCCATGCTCATTGAAGCACTATTCACAATAGCAAAGTCATAAAATCAACCTAAATGCCCAACGTTTGACAAATGGATAATGAAAATGTGGTACTTATACATAGTACTCAGCCATCAAAAAAAAAGAATTAATATAATTTGCCAAAAACTGGATGGAGTTGGGAGAAGTTATACTGAATGAAGTATCTCAAACATGGAAAGTTAGACATCACATATTCTCCCTTATAAGTAGAACCTAGTTCTAAACCCACATAATGAAATACTCAAGGAAAAAAATCTCTATAATACCTATTAAAACTGCAAGAGATTATAACTAGGAGGGTATGGGAAGGAAGCCCCCCCAAAAATGGAGAAAAAAGAACAGTTAAATAGATAAATAAGGCAACTTTTAAGAAAGGCTCTTAAGTAGTGAGACATCTGATCCTGTCCACCTTCAGTTTCCTTCCTGTTCATAGGTGTTTGGAGTGGTTTGAAGTGCTGAATGTATGTCCCCCATCGTGGAGAGGGTGGGGTTGGTGGTTATTAGGAAGCCAGTTGGTTTCCTGGAGTCACTCATGCCTGTGTCCTATTCCTGTTCTTTCTCCTTTCAGTCTTTTCTCATACAAAGTCTTCCTCTTTTTTTGTCGTTGAGCAATTTTTCATTCTTTGGATAGAAGATTGTAGTACAAGATTAGCAAAATAGACAACATCAGCTAACCAGAATGCAAAACACCATTGACTCCCTAACAACCAGTCCAAGCAAATCTCTCCTCATCTTAAGACCCAGGGAAACATGACGAAGAGGGGACAGTAAGATGTAAGAGTCTAAAGATGGGGAGTTTCACCATTGGACAAGGCACTCCACTCAAGACAGGGCTGTTGCAGTCAGGAACAAACTGCAAGAAGACTTTACCTTAACAGACTTGTACAAAGGCTGACGTGTCAACTTGACTCCCTAGACTAGTGTGGATATCTGTAGAAATAATTTCAAGCAATAGGATCTTTAGATAAGGGTAGGGGACTACACACATCAGTGTAGTAGCCCAAGGTTGGTCTACCACAGAGGCAAGAACCCCCACTAGAGCAGAGGATTCAGAGAGAACCCAGGGACCCATACAACTCCATGGTTAAGAGGGCTGGAGGGAACAGGCTTGATCCATGAAGGGACGGGTGTAAGGGAGAGAAATAGGAAGGGAAAGAGGCAGGGCAGGAAGATGGAAGGGTGAGAATAGAGGAAGGAATGAGTGTGGTAAAGATATTCACTCATTAAACTGTAAAAAAGGGAAAAAAGAAATAAAAGGGAAATAAAAATTCTAAAAAAGTGGGAAGCAAATTTCTAACTTGGGAATCAGGAAGTTCTGAAAAGCATGAAAATGATAGTCACTGAATCTGTTTCTGTAAAGTGAAATCTTTAACCTGCATCCCAGTTGCAACATTCTGTGGCCAAATGAATCTGATCTCTTTCCTAAAATCCATGAAGTTTCTTACCTTTGAGCTTTTGCTTCACAGTCTTTTCTCCTTTATACACCCCACATCCTGCAGTATTCAAATTTTCCCTTTTCTAGGCACACATCAAGTGGCCTTTCTTTCGACATTGCTCAAACTCATAGGTCCTGTTACACAACTGCACACATATCTCTTAATACCAGCCTTGGTTGTTGAGCAATGTTTTGTGAACCACTTTGTTGAGTTTTCTCACAGGCCTAAAAGTTGCTCTGCCAACTGGATTAAAAATTTTCTAAGGATCAGAGGCATATTTCAGGTTTACAGTGTCTAAAAGAGTGCTTTGCTAGCAATAGGATTCAGGATATGAGTCCATCTAGAATCTTAGACAGATGCTGCTGAATCATTTTCTCTTGATCATAGATTTTAATCTCAGATGTGAAAGATTCTGCTCATCGAGTTTGGCATGCACATTAAAGGATGCTCTGGGGATGGGAAAGGGAAACACTGGGGGATGGGGAGGGAAGGGGGATAGGGAGGGAAGGTGAAGGGGAGGGGGCACAGGGGGTTGGAGGGAGGGGGCGACCAGTGTACCTGTTAAGTTTGTATGAGTGGAAATTTAAAAAAAGTAAAAAAAAAAAAGAAAGATTCTGCTCATTGAAGCCCAGCGTCTTTTGATTTTGGCATTCTTAGAAATTTTAACATATTAGAATCTCCAAAATAGTTAACAGAAATGCCCTAGTTAATGTGGTTGACCTAAGTTTCTTTGTTAGATTTTGTACAAGCTTTACGTGTCGCTTAAGAAAAGCAGACAACTGCTGAAATGAGTAACTCAGAGCTTTGCTGGTTAGTCAGTCTTCTCATTCCGGAAGCAGAGACTTCCACGCAGGCTCATTTACATCCGCATGCTGCTAAAGGAAGTTTAGGGCAAAGTGTCTCAGTCTCTATTCAACATGCGTGTCCCACATAACCACATGGCACTTATTAAAACCACGCATATCCGTTCCCATACACCATGTCTAGCCATCACTGCATTAATCATTACTGACAGCTGCACTTTTCTTTTAAGCATCTAAGCACTTTGGTGCCAATGTGAGATGCAGTGTTTGGAGCAAAGCAAATGCCATTTTAAAGTCGCACACTTCAAACATGACTTTTACATGCCGTGGAAGATTGACTTGATGGTATACCTTTGTTCTTGGAGTTTGTGGAAGGCAAAGGATGTTCCTTTACCTATTTCTTCACTGTTTTCAGCACTGGGCCTAGAGATTTCAGCTGCTAGATAAATGTGTAATTGTATGATGTTTGAGGACAGAATGAAGAAGTCAAGAGAGCATATTAGTATGTTAGAGGAAGTATATCATAGACAAATAGTTGCAAAGCACCTATTTATAAGCCCTGAACTTGAGGAAGTGTGAAGGGATACATTTGGACAGTTTCATTCATTTGTTTTCCACTCAGCTTAAAAGGAGAACAAGTGAAAAGATAAAGCAAGACAAAAAGAATTCTTTATTTTTCCCCCATTTCCATTACTGAGCATATAATATTTATTTCTTCCATTAATAATCTATTACCATAAATCGTATAAAACAGCAATGAGTTTAGCTTCCATACTACTTTTTTTTTTTAAAGAAAGCCTTTCTTTGTACCAGCATTTGAATATCTGTCTATTCTTGAAAAACAGCTGGCAACATTGGCTCAACATTTTTTTTCAAAACATTTTTTTTTTGAGACAGGGATTTATGAAGCCAAGGCCGGGCTTAAATTCACTATGCAGCCAAAAGTGTTTTTAAACCCTTGACCTGATCCTCCTGCCTTTGCCTCTCTAGCGCCAGCATGATAGCTGTGTACATTCATGCCCTGACTGACAAGGTAATAAATGGAACTGCACAGTTTCTATAGCTGTCAATCAGGACCATGGGCACCTATTTAGATCATACATATGTATAGGCATATGGCCTATACATTATCTTGGGACTAGTTTAGAATGGGAAGTATCTGGAGGCCAAGCAAAACATTGATTTTAAACTGAACTACACTTCTCTTATCAAGGTATATTGTAAATCACATTGATCATGGGATCATTTAGTTGTCCCTTTAAGCATTTTGAATGTGATTCTCATTTGTCAAATGATGGTCACTAAAGCTGTTTTCAGTTTTCATCAGTTAACTATTCAACCTCATAAGAACACAAGACAGGAGAGAAATCTGTTGCGGGGGGGATTCAGAAAGAGCAAGGAGCAGCAGAGGAAACAATGGCACTCAGATGTAATCTCTGCTTCCCAGCTACCGTTTCCCATTTCCCATTTAAATCTTCACTATCACACCAGGAAGTTGTTTGACTACCCTGAGTTTTAAATGAAAAAAGTTTGAAGTTCAGTATACCTTCTAAGTTTATATCTCTGTTTCTCTGTCTTTTAACATAGGATGTTTCCAACCATCCTATCAATTTGCATGACTTCCTCTTCACAGAAAACTGAATTGGTAGTGCAATAGCTATTCATAAGTTATGCTCACGGTGTTAGATTTAGAATGCTGTGTATTTTAAAACATATATAACAAATATAAAAATGTAATAAATGCAAAATACATAAAACCAAGGATATGATGGGCACTTAAATATAAATACCATGAACCAACAGGATGGCTTAGAGTGTAAAAGGGTTTATCAGAACCTACATGATGGAAGTAAAAAAATCAACTTCCAAAAGTTTTTCTGTGACTTGTAATGTATGCTCTGGCACCCACTCATGTGCGCTCATTGTCTGTATGAACACACACACACACACACACACACACACACACACACACACACACAACCAATAAATGAAGTAAAATTTCTTTATTTTGGATTGTTTTAAAAATAATTTATTCATACATTTAGGGGCTGGAGAGGTGGCTCAGGGGTTAAGCCTCCGCCTTGCAGGTGGAAGGTCCTGAGTTCGGATCCCAGATCCCACGTATAGATGCCAGGCGGAAGCAGGGGCGGCCTGCACTTCTGGTCCTGTTAGGGCGGAGCCTGTGAATCCCGGGGCAGAAGGAGGTGGAGGCGTCCATGGTGGTTTGCGAATTCGTCCGTGGTTCTACACATACACAGACACACACACACACACACACACACACACACACACACACACACGCGCACGTGCACACGCACATGCGCACAGTTGAATAAAAAATAATTTATTCATACATTTAATCGATCACATTCATAACCTTAGAGTTTAGTGTTTGTAAGAGTCAATGCTAATATACAAAATAACAGAAATGCTTCTTTATACAGAAGTAAAGTAGATTCCTAACTCTTCACTTATGTGTATACTTCTCTCTATCTATGGACATATGTTCTAAGTTTTATAAAATTGATCACAGCCATTCCTTAACTATGTGTAGCCATTGTCTTAATTGTGATATTTCATAATCACTGACCATAACTGACCTGGCTCACTCCATCTATCACCAGGAATCATCATAACAAAGGGCATTTAACATAAACCTTGGTAGCAGTTACCAAATATATTTATAAAGTTAGTGTGATAAATCTTTTTGGTTTCCAAGGTGCTACTAAGGCTGGAATAACAAACTCTATTGTACTCAGAAACTAGGAATGTATTTGGAAATCCTGGACAAGGAAAATAAAAAGGAACTCTGTTGGTTAGGATAAAATTGTTGTCTGATATCTTTTATCCACACAACCCTGGTTTATGAGAATTTGAGTTCTATATTTTGCTTCACATGGATATGGATGTAAATAAAATATTCCATGTCTGCTGCCTAATGATGGTAAATCTGCATGAATGACTGGTGGGTTCCTAGTGAAATGAGCCAGTAAGACCAGCCAGGGAAGAGGAGATCACTTCCACTGGCCGGATGTTGAGTGTGTGATCCCATGTCCATACCCAGAAGGGCTGAATCATCTCTGGGGATGCACATCTGCCTGACTGTGGTGGGCAGTGTTGTGAGAAACAGTGGCTTGGACCTCATTTGACACTTTAAGCTGCCTGGGTGAGGAAGTTCCATAACAGGAGGCTGCTGCTTTGCATTGCCTGATTATGTCTAAATAATACTAAGGAAACAGATTTTGAAAGTTTATCATCAAGAAAATTGATTTTTTCTATAACTGTAAGTAATTAAAAATGAGATAGTATTTGATAATACATATGGAGGAAGAAATAAATATGATTTTATTTTTCAATTTCACTTCACTCCCTCCATCTTCTACTCTGTCTTCTTTACCTTTTTCCTCCCTCCTTCCTTCTCAACCTTCCTTCCTTCTCAACCTTCCTTCCTTCTCAACCTTCCTTCCTTCTCAACCTTCCTTCCTTCTCAAACTTCCTTCTCAACCTTCCTTCCTTCTCAACCTACCTTCCTTCTCAACCAACCTTCCTTCCTTCCTTCCTTCCTTCCTTCCTTCCTTCCTTCCTTCCTTCCTTCCTTCCTTCCTTCCTTCCTTCCTTCCATTCATTGAAACCTCATCTTAAATAGAATCCAACTCCTTCCCTGCCTCTGAATATAGTGTAACTCTAAGAAGATTGACTATTCTGTGCTAGAAAAGTGTGTTTAGATATATGCACAAGAATGCTTTTGAGCGTGTGTGCCTGTTGACCAAAGATGATACTGGGAATGATCCTCTTCCACTTTATTATTGTGAACCTGGGTGTCTAATTAAACCCATAACATGCCATCAAGGTTAGTATGGTTAGCCAACTTGCTCTGGCAATTCCCAGGCTATACCTTCCAATCCTATAGGCAGAGAATCACACCCTCACACCCAACAGGCATTTTTAACATGACCATCAGGATCCAAAGTCAGGTCTTTTGATTGCTAAACATAGGCTTCAATCATTGAGCTATTTCCCTAGTCTGGATTCTCCAAATCTTAATCTAAAATGATGATTTTCATCTGTTGCTCTTCCACTTACCTTCTCTTCTGTCTGTCTCTCTCTGTCTCTGTATGTCTCATTTTAATAAATAAAACATTAAAGAAATGTTGAATTTATGTCCAAAATCCCATTTTGAGTAGTAACTAAATAAGTTTATTATGAGGATAGTTATAATACTTTTCAAATGTCAGTGTTTCTATGAGTAGCCAACATTTATTAAAGCATGAATGCTGGCCCCCACTTCTCAAGATTCTTGGAACAGCACCTGGGATGTGAGTTTCCTCTTGGGCTGATATTCTGGCCCAAGTATCACACTGGAATAAGCTCAAGACATTGAGTAGAACAGTGAATACCTTTTCTGAATTCTTTCTTTTTGGTATTCACTATTCTTCAGGTACAGGCATGAGGGAGGAACTCACTCCTTTCCTTTGATGAATCCCTATCCAGAGAATATGTGTCAGCATTTTTTTCTTCTAAACAGTATCACACACTCTGGATAGAATATATTTTTATTGTCTTAAAAAAACTGCTGAGTGTACTCATAATCTTGTAAACTGGGTTTTTTAGAACAAATAAGCAGATGTTTGTCATAATGTAACAGAAAAAAGAAAAAGAGAAGAGGAAATCTAATACAATTTTATTTATGTATGAGAAAGCTTTCCAAATAAATAACTGCCCAAGTTTACACTTTCAGTTCTGAGCTTGGCCTAGATTCTCTTGTACAGCACTCAGATCCAAATTCTTTGCTGTATTTTTTTTTTGGGGGGGGTAGGAGTTCCCTGAGGAAATATTGCTGAAATTGTTTTTCTCCCCTTTCAGTTCTTTATGGATGTTAATTTGACCATAGATGAAATATTACCTTTCTTTCTTGTCCTACTTATCAGAGTTCCATTGCCCTAATTTATCTTGTAACTAATGCCCAGAAAAATCCTGAATTACATCCTCCCTTATAAACATATTAGACGGCTATTCCTTCATTAATAGCCATTCTCCTTTTCTGTGCTGTAGCTTCAGAATAGCTTTTCTCCTGTACATAACAACCATGAAATTTGCTAGTTCACCTGCTGTGAGTGCTCTCTCTATCCTCTTCCTGTGGGGAATCAGAACACAGTTCTGATTTATAGCTTGAGATCTCATAAAAGTCAGATCATACTGAAATTCCTACAATGGCCCTTGAACAACTCATTTAATGTTTCTAGAGGGTCTTTGTTGATTTCCTCATATGGAAAATGGAATAATAACAACTTACAGTGGGTTTGTGGTGGGAAGTAAAGGGAAAAAGACATGTAATGTACCTTGACTGTTACTGATTAGCAGATAATGGCCACAATAAATGTGAGTAGTTACTTGTATTCAGATACTATAAGCAATTCACACATCTCTCATTGTCATGGTTTGAAATGTTAGATGTCCCTCACCTGCTTATACACTTCCATTCTTAGCTGTTCATAACCTTTATGACAGTCATAAGGTACCTGAGGAGGTGGAGCCTTGCTGGAAGAAGGCACATGATGAGGAGCAGGCCTGGAAGTTGGTTAGTCTTGCCCTACTTTGACTAGCAGTCTATTCTAGCAGCCTGTTGTGCTCTTTTGGCCTCTAGGATGGATGTAACCTGAGCCACCTCCAGCTCTGCTGCCCATGCCGCCTCTTCTACCCTAGTGGATTGTATCTCTCCCTGAAGCTATAGGCCAAACAAATCTCCTTGTTTTTCCCTTTATTTTGCTTGAATCTCAGTGTTACCTCACAGCAGCAGGAAGAGTGAACATAATACTTATCTTGCTTAAATTGCTCTGTATTAATTTTTTACACAAAAATGTTTTTTTGTCCTTTTCCACTGGCATAAATACAGCAAAATTTGCACAGCTTAGATGCCAATTCTAGCATGAAGTCTTAAATGAAAAAAATGTTGCTAAGCAGCATCATATTTATTCATGGGACAAGTATTCTGCAAATAAGTCACAATTGGGTAAAAAATTACCACAACTTTAATTTTTTTTCCTTTTTCTAAATCTTTCTTCTCTGTGTACATTCATTAGTACCATTAAGCTCTTCAAGCATCAAAACTTTTCAGGTATCTTTTACCTCCTTGAGAAGTTGTGTCCTATGTGACCCCACACCATGACACCTGCTGACTTCCACCATTGTACTCTGGCAATCACCATGTGATAGTTTTTTCCTTACTAAGAGCAAAGACAAAGTCATCACAATGGGTGCATAACCCTCTGTCTCCCTTATTTTAGTTTCCTCTGCTCTCCTGTGACCCCTTCATTCAAGTGCATGCACCGTTTGCCTACTGCCTCCCAAACTCTACAAGCTCAGACAGTTCCCCAGATAGCTGCTGCCCACACTGCTTCTTCTACCAAGAATACTGGTCTTGCAATCAGTAGCATGGCTTATCTTCCCGATAATACCTTTGCTTCAGGCTGCTCTCTGACCTCTGTTTCAAAATTACATTGCCATATATTTTTTCATCATTATATTTTTTTCTTTAAAAGTTGTCCTTACTATCTTTTAACATGAAGCTTCCCACATAAATATTTATTTCATATATTACATATAAATGTATTTTATATTTAAATACACATTATTTATTATGTGTCTCTACATGGTATAGAGTTACATACACATTTTGTTCCTATAACAGTTAAAGCAATGAAATAGCTGATGATTATCTTTGTAATACCTTTTTAATTTTATTTTTTTACTTGTGTGTGTGTGTGTGTGTGTGTGTGTGTGTGTGTGTGTTTGTGTATGTATATATGTATCAGAGGGCACTATGTGTCCCTGTGGAGGACTACAGGTGAATTCAGGAATCATCCTGGGTTACTTCTACCTCCTTCTTGCTTTGCTCTGGGATTTTCCAGACTCAGCTCACCAGGGCCACAGTATGGGTCACTGCCCTTTCTGCCTGGCTTTTTTACGTGGGACCTGGGATCTGAACTCAGGACCTTCTGCTTGTGAGACAGAACCCTGAGCCATCACTCCAGCCTTGTAATATCTTTTAAAAATTTGCAAACTATTTATTTTACCAGAAAATAAACACAGACTTTAAAAACACATTGGAAGTAACAGATTTTCAACTTTTCAGAAAGAAAATCATGTGAAATTGGCACTACCTGGACAGATGCAGAAGACCAAATCTTCATATCATTTTCACTTTCAGGGTGGCTTCTCACTATCTGGTCAGTTCATCATGGTGCTGCAAGAACACACTTTACATTGGGCCTGATACCACAGTTAACTTTTCAGACAGAAGACTGAAAGAATATTGTGATAATAATCCTGGGTGTCAACTTGACCACACCTGGCATTAACTAAGATCAGTTGAGACCACCTGAAGGAATATCTGGACCAATACATTTACAATAAAAAAACAGCCCTAGATCATATTGGATCCTCTCTAGATCTGATTGGAACCTCCCAGTAGTGGACCAGATAAAAGTAACCACAGAACAGAAGACCAAGAAGAAGAGAGACTCTCCAAGGATGTCTGCAGTGACTTAATCTGCCTCCAGCCTCAGCCACCAGCCATGTTGCCTCTTCCATGAAAGACTGTTTCTCCCCTCTGGAACTGCAAGCTGAATAAATATTCTTTTCTCCCTAAAGTTGTTTGACTTTGGGTGTTCTCTTACAGCAATAGTGAAGAGTAACTGTTACAGATATTGTAGTGGTTTAGAAACTATGGTGTAGAAGGAATAAACCAATGGGAAGAGCAGAGCCTCTTTTCTCAAATGAAAACAGAAAACACAGCTAACATCAGTGTTTCTCAGACAGTCTGCATATGTGCTGCACGAATAACCTTTTCTCACCTCCATCTGTCTGGGCAACAGAAAGAAGTGGTGGCAAAGAGCCAATACAATAACATAGATGCCTATAAACATTCTGGGTTTGCTCCTCTTTCCACTGGTAGTAGTAGATATCTTTTCCAGTATTGGCAGCACTTGACTGGTGGATGTAGGAGCCATCTGCTAATCACACCTTGAAACCACTTTTTGCATTCATAAAACAGGTCAATTTTAATGCCCCCCCCCCCGCAATTGGCAACTTTAGAGCAACTGTCTCTCTTCTTCTCCTGAATGGTACACTCTTAAACAAAGGGTCTTCAAACCACTTTGTAACTCAAGTAAGATCTGTAGTTTTGCTAATTACATAAGTGAACAGAGCCACATTTGCCATCACGTGTCCACAGACCTCCAATGGAAACAAAAACTGACTTGCTTGTGGTAGAAAATAAATTCCAAAATAAAAATACATTTTTAAACCCAAGACTAGATATACTGAGGATGCTTATTGTGCCTGCAGTGTCTTTGTATGTGTCCACTTTGTGGTGTGTGTGTGTGTGTTTGTATGTGTATGTATTTGTATCAGAGAATACTTACTTGAGTGTGTTTTCTTGTAGAAGCCCAAGGGTGATATCAAAAATCATATCTGGATTACTCAATCATAACCTCTTTATTGCTCTGCACTGGGGTTTTCCAGGCTCTGCCCTCCAGGGCCAGAAGTGCAGGCTACTGTCATTTCTATCCAGCGTTTTTCCAGTGATACTTTGTAGAGTCATTAATTGTCCATAATATGCATATGATTATTTTACATTGTATGTTATTTTTTATTTTATACTCCCATGAAAATATCATCAGTTTATTAATGAATAGGAAGTACACAGGTCCTAAAATAGAATATTAGACCCACAGTGAGGGCTAAATAAATATTTGCTGTATTGACCAGACAGTCTTAATATCTTATCTAGTATGTATTTCTTTTTAGTTAGAGAAGTAGGTCTGTGATTCTACCTAGAAAAGGTTATTCACTTCCATACTTCTTTACTACTAATCATTTGAAAATAAGCTCTACTCAGTTTCGCCTATGTGATGGTTACTCTTAACTATTGCTGTGAGAGAGAACCCAAAGTCAAGCAACTTACTGGAGAAAGGCAGATTTACTCAGTTTATAGTTTCAGAGGGAAGGTACATTTTCTCATAGTGGAGGTGGAATGGCTGGCTGGGCAAAACTGTAGGAGGCTAAGTCACTGCAGCCGTCTTGGAAGCTGAGAGCTGCAGACTGCTTGCTGCAAAGGCAGACTCCTTCTGGAGGTAGGGTGGGACTAATCCACCTCAAGGCTCACCCCTTGTGATTGCCTTCCTTGAGCAAGGAGCAAGGCTCCACCTCTCAAGGTGCCATTGATCTTGGCAAACACATGAGACTGCGGGGGACACATTTCAAATCATGACAGCCTATAATCAAGAATATTACATAAGTAAATATATACATATATTATCATAATATGTATAGTATAATCAAATGGCCTCCATTGGATTTAGGATGAGATAGTGCTTATCAAAAAGGGCTTATAAATTTTTTTCTTTTCAAAGAAACTAAAAGCAGAAATAATAATTAGGGTGAAATTTTGATATGTAAAATCAATAATCTAGTTTGTATTTATGTCAAATTTTATCTTTCTTAGAGATCAAGTTTTGTGTTCATAATTTTGAGGAGAAATTGAAGTCTTTCTTTTAATTTCTGCCTCTGCTTATTTCCTTCTTCTGCTTCCTCATATACTCCTTCTTCTTCTGCCTTTGCTTTACCTAATTCTCTGCAGTTTTCTTCATCCTCATTTTCCATCTCCTTTCTGATGTATGTCTTCCACTTCACTTTTTATTTTTAAATATATGCTCTCCATGTTTCTTAGAAAAACAGAACAAAGATTTATTGCCTCTGGAGACCTGAAACCAAAATGATGGATTTACTTAGTAGGATGGTATTGGATTTCTCTTGGGAATGGAACACTAACTCTTTATTTTTCCTAAGTAGCCAAATCCAAACAGGTCATTCCTAAGGAATGAAAATGTCAAATATGTGCATATGTATATACCATATTAAGACTTTCAGCAGACACATGGTCTTAACCTACGAGGAATTTACATTATACCTAGGAAACGTATACTTAAGAAATCCATTTAGTTAGTAATATGCGGTAGCATATAGTTAAAAATCAAGAATGCATTAAGTTTTAGCAGCAGTTATTGGCAAAATAATGGAGAATTAAGTGTAATAGTGACTTTTATTTACTTACTTTCCGGTTGATTTGAGTGATGATCACCAAGTCTAGTAAATCTAGTTCTCTTTGCCTCCAATCATCTGAGAGTCCCTCCTAATGGGCAAAGAACAAACCACCAGGAAGGGGTAAGAGCTGACTTTAAATCAATCACAAAAATATTTAGCTACAAATATTTTTTTGAAAATGTGTATCTTAATGCATTTATGTATATGTAATATGGGGCACATATAACTTTGCATAGACTGTTTTTAAAACATAATTGTCTGTGAGAATGAAATGCATTGATAGGGAGCATAGACCTCATGCCCTCATGTGACTAGCCCCCCCCATTCTCCATTAAGTTCTCTCTTTCTTGTTTTTAGGCTATTTTAAACATCATAGATTAGTTCTGCCAGATTGGGGCTTCAGATACCAAAGGATAGAATACAAATCTTCCTGTGTCATTCTTTTTATTTTCCTACTCAATATAACATACAGGAATTTCTTCATGCTGTAAGAAGTAAATCTTTGGAAGACTTAATGTTGTTGTCTATAGGGTAAGCCCACTGCAAACTCGAGAAGGGTATCTGTGTTATAGTCATCAATGGCAATTATGCTGTTCTAGGAACCCTCAGATAATTCTAATTCCCTCCAGTGATGGGACGAAGTTCACTCATTAGGAGATTCCTGTGCTTTATTCAAACTCAACTGATTACAAATTCAAGAATTTCCCATAAATATCTAACCTAGTCTTTTAACGTCTGGGCAACATAGTGTAGCCAAATTAACACATAAGAGTTAATCATCACAATAACTGTGACATGGTTCTTCTGCCAATTTTGGACATGGTGGTCACTTGGACTCCATTATACATTGAAGCATGTCTATGCCTCCGCTTCAGTTTATGTTTCCAAACCCCAATGATCAGATCAGATTTTCTATTTGGATAGAAAGTCTTTTAAGAGGAAAGTTAAAAAAAATCAAGGTGGGTCTTATCTGAAATTTACTGTTATTCTTATAAAAAGAAATATACTCGAGAAGACAAAAGAGAGGAGAAATAGAAGAAAGAAGAGAAGAAAGGGCAGAAAGAGGAGGAGGAGGACAACTTATGAAGAGAAGGGAGAAGATGACTTTCTTTGAGTCAAAGAGAGAGCCCCTCAAAAGAAACTACTCTTGGGCTGGAGAGATGGGTCAGGGGTTAAGAATCTGTCTTACAAGTAGAAGGTCCTGAATCTGGATCTTAGGTCCCATGTAAAAATTCCAGGTAGAAAGAGCAGGGGCTTGCACTTTTGGCCCTGGTGGGAAATCCCAGAGTGAAGCAAGAAGGAGGTAGAAGCAATCCAGGATGATTCCAAAGTCACCCTTGGCCCTCCACAGGGACACATTGCTCTTGAACACATACAAACACACATACACACACACACACACACACACACACACACACACACACACACACACACACTCAAATCAATCAATCAATCAATCAAATATTTTTCAAAAAGGAAACTGCTCTTACTGATATCTTGATGTTGAACTTATAGCCTTAAAAATTGTGAGGAAATAAATGTCTGATGTTCACAGCTCCTAGTCCCTATTTTGCCATTCATGAATGAAATGTCTTTGAATATGTAAATTCCTTTTGAGAATGTATACTCAATGTCTTTATTTCTCATGTATTGCTACATCATAGTACAGGTGTTTGATTTTATAATCTGATACATGCATAAAATATTATAGTAGTTACCCCTTCCATGGTTTATTTTCTATGATTTCAGGTAGCTATGTTTAATTGGCACATGAAACTATTAAGTGAACAATTATGGAAATAAACTATTTATATGACTTACGTTGTGAGGCATTCTGATTAGCGTCATGAAATGCTGGGTCATCCTGGTCTGTCCTGCCCACACATTGACTTCCTTATTCTGTTTCTAACTGCCCTTTTATAAGTCTGTGTACTTGTTGAAAACACTGGTTTGTTTGTCCTATAGAACTTTCCATTTTGCTGGTGTGGCCGGTATCTCCTATAAATGAACAATTTATAGGCTTAATATGTTTCAGATTCAATTTCACAAAACTATTTTATCATTAGTGCTTTATATGGAATCTTTTGTCCCTTCAAAAGAATTTCATATAATGCATTGCTACACTTTGAATGATGTTAGGATAGTAGAAAGTTCTTCATTTAATGTTTGCTCAGTGATATCAGTTAAAATTTGTAATAGTTACTCTTAACTGTTACTGTGAGAGAACACCGAAAGTGGGGCAACTTAAGGGAGAAAAAAAAATTTATTCAATTTATGGTTTCAGATGGAAGAAACACTCTTTCAAGTCAAAGGTGACATGGTGGTGGGTGAAGCTGGAGGTAGGCTAAGTTACTGCAAACATCCAGTATGCTTGTGGGTAATGGCTGAAGGCTGGAGGATTCCTGGGGAGTCTCTTCTCCCCAGTCTTCTCTTCTGTGGTTCCTTTTATCTGGTTCACTACTGGGAGGTTCTAATCAGATCTAGGGAGGTTATGATTGTATATAGGGCTGGTCTTTGTATTGTAAATGTATTGATCCAGATATCCCTTCAGGTGGTCTCAGCTGATCTTTAGTCAATGCCAGGTGTGGTCAAGTTGACACCCAAGATTAACTATCACACAATTATTTTGTGATAGATTGCTAATGATGATTTGCTGATTCTATGTTAGTTCTACTTTTGTTCACTAGAGTTTTGTATGAATATGTTTGCTAGAATTTTGTATCATAGGATCATTTGATTACTGATGCTAGTTGTTTCCCCTGGGAAGAAATAGACATGAGAATGGAGATTAATGTGAAAAACATTTATTGGACATTTTTCCTGAGAGCAGCATGTTTTGGAAGGGAATTCTCAGTCTTCAGGCACTTGGACCTAGATTTCATAACCTCAGGGTTAGAATCACCTTCTTTGTAGACTGAGTCTTGCCACTGGTATTTACACCCTGCCTTGGATGAAAGTTGAATAACTTGTTTTTTTTTTTTTTTAGCTTGGATACTTTTATGAAGCCCATCAATTTTTTTATCTGAGCACTTTACCTTTCTATTGTAGGAAATAGGATGTTCTTCCCCCTCTCTATTATATATATATATATATATATATATATATATATATATATATATATATCATAACATGCAGAGTTAGCTTTCAAAGGCAGATCAGTCGCCCTCAATTTTTGTCTTTGCTTCAGAGTGTCATCTGAGTTTTCTGCTCTAATAGTTACTATCTTCCCATGTACCTCAACTATCTGACTTATCACGCTAACATTCTCTGCCTCCAATACAGTGATCTTGTCATGACTTGTATCAGAACATATGCACCACTGGGGATAGGCCACCAGCTTAGGAGTGGGTTGTTCAGTTTTGAACAACTGTCTTTCTTAACATTGCTCTTTTGAAATATGTGTGATAATAACTACTCTTAACCACTTAGATATTTTGAAGAGCAAACTCAATGAGGAAAGTTAAAAAGAGGGTGCCATTGAGAATAGGAGGGACTGAGAACCAAGCAAACTTTTTGATCAGTTTCAGCAGTGGCTTGAATAAATCTAGCAGAGGGTTGGAGCCCAGACAGACATCAGTTACAGAGACAGGCTTTGGAATTCAGTAAAATAAGAAAATAGATAGAATAAACCATGCAGTAGGCTTGACCTTTGTGAGATTTATTCTTGGATTTATAGTAGCTACAAAGGTGAGTAATGAATGTATATACTTGTGTGTATGTTTCATATGATTGCTAGCTCATGGTTTTACATATGTATATGATCTATCTGAGGCATTTCCAGTTCTTTACTGATACTCAAAGTCCCACAGCTTAACAGTAGTTATTGGATTCTCAAGATTTTTTTAATATGACATATATAATCCTTGATATTTTTCTAACTTTCAGCGGTAAAAGTTCTAATTATTCAACATTCTTCTATTTTGACAGTCATTTCTCCTCAGGAAGGGAGATAAAGCACATAGAGAAGGATTGGACATCAAAGATGATATTTGCTACAGGTTTGTTACAAGTGTTTATATAACATGTATTTCTAAAAATTTTTTCCCACTTCTCTAGTGTTTGAACTGACAATCCCTTGAGTGCTAGGCAAATACCTTACCACTTAGCTACATCCAGAAACACTTTGTGTTTTTTTTAAAAGTATAGATTTAACTGTTATGTTTTATAGAACAAAAATGTTCATATTCTTATGGATTTTTATAATTAAATTTATAATTACATTTTGTGGATTTATAGTGTTATGCTTTTACAATTTAATACATATGGCACATATATCTTTGGCTCCAAATTTTTTTTCTCCCACATTTTTTTTCTTGATCATACAAGCTCAATAGGTACCCGGTCCTCTCCCTCCCTTTTACTCTCCTCAGTTGTCCCCCTTTGCATTCTACCCCCTTCTGGCCTTCCTTTCAGCTCCATTTTTCCCTCCCCGTCTTGCAATGCCTCCCCCTTCCTCCCTTCCATCCCCTGGAGCATCCTACTGAGGGCTCAGGACTCAGTGGCATAGCCCAGGGCCCCTTCTTTGGCTCCCCATTAGTATGGGAGCTCTATTATGACTGATAATCTCTTATCTCTAAGGATCCTACTGCCTGGAGCCTTCTCTCCTGTGATCCATGCTAGACTTTGGGGGGCCATTGACATGTCAGCCATTGTGCAGGTCAGGCAAAGTCCAATTCTGGCTGGGGTAGCCCTAACTTGTGTGGAGTATCTTGCATATTATTGGTCCTTCCCATTTTTAGGCTCTTACAATCTTGCTGTCCCCTCTTTAGCAAGGTTTTCTTAGCTTTATAATGTGGAGAGATTTGGCTGCTCTGTTCTAGGTGATTAATGTAAGGTCTTTGGTGCTCTGAATTATGGTTTGTTGTTGTTTTCAGTTTTGCTTTTCCTGCACTGCCTTTGGCTCTGTCCTGATTGATATCCAAGGTTACCTCCTAGTCAAAGATAAAAGACTGTTTAAATAAAGATCTAAATATAAGAGGAGACTCAAAGGTAAATGGAAGAATAGGAGTAGGATACAGCATTTGGAGGGGGTGGTCAGTGTCCCATTTGCTACAGGGTTACTGCCTATCTGATCAAACATTTCAGTCCCAAGTGATCAGGAAGAGAAGTGAGAATGAGATGCACCAGACGTCTTGTTATTTACATGAAGTACTTGATGCTGACCTATTTTCTCTACTGAAGAGTGGACTCTATCTCTTTTTTTGGGGGACCCTCTCCCCTTCCCTCTGTTTATAATCCTTTGAAATTAGAGTAGGTATTACATTATGTCATTAAGTGGGGTTGGACTAGGATCCACCTATTAGGAAGTACATATGGTGTCTAAATTTCTGTGTTTGGTATACTTCACTCAATATATTTTTTTTCTAATTCCATCCATTTCCCAGCAAATTTCATTATTCATTTTTTGATGGTTGAGTAGTATTCCATTATATAAATGTATCATATTTTCATTACCCATTAATCAACTATTGGGCATTTGGGTTGATTTCAAGACTTTGATATTGTAAATAGTGCTGCAATGAACATGGTTATGCTCATGTCACTGTAGTGAATTTCTGCATTATGGGGATTATTCCCAGTAGTGGTATAGCAGAGTCACATGGCATTTTAATCCTTAATCTTTTTTAAACATTTTTTATTATTATTTCTGCTCATACAAACTTAATAGGTACACCACTTCCCTCCCTCCCTTCTCCTCCCCCTGAACCCCCTACTCCCCCACCCCTCACCCCTCCTTCCGCATCCCCCAGTGCCTCCCCCCCAATCCCCAGAGAGTCCTTTAATGTGTATCCCTGACTCTCCTCTGGGCCCTCCTCTCTGATGACCTACAAGGACCCAGTTGTATTTCCCTGAACCCTTTCCTGTGCTCCCCTTAAGCATAGGACCACTACTATGGCTGTCAATCCCTTGTCTCCAAGGATCTTGGTGCCTTTAGCAGATGCTAGACTTTGTGAGGTCAATAGTGTGTTGGACATTGTGCAGGGCATGCAAAGTCCAATTATGATTGCTTCGGCCCTAACTTGTGTGAAGTATCTTGCAAGTCATTGCTCCTCCCATCCTTGTGCTCTTACATTCTTACCGCCCCCTCTTCCGCAAATTTCCCTGAGCTTCAGGATGGGGAGAGATTAGTCTGGCCTAGTTCTAAGTGGTTGATATAGAGTCTCTGAAGTTATGGATTGTGGTTTGTTGATTTTCTTTTGCAGTTTTGCTGCTCCTGCAATGCCCTTCACTCCATCCTGATGGGCATTGTATGTCACCACTTGCAGTCCTTGATGGAGGCCTATTTTCTCTGCTGTAACATGGTCCCCTCTCTCCTCGTGTCTGGTGTGGCTCTCGAACCCCATCCCTCCTGTTCATAATCCTTGGAATTACTGTAGATATTACAGAGATTTATCTTTGAGTGTCTCAAGGTGGGCTGGGTGGGTTTGACACTAGGATCCACTTATTAGGGAGTACATATGGCGCTTAATTTTTTGGGTCTGGGATACTTCACTTAATATAATTGTTTCTAATGACATCCATTTCCCGGCAAATTCCAGTAATTCTTCATTTTTGATGGCTGAGTAGTACTCCATTGTATAGATGTACCACAGTTTCCTTATCCACTCGTCAACTGTTGGACATTTGGGTTGATTCCATGACTTTGCTATTGTAAACAGTGCTGCTATGAACATGATTGTGCTTGTGCTATCGAGGTGAACCTCTGCTGCATGGGGGGTTATTCCAAAAAGTGGAACCACAGGGTCATATGGCATTTCAATCTTTAGTCTCTTTAAGAATATCCAGACGGCTCGCCAGAGTGGCTGTATGAGCCTGCATTCCCATCAGCAATGTAGGAGAGTTCCCCTCTCTCCACATCCTCTCCAGCATTTGTTGTTGTTTGTATTGTGGTTTTTTGCCATCCTGACCAGAGTGAGATGATATCTCAGGGAAGTTTTGATTTGCATTTCCCTGATGGCTAAGGAAGTGGAGCATTTTTTAAGATATTTGTTAGACATTTTAATTTCATCTCTGGTAAAGTTTCAAGTTCCAGGGCCCATTTTTTAATTGGGCCATTGGTTTCCTTAGTGTTTAGTTTTCTAAGTTCTTTGTGCACTCTGGACAGTAGAGCTCTATCAGATATGTGGTTAGTGAAGGTTTTCTCCCATTCTGTGGGTTACCTTTGAGCTCCTGTTACAATTTCTTTACTGAACAGAAGCTCTTTAATTTCACAAGATCCCAACTTTGAGAGTTGGTAGCAGTGACTGTGCCATTGGATGTCTGTTTAGGAAATGTTGGCCTAGTCCAATCAGCTCGAGGGGGTTCCCTATCCTTTCAACTATGGTTTTTATAGTCTCTGGCCTGACATCAAGGTCCTTGATCCATTTGGAATTAATTCTCGTATATGGTGACAAGTATGGGTCCAGCTTTAATCTTCTGCATGTGGAGATCCAGTTTTGCCAGCACCATTTGTTGAAGATGCTGTTCTTTTTCCATTGGATTCTTTGGGCCCCTTTGTCAAAGATCAAATGGCTATAGTTGTGTAAGCTTATATCTGGATCTTCAACCCTTATCCATTGATCTGTGTGTCTATTTTGGAACCAGTATCAGGCTACTTTTTTATTATTATTTATTATTTATTCAAAATTGTGCGTGTGTGCGCATGTGCATATGTATGTGTGTATATATGCTTGTGTGTTGTGTAAAACCAGGGACGAATTCGGGAACCACCTCCTCCTCCTGTACTCTGCCCCGGGATTCACAGGCTCTGCCCTACCAGGACCAGAAACGCAGGCCACCCCGCTTCCGCCCGGCGTCTATACGTGGGGTCTAGGATCCAAACTGAGGACCCTCCGCCTGCAAGGCAGAGGCTTAACCCCTGAGCCACCTCTCCAGCCCTCCAGGATGTTTTTATAACTATGGATTTGTAGTATAAACTAAGGTTTGGTATGGTGATACCTCCAGCAGTGTTTTTGTTACTCAGGATTGTTTTTGCTATCCTGGGTCTTTCGTGCCTCCATATGAACGTTGAGATTGTTTGGTCAACTTCTTTAAAGAATTGCTTTGGAATTTTAATTGGTGTAGCATTGAATTAGTATATTGCTTTTGGTAGGATGGTCATTTTCATGATATTGATTCTGCCAATCCAGGAACATGGCAGGTCTTTCCACCTTCTAGTGTCTTCTGTAATTTCTTTCTTTAGGGTTTTGAAGTTTTCATTGTAAAGGTCACTTATTTCCTTGGTTAGGTTTATACCAAGGTATTTCATTTTTTTAGGGCCTATAGTAAATGGGATTGTTTCTCTCAGGGCTTCTTCACTTCTTTCATTCTGTGCATATAGGAAGTCCACTGATTTTTGTATGTTTATTTTGTATCCTGCTACCCTGCTGAACTTCTGTATTAGATCGAGGAGTTTCCTGGTGGAGTTTTTGGGATCACTCAGGTATAAAATCATGTCATCAGCAAATAGAGATAACTTGACTTCTTCCTTACTGATTTGAATCCCTTTTATCTCCCTTTCTTGTTTTATGGCTTCAGCTAAGACTTCAAGTACAATATTGAAGAGAAGTGGTGAAGTGGACAGCCTTGTCTAGCTCCTGATTGAAACGGAAATGCTTCGAGTTTTTCCCCATTGAGTATAATCCTTGCTGTGTGCTTGTTGTAGACAGCTTTTATTATATTGACAAAGGTTCCTTCCATTCCAACTGTCTCTAGGGTTTTGATCATGAAAGGCTGTTGGATCTTGTCAAAAGCTTTTTCTGCATCTATTGAGAGTATCATGTGGTCTTGGATTTTAGTCTGGTTTATATGGTAGATTATGTTTATTGATTTGCGTATGTTGAACCAAACTTGTGTACCTGGGATAAAGCCTACTTGGTCCCCGTGAATGATCTTTTTGATATGTTTTTGAATCCTATTTGCTAAGACTTTATTGAGAATCTTTGCATCTGTGTTCATCAGAGAGATTGGCCTATAGTTTTCTTTTTTAAGTGTATCTTTATTAGTTTTGGGATTAAAAAGATATTAGCTTTGCAGAAAGAATTTGGTAGTGTTCCTTCCTTTGCTATTTGATGGAACAGTTTAAGGAGTATTGGTGTTATTAGCTCCTTAAATGTCTGGTAGAACTCTGTATTGAATCCATCTGGTTCAGGACATTTCTTGGTGGGAAGATTCGATATTACTTCATCCATTTCCTCATATGTTATAGGACTATTTAATTAATTCACAACTTCCTGATTCAATTTCAGTAAGTTGTGGTTACTTAGGAATTCATCCATTTCTTTTGTATTGTCAAATTTTGCAGAGTATAAGTTTTTGAAATCTGAGGTTATAATACTCTGAATTTCTTGGGTATCTGTAGTGATAACTCCATTCTCATTTCTAATTTTGTTAATTTGTTTTTTTTTCTCTCTTGCTTTTGGTTAATTTAGCTAGGGATGTATGAATCTTATTGATTTTTTCAAAGAACCAGCTTTTTGACTGGTTAATTTTCTCTATCGTTTTCCTAATCTCGATTTTGGATATTTCTCCCCTTATTTGCTAATCTCCTCTCTTCTACTGCTTTGGGATCAGATTGCTCTAGTGTCTCTAAAGCTTTAAGCTGCATTATTAAGTTATTTATTTCTGATGTTTCCATTTTTTTTTTGTTGTTGTTGTAGGTATTAATAGCTCTGAACTTACATCTTAGGACAGCTTTCATTGTGTCCCAAAGATTTTGATAAGCTGTATTTTCATTATACTTCATTTTCAGGAAATCTTGAATTTCCTTTTTAATTTCTTTCTGAATCCAATTCTCATTCAGCATCATAGTGTTGAGTTTCCAGGAGTATGTATATTTTCTGTTGTTTGTTGTGTTGTGGATGTCAAGCTTTAGACCATGGTGGTCTGATAGGGCACAGGCTAGAATTTCAACTTTCCTGTATATGTGGAGATTTGTTTTGTGGCCCAATATGTGATCTATTTTGGAGAAAGTTCTGTGTGCCACTGAGAAAAATGTGTATTCTTTGGTACGTGGATGAAAAGTTCGATAGAGATCTGTAAGGTCCATTTCTTTAAGGGTTTGGTTGAGTTCCAAAGTGTCTGTGTTAAGCTTTTGGCCTGTTCATTTATCCCATGTTGAGAGGGTGGTGTTGAAATCCCCAAGAATTATCCTTTGGGGGTTGATTTCTCCCTTTAGATGCTGTAGGATTTTCTTAATGAATGTGGAGGGGCCCGTATTGGGTGCATATATGTTTAGTTTTGTGAAGTCTTCCTGATGAATTGTACCTGTGACTAAAATGTAGTATCCATCTGTGTCTCTTATGATTTTTTTGGTTTTGAAGTCCACGTTGTCCGACAGCATAATGGCTACCCCTGCCTGTTTCCTAGTTCCATTAACTTGCAGAATTTTGGACCAGCCTTTCATTTTTAAGATGTGCCTATCTTTTGTGGTGAGATGAGTTTCCTGAAGGCAGCAGATTGATGGGTTGTGATTTTTAATCCAAGTTTGTAATCTGTGTCTCTTAATCGGTGAGTTAAACCCATTGACATTTAATGTTATAATGGAGAAATTCTTTTTAATTCTGGACATTTTTTATGTTTAGTGTATTTTATAAGCTTATTGTTTTACATTTATATTTTTGTGGTCTTATACTTCCCTTCTGTCCTCCTGGATACGCTTATTTTTTTCTTCAAGTTTGCATATCATTTCTAGCATTTTTTGAAGGCCTGATTTGGTAGATATGTATCCCTTCAAGTTGTCTTTGTGCTGGAAAATTTTTCTTTCTCCCGCGATCATGACAGATAGTTTTGCCAGGTATATCAGTCTGGGTTGGCATTTTTGCTCATTTAATACTTGAAGTACATCTCTCCAAGCTCTTCTTGCTTTTACTGTTTCCATTGAGAAGTCATTTGTTATTTTAATAGGTTTACCTTTAAAAGTGACTTGCTTTTTTTCTCTTGAAGCTCTCAGCACCTTTTCTTTGTCTTGAATGTGGAGTGTTTTGACTACTATTTGCTGTAGCGATTTTCTATTTTGGTCATATCTGTTTGGAGTGCGAAATGTCTCTTGTATTTGGATGGACCTCTCATTCTTCAGTTGAGGGAAGTTTTCATTTATGATAATTTGAAAAATTTCCTCAGGTGTGGTATTTTGAGATTCTTGCTCTGGTATTCCATGAATGTGTATGTTAGGCTTCTTCAGAGTGTCCCATATCTCTTGAATGTTCCTCTCAAGTATCTTTTTGGCTTTAACAATCTCTTCCATTGAGCTGGTTAATTCTCCCACTTTGTCTTCAAGATCTTAAATTCTATTTTCTGCTTCATTAGTTCTGCTGATAAGACTCTCTGTTGAGCTTTGGGTTGAAGATAGCTTGTCTTTTAGTTCAGTTGTAAACTCTGCTTGAGTCTGTTTTAACTGCTTTATGTCTATTTTTGTTTCTTGAACTGTTTTTCTCAACTCCTCCAAGTGTCTGTGTGTTCCTGTTCAAAGTGGTTGATGTGGTTGTTTAACTCCTCCTGGATTTCCTCTTTCATAGTATTAATCATGGTAATGATCATACTTTGAAAGTAATGACTTTCTTGGGTCTGGCTTTCTTGGCTATTATCTGTGACTTTGTTCTGGTTGGAATCCATCATTATGGGGTTAATTCTTTCAGTGGGATATTTGTCTTCCTGGGTTTTGTTTCTCATGGATCTGCATTTTGACTTGGGCATTGTTGTTTTGTCTTCTAGAGCTTTTCAGTTTCTGTGTGTTTTTGACTGAACTTATTTAGTTGGTATTACTACTCTCGGGCAGTTGTTACTAGTGCTTGCCTTGTAGTTGGGTTCGTTTGTCTGTTGTTAGTATTATTTCCCACATGAGGCTATTAGGCTATTTGTACATCAGTTAAGTCAGGTTAAGTAATCAGGGGGTGAATATCAGTATGTTAATGCATTTTTACAATATAGTATCTTGGTGGTATGTGTGGGTGAGTGGTATAATCCCTGGAGTTGTATATATTTTTGGGGCAGCTGTATGGAAAAGTTAATCTACAGTGATTAATAGTAAAATGGAGCAGTATGGTTAAAAAAAAAGGTTTACTTAACTTTGGGCTGGATGTGAAGAATCTCTCCCATGTAATAGGATGATTTTAGAGGACTTCAGATGTATGACCTTATGTCCATTAGAGCTTTGCTTGGGTTTTCTTTGGATTCTGTTGAATTCTGAGTAGCAGTGTGTCTTCTGTGGACCACAAGCGACAGTCTCCAGTGGGTGAGAAGGGCAGAGGGGCTTATGATGATGGCAGAACTCTTCACCTGGGACCTGGGACTTGGCTTAGTGGCCCACCCAGGCTCCAGGGATGGAGAACCCAGAGCAAGTCCTGTCCCAGTCGGGCAGATGAGTGGAAGGAAAAAAAGGGCTGGGGTCTGGGGCGTGGGCCAGGCAAATGGGAGGCAGTCTAGATGTTGCCCGGGCTGGCTGGTGAGAGGAGCTGGGTCAAGGGGCAACCTGGGGACTGGGTAACTCACCTGGGATGGAGGACCCTGAGTGCTTCCCGTCCTGGTTGCATGGGCAGACGGTAGTGGACAAAAGGACCCTTCCTTTGCTATTTTATGGAACAGTTTAAGGATTATTTGTGTTAATTGCTCTTTAAGTGTCTGGTAAAATTCTGTGGTGAATCCATCTGGTCCAAGACATTTTTTGGTGGGAATGTTTGCAATTACTTCATCATTTTCCTCATTTGTTATAGAACTATTTAAATAATTCAAAACTTCCTGATTCAATTCAGGTAAGTCGTGATTACTCAGGAATTCATCCATTTCATTGTGTTACTAAATTTCATGGAGTATAAGTTTTTGAAAGATGACCTTATAATTCTCTGAATTTCTTGGGTATTAGTTGTGATAACTTCATTTTCATTTCTAATTCTGTTAATTTGGGTTTTCTCTCTCTTGATTTTGGATAATTTAGCTAGAGACATATCAATCTTATTGATTCTTTCAAAGAACCAAGTTTTCATCTGATTGTTTCTTTGTATCGTTTTCCTTATCTCAAATTCAGATTTTTCTCCCCTGATTTTGCTAATTTCATCTCTTCTACTGCTTTTGGGATTACATTGCTCTTGTGTCTCTAAAAGTTTAAGCTACATTGTTAAGTTATTTACTTGTGATATTTCCATTTTTTGATATAGTTATTAAGAGCTATAAATTTACCTCTTAGGACAGCTTTCATTGTGTCCCAGCGATTTTGATATGTTGTATTTTCCTTTGCTTCTAGGAAATCTTGAATTTCCTTTTTGATTTTTGTTCTGAACCCATTTCTTATCCAGCTTCACAATGTTTAGTTTCCAAGAGTAGTGTTTTTTCTATTCGTTGTATTGTATATGTCAAGTTTTAAACCATGGTGGTCTGACAGAGAACAGGGCATAATTTCAACTTTCTTGTATATGTGGAAATTCATTTTGTGGCCAATATGTGATCTATTTTGGAGAAAGTTCCATGGGCTGCTGAGATGAATGTGTATTCCTTTGTGCTTGGATGGAAGGTTTGATAGAGATCTGTAAGGTCCATTTCAGTAAGGCTTTGATTTAGTTCCAATGTGTCTCTGTTGAGTTTTGGGCCTGTTGATCTATCCCATGTTGAGAGTACTGTATTGAAATCCCCAAGTATTTTCATTTTGGGATTGATTTCTTGTTTTAGATGTTGTTTAGATGTTTAGATTTGCTAAATAAATGTGGAGATCCCATTTTAGATGTATATATGTTCAGAATTGTGAAGTATTCCTGGTGAATTTTTCCTGTGACTAAAATGTATCTCTTATGATTTTCTTTGGCTTGAAGTCCACTTTGTCAGATATCATAATTGCTACCCCTGCTTGTTTCCTGGTTTCATTAGCTTGAAGAATTTTTGACCAGTCTTTTACTTTTAGAATGTACCCATCTTTGGTGGTGAGATGTGTTTCCTGAAGGCAGGAGATGTATGGGTTTTGATTTCTAATCCATGTTTGTAAGCTGTGTCTTTTGATTGGTTAATTCATTGATGTTTAATGTTATAATGGAGAAATTACTTTTAATTCCTGTCATTTTTTGTGTTTAGTGGCTTTTATAGTTGTATTATTCAGCTTATAGGTTTGGTGATTTATACTTCCTTTCTGTTGTCCTGGATATGCTTGTTGTTTTCTAGCATTTTTTAAGGCCTGGTTTGGTGGTCATGTAAGCCTTCAAGTTGTCTTTATGGTGAAAAAATTTTCTTTCACCCTCAATCATGACTGGTAGTTTTGCTGGATATATAAACCTGGGTTGACATTTGTACTTAATCAATACTTAAAGTACATCTCTCCAAGTTCTTCTGGTTTTTACTGTTTCCATTGAAAAAATCCTTTGTTATTTTAATAAATTTACCTTTAAAAGTAACTTTCTTTTCTCTTGATGCTCTCAAAACATTCTTTTTGTCTTGTATGTATAGTGTTTTGACTATTATTTGCTGTGGCAAATTTCTATTTTCATCATATCTGTTTGGGGCATGGAATGCCTCTTGTATTTGGATGGGCCTTTCTTTCTTTAGATGAGGAAAGTTTTCCTTTATGATAATTTGAAAAATTTCCTCAGATGTGGTATTTTGGGATTCTTATTCTGGTATTCCATGAATGCACATGTTAAGCTTCTTCAAGGTATCCCAAAACTCTTGAATATTCCTCTCAGCTATCTTTTTGGCTTTAACAACCTCTTCAATTTAACTAGTTAGTTTTTCCATTTTGCTTCAAGATCTGATATTCTATTTTCTGTTTCATTAGTTCTACTGATGAGACTCTCTGTTGAGTTCTAGGTCAAAGATAGCTAGTCTTTTAGTTGGATCTTAAACTCTGCTTGAAATTGTTTTAACTGCTCTATGCCTATTTTGTTTCTTCCACTGCTTTTCTCATCTTCTCAACGTGCCTGTTGTGTTTGTATTCAAAGTGGTTGATGTGGTTACTTAACTCCTCCAGGATTTCCTTTTTTATTGTTTTTATCATAGTAAAGATCAAGCTTTGAAAATCATTATCTTGGGTATGGCTTTCTTGGTTATTTTCTGAGAGTTTGTTCTGGTTAGATTCCATCTTATAGAATTGATTCCTTTTGCAGGAAATTTATTGTCTTGGCTTTTGTTTCTCGTGGATTTGTGCTGTGATTTGTTTTATCTCATATTGCCCTTCTTTTTGTTTTCATGTGTTTTTGGCTGAACTGAATTAGACATTGTTACTACATTTGAGCAGTTATTGCTAGTATTTGTCTTGGAGTTGGGCACACCTGTCTGGTGTTGGTGTTATTTCCTAGATGAGGCTATTGGATTGTTAATAAATCAATTAAGGCAGGTTTAGTAGACAGTGATTGAAAATTAGTATGGTAGTACACTTTTTTGGTTTACTTCCTTGGTGAAACATGAGGATGAATGGTATAACCCCTAAAGATGTATAAATTGTGGGTGGCTATATGGAAATATTAAACTATAGTAACTAATAATTGAGAGGAACACAATGGTAAAAGGGGTTTATTTATCTTAGTGCTGGATGTGAAGATTCTCACCCATATGATGGAATGGTTTTAGAAGACCTCAGATGAATGGTGTTGGTCCCTAGCCCTTTGCTTGGGTTTTCTCTAGACTCTTGAATTATGAGGAGCAGGGAGTCTGTTCTGGTCCAGGTCTGGGTCTGAGTCCCATCCTCGGCAGAAAAACAGAGTGGCTAGTGGAGTGTACAGATGTCCTGGGGCCTAAGACATGGCCTAGAGGCCTTCCCCAGGGCCAAAAAGGCAGGCTGGCTACTAGTGTGATACACAGATGATCTAGGAACTGGGGTGTGGTCAAGGGGGCTTCCCTGTAGAGCAGGGAGTCCATCCACGTTCCAGTCTGGGGCAGAAAAGCTGACTCCAAAATTTTATCATATTGAAAGACTTATTTCCTAATTATAGGTATATAATTATTTTATTACTCCTCCACCATGTAAATGCAATAATTTCAAGCTAACAACACCACTGTCATTATTAAGCATCATTGGCTTTGAAACAACTGAAACAACTTGTGTTTTCTCTCTAGTGATGACATCCTTAAGACAGGTCTCACTTGGGAACTAAAATAATCTATAGAGCTTTGTGAACAGTTTGATGCAGATTTGGATTTGTTTATAAACATTTTAGGGACTTTCTAGATGTTTCCTAAAACAATTATATTTCTGATAACAAAGAAAGATAATTTCGAGAGAGATTCTATTTCTGTCACTATGTTCTTTATCTTAACTGAACAGTTTGATTTTTAATTTTTTTATTTCAAAATAGTCTCAAATTTTAAATCATATTCCTATTTAAAATCATGTCTTCAAAGTCATGCATGTCTATGAAGATAGAATTCAGAATGCTGAAGCAGAGGGTCATGGGTATGAGATGAGACCAGTATGAGCTACACAGAGAGCTGTAGCCCAGCCTAGGCTACATCCTAGTTGCTAGCTTTTCCAACCTGGTTTTAAAATAGCATGACCTGAACTTGACCTTAGGCAACTATACTGATGAGAACTCAGAAAGTAGGAGAAATTTACAAGCAGGGGTAGCAAAATGCAGGAGGAATCTTATGGTGGGTTGTCAGCTCATATTCATGCAGTGGATTGTAATTTACATGGCAATTTTAATTTCACTTTTGCCATAATCTTGTGTCTCTATTCTACAAAGTAGAAAATGAAGCATGGGGGAAAACAAGCTCTTGCCTAGTGCTAGTTTATGATCACATGAAATTCAAATGTTTTCCCCAGTTCTATAATAAATGGTAGTGACTTTCAAATTACTTGGAAATAATTTATGGAATGCCTATGTGCTTTATGTCATGTTTCCTTTGACTGTCCTTAAGTTTTAAAGTTTTGAGAAAATCTGTACATAATTTAGAGATTCACAATATATAGCATTGAACAATCCATGAAAATTTCTATATTACAGAACTCTGGAAAATTCTGTATTTTTTGCTATTTTCAATTTTATAAGGGCATAAATATTTCTCCTAAGCTAAGCATAAAAATATCTTAGCAGTAGCATATATTATTATCAGTGTGGTTAAATTACTTGCTGGTTGTTTTAATTAGATGTTAATGTTTTCAACATAACCCATCCCTGAGCATAATATTTGATTTAACTGGATATCATTAACAGGGTGGAGCTAAATTATGAAATAAATTGAATCCAGTGACTTAACAGTCAGGCTCAGTTAAAGCCACACATATTTATTGATAATATTTTACTCATATATTAAAAATAACCATATTTAGTTAACAGGCTTCCAGGACCATTGGCAGCAGTTTGCAGTGCTCCTACATGTTGCTAGCAACCAGGCGCCATGCCCACTGCAGCCCAAAATAGGAACCTTCTGCAGCTCCTCATCCCAGCAAAGTACATCAGTGCCAGAGACTAATAAGCCTGAAGACAAAGATGCATTTACCTCTGGAAAATATTGTTCTACAATAGAAACAGAAGCGAGTATGAACACAAATAGACTAGAGCTCTGAGGTTGCTGGATATTTACATATAAAGTAAAAACAAATGAATACTAAAGTATTTGGATAGCATAATAACTACACCTTAATCTTCGTTTTTGTCACATTTCTTGTTTTGAATATTTCAGGTCAGCATGATATATATTTTTCCAGAAAATAATTATTTTGAAGAGGTGACAGTTAGTAATAAAATCTCCCTTCTATTCTTACACATTTCCTTGAGCATTTAAATTTCTTTAAGATATAGTTACATAGAGAGATAGAGAATATGACCAAGTATTAAGTAGTCTTCAGAAGGTGGGAGATATGGGCTGGAGAGATGGCTGAGGTTCTGCCTTGTAAGCAGAAGTACCTGAGTTTGGATTCCAGATCTCAGTAAAAAATGAAAAGCAGAAATGGTGGCAACCTGAACTTCTGGCCCTGGAAGGCAGACCAGGGAAATCCCAGAGCAAAACAAAAAAGAAGGTATATCAACAGGATGATTTTCAAAGTCATCCTTGGGTCTGGAGGCACACATAATGAAGTGCCCTCTATTATTCACAGACAGATACACACACACACAGAGAGAGAGAGAGAGAGAGAGACATACACATAGGACAAAAAAAAAGGTAGAAGATAAATTAAGAGCACTTTTGCGTGGATGCCTTCTTCAAAGCAGTGGAGTGATTAATGACTAGAACTTCTCTTCTTCTTTTTAATTATTTACTGTTTATTCTTTTAAATTCTATACTCACACAGAATGAATTCATGTTCTTGTTCCGCCACCCCCTCTTTCCCACCTGCTCTGCAGTTCTCTCTTCTAGTCACCCCCTCCTTCTCTCATGTCCTTTTGCAAGAGTAGACCCTAGGACTCTATTTGTGATGCCTGTTCAAGAAAAAGTCCAGAAATCCATGGTGGTACAGATGACCCAGGTCACCTGTGTGTGTTTGTGTGTGTGTGTGTGTGTGTGTGTGTGTGTGTGTGTATGAAAACTTCCCTTAAATTATTTTTTTCCAAGGAAGTTTTAATTTTTCTCAGTGTGAGTAAATGACTAGATGAAGTTTATTTTTCCTAAAGAAATTTTAATTTTTTCATCTACCAAGTAATATAAAATTATGTGGGAAATAAAAATTGAACTGTGGACAATTCTAAGTCCCTGGCTGGCTGCTGCTCTCAATGACATGGCTTCTGGGGAGGAAGCCTGTGGTAAGGCCTGTCAGATGTAGCCATAGCTGTAACAAGGCATTATGACAAAGTGTAGAATATATGCATTTGCTTTCTAGAGCTGCAATAGCAAAGGCCATTGCTCACTGGACAGCTTAAACAGTAGAAATTTATTTTTTGTCCAATTCCAGAGAACTAAAACCCGAGACCAAGAGTTGGCATCTTCTGGGCATCTGTCCTTGGCTTGTAGATGACCCTTTATGTATTCATGAGACTTCCCTCTGTTTGCACCTGGGCTCTACTTTTCTTATATCAATAAAGGATCAGAAACAACTTCCTTGACCTCATTTTCATGCCGGGACCTCTCCAAATGTAGCTCCATTCTGAGGAACTGAGTCTTAGGACAACTGATGACATTTGAAAGGACATACTGAGCATCTCATAATGTATTTTTGAGAGATAATAGGACTTATGAAACAGGAGAGACAAATGAAGGCTGCAGGGGTATATAATGTAGGAAATGTGGTAAGTGGTGTTATTTGAGATCAATGTTAAAATGGTAACCTTACAAAGATGGAGGAACTCAGAAAGGGAGGACTGTTTCTGATGGCCAGGAAAAGTGAAGCTCTTGGCCTGGAGAAGGTAACAACATCCTTTGCATAGTCAGCACATAGAAGGAAAGTGTGAGGGAAGATGCTAGTATCAGTTTCCCTTGTTCAAGTATTTGTGTATGGGGGGTTATTCTGAAAAGTGGAATCCCAGGGTCATATGGCATTTCAATCTTTAATTTCTTCAAGAATCTCCAGACGGCTCGCCAGAATGGCTGTATGAGCCTGCATTCCCATCAGCAATGTAGCAGAGTCCCCCTCTCTCCACATCCTCTCCAGCATTTGTTGTTGTTTGTATTGTGGATTTTTGCCATCCTGACTGAGGTGAGATGATATCTCAGGGAAGTTTTGATTTGCATTTTCCTGATGGCTAAAGAAGTGGAGCATTTTTTAAGATATTTGTTAGACATTTTAATTTCATCCCTAATAAAGTTTCTTTTAAGTTCCGGGGCCCATTTTTTAATTGGGCCATTGGTTTCCTTGGTGTTTAGTTTTCTGAGTTCTTTGTGCACTCTGGACAGTAGAGCTCTATCAGATATGTGGTTAGTGAAGATTTTCTCCCATTCTGTGGGTTGCCTTTGAGCTCGTGTTACAATCTCTTTATCTGAACAGAAGCTCTTTAATTTCACAAGATCCCAACTGTTGAGAGTTGGTAGCAGTGACTGTGCCATTGGATGTCTGTTTAGGAAATGTTGGCCTAGTCCAATCAGCTCGAGGGGGTTCCCTATCCTTTCAACTATGGTTTTTATAGTCTCTGGCCTGATATCAAGGTCCTTGATCCATTTGGAATTAAGTCTTGTACATGGTGACAAGTACGGGTCCAGCTTTAATCTTCTGCATGTGGAGATCCAGTTTTGCCAGCACCATTTGTTGAAGATGCTGTTCTTTTTCCATTGGATTTTTTGGGCCCCTTTGTCAAAGACCAAATGGCTGTAATTTTGTGCCTAACAGGATGGAGTGAAGAGCATTGCAGGAGCAGCAAAGCTGCAAAAGAAAATCAACAAACCACAATCCAGAACTTCAGAGACCCTATATCAATCACCTAGAACTAGGTCAAACTAATCTCTCCCCATCCTGAAGCTCAGGGAAAATTGCAGAAGAGGAGGCGGGTAAGACTGTAAGAGCAAAAGGATGGGAGGAGCAATGATTTGCAAGATACTCCACACAAGTTAGGGCCGAAGCAATCATAATTGGACTTTGCATGCCCTGCGCAATGTCCAACACACTATTGACCTCACAAAGTCTAGCATCTGCTAAAGGCACCAAGATCCTTGGAGGCAAGGGATTGGCAGCCACAGTAGTGTTCCTATGCTTAAGGGGAACACGGGAAAGGGTTCAGGGAAATGCCACTGGGTCCTTGTACGCCATCGGAGAGGAAGGCCCAGAGGAGAGTCAGGGATGCATATTAAAAGGCTCTCTGGGAATTGGGGCAGGAGGCACTGGGGGATGGGGAGGGACGGGTGAGGGGAGGGGGAGCAAGGGGTTTGGGGGGAGGAGGAGGGAGGGAGGGAACCGGTGTACCTATTAAGTTTGTATGAGCAGAAATAATAATAAAAATGTTAAAAAAAATACTGGGAGTTAAACTCAAGTCCTTCTGTATGTGAGGCAAAGGCTTTAATCCCCAGTTTAGAACTTTTACATGGATTATTTAATTGAATTTAATAACCTAAATGGTCCAAATTGTTGTATATTATGACAAACTATTCTGATACTTCAAAAATACTAAAATCAACTGGACTCAGCATGTAATTGGTGATTGAATTTTGAAATAAAAGGCAATAGAGGAATTATTCAGGGGTATTTTAAAATGAGTCACATCAGGTAAGTAACATGCTTACATAGAACATTATATTAAGGCAATTTCCAGGATGAAAGGATTATATTGTTGTAATATCAGAAATTACCCTATATAGTTGTGATATCTCAAAGAAATTCTCAAGTCATCTAGTACCTAACATACATGCACATATACATACAGATGAACATGCACACTCATGCACATATGCACAAGACTAAAACATACCAGAAGTTTAACATAAATCATTCAGAGAAGTCTTACTGCAATTTCTTATAGAATTTAGATTTTGTTTCTGTAGATTTTTAAGTTAAAAATAGCATATAGGAAGAAAATCAATTTTCTGTCTTCTATTAATATTTTGGATCCTGATTCTTTTCTGTCGTGAATTCTTTTACTTATTTGATATTCCCTGAATTTTTGCTAGTACATAATCTCATAGCCCTGTCACACTGAGTTTGTGTTTTTTTTTTCCTGTGGAAGTGCTTGCTTTGTGATCATCATTTAACAACATATTCCTGTGATATGGATTCATTGTAACTTGGGAAATGAATACAGGGTTTAGGCATCTACCTGATATTTTTTTACTCAAGGAGTAGCTTTCTATAATGGAGAATTATAAAATGGTCCAATATCCACTACATTACTAAAATATTTTCTTAATGACATCTCTTTTAGGTATTTTGAAATAGTGTTAACTCTGTTTGTCATAATAAAGTTCCAGAATATTTAGTACTTATAAGTTCCTATAAGTCAGTTAGACATAGTCCCTGCCCTCATTGGCATTTATACATTTAGGAGCATTCATCAACCAAAATTTGCTTCCATTTGTCATGGACTTGTGGGAAAGGGGACACACCTTTCTGATGAACTAAGGGACTTAGAGAAAGACACTTTGATAAACTGTTTTGAAGTCAGAGGGCAGATTGGTCCCAAGGAATTCTAGCATCTGAAACCTTCCAGCGATGGAGACATTTCCTTATTTGGAAGTGTACCAAGTGATTTCTCCTCTAAGCATTCTATCAGAAAAGCTTGGGCTAGACCAGTTTCTTGGTAACCTGCTGTACCCTGGTATCTGGAAGGAGTCAATTTTTAACAGGCTTTTCGTATATAAAGATGATTAATACCTGCTCAGACAGCTACTTACTGTTTCTCTTAGGAAAGTTCGTCCATATGTTCTGACTCCCTCCCTCCTTCAGACCCTTTGCCCACTGTGATCTTGAGCATACATCTTCCAGAAGACTGGTCAGGTCAGTGCCAGGCTGCAAATACAGAACAAAACCTTGTAAAATGTCTAATCTTAGGAACTTGGAAGAAGAAACATAACACCCCATGTTTGCATACTGTTTCCTATGAGAATTATCAGAGTTTATAACAATAACAAATATTGCTATTATCCTGTATTTTTCTCTTTGGAGAAATTAGCATTAATAAAAATTCACCTTGTGTTCTATATAGTACAAATAATACAGCCACAAATTAAGCAAAAATGTCATTGGTAAAAATTTAGACCATAGTTTCAATTATAAACCAGATACCTAAAGGAAAAATGGACAGAATAGAGCTTTCTTCCTTACAAAAAAAGTAGAAGACAGGGAAAGTTAGATGAAGTCCACTTTTAATTGTGAAGATAGACTTGATGGACATAATGGCTTTTTATGCACTATGGTGTTGTGTGACATAATCCACCACACCATACTACACTGTATTACAATACACCACACAATACTACACTGATCACACCACAACATACCATACTATACTATACCATAAAACCACTACACCATATTATATACTATACCACACTACACCACACCACACCACACTGTACCACACCACACCACACTATACCATACTACACTAAACCATTACACACTGCACTACACTATATTACACCATACCACACTACACTGCACCTCGTTATACTATACCACACCACACAGCACTATACCACACTACACCACATTACAGCACACCACACTACATTACAGTATTGTAAAGTATAAAAGTAAAGTATTTACCTCAAAAACACATCATACTATGGACTAGATGGAAGTTTTTAATAGAGTTCTAGAACCACTGGGCCAATCACAGGAAGAGGGAGATAAAAAAGAGAAAAAGAGACCCTGAAAGAAGGGAATGGTGGGTTTTATACCCTCAGGGATGGTGGGAGGGCTGAGGGGGCAGGATTTGGGGATGATTTCTGGGACCATTGCCCAGCTCAGAAAGTGTGGCCAGGATCAGTCTTTGACCTTGACCCCGCTAGCACTAAGGGCCAGGCAAGTACATGCTTTTATAAGCACCATTAGAGGGACTGCAATCATTAAGCAGAAGCTCTGCCCTGAGTTTGGGGAAATGAAGGAGTGAAATTCCTATCAACGATACCATTTCTGAATAGGTCAGGAGTTTTCTGCTGAAGCAGCTTGCAGTATAGAGACAAAGAGCTGCAATTGGAGTGAGTGTAACAAGTGGGTTTTGAGATGGAATATTACATACACAAGGGAGATTAGAGAGAAGTTTAGGAAAGGCAAGGTACAAGAAGAATTGTTTCAATCTAAACAATATTAAAAGCAGTTATATTATTTAATTTCGTAATGGAATTTGGAATGAATGTTAGTAGAATTTGGATTGAAAAATTAATATGGAATATTTACAACTCATGCTTTATAATAATATTCATTTCAAAAGACAACTCATCCATTCACTGTAACAACAGGGTGTACAAAGATAGTTTCATATCAAAATGTACTCATATGGCTAACAGATGAATAGACACTATGACAACAATATATGATATAAGATTAAGAAGACAACATTAGGGGCTGGAGAGGTGGCTCAGGGGTTAAGCCTCCGCCTTGCAGGCGGAAGGTCCTGAGTTCGGATCCCAGATCCCACGTATAGACGCCAGGCAGAAGCGGGGGCGGCCTGCGCTTCTGGTCCTGGTAGGGCGGAGCTTGTGAATCCCAGGGCAGAAGGAGGTGAAGGCGTCCATGGTGATTCGCGAATTCGTCCGTGGTTCTACACATACACATACACAGACACATACACACACACAGACGCACACACGCACATGCGCACAGTTGAATAAATAATAATAAAAAATTTAAAAAAAAAGAAGACAACATCATAATTACAAGATAATTAATTCACCAAGTAGCAGTGTTAATTCTAATTTATAACCTAGTCTATAACATATGTAAGACATAGGACACCAACAGTTGACCTACCTAGTCAGTAGTACCTTCTTATACACCCCCCACATCCACAAATATACACATAGAAAAAGAATAAATATATTCAATGTATGTGGTTAACTCTAAATATGTTCAAGAAATTTGTGAAGAAAATTATAAAACTGCCATAGGAATTAAATAGTAAGTAAACATAGGAAATACCAGGATACATTACCTTACATAACCTAATACTCACTATTGTCTTAAAGATACAGTGATAAGGAAATTGACTAACATCACTCAATCAAAATGTCTACAGGTTTTTAAAAGTGGATTTTTCTTTTCATTAGCACATATTCATTATACAGAATAGTGGGTTTCATTAGTTATGACATTCTTCTGCATGTACATTAAGTACTTTAAGTGCTTTCAAGTTTTGTTAGCTGCTTTACTATTTGTGAGAAGAGTGGTAAAAAGTGAAAAAAGAGGTCTTCATTTCCAAGTTTGGGGGTCCTATTTTATTACATGACTAAAACATTTTTCTGGAGTGGTGAATAGTTCTTGCTTTACCACTGTGCCTGAGTCCAAGAAATACGTGTTCTCTTTCATATCCACGTTTTTGTATTTCTGGGCATGTAATCTTACCATGTTGTCTTTTGCTTGTGTTCTAACAATTCAAGTATTGTTCAGTTTTTTATAAGTTAAAAATTCATACCCATAATGAATTATTTTGCCTGAAAATGTATGTATTTGTTAAGAAAATATACTTTGAAGAAAACTGTGAAGTTAAAGATATGTTTTGCTGTTTGCAAAAAATTATTTTGCTGTTTGCAGTGGCTACTGAACGAGAAACATGTTTGAAAAATGTCTGTGACATTTTGAGAAAGCCCAAAGAAGTGACTGCTTCATTTAGGACAAAATTTTCTTTGTACTTTTCTGCCCTCTAGTGATCATTAAACAAAGTGCAAAGAAAAATTTTATAGTGAAAATAGTTGATCTAGTTTTGAAAACTATTATTTAAGTGCAACACCTTCTTTGGTAACATATTCCAAAATTTAGAAATACCCTACACTTTAATAACACATTCATGACTATATTGCTACTATTGTGTAATAATTTGAGCAGATTAAGTAAAAATGTAAAACTAAAATGATTTGCACATTGAAAAAGTAGTAGTGAAGTAATATGAGAAAATGAAAGAAAATAAAAATTATAATTAAAATGGATTGACCACCTGTTCTCTGTGATGCTTGCTTTCTGTGCCTTGTTTTATCTGTTCATGAATTTCCAGAAGGAGTCCACATTTAAAAATGAGGAGATTCATGTTATTGTGACTAAGCAATAGATTATGGCTACATATTAAATAATAATAATGTTTAATTCCCAAAACTCTGTTAAATGTGTTGTCAGTATTAGTCCTTGATCACTATAGGAAGCCGGAATTGCTTTTTGCACTCAATGAGCAGTAGAATTCCTGGGACTGTGATCCTGACAGTCAATGAGAGTGGTGTTGGAGCGGCTGATCTGGGATGCCTGGCCCAGGGTATGAGCTGACCTGCAGGGGGCGACACTCTGAGGCCCTCATTGCAGTTATGGTGTGAAACTTCCTATTCCTACCACCTCACTTGCCATCAGAAGCAGCCATCTGGCCTTGGAGCTAATATCCAGGCTCCCCGGACTGGCAGACATGGAACACATGCTGCCAGACAGTCAGGAAAAGGCAGTGCTTATCTGTCCCAGCCCAGCAGAGCAGGAGGTAGCATAGAAAGAGTTGGACACTGAGGACTATCCACTATCCACTAACTTCTGCAAAACATTGTCTTACTCAGTCCTTACAGAAATAATAGTTTTTATATCTATAAGGATATATAAGATATGTATAAAATATATAATATATATATATACACACTAAATAAGAAATTAATCTATGCCTCTCTTGGTCCAAGGCACATGACAAGCTATTATTTCAATTTAACTGCATAATGTCATAATTTGAATGTAAGGTGTTGCCTCAGGCTCAGGTAAGGAAGGTTTGATCCTCATTTTGTGGTACTCTTTGGAGAGGTAGCAGATTCTTTAGGACGCTGAAATAGGTATTGACTGAAACAGGTTTCTGAAGGTTGAATCTGCTTCTGATTAGGGCCTATACCCTGCTTGGTCATTACACAATCGTGTTAACAATTATGTCACAAAATTCTGCCACCATAGAAACTCTCAGCCATGATGGATGAAATCCACTGCAAACCATGACCCGAAGTGAAACTTTCCTCTTTTAAGTTGCTTCTCTCACGTGACAGACATGGAAAAAGAAGCCAACAAAGAAGAATAGAAATAGTATCTGAAGCAAGTCAGTCTCATTCTGTAAGCAGCTAGTCACAGCACAGATCCAGTAAACAAAAACATCCATAGGCCCTGGAAAAGCTATTAATAACCTCTGAGAACACAGGAAAAAAGAGATGTAGTTCTCTTTGAAACATTTTGGTGGGTCTTTTTCATTACTGGTGGACTTTTTCTTAGTATATCTCTTCTACTCTCTCTCTCTCAACAAGTCAAGATAGCTCGCATATATTACTTAACCATCCAGGTTCATCCCCAGTCAAAACCAGTTTTATATTTACGCTGGATCAACAACCTAAGTGTTAACACATAAAAGAGCTGTTATGTGGAAGCCTTTTTCAGGACCCCTTTCTGGAAGGAACTGTCACTCTATTTATCAGTAAAACTTTGCTTGCCCTTCTTCTGTTTTTCTTGCTTGCTACTTTTTGTGATTGTAAGACAACAAACTCAGCTTTGACTCAGGCACCAAAACCCAGGTCCTAAGAAGTGGGATCATTGATGTGGTAAATCTGACCATTTTTGAAACTGGTTTATAGGATGAGTGCTAAAGAGTCTGAAGATGTAGGACAGTGAAACCCGAGGATGCTGTAAAAAGAGCTGAAGAAGGCAGCTTGGTGGACCTTTAGAGGAACCAAAAGCTGATAGAAAAATGCTAATACAAAATTGAATGAAGAGAATGTGGTCATGAGGTTTCAGATGGGAGTGAGGATGTTCTTGGGAATTGGGCTCGAGGTCATTCATGTTACAGTTTTGCCAAGAGTCTGGCTGAGTTTGCCTACATCCTGAAAATGTGAATGAAGCTGCATCTAAGGGCTGATTGGACAACACAGTGTTTGTGGTAGATAGCTACTGGTGCCAGCCTGGCAATTGAAAGCTTTGCCTTTGGCTTTGGGCATAGTTCTAAAGAATTAGTAATTGAGATAAGCCCTAAACAGGTTTTTAGGAGACTGTCTGGTTGATGAGGCAAGACACAGCCCATGGCAAGTGGAACTAGTTCCCTAGGCAGGGAGATAAAATGTAGGGAATTTGTTAAGTTGGCATTCTTCATCATATGTGGACAGACATGTGAACTGACAAGTGAGTTTGCCTCCTCTCAGCAGCTTTGTGAATATGGTGTAGCCAATAGTTCTCTCTACCTTGTGTTGGTGTAAACTCTCCTGCCAAGCTGGGTTAAGAACTGTAACTGAACAATCATAAGCCAAGAATAAAATCCCTTGTTCCCAAAAGCCATTTTATCATAAATTTATCAGCAGCATGCAACAGCAAGTAAGGGGTCTGCTTGAAAACAGAGTTTAATCCTCAGAAGCCCACAGGATAGAATGAAAGGTTCTCCTGAAAGGTATCCTCTGACTTTCACTTGTGTACTGTGACATGCATTCATGGGTTCTCTGTCTTTCTCTCAAATAAATGAATAAGAATAACCAAAAAGAAGCTATATTCAAAAGTAATGGATTCATTCAATTGCCAGAAGAAATGGGAAGACAGCACAGCATTCAGCTTGTGGTTTGATTATTACTGACTTCTGATGAACATTCACAGCAAAACCTGGAGTGAAAAGATGTAAAAGAATATGTAGCTTGCAAGGCAAATAACATAAATAATTTATATATATTTCTCCCTCTTCTTTTTTTTTTTGCTACTGAAAATGTAACCTAGGTCCTTATGAATGCTAAGCAAGCACACTACCACTGAAATATATCTCAAATTCTCTTTCTACTTTTGTTTGTTTTGAAGTAGGTCTTGTTAACATGCCCCAATTGGGCTTGAATTTTTTTCTGTAGTCCAGTCAGACTTTGAATTTATAATCCTTCTGCCTTTGCCTATTATATAGCTGGGATTACAGATTTATATTTATTTATATTAGAGATTTATATATACATATATACGCAAAAGGAGCAAGAAGAGAGAAAGAGAAGGATGAAATAGAATAGAAGAGAATAAGAGCAAAGTACAATAATATATAATTTATGAAAGTATAAAACTGAAATAAGATTCTTTACCTGCTAACCAAAAAAATAATAAAAATGGTATTGTGGTTAGTTATAGATGTCAACTTGATAACTGCATTTGAGCAAAACTGTAGATATTCGTTTATTTAAAGTACGCCCTGAGAAAGCCTCTGGGACATTACCTGACATGGAAGGACTCTATCCATGGTAAGTGAGACTTTTCCCTAGGCAGGCGGATAATATGGAGTGAGCTAGTTCAAAGTTGTGGCAGAGTGGCAGACTGGCAAAGAAGAAAGTTTGCTCTTATCTTAGCAATCCCTGAGGAGGTGGTATGACCGTTTTCCTTGGCTACTGATGATCTCACCTGTTATGTTCATGAGCTGTAACCAAAAATCAGAAACTGGATTAAAGCCATTGTGAGTCCTGTATTTATTTGACAAGAGAAAGAAGAAACTTAAAGAAACAGAAAAGCTACAGACAGAGTGGGAGTGCACAAAGGGCTGCAATACTTAGAGATCAGTAATGTTAAACAGAAGCTGTGTGCATTCTAATGGAATAATAAGAAAGGTGCCTAGAGGACAAGTCTTTATCCACCCACAGCTGTAAACTCATCTGAAAGGCATCCTTTTGTTAAGAGTCAAAGGAGAATGTCCCAGAAGACCCTGCTCTCATAGGGCCACCTAGGAAGTGTTGTCCTCGGTTCAGAGGCAGAGTTACTGGGGAGCCTGTAGCCATGGCTTTAGAGTATCCAGTTATCCTAGGTTAGCTCCTTCTCAGGGTCATCGCAGCTCTGCGTGTTACTCTAGAAAGAATGCCTGCCATGCAGGCTTCTCAGTATGCACGGCAAGTGTAGAGAGCAGAATATGATTGCCTTTTTCTCCTCAGGGAGATGGCACAAAAAGTAGAAATCAGAGACCCGTGAGGAGGAAGCCAAGGATGCAGTGAATACTTGGTGTTTTTCATTTTATGCTCAAGGCCTTTGGGCATGTTATAGGTGTACATTATTTACTTTTGTGCTTTTTCAAGGTTGATTGAAAATAATGGTCCTTGTCCTCACCCAGAAATATATTGGGTGTGTTTTACAAACTTAGAAGTAAGTTCTCTCACCCTGATAGTTGTGACTTTATTTTTTTATTTTTTCCACTCATACAAAGTTGATAAGAAGCCCATTCCCTTTCCTCCCTCCTCCCCTTGCTGGACCCCCCTCCCCCGCCTCCTATCCTCCTTTTCCCTTTTCTCCTTCCTTTCTCCCCTCCCTCCCCTTCTCCCAGTGGGGCCTCCCCATTCCTGGAGCATCCTTTAGTGTGTCTGTCAAACTTCCCTCTGGGTCCTCCTCTCTGATGAGGTGTAAGGACTCAGTAGCATTGCCTAGAGCTCTTTTTTTGTGTTCCCCTTTAGTATAGGAACACTATTATGGCTGTTAATCCCTTGCCTCTAAGTATCCTAGTGCCTATGATCCATACTAGACTTTGGGGTTCAATGATATGTCGGTCATTGTGCAGGTCATGCAAAGTCCTATTTTGATTACGTGGGCCCTAACTTGTATGGAGTATCTTGCATATTGTTGCTCCTCCCCATCTTTAGGCTCTTACATTCTTACCGTCCCCTCTTCCACAAATTTCCCTGAGCTTTAGAATGGGGACAGATTAGGCTGGCCTGGTTCCAGGTGATTGATGTAGTTTCTGATTTTCTGAATTATGATTTGTTGATTTTTTTTTCAGTTTTGCTGCTCCTGAACCGCCCTTGTCTCCATTCTGATGGGTATTGGATGTCATCCCCTGGCCAGAGATAAAAGACTGTTAAAATAGAGTCTTATTATAAGAGTAGATTCAAAGGTAGATTGAATAAGTATAGGAGACTGCGGTGAGGGAGGGGTCAGTTTCCCATTTGCAGGATGATCACCTTTTATCTGCCAGACTTTATGCTCTCCCTGTCTGGTGAGATCATACCCCATCTGATGCAAATGACCAGGAAGGAAAGTCTGTGAGCTTAACCAGATGTCTCATTACTTGCTTTCAGTCTTTGATGGTGGCCTATTAGCTCTGCTGTAGCATGATCCCTTCTCTCCTTGTTTCTGGTAGGGCCCTCCTTCCCCTTCCCTCCCTGCTTATAATCTTTGCAATTACTGTAGGTATTACAGAGATTTAAGAAATTGAAATGTCTTACAAATATCTTAAAAAATGCTCCACATCCTTAGCCATCAAGGAAACGCAAATCAAAACCTCCCTGAGATATCATCTCACCCTAGTCAGAATGGCAAAAATGCACAATACAAACAGCACCAAATGCTGGAGAGGATGTGGCGAGAAGGGAACTCTCGTACATTGCAGGTGGCAATGCAGGCTCATACAACCACTCTGTCAAGCCATCTGGCGATTCCTAAAAATGTTAAAGATTTAAATGCCATATGACCCTACTATTCAACCCTGCTATTCCACTTTTGGGAATAATCCCCCATACAGCAAAAATTCATCTCGATAGCACAAGCACGACCATGTTCATAGCAGCACTGTTTACAACAGCAAAATGCCCAATAGTTGACGAGTGGATAAGGAAAATGGGGTACATTTATACATCAAAAATGATGAATTAATGAAATTTGCTAGGAAATGGATGGAATTAGAAAAGATTATATTGAGTGAATTATCCCAGACATAGAAAATTAAGCACTGTATGTGGATCCTGACAGTTGTGACTTATTGAATCTGAGTATATGAAAGTGGAAGTTCAGAAATGCACATGCTGAAAATCCTGTGATTATAATGCTCACCCTGCTTAGAATCATTTGACCAAAATGGATAGTGATGTGTTCTTCTCATGATAAATCAGCTAGTATAGAGTTGTGATAAGATTGTGTTGTAAGTGAGCAACACCAGCTTCCCAAATTAGAAATAGGTTTAGGTTTGGGCAGTAGCTGGGTTAGTGAAGTGCTTACCTTGCAAACATAAGGACATGAGTTTAATCCCCGGAATTCACATAAAAAGGCTGGGGAGGGTGGGACACTCTTATAATCCCAGCACTGTAGAGGCAGAAACTGGTGGATCACTGGCCACCCACCCTTTTTACTTGGTAAGTTCTAGGTCACTGAGGAAACAACCCAGTGGCACTGGAGATGAGTTCTATCCTAACATGTGTGTGCTCATATGAATATGCACTTTCATGTGCACATCAACACACAGACACATAAACACACACACACACACACACACACACACACACACACACACACACACAAAGAAGTAAATGTTTGGGTTACATTTTAGGAGTTTAAGTTTTGGTTTATGTTTCTTCAAAAATCACTAGGATTTTTTTTATAGTGTATATAAAAGAGTTGAGGTGCCCTCAAGTGGCCAACTTCAGGAAAAATACATTTATTTGAAAACAGTCTTTTGAGTGAAAGATTTTCAGTTTAGATTTTCAGTTTCATGCAATGTCACCATGTTCTGAGGGATTGAAGTGGAAGAAAAGTGGTGACTTTCATTTGAATCCCTGAAATTGCTGCTGCTAAGTTTTAATATGGTCTTTTGAGATCTGGTGGATCTAAAGAATTTTTCAAAGGAAACTGAAATGAGAAACTGTGAAGATAGAGAAATGAGAGGCTGTAGAAGGGGGCTGTAACCCCAAGGCATGGTCTGTGTAAAACCCAGTGAAAATGAGGAGAAGTGAAACCTGGTAAACACATGCTGAATTTGGCAACTCGGAAGTTTTAAAGATTCCACAAGAACAATTCAGAAAAGCAGCATAGAGGAAAAGCATCCTGAAGTGTCCTATAGCAAAGTTGGTATATCAGCAAAGAAAAGATCAAGTACAAGCTCTCAAGAATCTTGCTGTTCCAGGGAATGAAGAAATAGTTGATAACTTGACATTTTTCAGGTAATTTTTCCAAAAGAGTCATCAAGAAAATTTTCCTATGAGATCAAGATCTCAACAGACAAACAAAAAATTGATGTCACCGGAAAAAGTCCTTGAAGAAATGAAATAGGAACATGATGACTTGGACAGCTCTCCAGTAGAAAGGGGCATAGTGATTGACATCATAACATTGATATCTGCACTTTGACCAGTTGTGATTCTCTGCATTAAATACCTTCCATTGTAAAATGAAGCTTTCTTGGTCAAAGACTGAGAGGTTCCTTTTACCTGTGTGTATAATGTTGAGTGTTTGCCATGTTTTAAATGAGTTGTCCCCCACAGGCTCATGTATTTGAATCCTTCGCTGATGTTTGGGAACATCATGGCCACTTTAGGAGGTGGAGCCTTACTGGGGGAAAGTTAAGCCTGTCCTGCTTCTAATAATAGTATGTTTCTGTAGTTTTCTTTGAAAGTCTGCTACTTGCTCTCTTGGTCTCCAAGAGACAGAAATTGGTACCACTGTGAGACTAAGAGAATATTGTGCCAGAACATGAAAAGTTGCTGTGAAACTTTGAGTATTTGGTACCAAGAAGATAAGAAATATAGCCATTGCTATGATATGACTGTTGTGGTTTTGGAACTATTTGTTGGGAGAAATTTGAGAAATTTTGGAACTTTGGGCTTAGAAAGCCTTTGTGTCTTGGAGGCTGAACTAAAAGGCTGTTCTTGTGAGAGTTTGAAAGAGAATAATGCTTTGAGAGATGCAGACAGGGGAAGTCCATAGGGGGTCAGAGACTGTGTTAGGAACTGGAATAAGGGCAATTCAAGTGATACTTTGGTAAAGAGTTTGGTCAAGTATTAACCTACATCCTGAAAGCTTGCCTGAAGTTAAATGCAAGTGTTTGGCAGAGGAAATTTCAGGACAAGATTGTTTTGACAGTGTGGCATGACTACTTTTTAGTGTTCTTATTCAGATTTGTGATCAAAAAGAAAAAAAGGCAGAAAGAAATTAAATCTGTAAAGGTTAATGAGAAAAAAAAAGTGACAGCAAGCTTAAATAGCTAATCTAGAAGAATGCAACAGCAAAATTCTAGCTATTGCTAAAGCAATTAGCTCAGTGAACCAAAATTTGTTCTTCATTTGAACAATGGAAGAGGCTGCATCTTGACATCAAGATTATCAGGGAAGGTTCACACCCAAAAGAATACCAATTCTTTTGGAAAAGCTCAAGATCAGAGTTTCAAGGTAATTACCTGCTTCTCTGAAGTTGCCCAGGAGTAAATCTCCCAAGTCTGGTTTAAGGAGACCAGTATCCACTTTAAGTTTGTAGCAAAAACTTAGAATGTCTTTCATATAGAGCTGGTTTTAGAGGCATCAATGAAGCAAGAGTGAGGATGATTCCTCCTCCAAGGTTTCAGACAGCAATAGAATCAAGACAGTATGTTGTAGAATTGGAAACCTGCAAATAAGCCCAGAAAAAGCATTTTATGCTGTGGATTGGAATGCCATTGTGAAATGTGGATGTTAGAAATGCCAGAGCCAACACAACATGTGACACTTGACAAAGAAAGCTTTGTTTCATGATAGAAACCAGACCAAAAGAGTGGATGGGAGGAGTCAACCCAAGAGAGTGAGAGGTGTTGAAGGCAGCTGCATTGCAGAGGCAGACACAAAGCCCCTTGGATCTGGACTTGGAGTTGCAGTTTTGCAGTCTGTCCTAATGTTTTTCAGTCTTGTATGGACTGATCATTCCTGTATATGTCCCCATTCCTCCCTTTTGGAATGGCAGTGTTTCCTCTGTGCCATTGTATATTGAAAATGTGAAAATTGTCTTTTGATTTCACAGGATGCTTTGAACTTGGACTTTTGGGCTCTGTTGAAACTGCTATAATCTGTGGAGACTTTTAAAGTTGGTTGAGTAAGGTTTATATCATGAGAAACTTCTCTTTTGATTTTACAGGATGCTTTGGACTTTGGACTTTTGGGCTCTATTGAGACTGCTATAATCTATGGAGACTTTTAAAATTGGACTGAGTAAGATTTATATCATGAGGTGGTCAAAAGCATATGGGCTCAAAAAGTAGAGTGTCATTTTCTGAATATCAGTTGTTTCCTACAGGCCCATGTATTTGAATCCTTAGTGGATGGTAATGCTTGTGAAGGTCACGGCAACTTTAGGAGGTGGTCTTGTCCTAGAACGGAATGTCACATGGGGTGGGTCTTGAGGTTGATTAGGCCTCTCCTGTTTTCATTAGTATTCTTTTTTTGTAGTCTGCTTTGGAAGTCTACAACTTGCTTCCTTGACCTCTGTCATAGGTACAGGTGTCAACTTGATGTTTGAGGGTTGGAGCTGTGAACACATTTGTAAAGAATTAGTTGAGCTAAACCTAGGTTAAACCTTCAGGTGATTGGTTGATGAAGAAGACCCAGCCCATGGTGGGTGGAACTGACAGGCGAATAAAATACCAGAGAGCTAGTTGAGGAAGGTGATATCCTTGTGTCTACTTGGCTAGACATGCTGGTCTGACAAGTAAGGATTGTCTCTTTCTCAGCAGTTGTGTGTATAAGGTGAGGACAATCCTCTTGGCTCTGGTTCTCATACATGGTTTCTTGCCAAGCTGGACTAAGAACTGTAACCAGAATATTATAAGAGAATAAACCCCTTGTTCATTTAATCAATTTGATGGTGATTTTATCAGTAACAATGAAGGTGAATTTCAATAACTTCCATGATGATGTCTGTAGTAGCCTACACCACCTTCAGCTTCTGTCATCTGCCATATCTTTATTGTCGTAATATGCTATGCCTCCCCTTAAATTCTGTGTGAGAGAAGAGTAACTGTGACAGTGGTTATATGACAGTTTCTTATTATGTCCTTATAGCTAATCCTTAATAGTTCTTCTGTAGGACCTATAACCTCCCTTTTTATAGGTCCTTGACCTGGTTTAATGTACCAGGATCTTCTTAGTTGTACAAATCCCATCAGAAAGCAATTGGCTATCCCCATATGATTCATGCCACTATTGGGTCAATAGTCACAAATGGGTGGTTTTTATTGTAGCTCTCAGACTCGATAACATTTCTTATCCCAGCAGTCTGCATAATACCTTTTGGTACTCTCATGGTTTGAAATGTGAGTTGTCTCCCACAGACTCATGTTTTTGAATCTTTAGTTGTTTGGGAAAGTCATGGCATCTTTAGGAGGCAGACCCATGCTGGAGGAAGGCAGTCATAGGGGTTGGACCTTGAGGTTGGTTAGCCCTGACTTGCTGGAGTAAGTTTGTTCTTAAGCTTGCAGCAGCTCTCAGCTTCCATGATGTCTGCAGTGACTTAAGTCTCCTCCAGCTTCTGACACCTGCTGTAAAATTTCCACTATAAAGGACTGTATTTCCCCTCTGAAACTATAAGCTGAATAAATTTCCTTTTGTCCTTTTACATTTCTTGGACTTTGAGCGATGTCTCAGCAACAGAGAAGAATAATTAGTATAGGTACTATAAAACTAGTCAGTATAGAGGAAGCTTCCAAACCAGTTCCACTTTATTTTTTCTGTGCTTTGTATGGCACCTTCAGAAACAGAGTCTTGCTGTTAGGTCTGGTGGGCAAACAAGAGAAATATCAAAATTTATATTGTTTTGGGATATTTTAAAGACCATGCTAACCAACAACTTATTATAGTGTATCTCATATTTTGTCCTGGGAATTATGTTTAATCATCTATGGCTTCTCATATGAGCAGCAGGGAAATTGCTCTTAGCCCTTCTGTTCCCTCTCTGTATATTTCTGTGTAGGGTATCTTTTTTTATTTGTTTTTTGTTTCTTCCTAGTTATATATTATTTACATTAGTACTACTTATTTCTCCCTCATCCCTTTCTGTTCCTTAACCTCTCATCTCTCTCCCCTCTTCAGCCTTTCCCCCCACTATTACAATTTCTATCTTCTTACCACATGTGGTTGAACATACTTTTGGATATTTCTTAAAATTTTTTATTTCTTCTTTAGAAAAGTCTTTATTTAATTTGATAGCCCAGTTTTGGGGTGTTTTTTTCTAAATGTTTATTTCTTTTTGAGTTCTGCATATATTTAGGACACAAATCTTCTGTCAGATGTATAGCTAGCTCTTGCTTGATTAAAAATTCCTCTTGGAGAACAGATGCTATATAGTGCATGAAGTCTCACTTGCTGCTTATTGGACTTATTTCCTACACAAGTAGGGTTTTCTTCATTAAACTCTTTACTTAAATCTGTTTCTTGCTCTACCCTTTCCTCTGGAAGTTTCAGGGTTTTATATTTAGTTTTTAGGTTATTGCTACACTTGGAAATGCATTTTGTATAGCAAGAACCTGTGTAGCATAAGGTTAAAGTTTCATTCTTCCACATACTAATATCCAGTTTTTACTGCTCCATTTGTTGAAGATGTTTTATTCTCTCCATATTTTTCTTCTTGGCATAATTGTTAAATATGAAATGACTGAAAGTACATGGGTTGGTGTGAAGGTGAAAAGGGCAAAGTTTGAAGGGGAGGCAGGAGATGAGAGGATAAAGGATGAGGGAATGGTAAATATAACTAAGGTTCTATGATAAAGTCATATGGAAATTTTATTTTGCCTGATTTAAAAATGCAATTAGATGTTTGAATGAAAATATCTTATATGAGGGTACACTGAAAAGAACAAAAATGGTATTACAAAACTGCTTCAAGATACATCTCCTAGAAGTCATAGGTGACTAAACAAAACACTCAGTCCAGTGTATGACATCACCATATAAACTCTTGGTCAGGCAGTCTGAGAGTTTTTTAACAATATAGGATATTAGAATTTTTTTTTGCCCATACGCTTCAGTTGCAGGACATGAAGAAGTGATCTGGAAGCTATATCTTTGTTAGCTAGTTTCCACTGTAGGAGAGAAAAAAAAATTACCAAAGTTTTGTCCAGCTATGACTATTGCAAATTACTATAGGAACCAGCCTGACAAGGTATGCCCACTGGTGCAATAGTGTTATGGGAGTTACCAAACATTTTCTGATTGGATTTAGGACTTGCTCTATAGAGACAACTCCGTCCTGATTCTCTAAACCTGGTCAGACACCCATGTATGGGAAGGTCATAGGCCTTCAGAGGACAATTTACTATTTTTCACTTGCTAAATGGACATACTATCAAAGTATATTCTAAATTCTTATCTTCTTAAGTTCTTTGATTTAGTACAGTTCTTAGTCTTTCCTCCAGAAGCTTCCTTTTTCAATGAATGATGGTTGACTGAGAACAGATGACCATGGAACTTTCAGGCCTAGAAGTGACAAATAATCTACTCTCAAGGATCAGCAGAGAGTGTAGAAGAGTGATTGGAAGGAATATAGACTAACTTCCTCTTTGAGCAGACAGATCTCTTGTGCAGTGACTAGAGGTGAAAGTAGAGAAAGTGGGGAAGATGTTGGGAATAAGTGAATCTTGATTCAGTTCTCAGAATGATATTTATATTACTCTGTAAGCTCAGGAACCCTTGCAGAGGAAGGGAAGGAAAGAACCTAAGAGTCAGGTGATAGGGAAAAGGTTGTGAAATGCCATTGTCCATAAACAAATGAACATGGAAATCATGAGCCCATTACAAAGATGCTTACTGACACAAAGCCTACTGTGGACCTTCCTGGCCAAAGGTCAGAAATGAACAGAGGAGAAATCCATGGAATCCTCCAAGTACTGATGACTATGAGAAATAACAGATTTGGTGGGTGGTAGGAGTCTCAGGGAAGGATCCATTTATGTACCCATAGGAGTGTGCAAGTCCAGGTTCACAAAAAGACCCACTTTAACACAATTGGTATATAAACAAGCAAAGCATAAGTAATAAGAAATGGGAGGAAGATTTGTAGAGAAAGGGTAGGGTGGCAGTGAAGGAGGGACATAAGAAAAGAGAGAAGGGAACGTAAACAGAATGAATCCTAATATGCATTTAACTGTCAAAGAAGAAAATTCTGCCAAGAAAAGTGAAGAAAAAAACAAAAAGAACTTCATGATACTTAAGGTATAGAAAATAAAAGAGAGTAATTTATGGTCCTGTTCAGGGGTCACCATTTTGCTTTATTTACTTTCTGACAAATAGTCCTCATCTGTCTTTTGTTCAATGAGTTCCCTTATCATTCACTTTTCCTTTCTTTTCCATTATTCTTTGGTTACTATTCATCTGGATTTAGTGAAGTAAGAGGTAGGAGACATGTTGGAGTAAAAATAGGTTCACAGGTTGCTAAAGATAATATGCCAATGACAGCTTTCTTTAAGTATTTTTCTCCCATTCTGCTGCATTCTAGGGCAGCAGAAAGTACTCTGGGGGCTTTATGAAGTACATCAAGTCAAAGACCCATCTTATAAAAGTGGTGTGTGTGTGTGTGTGTGTGTGTGTGTGTGTGTGTGTGTGTGTGTGTGTACATCTGTTTGTCTACATGTACAATCTTTTTGTTTTAATTAACAGGACCAGCAGGGACACAGCTGCAGCTGTTCATATTTTTTTCTTCTGTGCTGTCACTCCTGTGGCAAAGATAGAATTCCCAAATTTCTTTCTCAATGACTCTAACTTTCTGGTCTCTTTGTTGTAGCACAAAGACATTAGGGATTCATTCTGTCAATGCAAGCAGCACTCTTTGCTTCTCGTGGGGTGACACAACACAGTTGGAGTAAGCTCTGCACTGCACAAAAAGCCTGGGATCTACTGAGGTCTAGGCGAACCTTTCCAGTATTCCTGGTAATTTTTCATACATCAGAGCCCAAGTCTGCATATTCTTATTTAGAATTCTAGGTATTCCTTAATTTCACTGATGATCATCTCATTCCTTCCTTCCTTCCTTCCTTCCTTTCCTTCCTTCCTTCCTTCCTTCCTTCCTTCCTTCCTTCCTTCCTTCCTTCCTTCCTTGTCTTTTTTCTTTGTTTCTTTGTTTTCGCTCTTTTTTATATGTGTGTGTGTGTGTGTGTGTGTGTGTGTGTGTGTGTGTGTTTGGTATACATAAAGCGTATGGGGAGAGGGGATGATTACTTCTCTTTTTTTCACCCAAGAATTCTCATAAGGATGTAAAATATAGTTCTATTGGGAGTGAGGAGGAAGCAATATAAAATTCTAAATATCATTGATGATAGGAACATAGTTTCAGATTTAAGAGGTGGAGGAAATTTCAAATGGCTACAAGTTTGACTATGGAAATAGTAATACAAGTACAAAGATAAAATAAAATTGAGACAAATAGATAAGGCATCTGTAAAACTACATCCTTCATTCTAGCATCCTGGAGAGCACGGGAGGATGCTTCCAGAAACACAGGTTGATGAGAAGATTGAGGACAGTACACAAAGCCCTCAGGGAATGTGCATTAGCTGGAAGCTACAAGAGTGTGAAAGAATCAGATTGCCCATATTTCATGCTGTGTTTGAGAGATACTAGCTCTGGAGCATTTAGAGATGTAACCGGTGCAGTAACTCAGTGAAGGCTGAGGGTGGCATTGTATGCCTGCATCCTCGGGAGCTGGCTGAGGCAGGGAGGAAAACAACTTTCTTGCTGAAGCAAATCTCTGTTGCAAGACATGGTTCTTGTTTTTGCATTAGTCACAGGAACATACCAGGATCTGGGCTTGTATCTTTCTAGGTATGTTTTATGATACAAAGAAACTCTGCTAAAATCTGCAGGGAACATTCTGATTTCATTAAATTTTCACAGTTGTATTTTCACTGCTTCTTAATTAAGTAATGATGGAGTTGAAAATGCGATTAAAAACCTGACTGTGGCTGCTTCTTCTAATGGAATTGCTTAATCTGTCTCTGGGGAAGATGACTCTTCTGTTAGTAAAAGTGCCAGAAGGGCTCTGATGGCACTTTTGCTTGGAAAATGCAGGCTATGGGGGTAGTTTCAATGGTGTGGATGGCAGATCAACAGGAGACTATTCGGCAATGTGAAGCTACAAGCATTGGGGTTGCTGTGAATTAGCACTATGATTGTGTTTTAGAAAGGGAACAAAATAAATGGCTTCCTGCTATCAAAAAGGAAGTAGGATGCTAGCTTGTAGATGCATTGGGACAAGGTTGAGTATTTCTGTCAGGGAAGTGATGACCAATATCTGGAAATAAAGATGTCCTCCATTCTTATCGGTTATCACCAAGTTTATTTTTCAAGTCTCATTAAACCAAGCCTTGTGAGCACAGGCCTGTAACCACAACTACTCAGGAGGTAGAGAGTGGAGAATCACAAGTTCAAAGCTCGCCTGGAACACTAGACTACAACGAATAGAGTTCAAGGCCAGTTTGTGTAGCATATGTTGTGTAGCATATGGTTAGAAGTGGGTGTAGCCCAAACTGGAATGAACATGGCTTAAATAGGCTGGCATTCATATCTAGAATTCCCAGAAGAAGCAATTTATGGCATATGTGGTGATTCTGTTTCATCAGGGACTCGCTCCTTCCTGATTTTCATGTTGCTACTGTGAGGGTTCTTCATGTAGCCACTACAGAACATCACTGCATTTGCAATACAAAGGCGAGGGTAAAAAGGGTAGAAGATAATAAACCTGTGCCCTCTCTTCCACAGTTCCATAGGAGATTGCCATTTGCCCTGAACATGATTACATCTGAACATTACATGTCACTGACAAATACTCAGAGACAAAGAAGGTTGAGAAAGGGACTTTCAGTTAACTGTGACTTACCAAGTGACAAGCCCACTTCACTATGCACAGTGAAGTGGGGTGAGGTAGAACATAAATTCCTTCCCAAACTGTCCTCTGGAAGACCCAGGACTTTTCTGCAAGAGACAAGGAGAATTGCTACAGGACGATTAGCAGAACTCAAGCTATTCTGAGCATTCTAAGTGTGCTCAATAACCCTTCCCCATACCCAGAGCCAGGCGCCTCCTCAATCCCTTTTATGGATTCAGATTTTATTTTCCAGTACTTCTTGTCACCCTTCTCAATTTGCATTTTCATATTCTTTTATCTGAAACCTTTGCATTGGTAAAATATCTGAAAATTATTTCTAGCAAATATGTCTCTCTAACTCTTTTCATCAATCAAACAAACATACATTGCATGAATTCAGTATGGCTGCGAAGACCATGCATGGTCAGTTATATAAACCTTGATCTATGAATCAAAAGTCTGATTTTCCCTACAGAAGTTGTATTTGCAGGCTTTCCTGAGTCTCTCTGGGGTAGACTGAAGAAATCATCAAGGTTTGTGGTCAGGTGTGTGTAGGTCTAAGAGTCCCAAAGGCAGGTGAAAAGTAAGCTGCTTTCATCTGAACCCTGCAGCTAAACCTTTTTGAAAAAGGGAGAAATAAAAACAAAATAAAAGCAAAAAAATATCATTTTCCATTTTAGGGCATAAAAATTGGTATGGATGGGTATATGCTGATGTCATTGCAAAAGTCCCTTAGTTCTGTTCCTAGAAGACTAGATTGCCAGAATCTCCACAAAAACAGTAGGAAATGAGAGGAGTAAGTGGGTTTAATTTGTTTCTCTTTTCAACTCTGGTTTTTTTTTTTGGCATTGGTTGTCCTTGACTCAGGCTTTTCTAGCTACAGCCTCCCAATGTCAGGATGGCTGAGCACCATCATGCCCAGCTTAGGTGAATGGATGTAAAATGTTACCACAATAGGTTATACTTAAAATCTTTTAAAATAAGGAAGCAGGTATTTTTGGAATGATGCAATTTATGAAAAAGGCAAAAAATGATTTTTAAAAGATTAACGATTTCATTTATAGATTAAATAGAAATCATAATTAAGGATATATGCTGTTTAACAAAAGCAGAATTTCTTAAAACTTGGACTTGGGGTCACTTTACACTTTGAAAAAATATGTAAAGAAATTTTGGTCATATATGCTCATATAAGTGAAAACAGAATTAAAGTGATAAAAATTCACTTAAAAATAATTATCCCATTGCATGCTGTCATAAACAGCTTTTAATAAAAAAATCTATATTTCAACAATTTAGCATATACGACAGCAATATTTTAAATGTTTGTAAATATGCTTGATAAAGGGTCTATTAGAGGTTTACTGAGTTGTGTCTGCCTTTAGTTTTTGTGACATATTACTGAGATTGAAATAGTAAAAAGCATTTTAGGAGTTTTATAGAACTGTAACTGGTCTCTTTGAAACCACAAGCAATCCTGACAAGTAGTAGCTACTTAAAGGTTAACTGAAATGTACATCTAAAATTATACCAATAATCTTTCTTACATTAGGATATACTAGTTTACTGTATTATCTGAATCTACACATCTGTGATTTTATAATGTGATACATGGGATATTTAGAAAATACTGTGATGTTGAATTATTCCATTCTTCTGAATGGTGATGAGTTTCATTATACAGCATCAACACCAGCAAATGCATGAGTCTTCAAATACTGGAATTCTGTCAAGCTAATAGAAGCTTTCACTTGAAGCTTCAATTATTACTGGCAATAAATACTGTCAGTTCTTTTCCATAAATGACAGACTCACTTTGTTGATTTTTAAAGAGTATCTGCCAAATATACCAGTCTGAATAATCATATCTGTCTGCCAGTAGTTTTATTTTAGTAAAAATTATGTTTTATGAAAATAGTAACTATTTTAGTCTGCAACTTAATTGTACATGTCATTTTTTCCTCATAATAATTATCAGAGTTTGGTATGGAGTTAAAATGGTTTACGTGACTGCTCATTTAGTCATAGAGAACATGAAAAGAATTTTTTAAGACTCCATATTTAAAAACATTAACACTTTGATGCTTGATCAAGGACTTTCTTAGGTGGCATTTGATGTATTAGCTATTACAAGAAGTGACCACAAGGTGTCTCTGCCTTGATTGATTCTAAGATGCAAGAGGATAGGTCTGTCCTTGCTTTGTGCATGCAGTACAAATGCCAACCTGATGAAAACAGTAAATAAAAACTTAACGTTATTACAACACGTCTGAATTTACTGATTTCTAAAATGGTCTTGGTTAGCCCATGTTCGTTTTGAGAGCTGCTCATGTATCTAGTGGCATGATTCAAAATAAATCAGAACCATTAGATTTCAATGCTCATTTTTATTTTTATGCTCCTTGAAAATCAGTATGTTTTAAACTGTGTACTGTTTTTTAATTTCAATCAAACATACAGCCTATTGAATAAAACTATAGTTTGGTGATTAAAAATGTCTGGTAGCATAAGATGTACTTAATAAGACTGATTATTATCACTAATAGTGGCTGATTAACAACTAATACTGTTTTATTATTATCCTTTCCTAACTACCCACAGGCTTGGAGAATTTATAAATTGACAGATAGTAGATAACACAGTGCCAAAGTCTATCTTGGTCAAAGTTGATGGAATAAGGAAAAATGTTCTTCCCTTAAAATACCATTTAAGCTGAATCTCGAAATGGTCATATTGTCATCAATGATTTCTCACTTCTTCTCCTTCTTCTCCTTCTCCTTCCTCTCCTTCTTCTCCTTCTCCTTCTCCTTCTCCTTCTCCTTCTCCTTCTCCTTCTCCTTCTCCTTCTTCTTCTTCTTCTTCTTCTTCTTCTTCTCCTCCTCCTCCTCCTCCTCCTCCTCCTCCCCTTCTTCCTCCTCCTCCTCCTCTTCCTCCTCCTCCTTCTCCTTCTCCTTCTCCTTCTTCTTCTTCTCCTTCTTCTCCTTCTTCTTCTTCTTCATAGTTATATTCAATGCCTCATTACAATTGTTGGTCCTCATGATCTGGTGAGATTGCTAAGTCTGAGCAATATGTTTATCTTACATATAATAGGAATTTAATTTTCTTCTTAACAGTAGCCTGTATTTTTCTGTTTGCAACTTCAAGGACTTCATGGAGGTAGCCTTGGTGCTCTCTCCTGGAAAAATCATTTGCCATTCATTCTCCTTGGCAGGTGTCAACTTCTTTCTGCCGCTCGGGTTTCCTCTCTCCTTAAGTGTATTCACGAAGCACATTCCAATCTCTCTTGTTCTTTTGTGCCAGTAGAAAAACAAGCATGCCTATAGACCTTTATTTGCTTTTTGATATTAACTGAAAATCAACATAGGAGGCATTAAACATTTAAAAGTCAACTCAGTCTTCCCATCTCCATCTCTACTGTTGGTGCTGAGTGGCCTCCATCTGATTCTCCTACCCCCTTGACCATGTTTCCTTTCCTGTTCAGGGGTGAGTCTTATTGAACAACTCTTGAACTTTTTTGTTTACAATGACATTAATTTTCATCTCCTAATTTTTATATTGATGGTCTGATCCAAGATTTGGAATTGGAGTTGGGAACCTTAGGAAGCAATTGATTCTAGTAAAGACCCTGAGGGAGAGGTCACATGATAAAATTAATATCAATATAAAAGTTATTAGAAGGCTTTACTGTGGTCTCCCAGTCATAAGGACACAGTCCACACCAGGAAATGATCATATGTTATCCTACTGTATACTTTTACTTCTGGAGTAAGGAGAATAAATGTGTATTCTTAACTTGATCTAGACTGTTACATTTTGTTATAGAAGACCAATCTAGTTTTTTTTTAATTTTCATTTTAAAATTCTTTTTTAAAAATTTTTTATTATTTATCCAATTGTGTGTTATGCGTGTGTGCATGTATGTGTGTATGTATGTGTGTGTGTGTGTGTAGAACCACGGACAAATTCAGGAACTACCATGGACGCCTCCACCTGCTCCTCATTTACTCTGCCCCAGGATTCACAGACTCCGCCCTACCAGGTCCAGAAACATAGGCCACCCCCACTTCCGCCAGGCGTCTCTACGTGGGGTCTAGGATCCAAACTCAGGACCTTCCACCTGCAAGGCAGAGGCTTAACCCCTGAGCCACCTCTCCAGCTCCCCCAATCTAGTTTTATTATCATCTTTCTATGTTAGCTTCATCTTCCCATTGCTAATGAATGTAACATGGGGAATAGGGGATTTCATTTCAGTTATGATTCACTTACTTTAGTCACCACATAGGGGAGTTCATATCAACATCAGAATGTGAGGGAACTTCCACTCTAAGAAGTAAAAGAAGGACATAATTTCTTGTCAGTACGCTAGTCTGCTGTAAATACTGAACCAGTTCCCTACATCTTATTCACCTGACCAAGGCAAAGTCTCCCCCTCTCCACCAACCATGGGGTTGGTTCCCATATCCTTCAGATAATATTCCACAGGTTTGCTCTGGTTCACCTTAATCGAATGATTTTTCACAGTCATGCCTGAAGGTTAATTCACAATTGTTACAGTGACACTTGTATCTAACTGGAGCAATATGGGATCATTTCTACACTAAATCAATTGAACCATCCACTTTCCCTATGTCCATACTTGATTGAACTGGTGAGCAAATACTAAGGTTTCCAAATGCTTGGCAGCACAATCTATTTCAGCATATCTTCAGCATTATTTAGTAGCCTTTACGGTTAGCGTAGAAGAAAACTGACAATTTCTGACAATTTTGACTCCTTGCTACTCTCCCCACTCCTCTGTCTCCATCTCCTTCTTGTTCTCAAAGCAGAGAACTAGTTCTTTTACTCAATTAGAGGACTGTCAAAGTCACATAGTAAGGATGCTGGATGTTTATCTTTGTTTCTGGCACATGTTAATTGTATGATGAGTAATCTGTCTTCTTTTTTTAAAATTTCTATTCAAAAACTGGAAAGATAGCGGTGTATGCATTATAAAATGTTCTGAGTATTAGATCAACTCTAATCCTGTTGATTCAGATATATAGTGTGGTCAGTAAAGATGGATTGCTGCATTTGCTCATTTTAAAACTAAGGAGCCATTATAGGGAAATTCACCCCAGCTTTTGGCAATGAGCTAAGTTTGCCTATTTTCTTTTTCTTTTTTTTTTAAAATAATGTATATATTTTTTTCCGCTCATACAAATTTAATAGGTACCCCGGTCCCTTGCCTCCCTCCACCGTTCCTTGCTCTCTCTCCCCTTTTTCCCTTCTTTTCTCCCTCCCTCCCTTTCTCCCAGTGCCTCCTTCCCCCATCCCTGGAGCATCTTGCCACAGACTGACTGAGTCTGGACCAGGACAGGGAATCTAGGGATCCTGAACCAGGTAGGCGAAGGAGTCAGCGATGGGAAACAGAGACACACAACTCTAGTGGAAGGTGAATCTGAGTCTGTTTATTGGGCACAAAGCTACAGTTTAAGCATAAATTTTTTGGCAAGCAAAAGCAGGTTGCATAGGGACAAAACATAAGCAACAAAACAAATCAATCATAAGAGTGAAAGGCAATAATTGGGACATAGCCAGTGTTTTTCTGTTTTGGAGAAATCAAGCTTCCTTAACAACAACTGAAATATCATGTCCTAGGATAGGTTAACTATAAACCGCTGACTAGAAGTTCAGTAGACAATGGTTGGCATATTTCTAAAATTCTTAAGCACACATAGCTAAAATTGTAGATGTGAGAAACTGCCACAGACCAGAGTTGCAGCCCCAAGACCAGGGCTCCCCCGGATCAGTTGGAGAACAGAACACACACAACTCTCCAGGCCGAGCGAATTCTGAATCCACCCACTGAAACTTTTGTGACAGCCTCCACACAGAAAATCTCAGGGCAAACAATGTTGCACCTACAAATAGACATATAATTTCCTAGTCAGCAAAAATCACCTTTAGGGTGGACATCCTCCCAAGAACACAACCCATTGCCCAAGGACAGAGACACTCAACAAAAACATTCTCCCAGCATTTTCAAACCCAGCCAATCCATAATGCTTCACCAGACTGCCAAGGGGCCGAGCCCACATAATTGTTTTAACAGAGACTGCATTTTTAAAATACACAGAGGAGGACTGAGTTCCTTTTTGATTTCAACAATTAACTACAGGAGTGCCCAACATCCCATAAGTTCGGCATGAGCTTTTGCTGATGTCCTGTCCAGGTTGATCCTCTCAGTCAGGCGGGTTGACATGGGCACCAAGCATGGCAGCAGGTTCTAGCTTGAGAAGTTGCATGCAGCTCATGCAGTCCTCTGCAATCCAAGCTTGAACCCATTTCTAAGGGGGCCATGGCTTGGATATTCAAGGGCCATAAGTGCCTATAGCATGGTTCTGTTGATGGAGCACTACTGAGATATATGCTGAAGGAATCACTAGTTATTAAAAGAATAATTCCTCTTATGATAGCATCCTTCCATTTCTTTAATAGTAAGGTTGCTTATGTTTTTTTATGAGGAATTCCACACATATATTGCCATCAGTTAGATGACCCATCTGTGAACCATGCATACTCCAAACCTGGGGTCCATACTGTCAGGCCCCATAAGCCAAGGGCGATCATTGGTGGGAGTGCACTCAAATGGTCCATCTCTGTGATTTCTCATAAGAGTGCTGTTTGGGAAAGGAAAGACACAGCCCCCTTTGCTACCGACATGGATTCTCCCAGTTTGGATTGCAATTACCATCTCCAGGGGCAGTCTTGGCATCTAGACTTTCTGGCATGATGGTCTCTTCCTTGGCCTTCAGCCACGGTAAGAGGGTATCACAGTTTAAAGTTCTAGTGAACTGACAGCATAGTCTTATGCTTCTGGAATTTCTGAGTTAGTACAATCACACATGTAACAAAATTTGTTTTGTAGCCAAGTTAAGAAATCCAGCCCATTCAGGAGTTTCTGTATTAAATTTTTCATCTCTGTTTAATTTAATCAATGCTGAGGGATATCCCAAAGCTGTTAATGATTTTACTAGTATATTAAGCAACAGATACACGCAACAGCCAAACAGCATTTCATAGAAAGAGAAAACATGCCATGACTCATTTAGGAAAATGGACTTCCTTGAACCCATTTTCTTTCAATGGTGACTTTGTCAGGGCAGTGGAATGGACTATATTGAGGCAGCATCCTTTAATGTATATGTCAAACTTTCCTCTGGGTCCTCCTCTCTGATGAGGTGTAAGGACTCAATGGCATTTCCTAGAACTCTTTCTTGTGTTCCCCTTAAGTATTAACTATTGTGGCTATTTATCCCTTGCTTCTAAGGATCCTAGTGCCTTTAGTCCATGCTAGACTTTGAGGGGTCAATGATATGTTGGTCATTGCGCAGATCGTGCAGAGTCCTATTATGATTGCTTTGGCCCTAACTTATGTGGAGTATCTTGCATATCATATCTCCTCCCCATCTTTGGGCTCTTACAATCTTACTGCTCCCTCTTCTGAAAATTTCCCTGAGCTTCAGGATGGGGAGAGATTAGGCTGTCCTGATTCCAGGTGGTTAATGCAGAGTCTCTGATTTGGGTTGATTCTATCACTTTGCTATTGTAAACAGTGCTGCTATGAACATGGTCATGCTTGTGCTATTGAGGTGAATTTTTGCTGTATGGGGGGTTATTCCCAAAAGTGGAAGAGCAGGGTCATATGGCATTGCAATCTGAATTATGTTTTGTTGATTTTTTTCTCAGTTTTGCTGTTCCTGCACCCCCTTGGCTCCTTACTGATGGGTATTGGATGTCATCCCCTGGCCAGAGATAAAAAGCTCTTAAAATATAGTCTTATTATAAGAGTAGATTCAAAGGTAGATGGAATAAGAGTAGGAGACCACAGTGAGAGGGGGGGTCAGTCTCCCATTTGCAAAATGGTTACCTTCTATCTGCCAGACTGTATGCCCTCACTTTCTGTTAAGATTATACCCCATCAGTTGCAAGTGACCAGTAAGGAAAGTCTGTGAGCTTAACCAGTTGTCTCATCATTTACTTGCAGTCCTTGATGGTGGCCTATTATCTCTGCTGTAGCATGATCCCCTCTCTCCTTGTTTCTGGCAGGGTCCTCCTTCCCCTTCCCTCCTGTTTATAATCTTTGAAATTACTGTAGGTATTACATAGATTTATCTTTGAGTGTGTCACTAAATGGATTTGTTACTCAGATCCACCTATTAGGGAGTACATACGACACTTAATTTTCTGTGTCTGGGATACTTCACTCAATATAATCTTTTGTAGTTCCATTCATTTCCCGGCAAATTTCATTAATTCATAATTTATGATGGCTGAGTAGTATTCCATTATATAAATGTACCACATTTTCCTTATCCACTTGTCAACTGTTGGGCATTTGGGTTGATTCTATCACTTTGCTATTGTAAACAGTGCTGCTATGAACATGGTCATGCTTGTGCTATTGAGGTGAATTTTTGCTGTATGGGGGGTTATTCCCAAAAGTGGAAGAGCAGGGTCATATGGCATTGCAATCTGTAACTTTTTTAAGAATTGCCAGATGGCTCGCCAGAGTGGCTGTATGAGCCTGCATCCCCACCAGCAATGTAGGAGAGTTCCCCTCTCTCCACATCCTCTCCAGCATTTGTTGTTGTTTGTATTGTGGATTTTTGCCATTCTGACTGGGGTGAGATGATATCTTAGGGAGGTTTTGATTTGCATTTCCCTGATGGCTAAGGATGTGGAGCATTTTTTAAGATATTTGTTAACACATTTTAATTTCATCCCTGATAAAGTTTCTTTGAAGTTCCAAGGCCCATTTGTTTCCTTGGTGTTTAGGTTTCTAAGTTCTTTGTGCACTCTGGATAATAGAGCTCTATCAGGTATGTGGTTAGTAAGATTCTCTCCCATTCTGTGGGTTGCCTTTGTGCTGGAGTTACAATCTCTTTATCTGAACAGAAGCTCTTTAATTTCATAAGATCCCAGCTGTTGAGTGTTGGTTGTATTGACTGTGCTATTGGATTTCCGATTAGGAACTGTTCGCCTAGTCCAGTCAACTCAAGGGAGTTCCCTACCCTTTCAACTAAAGTTTTTATAGTCTCTGACCTTATATTGAGGTCCTTGATCCATTTGAAATTAAGACTTGTACATGGTGACAAGTAGGGGTCCAGTTTTAATATTCTGCATGTGGAGATCCAATTTTGCCAGTGCCATTTTTTGAAGATGCTGTTCTTTTTTCCATTGGATTTTTTTGGCCCCTTTGTCAAAGAGCAAATGGCTATGGTTGTGTGGGCTTATATCTGGGTCTTCAACCCTTATCCATTGATCTTTGTGTCTATTTTGGAGCCAGTACCAGGCTGTTTTTATAACTGTGGATTTGTAGTATAGACTAAGGTTTGGTATGGTGATACCTCCAGCAGTATTTTTGTTACTCAGGATTGTTTTTGCTATCCTGGGTCTTTTGTGCCTCCATATTAATTTTGAGATTGTTTGATGAACCTCTTTAAAGAATTGCTTCAGGATTTTGATTAGTATAGCATTGAATAAGTATATTGCCTTTGGTAGGATGGTCATTTTTATAATGATGATTCTGCCAATCTTGGAACATGGCAGGTCTTTCTACCTTCTAGTGTCTTCTGTAATTTCTTCCTTTAGGGTTTTGAAGTTTTCATTGTAAAGGTCACTTACTTCATTTTTTTAGGGGCTATAATAAATGGGATTGTTTCTCTCAGGACTTTTTCACTTCTTTCATTCTGGGGATATAGGAAGTCCACTGATATTTGTATGTTTATTTTGTATCCTGCCGCAATGCTGAGCTTCTGTATTACTTCCAGGAGTTTCCTGGTGGAGTTTTTGGGATCACTCAGGTATAAGGTCATGTCATCAGCAAATAGAGATAACTTGACTTCCTCCTTGCCGATTTGAATCCCTTTTATGTCCCTTTCTTGTCTTATGGTTCAGCTAAGACTTCAAGTACAATATTGAACAGAAGTGGTGAGAGTGGACAGCCTTGTCTAGTTCCTGATCAAAGTGGGAATGCTTCAAGTTTTTCCACATCGAGTATAATCCTTGCTATGGGCTTGTTGTTACAGCTTTCATTATATTGACAAAGGTTCCTTCCATTCCAACTGTCTCTAGGGTTTTGATCAAAAAGGCTGTTGGATCTTGTCAAAAGTTTTTTCTCCATCTATTGAGAGTATCATGTGGTCTTAGATTATGGACTGGTTTATATGGTGAATTACATTTATTGATTTGTGTATGTTGAACCAACCTTGTGTGCCTGGGATAAAGCCTACTTGATCCCTGTGAATGATCGTTTTTGATATGTTTTTGAATCCGATTTGCTAAGACTTTGTTGAGAATCCTTGCATTTGTGTTCATCAAAGAGAGTGGCCTATAGTTTTCTTTTTTAAGTGTATCTTTATTAGGTTTTTGGGGTTAAGACCATATCAGCTTCATAGAAAGAATCTGGTAGTGTTCCTTCCTTTGCTATTTGATGGAGCAGTTTAAGGAGAATTGGTGTTATTAGCTCCTTAAATGTCTGGTAGAACTCTGTGCTGAATCCATCTGCAGGACATTTTTTGGTGGGAAGATTAGAGATTACTTCAATGATTTTGTCATACGTTATAGCACTATTTAAATAATTCACAACTTCCTGATTCAGTTTCGGTAAGTTTTGCTTACTTAAGAATTTATCCATTTCTTTTGTGTTATCAAATTTCACAGAGTAGCCGGAAGCGGTGGTGCATGCCTGTCGTCCCAGCTACTCAGGAGGCTGAGGCAGGAGGATCACTTGAGTCCAGGAGTTCTGGGCTTCAGTGCGCTATGCCGATCGGGTGTCTGCACTAAGTTTGGCATCAATATGGTCACCTCCCAGGAGCGGGGGACCACCAGGTTGCCTAAGGAGAGGTGAACTGGCCCAGGTCGGAAACGGAGCAGGTTAAATTTCACAGAGTATAAGTTTTTGAAATATGACATTATAATACTCTGAATTTCTTGGTTATCCATAGTAATAACTCCATTTTGATTTCTAATTTTGTTAATTTGTGTTTTTTCTCCCTTGCTTTTGGTTAATTTAGCTAGTGGTATATCAATCTTATTGATTTTTTCAAAGAACCTGCTTTTGACTGGTTGATTCTGTGTATCATTTTCCTAATCTCAATTTCAGATATTTCTCCCCTTATTTTGCTAATCTCCTCTCTTCTACTTCTTTTGGGATCAGATTGCTCTAGTGTCTCTAAAGCTTTAAGCTGCATTTTTAAGTTATTATTTCTGATGTTTCCATTTTTTTTTTTGATGTAAGCATTAAGAGCTATGAACTTACCTCTTAGGACAGCTTTCACTGTGTCTCAAAGATTTTGATAAGTTGTATTTTCATTATTGTTAACTTTCAGGAAATCTTGGATTTTCTTTTTAATTTCCTCTTGAACCCAATTCTCATTCAGCATCATAGTGTTAAGTTTCCAGGAGTTAGTGTATTTTCTGTTGTTTATTGTGTTGTGGATGTCAAGCTTTAGGCCGTGGTGGTCTGATAGGGCACAGGCTAGAATTTCAACTTTCCTGTATATGTGGAGATTTGTTTTGTGGCCCAATATGTGATCTATTTTGGAGAAAGTTCTGTGTACTGCTGAAAAAAATTGTATTCTTTGGTGCGTGGATGAACAGTTCAATGGAGATCTGTAAGGTCTATTTCTTTAAGGGTTTGGTTGAGTTCCAAAATGTCTCTGTTAAGCTTTTGGCCTGTTGATCTATCCCATGTTGAGAGGGCAGTGTTGAAATCCCCAAGAATTATTATTTGGGGGTTGATTTCTTGCTTTAGATGCTGTAGGGTTTGCTTAATGAATGTGGAGGGGCCTGTATTAGGTGCATATATGTTCAATATTCTGAAGTCTTCCTGGTGAATTGTACCTGTGATTAAAATGTAGTATCCATCTGTGTCTCATGATTTTTTTGGTTGGAAGTCCACTTTGTCCAAAAGCATAATGGCTACCCCTGCCTGTTTCCTGGTTCCATTAGCTTGCAGAATTTTTGACCAGCCTTTTATTTTTAGGATGTGCCTATCTTTTGTGGTGAGATGAATTTCCTGAAGGCAGCAGATTGATTGGTTGTGGTTTTTAATCCAAGTTTGTAATCTGGGTCTCTTGATCGGTGAGTTAATTCCATTAACATTTAATATTATTATGGAGAAATTATTTTTAATTCCAGACATTTTTTGTGTTTAGTGGCTTTTGTAATTATATTATTTGGCTTTTAGGTTTTGGTGTTATTATGCTTCTCTTCTGTCCTCCTGGATATGCTTGTATTTTTCTTCAGTCTTGAGTATCATTTCTAACATTTTTTTGAGGGCCTGGTTTGGTAGACATGTATCCCTTCAAGTTGTCTTTGTGCTGGAAAATTTTTCTTTCTGCCTCGATCATGATAGATAGCTTTCCTGGGTATATCAGTCTGGGTTGGCATTTTTGCTCATTTAATACATGAAGTACATCTTTCCAAGCTCTTCTTGCTTTTAATGTTTCCATTGAGAAGTCATTTGTTATTTTAATAGGTTTGTCTTTAAAAGTGACTTGCTTTTTTTCTCTTGAAGCTCTCAGCACCTTTTCTTTGTCTTGAATGTGGAGTGTTTTGACTATTATTTGCCATGGTGATTTTCTATTTTGGTCATATCTGTTTGGAGTGTGAAATGCCTCTTGTATTTGGATGGGCCTCTCATTCTTCAGTTGAGGGAAGTTTTCATTTATGATAATTTGAAAAATTTCCTCAGGTGTGGTACTTTGAGATTCTTGCTCTGGTATTCCATGAATGTGCATGTTGGGCTTCTTCAGGGTGTCCCATATCTCTTGAATGTTCCTCTCAAGTACCTTTGTGGCTTTAACTACCTCTTCCATTGAGCTGGTTAATTCTCCCACTTTGTGTTCAAGATCTAAAATTCTATTTTCTGCTTCGTTAGTTCTGCTGATAAGACTCTCTGTTGAGCTTTGAGTTGAAAATAACTTGTCTTTTAGTTCAATTTTAAACTCTGCCTGAGACTGTTTTAACTGCTCTATGCCTATTTTTGTTTCTTGAACTGTTTTTCTCAACTCCTCCAAATGCCTGTTGTGTTCCTGTTCAAAGTGGTTGATGGGGTTGTTTAATTCCTCTTGGATTTCCTGTTTCATAGTATTATTCATGGTAATGATCATACTTTGAAAGTTGTTGTCTTGGGTCTGGCTTTCTTGGCTATTTTCTGTGAATTTGTTCTGGTTAGAATCATCCTTAAGGGGTTAATTCTTTCAGTGGGAGATTGGTTTCCTTGGGTTTTGTTTCTCATGTATCTGCACTTTGACTTTGGCATTGTTGTTTTGTCTTCTAGGGCTTTTCAGTTTCTGTGTGTTTTTGACTGAACTCATTTAGTTGGTATTAGTACACTTGGGCAGTTGTTACTGGTGCTTGCCTTGGGGTTCGGTGTGTTTGTCTTTTGTTATTGTTATTTCCTAGTGCGGCTACTAGGCTGTTAGTTAAATCAGGTTAAGTAGACAGGGGGTGAATATTAGTATGGTAGTGCACTTTTACCATGTAGTATTTTGGTGATATGTGAGAGTGAGTGGTGTATTCCCTGGAATTGTATATGTTTTGGGGGTGGCTGTATGGAAAGGTTAATCTACAGTGATTAATATTAGAAAGGAACAGTAAGGTGAAAAACAAAGGGAGGTTTACTTATCTTTGGGCTGGATGTGAAGAATCTCCCCCATGTGACAGGATGGTTGTAGAGGTTTTCAGATGTATAGCCTTTGACCCTTAGAACTTTGCTTGAGTTTTCTTTGGACTCTATTGAATTCTGAGTAGCAGTGTGTCTGCTGTAGACCACTTGTGTGGGTCTCTGGTGGGCCAGAGAGGCAGAGGGGCTGACGTTGTTGGCAGAATTCTTCACCTGGGACCTGGGACTTGGCTTTGTGGCCCTCCCAAACTCCAGGGATGGAGGAATGTGAGCAAGTCCTGTCCAGTCGGTTGGACAGGTGGGCGGGAGGAAGAAAGGGGCTGGGGCCCAGGGCGCAGCCCAGGTCTAAGCCCGAGGCAGGCCGGGGCATGGCGCAGGGACCTGGGGCGACCTGGGGGGGTGGGAGAGCTGGGTGGGCGGACGGGCTCACTCACCTGGGGATGGTGGCGCGGACAGAGGTGCGGGGGAGGGAGGGCATTGTCTTTTCTTAACAAAATTCTTTCCTCTGTGGTATTATGCATCATCAGACACTTGTTTTATTGCTTAGCCCCTCTGCTTACTCTAGCTTCATATTATTCTTCTGTGGGATCTTTACTGTTAATCTTCAGATCTATACAGGAGCCTCCCACTTTTTAAAGTAAAGCCATTTGTTCTCATTTCTCTGTGTTTTATCTTGCTTTATTCCTTGAAATCACTTATACCCGTTCATCTGCCTAATGGCTCACCACTAAAAATGCAGCCTAGATGTCACTTTATATAGAATTCCTTCCATCATTCCTGACGTCTGGCCTAAATGGCTTTTTCCCCCCTGTAGTCCCTTCTCAAAATACTCCTCCTTGTCAAAGGACATATCACACTCCAATTGCCTCATTGCTTGTCTGTGCCTACAAAAATATTGCAAGCTTTCTCTGAACAAGGAAGCTGTATTTATCTTATTTACTATCAATCCTGTGCAGTATTTGGAATATAGCAAGCATTCAATAACCATTTATTAACTATATAAGGGGAAACATAAAGCTTAAGAAAAAGCACAAGGGAAGGTGAGAATGTTGGTGATATTTTAGAATTATTGTCTTGACTACTCACTGACTTATAAATTATGCAGAAGCTCTGTTAGAATTTGTAAGGCATAATTACCAAGTCACCAAACTACATACCTGATGGCACAAAAGTCTAAAATTAATCTCATGGTAAATGATGTGGCCATCTTCACAGTAATTAGCCAGTACATTTTCAGCTTGATGAGATGCTTCACCATTTTCTTTCAGCTTGGTTTCTAATATAAACAATCTGAGTGAATAGCCACAAAGTTTTGCAATAGCTTTCCTCTTATTCTTAAATAATCCCTATTAATATTCTTAAAATTACCTGTATGCTGAATACAACCAACTTCTCCTGCAAAGGGGATTAGGATGTTCTGAGTCTGCTTTAGAGCAAAAGGATGACTATGCTTCTAGGGGTATAAATTTGAAACAACCCAAAGACCAATAAGCTTCCTACGTAAGACATTCTCCCATGTCTTTTTTTTTTTTTTTTTTTTTTGATCATGGAAATAGATAAAAGTCCCAACAGGGAGCATCCTAGAGAACACAGTGTGCTACTTTGGCTCATAAGATTTTATGAAAGTGGTACTCCAAGTTAAATTGTATTTCCTGACTTCTAGCCCTGTGGCCAATAAAATCCTTTAACATTCCCTCAGTCATGCTCTGTGCTTCCTTTCTGAAATTACCCCAGTCACAAAAGGCCATGATGACTACAATAAAAAAGTAGTAGGGTTGATAGTTACACTAGCCAGACAGGTGCCTTTATCTGTTATTATACCTGCACTCAAACCATAATTAAGATTTTTTTCCATCATGCAAATATCAAAACTATGGAAAGCCCTCCCTCTTGTGAAGTAATGGTGAATTACATATTAGAGAGAAAAAAATCAGAGAGAGAGAGAGAGAGAGAGAGAGAGAAGGAGACAGAGAGACAGAGAGACAGAGAGATAGAGAGAGATGCTTTCTCACTTGGTCATTCCCCATGAAATGCTTTTGACTTAAGTGGCAATTTGCAATATGGTGATCCTATTTTAGTGTCATCCCAGTTTTATCTCCCATTACATGTCCTGAGAATACCCAGCCTTTTTTTCAAGGCCACATGTCCTTTCTTTCATTCCGCTGGAAAAGGACTGAAGGAAAAAAAGATGTAATTGTGCTATGTGTATTCAGAGCCAAAACCAGCTGAAGGACAATAGAAAGGCTGGACTGATGGTCATTGTCTCAGAATACTTCCTCATGTGAAAATAAAATAACAGGAATACTAATATTCTTTATCTTACCAATTACAGAATATGAAATGATGTCATAATCTCCCTCCAATATTTTCTGTGAGCTGAATGTTTTCTTATCAAAGTATATTTTGGTTAAAGTTATTGACCTCTAAACTTGGATGTGAAAGCATTGTGTAAGGAACACTGAATTTTGAGACATGCATAGGTACATTTTCCGTAGGGTTTATTTGATAGTCCAATGAATTCAAGACTTGGGAAAAACTGGAAATACTATGAATACATAGATATTACTGTAAGGATGTGGATGTAGACTCTATCATTAAATAACAATGGTATTATAGTATTTCTTCATGCATTAATTAGTATATGTACTTATACTAATTTGTAATATATTATATGATATATTTCTAACCCAAGTAAACTCATAAGCCTTAAAAATATCCATCAACTATACAAATACATACCCTAAATATGTTGAACATTTTTCAGGTGGGAAAATTTAGATCTGAAAGTTCAACAGGGGTTCCTATGATGGGAAATTACTTTGGTGAAGAGAAAGAGATATACAGTTGACTTGCAGTAAAATTTAAGCATATGCAAAAATGATAAAAATCAAGACCCTTTATACAGTTTTACTTTTTTGTACTTTTCTTGATTTGCTTTTATTAAAATATCTATTAAATAATGGCTGTGCCAATATGAAGAATAGATGTTCCAAACATAGTTAATTGCATTAATGTCTTCCAAGTACATGTGATGATATAGGTATTATTTAGGCATTAAGTCAGATTGCAAATTAAATTCAATTTCTAGATTTCTTTCTCCTATTCCATAGATAATGATATCAATTTGACATTTGAAAGTTGAAGCTATGGGCACATTTGTAAAGAATGAGTGGTTAAGCAAGACCTTGAGCAAGCTCAGAGTGATTGCCTAATTGATAAAGGAAGAACCAGCCTGAGCAGGTGGATAAAAAGGAGAAAGTTGGTTCAACAAGTTGACATTTTTCAGCATATTTGAATAGACTTGTTTCCTAGCAAGTGTTGTTTGTCCTTTCTCTCAGCAATATGATGTGCCAGTTCCCTTGTCTCCTTGTGTTGGTATGGGCTTTCCTGATAGGCTGGAGTAAGAATTGTAACTGGACAATCATAAACCAGAATAAAAACCCTTGTTACCCTAAGCCGTTTGGTTATGAATTTGTCTGTAACATGCTGGCAAATTGTGAGAGTAACGTAGAGGATATAATTAGACTTTGGAGAAGGAATTAAAAAAAATCCAGTATCTTGTCAAAAAAATTTCCCAGTGGCTTCCATAAACATAGCTGCTAGTTTATAGGGCCAAAATTGTGGCAACAGAGTTGTTCAACTGTGTTACAGATGCCTTGAATTCTTTTCAGAGGCTATCCAGTACTCACCAAGTTTACTTGGTGTTTAATCGAGAAAGAGCATTGAACAACCCAGAGACTATATACTTTAAAATGGTCTCTAAGCACAGTTTGCTCACAGTTAGTAATTCGCTTGAGTCAGGAAGTGTTTAATTTCTAACTTAATAAAATTACCAAAATGTGAATCTTAAAATGGAGAAGTATTTAAGATATGCCTCTTTAGGGAGTGATTGCTATCAACTGCACATGAAGCACAATTGGATGTAGATGTAGTACTTACTGTAAAAGAACATCTGTTTCTGAGCCTATTAATCCTCTTGCTTATAAAAACCACCCACCCCTGAGGACACAGGGTAAGGGAAGGCACAGAGCCTGATGCTGACAGCCACAGGTGGGAAGGGACCAGGGCCATTGACAGCATCCTCAAAGCCGTTTTAAGGCACTGAAGTCCAGCATCTGCTTGCTAATACTATTTTATCACTCTTTTAGGCCATGTCCAGTTTATCTAATCTATGAACACGAAATCTTTAGGGCAGCTAAGGACGTTTTCTAATGAATATAAGAACTTGAGAAAAGGAAATGATAATAATGGATGTACTGGCGTTCTTTGAATCACTAGACCAAATAAATTGGACATGACATAATAGCTTCTTGTTTTTTGCCAGAGACTCACTCTGGCTCCTTAGAGAGAAATTCAATCATCTCTGTTTCGGTCAACTCTTTATCAGCTGTTTAAATTTCTTGATGAATAGCTCCAGCAAATATCCTGGGGACTGGAATTTTTATGAATAGTTTAGAGTGCTTGTCAATGTAATAGTAGGGTTTAGAATATTTTGGCTGTGTGTATTTTCCTTGCCAAATCTTGTGTCCAAATTACTTGTAACAAACTGATGTGCTTAATTGCTATCTTTTGAGAGTTGCTTTCATTTACATCTTCATATTTTAGAGAAATAGTCCTAATGAGAGTTCATTGGGGTTGAACTACACCATCAGCTTCCACCAAGATTATTCACTCCCTTTAAAGTAGATGGTGCTGTTTTAAGATCAGAACATAATCTTTAGTCTTTAGTTTCCTGTGTAAATATTAGTGTAAAAAAAAGGCTTTTAGGCAGTGTTTATTAACAGCCAAAGTGTTGAATGCTTTATACATGGTAATTAATTTAATTTTCACAAAGCACTCTGTAAGGCAGACATGATGTTCTGTTTTAGGATAGAAGATAAAACTGAGATTCAGACAAGGTGGGAAACACATATGTAAGATCAAGAGATATAGAAGTAGTTTGTGATTCCAACCAGAATCTCAGAATCTACTCTTTTCACCATGTCATAGTTTCTGAAACTTTGCACTCAAGTGACGATTATTAGGTGTGACAGATTAATTATTCAAAAATAAAGAGAACAACAACAACAACAAAAATCTATATTGTTACTAAATAGAGCATCTAGCACTGGAATTGGTATCAAACTGGTATTGTAGCCAAATAAATATATTTAATGTACATGGTTTATGCTTGTTTTGTAGCTGCAATATTCCATGGGAGGTTTGTTTTAGGAAAGTCAGGGAATAGTCTAGACTACTGTAGTTTCAACCCTCCACTACACATACACACTTACCAAAGTGAAACTGTAACTTTGTGGTCGGATATTAAAGAGAAGTGGAATCTTACTCAGCAATCAATATTGTTTTGGTAAAAGCCTGGGTATTTCCTTTGTCCTGCAGAAAAGTGTGACCAACTCCTTCCTGTGAGCTTTACTCATTTATGGCTCCACCTACATCCTTTTCAACTGTTTTTAATTATTTTCTTTTTTGAGTGTGTGTGTACCAGAGGGCACTTGTATGACTCTGGAGGCCCAAGGGTGATATCAGGTATCATCCTGGGTTGCTCTTCCTCTGGAGTTTCCCAGGCTCTGAATTACAAGTTCATGCTACATTTTCTGGGCATTATTATGTGATATTGGTGGATGTGTACTCATGTTCTTTTGTTTTGGAGGTAAAGGCTTTAACCCCCTAAGCCATCTCCTCAGTCCTTAAGTTGTTTAACTCCTACTCTTAATAATTGACTTAGTCTTTTTTTTCTTTGTTATATCCAACATGTAGCATGAAGATATAAGGAGAGGATTCGGAAATAGGCACCAATGGTTCCCAAGGAGTTAGATATTCCGTGTATCATATCTAAACCATATTTCCATGCTTTCTCCTAGATTATGTAAATATCAGATAGATTAATGGTTTTATAAGTTATATTTAGTTCCAAAAATTTCCTATTTAAAAAGAATACAGGCAGTTTTTCCTACATAAGTAAGGTAAAGTATTAGTTAAGTATTAATTATGACCAAATATTCAGGAACTTGACTATCTTAGGCAGCATTCTAACCTCATTCTTCTCTTACGGAGATTTAAAAATTGTAGGCAGGTGGATCTTTCATTGAAGAATAAAGAAATTTAATAATAAAGTCTTTCATAAAGGACATTATTTACTTCTGTTTCTATTGTTTCTACTTATTTGGCTGTAAAATAATTATTCCATACTTTATTTGTCTTGATATGCCTCTCAAATCTTAAAGACAGGTCATGCTGAAAGGACTGGGCCCCTCTGGGTGGGTATGTTTTCTTCTGTGTGTGTTGTTCCTGATTCAGTGGTGGCACCTCTCTGATGGATTATTCACCTGAGTGTCTCTCACTGCAGACAGAGAATCTTTTATTCCCCTTGTGTTCTTGTGACAGTTTAATATGGCAGAGCTCTGCACTGATCCTCACATAGTAAGGAAAATGATCCATTGGGGAAAGAGAAGGAAACTAAACTGGGAATAAAAACAATTTGTGGGTTGCAGAATTTTGTCAGAACACCAAAACACTTGTGGGCAATCTTTTTAAAGAAATTTGTACTTTCTTTGTTAATATTTGATAAGGTTTGAATATAGAAGTTTTATTAGTTGTTTTATTTGATGGTTGTAAAGCCAGATCAATATGCCACTTTGTAGTTGATGCAAAGTGAATTATTTTTTATTTATCATTAAAAATGCCACCAGTCCTTTTTAACATGATACAAATGTAAAATTTTATATAGCAGTTTTTCCACCTGATTTCAGGAAATGCATTATGAGTTGTCTTCAGCACTAAATTCTGGCTGAACTTTGGTTCTCAGTAGCTTAGAGACAGTTCTGTGCTACTCAGTAGTGGAATGTTTTTAAGCCCGTTGTGGCCGGTAGAGGAAAAACTCATAAAATATTTTTAAGAAGTAGAATAAACTGGATTAGGAATTGGGAGTGTGCCACCAAATCGTCCCACAACTTGAGATAAGTCACTTAACCTGGCAACCCACACAATTCTGTCAACGGTAGAAGGGATATGCTGGTATTTGTTCTCAAAGGTGGCTGTAAATTTGATATATCGGTGCCAGTTGTTTGTGCCATGTTGTTTCTAGCATGCTCTTGTTTTTTTAGTGGAAAAAGATTCCCATAAGATATTGGACTCCATTAGATAAATAATGCATTTATCCATGATATAGTGCATAGAGCAGTCATTGTGGGTTTATTCATGATACTGAAGAAGAGCAGATAATTCCAGACAGAATAGCCTTCTATGGCAGTATGTTTAAACTTTGCTCTTTAATGCTGTAGGCCACACATGTAGTTCCCTGAGAGATCCACAGATGTAACAGGTGACAGACCCAAGTTAGTGGGACCTGATGTTTACCACACTATACCCACAAGCTAATTCCTTCATTTTCTGTGTTTCTCTGAAGGATTTCAAATAAAATGTTTTTACAAAACAAAAAAGCTCAGTCTCCCTCTTATAGTTACAGGTAAAATAATTTATTTCTGTATCCACCTAAGCCATACAGGACTGTGATTCTAACTGCAGAAAGAACCATAGAATTGAAGGAAAACTTAAGATTTCAGAGCAGTGTTTGTTCGCTCTTGCCTGTACATTGAAGTCACCTTGAGAGATTTAAAAATCTTGATGCCCAGGTGGCTCCCAGACCAATTATATCAAGTCTCCACAGGTGATTCCGATGAACAGCCAAAGTTGGAAACCACTGGCTTGGTGGGAGGGAGAGGTGACTTTGATTTAAATTGGGAGGAAAGTGCTTATGGAGAAAGTAGGATTTGACAGATGGGCTAAATTTTGATGGGAAAAATGGAGATACTTTGGGCGACAAAATAATTGGTTTGAGGGAATACTAGGAAAGGGAACAAGGGAGATAGAGACGAGGGAGAGGGAGGAGAGAGTATACAAATTGAAAGCATACTGTGTGTGAAAGAAAGTGTCTCCCCTTTATAGTCCTTCCATTTGTTTCCTATGAAAGAGTGGCTAATGTATACAATTTCTTCATACCTGCAAAGTGAGACATGAAAGGGTCAAATGGTCACATTTAGTAAAAGCTAAAAGAGAACATACAAACAAAGCACATGTCTCCTCAGGGGATGTGAATAAATCTGGTGAACAAGGTCCCAAGCAGGTAAATCTGGATTTGTCAGAGCCTCAGTCACAGGAAGCCTCTTTTCACCATTTCCCATTCATTTCCCATTACCTTCGCTTCACTTCTCAACTATTGTGATGCTTAGCTCTAAAAGTACTATAAGTATCATCTTTTTCCCTCAAACAATGCCCCAGCGCTGCTATCTCTCAGCCTTACTGGGAGAACAAGTGAACGACACCTGTGTGCTCCCTTGTAGTTAGCACTGGGAATATTGTGAAATTGTATGTATTTTTGCAGGTGTTACCTATTCTTAAAAGGAAATGGGGAGCATAAATCCAAGTGCAGACAAGGCACTAACAAGGCTCATGTAAAATAAATCAAACAAAAATGAAAGAGAAGGAACAATAAACACTGGAAGAAGTATCCAGTTTAACACATGTGCAGAACACAACCAAGAAGCAACACGCGTGCCAAAATAAGTGATTGAGACATTTCCACAAGCTCACAATCCTCAACACCCAAAGCAAAAGACAGATGACTGAAATAACAGTCTTTTCCAGTCTTACTTTTAGACTATCAGTGACTACATTGAGGATGTAAATAAATGGATGAATGAAGAATATCAATCCAGAACCTGTTAGAAAGTGAGCAGAGTGGATGAAATAGCCAGATATATTTCAACCCCTAAAATTAGCTGTGAACAAAGTTACTATACTCAGAAAAGTTACCTTATTAAGCTTGTATAACTTGGTAAAAACTAAAAATGATTGATTATGAATTAGGAATATTTAAAGACAAACTAAAACAATCATGACATATAAGCCTTAAATGGATTTTTAAGTAAACACTATACACAAAAGAAGAAGAAAATAGTTTTGTTAGCTAGAGCACAGAAAAAGAAAACATTTTGAAAGAGAAATAGATGAATATAGGAAAGTGGGGAAACCATCCATCCTGTCCAACACAGTAAACTTGCAAGTCCACGATACTAACAGGGTAGGAAGAAAAGAATTAACAGTATTTCAGATGTGTGGCCTTTGTCCCTTAGAGTTTGCTTGGGTGTTCTTTGGATTCTGTTGAATTCTGATGGGCAGCGTGTCCTCCCTGGACTGGGGCACAGTGTGTCCTCACTGGAGTGGGCGCGTCCAGGGCGGGGCAGTGGGGCAGGAAAAGGACATAGGTGCTGGGGCACAGTGTCTCTTCGCTGGAGTGCGCGCATCCCAGGTGGGCGGGCAGGGGAAGGGCAAAGGTGCTGGCAGCAGCGCAATTAAACTGGGGACCTGGGTTGGGGCCCAGGAGTCCTCCCTGGCCTGTAGCAGCGACTTCTCCAACTGGCTGATGAGAGGAGCTGGGACTAGTAGGTTACCTGGGGTTTGGAGGTGAGCAGGGGGAGTTTACCTGGGGGCTCAGTGTCTCCTCGCTGGAGTGTGGAAAAAATCCAATGGAAAAAGAACAGCATCTTCAACAATGGTTGAACTGGCAAAACTGAATGTCCACATGCAGAAGATTAAAACTCATCCCATATTTGTCGCCATGTACAAGACTTAATTCCAAATGCATCAAGGACCTCAATATAAGGCCAGAGACTATATAAACCTTAATTGAAAAGGTAAGGAACTCCCTCCAGCTGATTGGACTAGGCCAAGAGTTCCTAACTGGAAATCCAATAGATCAGTCACTACAACCAACACTCAATAGAAGGGATCTTATGAAATTAAAGAGCTTCTGTTCAGATAAAGAGATTATAACTCAAGCACAAAGGCAACCCACAGAATGGGAGAAAATCTTCACTAATCACACATCTGATAGAGGTATATTATCCACAGTGCACAAAGAACTTAGAAAACTAAACACCAAGGAAACAAATGGCCCAATTAAAAAATGGGCCTTGGAACTTAAAAGAAACTTTACCAGGTATGAAATTGAAATGTCCCAGAAATATCTTAAAAAATACTCCGCATCCTTAGCCATCAGGGAAATACAAAATAAAACTTCCCTGAGATATCATCTCCCCCTGGTCAGGATGGCAAAAATCCACAATACAAACAGCACCAAATGGTGGAGAGGATGTGATGAGAAGGGAACTCTTCTACATTACTGGTGGGAATGCAGGTATACAACCACTCTGGCTAGCCATCTGGCGATTCTTAAAAAAGTTAAAGAAATGCCATATGATCCTGCTATTCTACTTTTGGGAATAATCCCCCATACAGCAAAAATTCATCTTGATAGCACAAGCATGACCATGTTCATAGCAGCACTGTTTACAATAGCAAAATCATTGAATCAACCCAAATGCCCAACAGTTGACAAGTGGATAAGGAAAATGTGGTACATTTATACAATGGAATACTACTCAGCCATCAAAAAAGATGAATTAATGAAATTTGCTGGGAAATGGATGGAATTAGAAACCATTATATTGAGTGAAGTATCCCAGACACAGAAAATTAAGTGCTGTATGTACTCCCTAATAGGCGGATCCTAGTAACAAATCCACTTAGTGACTCTGTACTACCTACAGTAATTGCAAAGATTATAAGTATGGAGGGAAGGGCAAAGAGGGCCCCGCCAACATCAAGGAGAGAGGAGATCATGCTACAGCAGAGAAAATAAGCCATCAACAAAAACTGCAAGCAAGTAATGACACATCTGGTTAAGCTCACAGACTTTCTTTCCTGGTTACTTGCATCAGATGGTGTATGACCTCACCAGACAGGGAGGGCTTAAAGTCTGGCAGATAAAAGGTAACCATCCTGTAAATGGGAGACTGACCCCCCCCTCACTGCAGTCTCCTACTCTTATTCAATCTACCTTTGAATCTACTCTTATAATAAGACTCTATTTTAACAGCCTTTTATATCTGGCCAGGGGATGACATCCAATACCCATCAGGATGGAGGCAAGGGGTTGCAGGAGCAGCAAAACTGAGAAAAAAAATCAACAAACCATAATTCAGAACATCAGAGACTCTGCATCAACCACCTGGAAGCAGGGCAGCCTAATCTCTCCCCATCCTAAAGCTCAGGGAAACTTGTGGAAGAGGGGGCAGTAAGAATGTAAGAACCTATAGATGGGAACGATATGCAAGATACTCAAGTTAGGGCCAAAGTAACCAAAATAGGACTTTGCATGACCTGCACAATGACCGACATATCATTGAACCCCCAAAGTTTAGTATGGATCACAGGCACGAGGATCCTTAGAGGCAAGGGATTAACAGCCACAATAGTGTTCCTATACTAAAGGGGAACACAAAAGAAAGCTCTAGACAATGCGACTGAGTTCTTACATCTCATCAGAGGACGACCCAGAGGGAAGTTTGACAGACAAACTAAAGGATGCTCCAGGAACAGAGGGTGGGGGGGAATAGGAGAAGGAGAGAGGGGGAGAAAGGAAGGGAAAGGCAGTAGGGGGGGGGTCCAGGGAGGGGAGGAGGAGGAAGGGAATGGGCTACTTAACTTTGTATGAGCGGAAAAAATTTAAAAAAAGAATTAACAGTAGTCTAAACAATGAGAACAACAGCTAGCAAAACCATAAATCCAGCAAGTTCTCAATTATAGCCATAGCGCAAATGCTTGTTATTTAAAATACACAGATAGCTTACTGCATTAAAATACAAGATCTGCTTGTGTGTTCTCTATTTTGTAGGTAAAATTACCTACAAACTGAGAATCAAAGGTTGAAAAATCAACTAGCTAAGCAAATAAAAGTTGAAAACAACTCACTGTCATTCTTATTTATGATAAAATAGACCTAAAACCAAAGCTAGTCAGAACAGAAAAAGAATACTACATATTACTAAAGGGAATGATTCATCAAAAGGTGTAGCAATTATAAATATTTATCTAACAAAAACTGAAAGCTTTTATTTTCATAAAACATACTCTTCAAAGGCATGGAAGATCAACTAGGTCTTGAAATTATAACAATAAGAGACATGAACACTCACTCTTGTCTTTAAGGAACAAAAACATCCTCTAAAAATGAATAAAAATATTTGAAGCTAATATATACCGTAAATCAACTGCATGTAACAGATATTTACAGAATATTCCATCCACTAACTCAGAATATGCATTTTTCTGTGGCCCATATAATTTTATCTAAAATCAGTTGCATTATAAAACAAAAAGGAAAGCTTAACAAATGAAAAAAAATGAAATATTTTCTTATGTTCTATTACATCCTAATGGAAAATTAGAAACCAAAACCAAGAGAAACCCCAGAAAATATGCAAAACATTGAGCCTGACTGATAATTTTTAATGAACAATAAGTCATTGAATTGTTCAGGGAAGCAATAAAATGTATCATAAAATCAAATAAAAATGAGCACAACTTACCACAACCTATGCAATACAGCTTAAGCAGATGTAAAAGGAGTACCCACAACTATAATTCCTTACATTAAGAATTTAGAGAGAATTATAAATAAGCTAATGATGTTCTTCAGAGCCTTCAAAACACAGAAGTAAGTCAAACCCAAATGCTGTAAATGGCAAGAAGTAAAGATAAGGACAGATATTAATGAAATGGAAACCAAAAGAATAGCACAGACTCTCAACAAAAAGTTGGTTCCTTGAAAAGATAAACAAGATTGATAAACCCAGAGCCACAACAAAGAGGAAAGACACCAATTAATAAGTCAGAGATGAAATGACAGATGTTAAGAATGACTATGCTGGAATTCACAAAAAATAGTGAAATTTTGAAAATTTACACTCCAAAAATATCAGTAAAATTTAGAAATGGATAAGGCCCCAGCTGGAGAGATGGCAAAGGAGTTCAGCCTCTGCCTTGCAAGAAGGATTTGAGTTTAGATCCCAGATACCCAGTAAAAACATGGGCAGAAATAGTGTTGGCCTGCACTTCTGGGCCTGAAAGGTAGAGCCTGAGAAACCACAGAGGAATGCAAATAGAAGGTAAAACTATCCAGGATGATTCAAAAGACACCTCTGGATCCCCATGGACATACATAGTATCCTCTGATACACATAAACACACATACACACATGCACACATGCACATATACACATACACTCACAAAAAATAAACTCAAAAGTAGGTAAGTTCCTAAACACAACTGATTTATCAAAATTAAACAGATTAATAACAAGCAATGAGCTTGATAGAATGATGAAAAATTTCCCTGGTGAACATACATTCAAATAGATTCAAGATCACACCAAAAATTGAATTTAAGAATGCTCTGAGTTCATACATCAGAGTTAGATTGCTTTTATGCCGAGGATTCAAGGGGCTTTTAACATGCAAATAAAAATGAAATATGACATATAAATAAACTTAGGGACAGAAATACCATGTTCATCTCAAGAGAATTGGAAGACTTTTGACAGTGTTCAGTTCACCATGCCCGCACCACAGAAATTCTGAGAATATAGGGAAAAAAAGGAATATACTTAAAAATAATGAGACCATAGTTGACACACTATACAAACATTAAAGTAACTGAGGAAATATGGAGAACATTTAAAAAAAAATCTGAGGGAGACAAGATTGCTTACTGTCTTCACGCTTGGTACGGTGCTCAAATCCTAAGACAATGGTACAGAAAGGCAAATGAGAAATCAAAGTATCCCTACAGATGATGTGATACTATACTTAAAAGACTCTAAAAAATTTAGAAAACTCTTGGTCTCCTAAACACATTCAACAAAGTAGCAGACTAGAAAATCAATACACAAAAACAGCAGTTTTGTAATTACAAACTTGCTGTGATGGCTAGATTGAGGTGTCAGCCTGATAGTTGTAGGCTCTATGGGTCACAGCTGTGAAGACAGATGGTTGGGGCAGGCCCTTGAACAAGTCTGCCCGTGATTGTTTAATCGATATGGAAGACCCAGCCCATACATAGTTGGTGGTGCTTTCCAGTGGTGGGCCAGAAAAAAAGAAGGGTTTTAATTTACACATGTATAGTATATATTTTGTGCATAGGTCATGAAACAAGAATGGGACCACCAAAAGGGAAGAAGGACCTTTAATGGTGGAAGGTGAAAAAGAGAGTGATGGAATGAATAGATGCGACTTTCAAACAGAAATAGGTTATTATATGGATGCCAGTAAAAGGATGGCAAGAGGACAGCAGAGGGAAGGAGGAGAGAGGATCGAATGAAGAAAAAAATAAAAATGCCATGAGGAAATCCATAGTAAAAAAAGAAAAATACTAACAAAATGGTGGACTTCCTATTGAAAACACTCTGATAACCAGTGACCACGTGGGAGCAGCTACTGAGGAGGAGATAGCTGTGATGGGACTCCTTCATTAGCACCTAAGCATGCTATCCCTACCAGAGGGACACTGTCGGGTTCGCAGTGCCTTTCAAGTGCCTTGTGTGTGGTTGAGACTGAAAGACAGAAGAGAGATCAGGGATTTCCACCAAGTAAAGAGAGTTCTGTTTTGAAACTATTGCTTATTAAATGACATCAGTAAGCTTTCTTGCCTTAAAATGGAAATTAGACAATTTGATGAAGCATTAGAAAAAAATGTTCTACAGATCTCAACCTAATTAGCTACTTATCTAGATTCGTACTCTCTTGACAGCTGTGTGACGATGGAGTCAATATAGTGCTTAGCAAGCTGAAAGTAGTGGCAAGTCCCCAAGGAGTGTTTTCTAATTAAAATTGTTTTGATTTTCTAAAACATAATTATTTAAGATTTTTTGCTGTGACACAATTGAGCTGAATTAATGCCAGATCTTCTTGAAGAATCAAAGTATATTGAAACACACACACACACACACACAGACACACACACATACACACACACACATTTACGAATTGTCTTAATTTTTGTGTAATAGATTGCTTCACAGAGATTTGTTGTTTCTTTCAAAATTTTCTTGTCAAGTTGTCTTGTCAAACCTCATGTTTAATAAATGGAATCTCACTGGACTATTTTCTATCCATACATTAGGAATCTTGCCGAGTCTAATACAACTATTTTCCTCCACAGTGAAACCATTTAGTAAAATGGAACTAAAACAACCTTTTTTTCTAAAGAGTTTGTTCTTTGACTTTCTATAGAAAGCGGGGGCTTTTCCCAAGAGAGCTGTAGGAAGTAGTGATACTGTCCAATGGACTCCTCTTGTTTTTTAAAAGAATTTCTGAGTTCTGAGCTCAGATACATTTTCTACTTCACAACAATTATGGAAAAATTACTGGTATACAACTCTTGAACATTCATTGGCTCATTACTTCATTTGTGAATAAGCAAGATAAAGAATGAAGTTCAATTATTCTCTCATCAGGAAATTCCCCTGCAGCTTTGTCAAACAAATGAACTCATCCTTTTGGTCAATGCAAAGAAGCATGCTTTCAATGTGACATCAAAGCCAGTGCAGATGCAGATATGTCTTTTACTTTAATAAAGGTGCTGCACTCATGTTTCTAGTTCAGTCCCAGGATCTTCTAAAACACAAGGGATTAAGCTCTGCATGAAACTGAACTTTTACTTTTTGCTTTGATGAATGCAAAGCTCAAATATATCTTTTGCATCAATTTAACATTTAACAGACATTGGTTGAACACATTATTTTTAATTTAATTCTTTTTGTTTCATACATGAACATGCTGAATTTATAGTGCTTTCATAACCTAATCCTCAGTCCCATCTGCTGTCCTTTTCCCATTGCAGCTCTTCTTCTTCCCTGCCAGCCTTTCTTCTATTTTCAAGTCTTTTCACATCTGTGACCCACTGGGTTTCCTTGGCTTGCTTTTGATGGATCTTGAATGTTGTATCATTGAATATAACATTGAGGAAAGCATCTTGCATTTCCTCCTACCAGCATTAGCTTTCATCAGTCTTCCAGAGAGGTGTGGTATCTCTTGAGACGTTTAACCCTCTATGATGAAATGTTGCTAGAACTATTCCGGAGGAGGCCTTGCGGGGATTACATAACTAACTGAATTCTTCAATACACCAGTCCTAGCTGGCTGTGCCCATGCCCCACTTCAGGCTTTTACAATTTTGCCAACCCCTCTTCCCCAAAATTACATGACCCTTAGGGTAGAAATCGGGGTAACATAGCTATCCTTTGAACAGACTCTTGAATTCAATAGTTTAAAGTTTTCTACTTATGTAAAACAACAATTATGGTTAGTTGGCTGTCATATGATGTCAAACCACAAGGTGGCAGCAGAATATTTGTAGTCATCCTATTTAAGCCGTCCAAAGAGTAGCATTTTTCTCTAATATGTAAAGGAGTTAAAAACAGAGTTGTAATTTTAAATTTCAAATATTTTCTGGTACTATCTTTCTCTAAAATATGACAGTACACTGAGAAAACATTTAAAACACAAAAAAAGTGTTGAGTCAGAAATAGAGCCAAAGAAAGGCTATGTCACATCAGTATATAGGCTGGTGAAAATAGCTACCTTGCTCTAAAGAATGAAAAATGCATGTATATATTAGCAGACATGTATGCACTTATGCATGTGAACAGTCAAAAAATGCATACACTATACATACTGATATGTATACCTTTAACCATTACACATGTTGCATAAATAAGTGTATCATGTATAATATACCAGTCACATAAATAACACCCATATATATATTTTTTCTTCAATGTAAATTGGCTGTGCTGCTATGGGTCTCCATACTTCTCACATTTCTTTCTAGACTTCACTCTAAAGCTTCTTCCTTATAATCCCTTCCTGACACCTTCTCAGATAAACTTTGTTTCTTGTTTTACTGTTGTGCCTACAGCTTTTCTTATCCAGCTTTAAGGAAGTTCAATTTTTTCAGTATACATCTTTTTTTTTTTTTGATGATCTGTGTCTTACTTACATTTGACTCCAATAAGAAGAGCCTGACAAATGAATGTTAGACATTCTGTGGTAAGGGAATTGTGAAAGAAAGAAAAATTTGTGGAGCCAAGTTTAGATTTCTTAGAACAATTACAAAAAGTTTTTTTTTAGGCCCTTCCCTTTTTCATAGATTTTGTAGATTAAAAAATACATATTTATATATATCATCTATTAATCTTCATATAATCCTGTAATCAATCTACCATCCACCTACAACTGCTATTAAATATCCTGTCTATCTATCTATCTATATCTATCTATCTATCTATCTATCTTTCTATCTTTCTATTTTCTGTATAGAAATACAACTTACCATGAATGCACATAAATTCTTGTACTTTAAACTATGATTAAAAAATCAACATTTCTGGCTAATTATGTCATAAATTGCATTTAATTAATTACAGTGATCAAAAATTTATGATTAGTTCCCCAATATTAGTGACATAAATGACGTCGTTAAATTTTTATTATTCATCTATTAGGGTATGGATAGGAGAAAGTAATTTTACAAGACATGAAGAGTAAATAAATAACCATTACATTCAGCACTTTGCATATTAACTTTTGCATATTAAACCTGCCAGATCCCTATTAATTGCATCTATAAACTGCATCAAATAAAACCAGACTCAACATTGATCCTGCCATATGCTGGTTGGCGCTCCCTCATCAGCTATAGTTTACATTTTAATTTTTAAAACCCCCTGTTTACAAACCTTCTGCTTATTTTCAAATATTGCAGCAATGTTAAAATCATAGCCAACGAGACTTAATTTTCAAGAACCAAATACTCTAGCTAAATAAAGATACTGTGTCTTGGAGATAGATGGATTAATGAATACCTTTGTGAGAGGTGCTTATTCACTGATGAAAACAAGTACAGAATACATTTCTATTTATAAAATGGGAAGTTATTTCAGTGGTAAAATTATAGCAAACAGCAATTTAGTTCATATTTTTATCATAGGAAATAGAATGACCAAAAACTCACTTGTGTCACATACCAATGAACTGCAAATCACAAACATGCACAGACACACACACACATACATTTTTTAGCTCTTTATCTCTACTAAGATCTCTAGTGAGATCCATTATGAAGATATAACTGAATGGCAGAGCACATACTGAACACATGTGCAGTTCTGGATTTCATTTCCAGAACCATGGAAAAGCAATCAGCCAGAGATTAAAGTGACGCAACTTGACCAAATATAGAAAGTCTACTGGTGAGTGCACCGCATAGTGTCAGCAACATAGCACTTGGACACCAGGATTCATATCCTGCCGCTTCCTTAGATTCTTTTTATCTTTTCTGTGACTTAAAAGGGAATAGAAGAGGGAGTAGTAAGAGTATAAAAGCTTAAAGAAGAGCAGGGGCATGGTCAGATCTCCTGTACACAACAAGGTTGTTGCATCTATTAATTTACTGTAGCCATGTATATTCACACAAGACCCATACAGGATACGTCCTATCAACATTTCATCACCTAAGGGAAAAGGACCATACCCCCCTGAATTACTGTTGAGGGCTAATGATGATGAGGGAGGGGTACATTCCTCAATATCCATTATTTATACTCAAGCTCCAGCAAGTACTCAGGCATATGTTGTCAAAGGCAACCCGATGATATTCACTGAGTAATACATGTGAGAAAACATGAAAATAGGAGACTAGCCGTGGAATCCTTCCTGTAATGGAAACAGGATTGTAATGGGAACATTTGTGGGGATGGAAGGGGCATTAAGGTGTGAAATTTCATAAATTTATTATAATGACATATGAAACACTAAAAATTAAAAAAGGGAGAAGCAAAATACATTATTAAATGTTTATGACTTTAGAAAAATATTCATGGGCTGGAGAGATGGCTCAATGGTAAAGCCTCTGCCTAACAAGCAGAATGACCTTAGTCTGGATCCCACATGTCATGTATAAACTGTAGGTGGAAATGGCTGCATGCCAGGTTGCCTGCACTTTCATCCTCAGAAGATGGAGTCTGGAAAACCCCAGAGCAAAGCAAAAAGGAGGCAGAGCAATCTAAGGTGATTCCTGAAATAACCCTTGGGTCTCCACAGGAGACACAGTACCCTCAGACAGACAGACAGACAGGCAGGCAGGCAGGCAGGCAGGCAGGCAGACAGACAGACAGACAGACAGATGCATGCACTCATGCACACACGTTCAGATGGAGAAAGCTAGAGAAAGCTACACATTTAAAGGTGCTTATGTCAAGCCTGACAACCTGAGTTTGATCCCTGGAACTACCCCTGTAAGTCATCTCTGATTTTTCACGTGAATGCTGCAACATGTGCATACACACACACACACACACACACACACACACACACACATACCACACCACACACACCTGTTAATGTTTGCACATAAACCACTGGCCAAAACATGGATAACATTGAATGACTCATATTTTAAATAATGTTCATTTATTCTCTCCGGAGCAATAGTCTATGTGTTCTGTACCCCTCCTATCTCTCTCCTGCTACCCTGCCTGGAATGCACATACTTGTTTCAGTCATTTTTTCCATGCTTTACTGGAGTCTGTCTATGCATGAGTCATGTAGCATTTTAATGAGTCATCCTCATAACTCTTCAAACACCCTGTGTACTTGTCTTTTATTAGCATGGTGTTTTTGATATCTCATTACCAGAATAGAATACAAAAGGGTGATTTGTAAAAGCGTCCTCTCTTTCATTGTATTACTTTTTCTTCTCTGTACACTGTTGGCTGGCTTTCTGATTAATTCAATGTCAGACACCCGATGGCTGCTTATTGAATACTTGATTAATGAATAAACACATCATTTCTAGGTTGCTGAATTACACCTTTGATTGAAAGCAATCTTGGAATGAATCACATATTCCTGCCTTGACTTTTCATTTAATCCACAAAATTGCAAAGACGAGACCATATGTTTATTTCATATTTCCTCAGTGCTTCCCAATTTCTTGTCCACTGAATGTATCATGCTGCTTTTCTACTTTCTACATCTGAAATTATGTTTAAATTGTTGATAGATCGGAACGTTTCCTCAGACCAGAGACCTCACCAAAAATGTTAACAAAATCTGGTAAGGGAAACAGAGAACCAAACAGAACTGAAAACTCTTTCCCCTGCACTCCAACTATCATAAAAGCCTTGCACCCTTGCTCCAAAGCAACAGTAAGTCCTATCTCACAGGGAAGTTGCTACTCCATAGATAAGAGTTTTGACAGAGCTCCTGAATACACTTCAGTCTTCCTGGATGAAACTTGGGTTCCTGCTCTATCTTCCTCTTCTCCCTCTTTCCTCTCCCCTTTTCTAACACATATTATGCTGTGTCTTTATATTTTACTAATACCAGCAAGTTCATATAATGTACTAAAACCAACCGACCAACCAACCAGCCACCCACCCAACCAAAAAAACAAACACCTAAAACAAAAAACATACAGCCACAGGTCCATTTGATCTAGTTTTCTCTGCTTCTCTTCAGAGACCTATGCAGTCTTCCTCCCAAGCAGGCTCCTCCTCGCTGATATCACACAGCACACAGGTTGTTCCCTAATTCTCTAAGTAGCCAAAAATCAGCTAACAAAGTAATACCCCCAAACAGGATCTCTTATCCACCATTTTACAAATGTCGTTTTTTCAGTAAAGTGGTCCTACATCCTGGTCATCTTTCCGTTTCAGTCTCTGCTGCCTGCTTGTTCTCTGTCCTCCTGCCCAGCTTTACTGTTTTCATGGCACATTTCTAAATCTAAATGTTCATTTTACATTGTCCCTGCTTCATTTATCAGCTAGAAAAGTAAACACAATGAAACACAGCTTCTGTGCTTTGTTCATTGTCTCCAAGTTCCTAGTATAGTGCTGCACTCAGGCACTTGGGAAATATTTTTGTAATAATGTATAAAAGACTGAAAAGTTTAATGAATATAGAATATATTCAAATACAATTAGCTGATTTATCATCCATAACATATTATCAACAATATGCCCTTGAAAACATTTAGTGTATTTTTTTAACCAGCTAGTTTTTCTGTGAAATCTAATTCAGATTATTTTGCTTCCAAAAGCAAGACAAGCTGGTAATCTTTTATTAGCTGCTTTATGCTTGCTGATGTAGCTTTCCAGTGAGATAATTTGTAAACTATGAGCAATTTCAGATTCAAATGAAAGTTATTCATTTAAAATGCATTATTGATAAAATTCTCTGTATTATTGTAGAACATGTTAATGTGTGTTTTCAAAATATGATTTTATAAGATATTTTAATCAAATATAGAAAAGTTTAGCAATTTCAGCTGTAAGACAAATTGAGACCATGGTAGATTATACTTTCAGCTAATAGTGGCAAAATGAATCTTCTGACTGTATTTAGTGCAAAAATGAACAACCAAGTGATTCTTCATGCTTAAAAATAAAATCAAACATACAATTTAGCTATCTTTTACAGCTAGGGTGATGAAAACTGGTAGCTATGTACACAATAAAACTCAAATAACAATTAGGCGATCTGGTCTTTTTTTTCCTAATCTTATATCAAAACTGTGTTAATGTTTTTATTTATTGAGTTCTAAAAGTGAGGTGCATGGCATCTATGGATTTCTCTTAAGAATCAGAGAAAACATTATATAAGCAAAGTAAAATAATGTATTTTTTATGCTCCGTGTATGGAGAGGGGAGATGTACAAGAGTGTACTTGAGTATGTGTGCTTGTGGAAGCCCAAGGGTGACATTGAGAATTACTCTGGATTGTTCTACCCCCTTATTACTTTGCTCTGGGGTTTGTCAGACTCTGCTTTCAAGGACCCAAATGGGCCATTTCTACCCAACATTTTGCATATGGGATCTGGAGATCTGATCTCAGATCTTTTTGCCTGCCCAGAAAAGACTTTAGCCACTGAGAAATCCCCAAACTCTGCTGTTCTCTTTCTAGGGAAATTTATCAGGTCTATCACTTTTGCCTGACCCTTAATTCAATTATAGAAATGATTTTGCAAGGCCTTCTAAGGAAAGGCAGAGCTATTATAAGAATTTTCAGAGTTATTATCCACTCTGGGGTGAGCTTCTCTGTGATTCAACATGCCCTTTACAAAAAACGGAAAACCTGTGCTTCTGTAAGTTATCCTCAACAGCTAGCTGGTTCATTAAGCATGACTTGGAGTGAATACATGTTTATTAGTTTCCTCAGGATAATGTCACACAACACTCACAACAAATGTAGATTTAAATATCAGAGTTAATTTTCTGGGATGTCAAAAAAGTTTCTTAGAGTTATATAATTTATTGGGAGACATGTAAGAAAATGATCCTAATTCAGAAGAGATCATGCTTTGTTGGAACACTGTCTGATAGCAATTTATTAGTCAGTGTTCCCCATATAGACAGAACTAAAAGGACAAGCAGATCTCGGTAGGTAAGTAGCTAGCTGGATAGTTAGATGGATACCTAGATAGACAGAAAGATAGATGGGTGGGTGGATAGACAGACAGACAGACAGACAGACAGACAGACAGACAGACAGATAGATAGATAGATAGATAGATGGAAGGAAATTTATGATTATGGTAATAGCATAGCTGAACCAAAGTCTAAAGACCTCAGAACGAGGGAAGGAGATGATACAACACTCAATCCAAGGTCAGGTGCTTGAGAATCCAAAGAGCCACTTGTACAAGCATCCAGCCTAGAGATCTGGATTTCTCATGACCATGGCAGCAGAAAATGGATGTTACCAGTCTTGCTATTTCTCTAGATTTTAGACAATGTAGCTCATGGGGTCTCTTAGCCACTATGGTTACAAGAGTTTATTCCTTATAATTAATTTACCTACCCATAGAAACACTATTAGTTCTGTTCTTTTAAGGATTTTTGACTATTACAGTCACTCAACATTGTTAAGTAAGGTCTGAATACTAAAATCACAGTTATAATCTCCACTTTATGCCATTGTATATGAGGATTGAATAACTAGCCATGTCTGACATATGTGTTGATTAAATTTAGCTATATGTAGAAATAATGGAATAATGCCAAAGTGTTCCAGAACCAAATTTACACCTTTTGAAAAACAGGATTTATATTGTAGGGATGAATATAAAGTTTAGCTCCAAGAATAATTGCATATTTTCTAGTAGCCTCTCTCTTATGCATTCTTTTTTTTTAAGGAGTGAAAATAATTTTTTACTTTCATATTTTACATTATTTCACTATATTATTGTATATTTTTGTATGCAGCACTAAAATATATACATGAAAAATAAATGGCATGCAAAGGACACTTGACTTTAATCTCTGGCTTCCATGTGCACATGAACGTGCATGCACATATCCTCAGGAACACATCCACGCCACACCAACATAAAGAGGCTGTCCTGCTGGCAGTCATGGTTGGATTCAGTGTTACCCTAGGTGTGCCACAAAAATGGAACAATAAGAACCACAAGAAAAACTGGGACCCAAGTCACCTTATCATCTGAGCTGTGCCTTATACACAAAGATACCATCCATTTCCCTGTCTAACCTGCCTCTAGCTACTGGACCTCACCCTGATGAAGAGCCACGGAAGGCTTCTGCAAAGCCACTGCTCCCTTTCTGGATCATCCCAGGAACTCTAACCTGCAACAGCTGAGAATGAGCGAGCTGCTGCCAGGGAGCCACACACATGTTCTGTGGCTTAAAACAGACCTTTTTAAAATGTCTGCAATTTCACATACTCAGTCTTTCTCATTACAAGATTAGTCTTTCAATAAATTCCTGAGAAAATCACTCCAAATCCAGTACTTGTGAGTTGTGAGTGAACTAAATCTTCCAGTTGTTTACTGAGGAATGAACTGCTACATTGGTCTGCTAGAGCTGCTTTTAGAAAATACCCAAAACCAAAATAGATGCAGTGCTTATAGTACTGAAGCTCGGCAGTCTGAGATCAAGGTGGGAAGAGCTGACTTCTGCATGGCTCGGGATTGTGGATGGCTACCTCCATTTCACCTGGTCTTCTGTGCCTAATCTATTAAGAACACCAGTAATATTGGCTCAGGGAAGTCTACCCTAAAGTTATTTTATTATTACTTCCTTAAAAACTTAGTCTCAAATTCTCAAGTAGTAGAGTGAGGATTTGGATACATGAGTTGTGAAGGACAGTTCCATCTGCAATAGCTGCTTTCTTCTCTCACTTTAAGAAGTTCTTACATTAGGGTTCATGTACATATTGAGAGCATAATTTGGAACCCAAAACATAAGCTTGTGTTGTATGCATTTATAAATGGGAAAAGAATGGCTTCCAATAAGAAATTATATCGGGAGCATCTCAGGATTGACTGAAAAACTTTCAGAGAAGTTGGTCCTAGGGCAGCAGGTTCATGGAGAAGAAAAGGTGAGTTAAGACCAAGTAACAAAAAGTTTAAGAAAATGAAAAACCTATCACTCGACAATGATTTTCTTGAGCAGCTATGCTCAAGAAAAGTTATTATTTCTCCATGAAATACTTTCTCCAGGTATGAAGATCTCACATCACCAGATCAAGTCACTAACCTCTAGGAACACCCAGGTTTCTGCATTCCACCTACTCATAGAAAGGTCAGTCTTTTTTTTTATTTATTATTATTATTATTATTATTATTTATTCAACTGTGTGCATATGTGTGTGTATGTGCGCGCGTGAGTCTGTGTGTGTGTGTGTGTGTGTGTGTGTGTGTGTCTGAGTAGAACCACGGACGAATTCGCGAACCACCATGGACGCCTCCACCTCCTTCTGCCCCGGGATTCACAGGCTCCGCCCTACCAGGACCAGAAGCGCAGGCCACCCCCGCTTCCGCCTGGCGTCTATACGTGGGATCTGGGATCCGAACTCAGGACCTTCCGCCTGCAAGGCGGAGGCTTAGCCCTTGAGTCACCTCTCCAGCCCCGGAAAGGTCAGTCTTGTGATCATGTGTTCTTAACATTCACCCACCCACCCACCCAGACCAGTCTTCGGGCCTCTGAGTGCTGGTGCTACTTACTGCCTTGGTATCTATTCTTCCACAGGAGAAATCATGCTCATCTCTAGCTGCAAAACTGACATCTTTATTCTACATGCAGCATGAACTGGTACACAAATAAAAATGCTGTATCACACTTATAGCAATATCCTTGTTTTTACCTGGCATATCATTGAAAACTTGGCGAATCATTAAGTTACTAAAAAAAAAAGTCACAAAAAGCAGGAATCAAACAGCTATCTTCAAACAATAGATTTTTTTCTCCTTTCTTTTCAGTAATTGAAGCAACATTTGCTAATACAGGAATGAAATGCAAAGCTGACAGTGACATTCATTTATAAGGAAGACTTAAACCCAGGCTTTCAAGTATAAAGATTGACTTTGAGTGGCACAAGTCGAAGAGCACTATGGAAATGACATTGTTTTCCGCAGAATTTAGCCTCAGTCTGCACGTAAGACCTGGGACACTGGTGAGGCCCCAGCACTGCTCTGCTCTGAGAGTCCTGCTTCCCAGATGATTCGCCAGCACGGCTCTCCCTGCTGGTCTACTGGGTCCACTGATGCACTGGTCCTCTGGACCCGCGACAGATGCTTGGCAGGCTGGATTGTAAACTTCACAGTTCCAAGAGTCTCAATTGAATCCAAGAGTAACATCCCATCTAAAAAGATATTCTCAGGGCTGGAGAGGTGGCTCAGGGGTTAAGCCTCTGCCTTGCAGGCGGAAGGTCCTGAGTTCGGATCCCAGATCCCACGTATAGACGCCGGGTGGAAGCAGGGGCGGCCCGCGCTTCTGGTCCTGGTAGGGCGGAGCCTGTGAATCCAGGGGCAGGAGGAGGTGGAGGCGTCCGTCCATGGTGGTTCGCGATCGTCCGTGGTTCTACACACACGCACGCGCACAGACACACACACATGCGCACCCAGTCCCAGCGCCACCATGAGCTCAGGACGCCGCGCTTCCTGCTCTTATGCATTTTTAATTCTTCAATATAAATGGAAACTTGGGAAGATGGGCTTATATAGTCATTTTGTCCTGGCCTATGTTGTTTCTTCAAGTCTAATGTACTTATGTCCTGAGATTTGGATTTTTATCTCCCTTTATTTAAAAAGCAGTGTTTATATTTATATAAATATATTGATTTATATTTAGCAGTGATATATATTTTCTCCATCCTTTCTCTCTTACTTAAAAGATTTATTCAAGTCTAATTTACATACTTATTTAGTTTTATAGTTGCTATGACAAAATATCTGACAAAACTACTTGCGATAGATACACGGGCATGTTTGTAAAGAATTAGTAGTTAAGTCCTGAGCAAGCCTGTAGGACATTGTCTAATTTATGGGCACAGTCTGTTGAGGCTGGGACTAATACCTGGGCAGACATATAAATTAGAGGGAGCAGGTTAAAAGAGTTTGCATTCTTTGGTATACTTGGTTGGACAAGCTTTCTTCCTAGCAATGGAAGTTTGCTCCTCTCTCAGCAGGCCAGTTTTCTGGACTCCTTATGTTGTTGTAAACTCTTCTGACGAGCTGGATTAAGAACTGTAACTGGACAATCATAGATCAAATTAAAATCCCTTCTTCTCATAAGTCTCTTTGTTTTGAATTTATTGGGAATATGCAGAGTAACTGCAGCAACACCTTAAGGAAACAAGTTTTCTTGTGGCTCACAGTCCAGCATGATGGAGTGGACATGGCATAGGAGCATGAGGCAGCTCATCCTATTGCACCTGCAGTCAGGAAACAGAGAGAGATGAATGCTGATGTTCAGCTAACTTTCTCTATGTTTAGTCCAAAACTCCAATGTACTGAATGATGCCCTCACATTTAGGCATGTTCTCCAAGATCAACTAACCTAATCTAGAAATTCCGTTACAGATCTTTTATAGATCTATATCTCCTAGGTGATTCTGTGATGTTGACAATCAATAGTAACTAACCATTATATGTGCCATAAAATTAACATTGGAAGAGTATCATTCATCCACACATTTATATAACTACATAAGTTTCATTAAAATTTGGTATTAAAATATTCCAGTTTCTTTCAAAAATTTTTTCCAGTTAATAAATCATCTCTTCTTATTCATATATTACATATTTCATAGATGATTACATTTGTCCTCAGATTTAGAATTCTGAAACTTTTCTAAAAAGGAGATTTGAGAAAAAAATATTATTTAAAAAGAAGCCTGAAATCATGTATCATAATCATTTCTTTTAAAACACTCTTGCACAGCTCTCCACCTATAAATGTCTAATGTCTGACTTTTTCTGATGATATCTAATGCATATCTGTAGTTTTCTATACAGGATAGTGTAAGTATTGGGAAATCACTTAGACACCACCTCTGGTTTCCCTGGTAGCACTGGAATTTCAGTTTCCACCTTTAAATTAATCCCCTGAGCAGGATTTGATCTATGAGGAAGTAGGTCAAAGAGTAACTCTAAAGTTAAGAACTCCTCTCTCTCTCTCTCTCTCTCTCTCTCTCTCTCTCTCCGTCTGTCTCTCTCTCTCTCCCTCTCTCTTTCCCCTTCTTTGTAAAGCAACACACTCTTTGAAGAACTTTCAAAAAGCAAAACTCTTTCTTCTGTATTCTTGTTTAAACTTATGAAAGTTAAACATGCTGCTCTTGTTTCTAATACTCAAGACTTTCTACTGCTTTCCTGAGGACACTGTCTTCTAACCTCACACTGGGGTCACGGTTACTTGTGTCTTCCTGGGATTCCCAGCTGCTTCTGTTCCAGTTTTAGGCCATGTTGTTTTTTCAATAAGCGTAATTATTTTCAGCTCTTTTTATTTATGTAGCAATCCTAGTTTGGGTTGTTAACAGAGTATTGTTCAATGAAAAATGTAAAATGATGTGTTTTATTCCTATCTTTGTTACCTATGGATTGAATAAGCTATTTTGTGTCATAAAACTGTTTTTTCATTTGCATAGAGTGAATATTTGTTTTTCTTTTGTTATTTTTCAACACTATTATAATAGTAAAGGTAATGCCAATGAAAATACATTGGATAAAATGCTATATATGCAGTAGACTTTTCCTCCCTCATCATTAATAAGGACCAACTGTGGTTACAGTTACCTCATTTTACCAAAGCTTCAAAACTGAGTAGATGAATTAATAAAGTGTTTTTCATCTGAGTGTTTATAGATTCTGAGATTCATTAGGTCCGTGGCTGAAAGTAATTAACATCCATGCGAGTTATACTTTCTCATCACATGAATGACTAAAATCTTAATATGAGTAGTGCATGCAGAGAGTTTATTGAAATTTTAATATAAATCCATCTTTTTAAGTCTCAGAATTCTAATGTTTAACTTTTCTTGATGAAAATTTCCAAGAACTTTCATCATTCCACTTGAGGGAGAATTTTAAGTTGCTAGTAGCACTCAGCAGGAATCCTCCTACACGATGAGATTACAGTTTCCCTCTCTGTCAAGGTTAAAAGCTCAATACTATCTTGTCATACTGGTAAAAAGAAGCTATTCGAATTGTCTTTAAAGTGCAAAGAAATGGAATGCGGAATTTATGAAATTCTCTAGTACTACTTCTCAGACATCTTTCCTGTCACATTCTTCTGCTTCTGAATGGAACCATTGCTGATAAAGCCCTGTGAGCCTTGTATTACAGTTTTCTTCATCTCCTGCATGACAGAGAAAAGATTTGTTACTGCACAGCTTGAGAGGATTGAACATTATAGATTCTAAATTCTATTATTCCCTGTCAGAGTGCTACACTTAGTGGGTCAATCTTGGCATCAGTTGCAAAAACCGTGTCCATTCAAAATAACTGAATTTGAAAGTATGAGGTCACATCAAAATAATAATTTAAATGGAGATTATCATAACACTTGTCCCATTTATTCAATCATCAAACCAATTAATAAAATTCAGGCATGGTTTCACAAACTTGTAATCTGAGTCTTTTTCTGGCATGGAGAAAAGATGATCATGTACATCTTGGGCTACATGAGGCCCTTGTCTCAAACAAACAAATTAGCAGCCATGATAATAAAAAGTAAACAATAAGCTGTTGTGCTGTATAGCTATAATCTCAGCTTTCAGGACAGGAAAAGGCAGAAAGATCAGTAATTTAAGACCAATCTTAGCCACACAGAAAGTTCAGACCTGCACAGGGATGTAAGACCTTGTGACAAACAAAACAAAACAAAACAACCAAAAAAACCTGAAAACAAACCAAAAAAGACTAAAACAGAGCAAGAAATCATAAGAATTAATTTATAAAAGAATTTAACTCCCGCCCTTTTCCCAACACATGACTAAGAGACAGTTCCACATTTCTCTTTTCTAGGAGTTCTTATTGTCTAGGTAAATATGTATTGCATGTTTTCATTTGATTTTAATTGAATTTTATTATTTTTAAAATATTAAGTTGCAAATACAGTATAAAGGTTTTCCCATCGTGTTCAAAAACAAAACTTTCCTACTCTGATTTTCATGGACTACTTGATCTCATGCTGAACTCCAGCTGTATAATTTTCTGATTATTTACTTTGACTCATTCCTCTGAACAGTTAAACTTTAACTTCAACTTTTTAAAGATTATCTTGCCACTGGATAAAGATCCCCCTCACCAAACCCTTTAGCACTTATTCTTTATTCTTTCTGGCTTGTTCCTCACCCCAACCAAGTCAGCTGGATGCTAACGTTAACAGGTTTCCCAGGAAACAGACTGTGAAGTGGAAATTAGGATGCTGGAGGTTTACTAGAGAGTGCTCTTAGAGTCTGCTTTGTGTCAGTGAGGAAAACAAGATTAGGAACAGCGGAAGATAGACTTAGACTGGTATGAAGCTCATAAAGGCTTCAGAGAGCCCCACAGGCCCTTTGAAGTTGGATTGGTCCCTGAGAATTGCTTGGAGTTGGAGGAGAACTAGTCTTTGTTTTTCATCATTGAAGTATCAGATTCAAGATGCTTACAGATGGGGTATAATCTTCAACAAGGAATCTCTTTTCAGTGAGAAAATTTCCAGAGATGGCTGACATTTGCCAGCCTTTAGCTAGCAGCTCTTCTATCAGTGCTGAGAACATCCATGAGTCCTTAGAGAGTCTCAGTGGATCACCACGGGACCCAGATCAGCTCCCTTTCCCTGTTGTTTCCACATCTCAGTCAAAGTGTTGCTTATATGGAAGGGCTTTTCTTATTCCAGTGAGTCACACTCATGAATAGTCCCCTTTTCCTGAGTGTGATTGAAACTTGTGAGTTGCTTCTCAACAGAATATGTCAGTGAATTTACATTAGATCCTATTTCCAGTCTCTTTAACAGTACTAACAAGGGATCTTAAGCTACCTCAGCTGGTCTGTCAATCACCTAAAAAGAACTCCCACTCCTCAGGGAATCTGATCCACTAGGAGGTGAGCCAAAGAGAAGAGTCTGAATTCTTTGCCTACAAAAAAAATCTCTGTGTCTGTGTCTTTCTCTCTGAACAAGGCTCAAACAGAAGAGGGAACTAGGAAATTGTCACCCTGTGATTTGTAAACCATCCACTCGTGAACACTCACAGAGCAAAATCCTTCCATTCTTTTAAACTTGTTTGCTCTAATGGGATATTTTGCTGTTTCTCCAAAGATTCTCATTTGTTCCTTATGTGGCAGCCTCTAAGCATGCCTTTCCCTACAGCTACCTGGATTTCCAGCACATAGTCTCAGATCTCTGGTCCTATTGTTTTCTGTTTTAAAATAAACACAGACATTCTTAACTTTTTCCATTTAATAATTCATTGTTTTATTAGATAAACAAACCCAGAACTCATTGTTTTATTAGATAAACAAACAGTATTGTATACAGTCTTGTGTTAGAAACAGAATGGAGAGACTCCTTCCTCCCTAGAAGAAACAAACATGCTGGGGATGGCCTATTGGATGGCCACGAAGCCCAAAACTGTGGCTTAACTCTGGAGCATACAGTCTCTAGCATCTGACAAGAGCTTATATCTGACTGTTGTTAATATTATTAAAATGTATAATATTCATCTATAAATCATTTCTCAATTAATTTGGGAGAAAAACAGGAATCTTCTTTTTCAACGCTTTGATTGCAACCTTGTGATGCTTGGGCAGAGTACCCAGACATCCTGTCCTTTGACTTAGGATCCATGCAAAGTGAAATAGGAAGCTGGTGCTGTTATAAGTCACCAAATTTGTGGCAATATGAAACTAAAATGTGAATAATGCATTTAATTCTTTATAGATAATTATATCCATCCACAATTTATCTGCATGTCATGTTTCCCATTATAAGAACAGAAAGAGAATGAAATCTTGTCTGCCTTATAGAAGTTTGCTTCCCAGTACTCAATGAAGCATCTAAATGTGGAAAAGTCCCTTCATCATGTTGTAGTTATCCTGCATCAATGCTAATAAATTCACAGCAAAACAGCTCAAGGAAGCAAAGGGTTTATTTTGGCTTATAACTTTCCAGTTACAGTTCTTAATCTAGCTTGGCAGGAAGGCTAACAACAACACTGAGGGCAAAGGCCCTCATCAACTGGCCACATCAAATCCACAAGACCACTCAGAGGGATAATCCTCACTTGCCAGACCAGCCTGTCTGGCCAAGTATATAGAAGGATGTCAACATCCTCAACCAGTTCTCTCCATCTTATTCACCTGTCCAGAGACTAGTTCTGTACATCATAGGCTGGATTTTCCCTATAAAGTAGACAAATCTCCTGAAGGCTTGTGAGTTCTTGACTTTTAATTTCTCACAACTGTATCCAGAGCTAAGAGCCTTCTGAGGTCAAGTTAACACCAGTATCTAACTATGACAATGCATGTCTGTAGTACTTCCCTCCTCTATTTACATATCACTGTAGCTATTCCTGTTTTGAACTTGTTCATTTATTTAAGATAATACATTAAATATTTCTTTTTGTTGTTTAAGACAGTGTTTCATGTAGTCCAGGATGACCATAAACCTTAAACATACTGTGTAGTTGAGATTGACATTTAATTTCTGATCCTCTGGCCTCTACCTAACATGTACTAGGATGACAGATATATACCACAATTATTTCTTTTTAATCTTACTCTTTGACATTCTGCTTCATTTTAACTTTTAGAACTATGCTGTTACATTACAAAGACTTCATTCTGTGTTTTAAGTACTAATATTGTAGCTTCTGTTTTTTTCTTTAAAAAAACAAACATAAAAGTAACTACGGTGGGGGCTGGAGAGGTGGCTCAAGGATTAAGCCTCCGTCTTGCAGGCGGAAGGTCCTGAGTTCGGATCCTAGACCCCATGTATAGATGCCAGGTGGAAGTGGGGGCGGCCTGCGTTTCTGGTCCTGGTAGAGCGGAGCCTGTGAGTCCTGGGGCAGAGTAAAGAAGGAAGAGGTAGAGGAGGTCCATGGTGGTTCCCGAATTCGCCCGTGGTTCTACACACACACACACACACACACACACACACACACAGATGCGCGCGCGCGCGTGCGCGTGCACAGGCAAAAATTTTTAAAAAAGTAACTACTGTGTCTAGAATGTGAAATGTCTCCCTAAGACTCAAGTGTCTGAACACTTGGGTAATGCAACTTTGGAAGGTTGTGGAAACTTTAGGAGGTGCAACCTGACTGAAGGATATGATTCAGTAGGGCTGAACTTTGTGGTTTTCTAGCCTTGTTCATTTTCTGTCCATTCTCATCTTCTGGGGGAATCACAGATACACACAGTTGTCACCATGGAGCTACCTGTTGCCATGTTTTCCCCTCCATGATAGACTGTATCTCTAATTGTGGGCCGAAATAAACCTTTCTTCCATTCTTTTTTTTTAATATTTGTGTGTGTGTGTGTGTGTGTGTGTGTGTGTGTGTGTGTGTAGAGGACACTGTGTGCCTCTTTGGAGGACCAAGAGTGACTTTGGGAATTATTCTAGATTGCTTCTACCTTCTTCTTGCTTTGCTGTGGGATTTCCCATAATCTGTCCACCTGGATTGGAAGTGCATGCCACCCTCGTTTCCTCCAGGTATTTTTATGTGGAACCTGGGATCTGAACTCAGGACCTTCTACTTGTGAGACAAAGTCTTAACCCCTGAGCCATTTCTCCAGCCCCCCTTCTTCCATTCTTGTCAGTCATTTTCAATATTAATATGCCCATATTTCTTTTCAAGACTCAGGAGAGTCATGCAAGGCCTTCTAAATATAGAACACAGTTAATCCTCTGTGATTGTTTTCTTTTCTTTTGAATTCTGAGATGCTGGACTTCTGCAATAGAAATCTCTATTGCTTATTTATTACTACTAAAGTTTTTGTTTTATTGATTGATGAATCTTTCTCTTTGTTATTATCAAACAGAAACTTCCACTTCCTCTTCTCTCTGCTGTCCCCTATTTCCTTCTCTTTCCTGCCCTTCCTCTAAATTTCCTTATACATTCATGTTCTTTTGTTCTGATTTATCTATACTGGATTCAACTATAGGTGTGTTATGTGATTTGGGGCTTAGGATCTTCTCTTGGAGTCTAGTAAGCTCCTCCATATGCACACAACTATATATATATTTCTACCTTTTCTAATCTGTGGGTAGCCCATTTTTCATCAGAACTTGGTAGGGCCTTAACAGTTCATAGCTGATCCTAGATTGCTTATAGTTGTGTTTGGCTCTGACATCCTTTCTGTTCCCTCTTCTGAAACTGTTGCTGAACCTTTGGGGATAGAGTATATACCATACTGAGAACTGAAATTCTCAACCTTCTTTAATTCTGGGCATCTTGTGCAACTGTGGTCCTCTGCACATCCCTCCAGTTGTACATTAGTACACTGGAGTGTATGTGTTTGTGGAGGCCCAAGAATGATGTGATAGTTAATCCTGGGTGTGAACTTGACACACCTGTTATTAACTAAGATCAGTTGAGACTACCTGAAGAGATTATCTAGACAGCACAAAGACCAGCCCTAGATCCATTTGGAACCTTCCTAGATCCCATTGGAACCTCCTAGTAGCAGACCAGATAAAACCAATCATAGAACAGGAGACTGACAAAAGACGGACTCTCCAGGAATCCTCCAGCCTTCAGCCAATACCCACTAGCCTCACTGATGGGGTCACTTAGCTTGACTCCAGCTTTGGCCATCCGGCCATGCCATCTCTGCCATGAAAGAATGCATCTCCCCTCTGGGACCATAAGGTGGATACATTTACTTTTCTCCCTTAAGTTATTGGACTGGATTTTCTTTCATAGCAGTAGTTAAGAATAACCATAACAAATGATATCAGTAATCATCCTGATTATTTCTTCAACTTAATTGTATGAGTCTGCTTCTCTAATTATACCCAGAACATGCCATCAGGGCTAGTTAGCTAGGTTCTCTGAGTATTACCAAACTTTTCTTTCCAGGGCTAGAATTATAGGCAGGCCACCACTCACATGGGTCACTTTTATATAGGTTCTGGGGAACCAAGCTCAAATCCCTTTGGTTGCAAAGCAAAGGCTTTAACACTGAGCCATCTCCCCAAGTTTTAACCATGTGATTTGTTATACAGATGCCAAAAAAAAAAAAATCTACAGTGGAATAGAGACAATATCTTCAACAGATGGTTCTGAGAAAACTGCGTATCCACATCCAGAAGAATGAAACTAGCTCTTATATCTTGCCCTGTGTAAAAAATCAACTCCAAATGAATCACAGACCTCACTGACAATCACATAACTGAAAATTCTAGAGGAAAAAGTAGGGGGTATTCTTTAAGAGATAAGTTTGGGTAAAGACTTTCTGAATAATTGAACCTATTCATGCAGGAATGAAGGCTAATAATTTGTAAATGGGACTTCATGAAATTAAAATGCTCTGTTCAGTGAGAGAATCTGTTAACTGAACAAAGATGCTTGCTATAGAATTACAGAGAAACCTTATCATGTGTGGTACTTAATCTTGGTTGTTAATTTGACTATAGATGAAATTAATTAACAGATTAGCTGTCAAATCACTTGGAGAGATTATTTGGGTTGAGATATTTGCAACACTAAGACAAATTGTAAATCTGGAGGAACCTCTCAGTAGAAGACCAGATGAAAGGAACCACAAGACAAAGGACCTCTGAGACTCTCTTGTGATGTGCAGGCAAACTCATCCTTCCCTCCATGATAGTGGGTGAGACCTGATCACCTCCAGACACTGCCACCTGTCTGCCTTTTGTGCCAAATGGAGTATGTCTCCCTCTGGAACTAGTGTAGCCCATTTTGTAAATCCTTGTGGAGATTCCTGGAGGAAAAAAAAGAACCAACTAGAAATACAAGTTATCATATGAGCCTGGTATACTACCTCTGGGCATTCATCTTTGCCATAAATATACACATGTAGGTTCATTATGTTCATTAGGTTCACTATTCATAAAAACAAGACAATGCCCAGTAACTGAGGAATGGATAATGAAAATGTGGCAACAATGGAATATTTTTAATCCATTAAGAAAGATGAAATAATGAGCTCCACAGATAAATAGAAGAAAGTGGAAAAAATTATACTGAATGAGGTAAGACAGACCCAGAGAGGCAAACGCTACACATTCTCTCTCTTCTGCAAATATATTAGACCTGCAGATCTGGGCATCTTGCAACTGGCAGCCCAGATAATTCTCTTAGCAATAGGTGGTCATTGGTAGAGAAGAAATGACAGTATAGCATTGTTGCAGTTCGCCTGCATGGTTGCTGACAAAATCACCATCAAATGGTTTAAGGGAATAAGTGGTTTATTTTCTCTTAAGATTATTCCTAGTTACAGTTATTTTTCCATCTTAGCAGGAGAGCTGACACCAACACCAGGGCCAAGGGAACTGCCTACATCATTTTTACATAAAAGCTGGGAGAGAGACAATCCTTGCTTGCCAGACCAGTCTGTCTGACCAAGTATACACAAGGATGCCTCCTCTTCTCAAACTGTTTACTCCATTTTATTCACCTGCCCAGAGATTAGTCCCACCCACCATATGCTGAGCCTTCCCCATTCAATAGACAGTCTCCCACAGGTTCTCTCTGGGTTAACTAATTCTCTATAAATGTCCCCAGAGCTCAAAACCTCAATTGTCAAGTTGACACGTGTGTCTAACTGTGACAAATATTCTGCCAGATATTTTAAAATATTTGATTCTTGCTCTCTTCCAGTTTATAAACTCTTCTAAATAAGGAAATTATTTTTAATTACTTAAAAGTTTCACAATGCCTCATTCTCATAGTTACACTTAATTGCTGAGTGAGGATTTACTTTCATCTCCATTATGTTAAATGAAGAAAGTTGTATTTCATGGTCATGCTTGACTATGGCCTTCTGTTTGGGGTTCAAAAATTTAGGTTATGATTTCTCTAGCATTTGTGATATACAGTGTAAGCGGAGACTGCTCTTTTTTGACCAGAGTCTGTGGGCACTTGACTGCAAAACACTCAAGCAGATGGCTTAAATATCCTTATCAGCAGATGGCTTAACTATCTTTATCAAAGTGTGTACAAGTGGTATAAGCAGCAAATTTTTTGAATAATGTTAGCTTCTCAGGAGAGTTCTTAAATGTGTCTCAGGACATGGAGTCATTGCCAGCAGGGAGGAATCTTAAATTTCTTCATCTCAGTGCAGAGTTGTTGCCAGAGAAGGACCAGACAAGGCAACTTTATTCCAGCTGGCAAGGAGGTCTCCTTCATTCTTTCCTAGGGAACAGGATGAAGATCCCATGTTTTCAAGAAACCTGTAAAACCATGCACTTGGAGGAACAAAGCTCCTGATTTTTATTATTTTATTTTATTTTTATTTTATATTTTTTACATTCATACAAACTTTTTAAAATTATTATTATTTCTGCTCATACAAACTTAAAAGGTACACTGGTCCCCTCCCTCTCTCCACCTCCCCCTAACTCCCCTGCTCCCCTTCACTCCCCCTCTCCCCATCCCCCAGTGCCTCCCCCCCAATCCCTGGAGCATCCTTTAATGTGCATGCCAAACTCTCTCCAGGGGCATTTCCCACAACCCTTTCCTGTGTTCCCCTTAAGCTTAGGAACACTACTGTGACTGTCAGTCCCTAGCCTCCAAGGATCCTAGTGCCTTTAGTCCATGCTAGACTTTGTGGGGTCAATAATGTGTTGGACATAGCACAGGTCAAGCAAAGTCCTATTATGATTGCTTCGGCCCTAACTTGTGTGGAGTATCTTGTATATCATTACTCCTCCTATCCTAGTGCTTTTATAATCTTACCACTCCCTCTTCCGCAAATTTCCCTGAGCTTCAGGATGAGGAGAGATTAGGTTGGCCCAGTTCCAGGTGGTCGACATAGAGTCTCTGATGTTCTGAATTATGGTTTGTTGGGTTTTTTTTTTTTTTTTTTTTTTTTTTGGTTTTGCTGCTCCTGCAATGCCTTTGGCTCCACCCTGATGGGTATTGGATGTCAGCCCCTGGCCAGAGATAAAAACCTGTTAAATTAGAGTATTGTTATAAGATCGTATTCAAAGGTAGATGGAATAAAAGTAGAAGACTGCAGTGAGAGAGGGTCAATCACCCATTTGCAAAATGGTTACTTTCTGTCTGGCAGCCTATATGCCCTCCCCTTCTGGTGAGATCATACCCCATCAGTTGCAAATGATCAGGAAGGAAAGTCTGTGAACTTTACCAGATGTCTCATTACTTACTTGCAGTCCTTGATGGTGGCCTATTTTCTCTGCTGTAACATGGTCCCCTCTCTCCTTGTTTCTGGTAGGGCCCTCCTTCCCCATCACTCCTGTTTATAATCTTTACAATTACTGTGGGTATTACAGAGATTTGTCTTTGAGTGTCTCTAAGTGGGTTTGGTACTAGGATCCACCTATTAGGGAGTATGTACAGTGCTTAATTTTTCCATGTCTGGGATACTTCACTCAATATAATTGTTTCTAATTCCATCCATTTTCTGGCAAATTGTATTAATTCATCATTTTTGATGGCTGAGTAGTATTCCATTGTATAAATGTACCACACTTTCCTTATCTACTCGTCAACTGTTGGACATTTGGGCTGATTCCATGACTGATATTGTGAACAGTGCTGCTATGAACATGGTCGTGCTTGTGCTATGGAGGTGAATTTTTGCTGTATGGGGGGGGGTTATTCCCAAAAGTGGTATAGCAGGGTCATATGGCATTTCAATCCTTAACTTCTTTAAGAATTGCCAGACGGCTCTCCAGAGTGGTTGTATGAGCCTGCATTCCCACAATCAATGTCGGAGAGTGAGGTCTCTCCACATCCTCTCCAGCACTTGGTGTTATTTGGATTGTGGATTTTTGCCATCCTGACGGGGGTGAGATGATATCTCAGGGAAGTTTTGATTTGCATTTCCCTGATGGCTAAGAATGTGGAGCACTTTTTTTTTTGATGTGTTCATTGGCTTTAATGACAATATATAGGTCACAATGGAATGTGAAGTTCAGATTAGACAGGAAAGTCTTACAAGTGCACACAGCGTTCTGTAAGTATTGGAGTCTGCGTGTATCCCAGAACCAGCTTGCTCTTAAGTCATCAGTCACTTCATGTTCTTCAGGACATTCCTTATTCTTTTTTTTTTATTATTGATTCATTTGTGCATGTGTGTATGTGTGTGCGCGCGCGTGTGTGTGTAGAACCACGGGCGAACTCCGGAACCACCTCCTCCTTGTTTATTCTGCCCGGGGATTCACAGGCTCCGCCCTACCAGGACCAGAAACGCAGGCCGCTCCGGTTTCTGCCTGGCGTCTATACTTGGGATCTGGGATGCAAACTCAGGACCTTTGGAGTTGCAAGGCAGAGGCTTAACCCCTGAGCCACCTCTCAGCCCCTCCTTATTCTTATACAGAAAGCAAACATACTGCCCTCCTTCATGACAATCTGCTCTTCCTTTTCTTCGAGTAACACTCAAACACCCATTTCTGGATTGGGGTGCAGCTCAGTGGCAGAGCACTTGTCTCAGGTACGTGAGGCCTTGGGGTGATGCACAACATCATAAAAAAAAGTCGCTCTGCCTCAAGGTGAGGAGGAACCACTGCACTAAAGCAAGAGCAGCAGAAATAGGCTCTATGTACAAAGGAGCTGAGCTGGACCGACAGTTAAGCTCCAGGCTGAGAACGTGATTCTACAATAAACAGCTCTGTGCAACTCATGAAGTTTCCAGGTTTGCTTCAGACATACGCAATGAGCACATGCACTGACACACACATGTACGTGCATGCACACACATATATATACACACACACTCTTTAGCTGTGGGAAAGTTTCTAAGCTAGTTGTATTTTGTGTATTCTTTTGCAGTTCTACCAGAATCAACAAATAGCAGAAACTGAAGTCTTGAAGCAGCCCACAGGCAGGCCAACAGGTCCCACTAACCAGCACAGATGGGTTCCTGCCTGACCCCTCCCACAGCACAGAGTATTCTGCAACCCCCAGGCTCTGGCTCCCTGTCTTCTTTAAAGCTAGCTCATCTTGAGAGCACACTTAGGTGGCGCGTTTCTGTTGTGCTACCTTGAGTCTCCTAGTCAGTCACTGATGCCACCAACACCACTAGGCAGTCAGGCCAGGAAGAAAAGAAGACATTATTCAAAATACCACGTTGATCTGAACCCACTCATATCATTTATTTTTGACATAAATATAGAACCTCAATATGAGATGTCTCTAACTAAAGCATTTCCAACAGAATCAGGCATCATGCTTTCTTCTAGGGCTTGGGTTTTGCCCAGAACTCCTTACACATGGAGTAGCACATGGCTCCCACGACAAAGCCCTGGCTGCCACACGCATGTGGATCAAGTGAAGGGACATCTTTGTATTTCTCCAGCTTTTCAGTTTGTATAATCCATACGCAACGATTGCTGCAAACCCCGCCATCCCAATAGGGACAAACAGCGCCTCCTTAGCCTTCCGGATAAATTTAGACCCTGGGTCTCATAGTATGTAGAGAGGGAAATGTCTGTGTTGGTTGACATTGTGATTGTTTGAAGAATCTTCCGCCCCACTGAGCCCCGCGCGGTCCACCGGCTAAGGATGTGGAGCATTTTTTAAGGTATTTGTTAGACATTTTAATTTCGTCCTTGGTAAAGTTTCTTTTAAGTTCCAAGGCTCCTCTTTTAATTGGCCCATTTATTTCCTTGGTGTTTAGTTTTCAAAGTTCTTTGTGCACTATGGATAATAGAGCTCTATCAAATATGTGGTTAGTGAAGATTTTCTCCCATTCTGTGGGTTGCCTTTGTGCTTGAGTTGCAATCTCTTTATCTGAACAAAAGCTCTTTAATTTCACAAGATCCCATCTGTTGAGTGTTGGTTATAGTGACTGTGCCATTGGATGTCTGTATAGGAACTGTAGGCTTAGCCCAATCAGCTTGAGGGAGTTCCCTACCCTTTCAACTATGGTTTTTATAGTCTCTGGCCTTATACTGAGGACCCTGATCCATTTGGAATTAATTCTTGTAATGGTGACAAGTATGGGTCCAGCTTTAATCTTCTACATGTGGATATCCAGTTTTGCCAACACCATTTGTTGAAGATGCTGTTTTTTTTCCATTGGATTGTTTGGGCCCCTTTGTCAAAGATCAAATGGCTGTAGTTGTGTGGACTTATATCTGGGTCTTCAACCCTTATCCATTGATCTGTGTGTCTATTTTGGAGCCAATACCAGGCTGTTTTTACAACTATGAATTTGTAGTATAGACTAGGATTTGGTATGGTGATACCTCCAGCAGTATTTTTGTTACTCAGGATTACTTTTGCTATCCTGGGTCTTTTGTGCCTCCATATGAATTTTGAGATTATTGGATAACTTTTTTAAAGAATTGCTTTGGGATTTTAATTGGTATAGCATTGAATCTGTATATTGCCTTTGGCAGGATGGTCATTTTTATGATGTTGATTCTGCCAATCCAGGAACATGGGAGGTCTTTCTACCTTCTGGTGTCTTCTGCAATTTCTTTCTTTAGGGTTTTAAAGTTTTCATTATAAAGGTCTTTTACTTCCTTGGTTAGGTTTATACCAAGGTATTTCCTTTTTGGGGGGCTGTAGTAAATGGGATTGTTTCTCGCAAGGCTTTTTCACTTCTTTCATTCTGGGCATATAGGAAGGCTTCTGATTTTTGTACATTCATTTTGTATTCTGCCACCCTGCTGAAATTCTGTATTAGTTCCAGGAGCTTCCTGGTGGAGTTTTTGGGATCACTCAGGTATAAGATCATGTCATCTGCAAACAGAGATAACTTGACTTCTTTCTTGCCAATTTGAATCCCTTTTATCTCCCTTTCTTGTCTTATGGCTTCAGCTAAGACTTCAAGTACAATATTGAATAGAAGTGATGAGAGTGGACAGCCTTGTCTAGTTCCTGATCAAAGTGGGACTGCTTCAAGTTTTTCTCCATTGAGTATAATCCCTGCTGTGGGCTTGTTGTATACAGCTTTTATTATATTGATAAAGGTTCCTTCCATTCCAACCTTCTTTAGGGTTTTGATCATAAAGGGCTGTTGGATCTTGTCAAAGGCTTTTTCTGCATCTATCGAGAGTATCATGTGGTCTTGAACTTTGAACTGGTTTATATGATGAATTACATTTACTGATTTGCATATGTTGAACCAACCTTGTGTGCCTGGGATAAAGCCTACTTGATCCCCGTGGATGATCTTTTTGATATGTTTTTTTAATCCGACTTGCTAAGACTTTATTGAGAATCTTTGCATCTGTTTTCATCAGAGAGATTGGCCTATAGTTTTCTTTTTTAAGTGTATCTTTATTAGGTTTTGGGATTAAGATGATATTAGCGTCATAGAAAGAATTTGGAGGTGTTCCTTCCTTTGCTATTTGATGGAACAGTTTAAGGAGTATTGGTGTTATTAGCTCCTTAAATGTCTGGTAGAACTCTGTGCTGAATCCATCTGATCTAGGACATTTTTTGTTGGGAAGATTCAAGGTTACTTCCTCGATTTCCTCATATGTTATAGGACTATTTAAATAATTCACAATTTCTTGATTCAATTTAGGTAAGTTGTGTTTACTTAGAAATTCATCCATCTCTTTAGTGTTATCAAATTTCACAGAGTATAAGTTTTTGAAATTTGATGTTATAATTCTCTGAATTTCTTGGGTATCAGTAGTGATAACTACATTTTCACTTCTAATTTTTTTTTTAATTTGGGCTTTCTCTCTCTTGCTTTTGGCTAATTTAGCTAGGAGTATATCAATTTTATTGATTTTTTCAAAAAACCAGCTTTTTGACTGGTTGATTTTCTGTATCATTTTCCTAATCTCAATTTCGGATATTTCTCCCCTTATTTTGTTAATCTCCTCCCTTGGGATCAGATTGTTCTAGGGTCTCTAAAGCTTTAAGCTGCATTGTTATTTATTTCTGATGTTTCCATTTTTTTGATGTAGGCATTAAGAGCTATGAACTTACCTCTTAGGACAGCTTTCATTGTGTCCCAGAGATTTTGGCAAGTTGTATTTTCATTATTGTTCACTTTCAGGAAATCTTGACTTTCCTACCCTCCTTTTCCCTTTTCTCCTTCCTTTCTCCTCTCCCTCCCCTTTTTCCAGTGCGTCCCCTCCACCCCCATTCCTGGAGCATCCTTTACTGTGCATGTCAAACTTTCTTCTGGGTCCTCCTCTTCTGATGAGATGTAAGGACTCAGTAACATTGCCTAGAGCTCTTTTTTTTTCCTCTTTAGTATAGGAATACTACTGTGGCTGTTAATCCCTTCCCTCTAAGGATCCTAGTGCCTGTGATCCATGCTAGCCTTTGGGGGTCAATGATATGTTGATAATTGTGCAGGTCATGCAAAGTCCTATTATGATTACTTCAGCCCTAACTTGTGTGGAGCATTTTGCATATCATTGCTCCTCCCCATCTTTAGGCTCTTGCAATCTTACTGCCCCTTCTTCCGGAAATTTCCCTGAGCTTTGGGATGGGGAGAGATTAGGTTGGCTTGGTTCGTGGTGATTAATGTAGGGTCTCTGATGCTCTGAATTATGTTTTTTTTTCTTCCAGTTTTGCTGTTGGCTCTATCCTGATGGGTATTGGATGTTACCTCCTAGCTAGAGATAAAAGGCTGTTAAAATAGAGTTTTAGTATAAGAGTAGATTCAAAGGTAGATGGAATAAAAGTAGGAAACTGCAGTGAGGGGGGGGTGAGTCTCCCATTTGCAGGATGGTTCCCTTCTATCTCCTAGACTCTTTGCCCTCCCTGTCTGGTGAGAACAAACCCTATCAGTTGCAAGTGCAAAGCTACTGATTAAAATGAAAGTAAAGGGAACGTTTATATATTTGCTTCAGAATCAAGTTAATGTTTGCTTCTTCATTTTTAATGAACTATTCACTTATAAAGCACCCAATTCTCTTTTAGTTCTATGCTATCAAATAAATAATCAGACAGATTAAGATTAAGACATCAGCTAATTACTGCTTTCACCTATATTAATACCTTATCTATTTTTTTTCAGTGCCAAGAATGCTTTCTGGCAATTAGATAAGATAAATTTCTTCAATTTTGACCAGGCCTTAAAGGTTAGAACATTTAGAAAATTTGAGAACAGTCATTTCTTTTTCCCTTCAAATGTCAAAAATGATTTTAAGCATTTCTTAGTAATTTTAGTTGGTCTGTTTTGAAATGAGTTTTAAATAAAAAAACAATTCTAATAATACTGGAGAGCATAAAGCAAACTATAGAAGGGTCCATCATTTCTTCACTTTTATCTACTTTTGGTTTTGTCTTTGCATATCTGCTTTACTACTTGTGAGTTTCTCTCTCTCTCTTTCTCTCTCTTTTCTCTCTCTCCCATACACACACAACACACACACACACAGACACACACACACACACACACACACACACACACACACACAGATTCTTTGTGTCTATGTATGTATGAAATAGGTTTTGTGAGAGAGACATAATGTGTGTGAGAGGTTTTATGTGTGTGTGTGTGAGAGATTTGTACTTGAATGTGTCTGTATGTATGCATATGTGAGAGAGAATCTATCTGTACCTGTATATATTCTATGTGTATGAGAAAAATTATATGTGTGTGTGCTGTTCTGGTTCCAGGTAAATAATGTAGTGTCTTTGATGTTCTGAATTATGATTTGTCCTTGTTTTCAGTTTTGCTTTTCCTGCTCTATCCTTGGCTGCCTCCCAGTTGGTATTGAAGGTTGTCTCTGACTCAAAGGGAATGGGTTTGGAACTAGATCGGCTTATTAGGGAGTATATATGGCATTTAACTTGCATTAACACAGCAATGGAGGGGGGAGTCCAGTGTCCCATTTGCCAGTTGGTTACCGTCTATATGCCCATCCTTATACCCTCCCTGATTGGTGAATCAAACTTGTTAATTCCTAAGTAACCAAGAAGGGAAGCGAGAGTGAGCTGCAACAGATGTCTGACTACTTACATGCGATACATGACTGTGGTCTATTTTCTCTACTGAAGCATGATACCTTCTCTCCTTTCTTTTGAGGTTCTCCTTCCCCTTCCCTCCTGTATATAATCCTTTGCGATTACAGTGGGTATTACAGAGATTAACCTTTGAATATGTCATTAAGTGGGCTTGGAACTAGGATCCACTTATTAGGGAGTATATATGGCATTTGACTTTCTGTGTCTGTTTTTCTAATTCCATCCATTTCCCAGCAAATTTCATTAATTCATTTTTCTTTGATGGCTGACTAGTATTCCATTATATAAATGTATCACGTTTTCTTTTTCCATTCACCAACTATTGGGCATTTGGGTTAATTCCAGAACTTTGTTATTGTAAATAGTGTGGCTTTGAACATGGTTGTGCTTGTATCACTGTAGTGAATTTCTGCATTATGTGGGATTATTCCCAGAAGTGGTATAGCAAGGTCATATGGCATTTCAATCTTTAACTTTCTTAGAAATCATCAAACTGATCACCAGAGTGGTTGTATAAGCTTGCATTCCCACCAGCAAGGTATGAGAGTTCCCTTCTCTCCACATGCTCTCCAGATTCAGTGTTGTTTGTATTGTGGATTTTTGCCATCTTGACTGGGGTGAGATGGTATTTCAGGGAAGTTTCGATTTGCATTTCCCTGATGGCTAGGGATATTGGACATTTTTTAAAGATATTTGTTAGACATCTCAATTTTGTCCTTGGAAAAGTTTCTTTTGAGTTCCCATAGCCATTTTTTAATTGGGCCATTCATCTCCTTGGGGTTTAGTTTTTTATGTTCTTTGTGCACTCTGGACAATAGAGCTCTATCAGGTATGTGGTTAGTGAAGATTATCTCCCATTTGTGTGTTGCCTTTTTGCTAGGTTTACAACCTCTTTATCTGAACAGAATCTCTTTAATTTCACAAGATCCCATTTGTTGAGTGTTGGTTCTAGTGTCCTGTGCTATTGAATTATTGTTTAGGAACTGTTGGCTTAGCCCAATCAGCTCAAGGGAGTTTTCTACTCTTTCAACTATGGTTTTTATAGTCTCTGTCCTAATATTAAGGTCCTTGATCCATTTGGAATTAATTTTTGTGTGTGGTGACAAATATGGGTCCAGTTTTAATCTTCTGTATGTGGCTATCCATTTGTTGAAGATACTGTTCTTTTTCCATTGAATTTTTTGGGCCCTTTTGTCAAAGATCAAATGGCTGTAATTGTGCGGGCTTATATCTGGGTCTTCAACCCTTATCCATTGATCTATGTATCTATTTTGGAGTCTGTACCAACTGCTTTTATTACTTTGGGTTTATAGTATAGATTAAGGTTTGGTATGGTAATACCACCAGCAATGTTTTTGTTACTGACGATTGTTTTTACTATCCTTGGCCTTTTGTGCTTTGCAAATTATTTTTTCAGTTCTGAATGGGAGCATAGATCCCTTTCATGTGAATTCATAACTTCTATTTTTTTTACTCTTCTCATTGAAGGCTAACTTTTTAACTTTTTTTCCAAAACATTGCTTGTAAGACTTTGGCTTGTTTGTATTCATTATATTTACTTGTTCAACCCTCTGGGGAATAATGCAGTCAAAAGTGAGATGGCACAGGTAGCAATATTTGTATTACATGCAGGATTGTTACTTCTTATCCTTTGATCTCACATGGTATGAGTCGAAAATGATCTTTTTTTGGGATGGACTGATCTCACTAATGTTTGTAAGTTAGCTGTAAAGCATAAGCATGTATCTATTTAATTGTTGAACATGGAGACATATGGTCTTCTAGGTATGTGCCTTGTGATTTTAATATGAAACCCCTTAACCTGTTAGTTCATTTTATTTGATATCAATAAGTAGTGACTTCTACTGGATTTTTTGTTTTAAAAATGACATCTAGAAACTTAATTAAATAGTTTAATAAATTTTAAATTGATACATTGATGATTCATTTTCATATTCAGTTGTTTTATATATATGTATATCATACCAAATTTTTTCTTCACTTACCTTGAGAAACCAAGACTGAAATATTATTTTCTTCTTTTTTGGACAAATGTGCATTCTACTTTGCTGAGAATTGTTATTCATTCAAATTGAAAGCAAGAACACCATATTCTAATACATGTTGAGACAAATAAACTTTCTTCATTCAAACAACATTCCTAACTAATTGAGAAAAAGTCTTTTTGACTCATTCATTTTTATTTATTCATTGCTCATTTTTTCATTATTTACTGCTCTGACATATAATTTTGTATATTGATGGCATAATCTTATTTTTTTCTATGAAGATTACTCCAGGTCAGTTTTAGAAAATTTGTTGTAAAAATAGTCTCCAAATGTGGAATTAATTCATCACCTAAAGAAAAGGGAATAGAAAATTCTTGATTGTTAGTAATTTTGGTTTAGATATTAATCAACTTAAAGAATGGACAATCAATATTATTTCCTTGGAAATATTTGATTATTTTTGCAAATGGAGCAATCAGATTTTTTTTCTTTCACCATAGCAAATTCCACACAGAAACAGTTGAAAAGAAGAAAGAGTTTTTTGGATATGGTTGACTGGCTCTGGTGCTATAATACTGAATTAGTGAGGCAGAGAGAATCATGGAGACAGGGTGTGGCAGAGGAATGCTGCCCTCCTCTTTACAATCAAAGCAAAGAGGAATGGACACAGGCACACCCTCACTGACTTACTTCTTTTATCCAGACCATACCTCTTAATAGAGTACTTGGTATGAAAATATTGATGGATTAGCCCTCTGATGAAGTAGCAATCTCTTGACCTGACCTCCTCCCAACAGCATACCAAATGAGGACCATGAGACACGGTGGTGTATATGTCTAATATTCAATACATAACAATATCCAAATTAGTGCCTGACTAGAATAAGCACTTCTCAGATTATACAAAACTTTATGTTTTTTGCCATTTCTCTTAGAAGTTTATGCAACCAATGTAATATGTCTAAACATATATTTGGAGATAGTTTGCTAATCATATGCCTATACATATTATTGCCTTTAGTTATTAATTTCCTTTATCAAAAGTTTTCTAGCTATAGCTCTGGGTCAGCAAAGTTTTTCTGTAAGTGGACTAGCAGTAATTAATTATGATTATAGTCTGGATGGTCTCTGATGAAAGTACTCAACTCTACCTTTGTAGTGAACTGTCAGCCACAGGCAACAACCAAACAAATGGGTGTGGTCAGATTCCAGTAAAGCTTTAGTTATAAAAGTGGAAAGTAGGCTTTTGGTCTTCTGATACCTGCAGCAATGTAGTTCAGTGTTATTCACAGTAACTTACCATGGAATGCTAATCAGAAAAGTCTGGCCCACAGAGTGTACCAAGGAGTCAAGCTCAATTTATTTTTTCCTTTATATAGTCCTTGGAAGCTTTCAGGTGAATGATTATGTTAAATCTTTTTCTTCCTCTTGAAATGCAGAACAATTCTGAGGCTGGTGTTATTGTTGGAAATATAACTAAAATGAAAAGCAAAAGTAGGTACTGTGTTAGCTGTCAATTCTTCAGCAGATATGACAGAGTTGTTTCTTTAGACCTGATGTACAGTATAGCCTCTTTCCCTTCATTTTCATTTTAAAGGACATCAGATATTGCATATTCGACTTTTATATCCAATTGATCATTGAAAAGATATACTTTTCATATTGTGAACCCCTCTAGAGCAGATGATCCAGAGGGAACCCTGGGACATATAGAAGTAGAAAGAAAGGAGGGTAGAAGGAAGTGGGATGGATTGATGAAAGTAGGGGAGGGAAGGAAAGGGGGAAGGAAGAGGAGCAGGGATAATTATTCAATATGTTTTAAAAACTAGGGAAAAGGGAAAATGCAAAGTTATTGGGTGATAATATTTCCTTTTTATTTAAGAAACACCAGAAAGGACACTGAGAGAAAATTTATGAATTTTTGCCAAATTGTTCTGGTTATACAAGCTCAAATCATAGAATTAAAAACATCATGATATATTACTAAAATAAACATGTAAAATAACAATAAAAAAATTTTTTTTTAATTTTTTTATTATTATTATTATTTATTCAACTGTGTACATGTGTGTGTATGTGCTCTCGCGCGCGTATGTGTCTTGTGTGTCTGGATGTGTAGAACACGGACGAATCGTGAACACATGGACGCCTACTTCCTCCGCCCGGGATTACAGCTCGCCCCAGGACCAGAGCGCAGGCACCCCCGCTTCGTGGTATACGGGGATCTGGATCCAACTCGGGACCTTCTGCTCAAGCGGAGCTAACCCCTGAGCCACCCTCTCCAGCCCCAACAATAAAAAATTTTAATAGCAAAATGTGAAATAGTTTCTTTCTACTGTCTAGTTTGGGTCAATGTTAAGAAATGCACAATATTAGCAAAAATGTACAAGCTTTAAAATTGTTGTAACTGGACCCGATTTTAAGTATGTGCAATCACGAGATTTGGTTATTTCTTTGTTTAGCTCTTATCTACATGTTTAAGAATTTTTAACTACCAATATGATGTTCTCCATATTTTTATTCAGTTTTGGATGTATGCTTCTATTTTCATTAATTTACCAATGACACTTTCAAAAAAATTAAGCTATAGACCATCATGCTAAATGAACTGTGCTAGACTAGGAAGAATATATGCATGTTTTCTCTAAAATGTGGAATTTAGAAAAAATGACCTGAAAGTAGGTTGAATGCTATGTGTTAAGAAGAGGATTAGCAGGAACAGGAGGCAACATAAAAGAAGGTAATGGGAAAACTCAAATATGATCAAAATACATTATATGTGTGTGAAACTAACATGAAACCAATCCCTCCATTCAATGAATGTGTGATAACATAAAATGTCTAAAAATAAGTTTTAATCAATTGCTTAAATGTCTAGCTTGTCACAGTTTAACTATTTCATGAGTTATAAATATTGTGTTACTGGTGGAATGCTGTTATATTAATTTGTACATAATCTTATGACTCTTACTTTGTTTCTTTTTTTACTTTATTATTAAAAAGAAAAAATTTAAAATAGGAGTAGACTTCACAAAATTGCATAGAAAACAAAATTCCCAAACCATAAACAGAATTGCAACATCACAATGCATTGCACAACACAGAAAGGGCAGAGAAATGCAGTATTTCTATTTTTATTTTTTAAAGAACTTATATTTTGAGATGTTAAAGCAGGGATTTTATTGAAAAATGAGAGAAATGGGAAGAAACTCTTGGCAGCTTGGTTCAAGGGAGGCTAGGAAAGGACAGAGCCACCATTGTATGAGTGAATGGTGGGAGAGCAGACTAGTAAAAGAACTTGTTGATATTCAAAGTATGTAGGACTTTCTTCCAGGTACAATGTAGTAACTTTCTCACAAATCACTTGGGAAATCTGTAAGTTTTGGCTTCATGTGGATTTGAGGGATGTGAGAGAATGTATCACAAAAGATAAAATGTCACTTGTTAAAACCATACATTCATTTTTTCATTAAGCTTTTATAGATCCATTAGTCAGTGTTCAGAATTTCACTTTAAAGCACCTAAATACAATAATTCAGTTTGATTGGGTTCTATGAGTGCATTTTATAATTTAGATGTAGGTTTTCATGGATTTTATCAATTTAGTCACATACAAGCAGGAACATTTGATCATATTCTATTTCCTAGCTTCAACATTTCAAGCTCTCTTCAGGGCAGAAATGAAAGATTATGAGTGTGTTACATTTCTATAACTCTTTCATTTCCACCCCAACCCTAGCTTACTTTCATGTCTGTAATAAAAATTTTGATCCAGGTTGGATTCTTACGAACATTATATTTTTTGGATTGACCTACCCTGTGACTGAATTTTGCAATGAAACCTTATCAGGTTGTTATATGTACCAATGCAGCTAGGCACATTGAAATAAATGGAAGTAACAGAATGTGTTACTAAAGGTTATGCTGACTAGGTCAAAAGAGAGTTTTACTTTGTTTCGTGTTTTTGAGCATCTAAGTCACTTTAAAAGTTTTCAAGTCCTTAAAACATTATCTCTAGATATCTTTAAAGCATTATCTGTAGATAGTCAAGTGTAAGAAGGTTAGAAAAGTGAAAAAATATTTTGTAAAATCATGTGAAGGAAATTATGATGTGCTACTATATTAAGAAGAACAAAATGAAATTCTGGAATACATTAGAAAGAAACCAATACACCAGACTTTCTTATTTTTAAATTTCCTACTAAGTTGACTGAAATGATAAGTAAATTGTGATTTTTGGGTACTAGGTTGTTTATGGTGTGCAAATAATAATTTGTCATTAATTACTGTTGGGAATCTGAAGTGACATTCAAAAAAAGTAGTGTTTTAGTCAGTTTTTCCCTAATAGCTAATGTGTGTTTTGTTTATGACAATTTACAATTAAACATTACTCACAGACTTCACATAATAATCTCAAAAGATCATATGTATACTAATTAGAATAGGTAGCTTTCTCGGGTTTTCAACCCATCTTAACCTTTATAAACTGGGATGTAAAAGACTGAAAGAAAAGTATATTTAGTTTAATAGATTCTGTGTCTTTGGGAAGTGTCAATCTGCAATATTTAGTACAGAAAAAATAACATGGAGGCGTCATACAAGTTTTTAGCTATCTCAGAGCTGGAAAGATCATAGCTTATGTGGATCAAGGTCTAGCCAATAAGATAGTTACATATTATCAGTCTTTGATCAAGGTAGCTTGAGAACCATTCCAGGGGCAGCACACACAAATATGCTGAGGGAGGATTTAAGAAATTTGCTTTACATTGTAAATATATCTGCATAAGTATGAGGATGAGTAAACCATGATTTATCACAACTCAAATAAGGAATATATTTAACCATTGATCATTCAGTTGTGATGTGAAACCTTAGCCATACATAGCAGATGAATGAGAGGTAGAAAAGGGACAAAAGCAGATTGGAGGATTCTTGATCTAGCTTTATATCACTATGGACTTTTTTATATTGAGTTAGAATGATTATAAGGAAAATTCTATTCACTTATGTTGTAATAACAAGTATATTGCTTTTTAAAGTTGAACCCAATACTATAAAAATTTAAATATGCTTTCTTGTCTTTGCTAAAAAAAGTATGATGGGGTCAGGAAACACAGAAATGATCATCGTCACTGATCATCAATAAGATGCAAATTGAAAACATAATCTCACTATAACTAGAATGATGAGTCAGATTAGGAAGGCTGAAGATGTGTTCACCACTGTTTGCCCAGAAATACATATACCACATGACATCACTAAATTGTTGAATCTTAAAATGTCAATTGCATAATAGTAGAGAGTAGAGACATTCAGATCACAGAGCTTTAACCCAAGAAAATGTCACACAGGGTGCTGTCCCACTAAATGCGGTTACCAACAAGGGAAAGGCTGGACATTGGATGCTATTATAGGATAGACCAAATGCATTCTAGTGTACAGTTGTACAGTGAGCTAACTGACTATACAGATAATAATGTAGCATATAATTCAAAAATGCATCTCAAGTGAGAAGGTTCTTTTTGCAATGGAAAATATTTGATAAGCAGCATCTACAGCTCTTCAAAGTTCAGAGAAATGACTTTGAATTGTTAGCCTTAAACAAGATCTCTAAGTCATCTCCCACCTGGAAAACATCACAGATGGTGTAGTAATAATGTAAGAGCCAGAAGCTGGAGAAGGTTGCTACCTAAAAGTGTTTTGAGGACATGACAGGACTTACGCATTCATGATCCCTGTAGCAGTCAGCCTGCATGGTTGCTGATAAATGACTATCAAACGGCTTAAGGGAACAAGGGGTTTGTTTTCTTATGATAGTCCAGTTACAGTTCATAGTCCAGTTTGATGGGAGAGCATGCACCACCAACACCAAGGCCAAGGGAACTGGCCACACCATCTCCACATAGCAGCTGAGGAGAGATAATCCTTACTTGCCAGACCAGCATGTCTGGCTAAGTGTATTCAAGAATGTCAACTTTCTCAACCAACTCTCTGTATTTTATTCCTGGGTCTAATTCCACCCACCATGGGCTGGGCCTTCCCTATCTCCTGCTGGTTTGCTCTGGGCTTAACTCAACAACTAATTCTCTACAAATGTGCCCAGAGCTCAAATCTTCAACTGTCAAGTTGACAACTGTACCTAACTATGACAATTTCAATGTGGCTATGTTTACTTCCACAGGACCTGCACAAGATTTGGTTTCTTAACTTTTTACTATAGAAAGGTAAATCTCTCAAGATGCACCAAAACTCCTGGAGAGTTTTGTTGAGGTTTAATACTGGCTGTGGGAAAGGGAGCTATTTTACTTAGTGGTAAAGTACAACACTGGTAGATATCCACTGTTCATCAAGCACTCTATAACATGTCAGTGCAGACATTTGTAGGCCACACATGCAAAAAATGTATGAAAGTGGAAGGGACTTTCTGGGGGAAGAAGGTTTCAATGGAGGGAGTGTGTATGGAATCTGGGAGTATGGGATGAAAATTACTTAAATTTATTAAATCACATTTGAAACTTTCAAGGAATAAAAAATAATGTTTGAGATAAAGAACACTTTTTTTTTTCTCAAGATGAGGTATCATGCAGCTCACCTTAGAATTTGGCATGTAATCAAAGCTATTTTGGAGATTCTGCTCTTCTGCTTGTCTTCTAAGTTACTGTATTAAAAGTATAAGCCTTTACTCACTACAATAATAACTTTTATTGTACTTCCTTATGCATATTAATATCTATTTTCAGCTTCATCATTTGTAAGAAATATATATAAGAATAAGTATATACATATACATATAAGTAGATAAAAATAAGTGGTAACAACTCACATGTGGTCTGATATGTGCAGATCTGACACAAGTTCTAAAATAACTTCATCTGAAGTGGTATGCTTGAAGGGGAGATATTCTTTTGTATGTCACCTAGTCTTTTTTTTTAAAAATTATGATTCTATTTATCTTCAACTTATTTGTTTGTTTCTGTGCTATGTTTGTGTTTCTGTGTGTAGCAGAGGGTGCTACTTGTCCTCATGGAATCCTAAAGGTGATTTTGGGTATCATACGGGATTGCTGTATCTTCTCTTAGCTTTGGTCCAAGGTTTCCAAAACTCCAGCTTCCAGGACCAGATGTACAAGATTCCCCCATTTTTACTCATTTTATGTGTGGTCTAGGATCTGAACTCAGGTCTTCTTGTGAGGTAGAGGCTTAACCCATAAACCACATTTCCAGCCCATCACCCACTCTTTTTTTTAAATTTTTTTATTATTTATTATTCAATTGTGTGTGTATGCACGTGTGTATGTATGTGTGTGTGTATGTGAGTGTGTGTAGAACCACGGACGAATTCGGGAATCACCATGGGTGCCTCCACCTCCTCCTTGTTTACTCTGCCCCGGGATTCGCAGGCTCCTCCCTACTAGGACCAGAAACGCAGGCCGCCCCAGCTTCCGCCCGGTGTCTTATACGTGGGGTCTAGGATCCGAACTCAGAGACCTTCCAGCCTGCAAGGCCGACGCTTAACCCCTGAGCCACCTCTCCAGCCCCGCAATCACCCACTCTTTAGCTTCTGCTTTTTACCCAAAACCTTCTGTACCCCTTTGTGATTTTTATGTAAACATTTTCATTCTTCTGCTTTGGGGATTTAAACAGTTTTTGTTGTTAATTATTATTAGAGATAGGACTTTTAGTTGTAAGTGGTTGAGAAAAGTGAAACTATTAAGTTACTTTGTATTGCATATTATAGTTATAAAATATTGTCACATATTACATAGATGGGGTCAGTCCATGTTCTACAGATAAGGATCTGAAATAAGCCTCGCACATTTGAGGAGTTAGTTTTTTTTTTTTTTTTTAATGATGTACATCTTTTTCTTTCTACTAGATTTTTAATCCGTATCTTTTTTTAGTTACATTTTTATGCCTAGTTATACAAGCTCAATATGTACCCCATTTTTCTCCCTCTGCCTTCTTCTTACCATATTGTCCCAATTCTACTCTCACCTTTTTCCACTCCTCCCTCCCTCTCACACTTTTTCCTTCTTTCTTATCTTGGTGCTTTCTGCTTTCTCCTTCCCAATCTCCAGAGCATCTGCTGAATTTCCCTCTGAATCCTCTACACTAAAGAGGGTTCAGGACTCAGTAGCATAGCTTGGGTTGCCTGCTAGTATGGGAATTCTATTATTACTTTTAGCTCCTTGCCTCTAAGAATACTACTGCCTGAAGTCTTTTTCCTTGTGACCCATGCAAGACTTTGGGGGGTTGTTGACAAGTCAGCCATTGTGCAGGTCAGGAAAGGACCAAACACATTGTGGCTATATCCTAGCTGCTACAGCCATGACTTGTGTGGAGTGTCCTGCATATCATTAGTCCTCCCCATCTTTAGCCTCTTACAATCTTCCACAAAGTTTCCTGAGCTTTAAGATGGGGAGAGATTTGGCTGGTCTGGTTCCTGATGAATATTGTAGGATCTTTGGCATTCTGAATTAGGGTTTATTGTTGTTTTCAGTTTTGTTGTTTCTGCACTGCCCTTGGCTGCATCCTGATTTGTTGTCGATGTCATTTTCTAACCAAAGATAAGACTGTTTAAATGAGGATCTTAATATAAGAAGAGACTCAAAGGTAGATGAAGAATATGAGTAGGATACAGCAGTGAGAGGGGTCAGTCTCCCATTTGCCAGTTGGTTACCATCTAACTGTCAGTCCCTATACTCTCCTTGACTGGGGAGAGCAAACCTGTTTAATCTCAGGGAACAGGTAGGGAAATGAGAGTGAGCTGCATCCGAACATTACTTACATGCAGTACATGACCTTGGCCTAATTTCTCTATTGAAGTGTGTTCTTTTGTTTCCTTTCTTTTGAGGTCTTCTTTCCCCTTCTCTCCTATTTATAATCTTTGAGATTATAGTGGGTATTACAGCGATTTACCTTTTGAGTGTGTTATTAAGTGAGTTTGCAAATAGAATCCACTTATTAGGGAGTACATATGGTGTCTAACTTTCTTTTTTTTAATTTTTTTTATTTATTCAATTGTGTGTGTGTGCGTATGTATGTGTGTGTGCGCGCGTGTGTCTGTGTGTGTAGAACCACGGACGAATCGGGAACCACCATGGCCGCTTCCACCTCCTTCTGTCCGGGGATTCACAGGCTCCGCCCTACCAGGACAGAAGTGCAGGCCGCCCCCGCTTCCGCCTGCCAAACTCAGGACCTTCTGCCTGCAAAGCAGAGGCTTAATCCCTGAGCCACCTCTCCAGCCCAAGGTGTCTAACTTTCTGTATCTGGTATATTTCACTCAATATAATTTTTTCTAATTCCATTCATTTCCTGGAAAATTTTATTAATTCATCTTTTTTTATGGCTAAGTAGTATTCCATTGTATAAATGTACTACATTTTCATTATTCATTTATCAACTGTTGGGCATTGGGTTGATTCCATGACTTTGCTTTTGTAAATAGTGCTGCAACAAACATGGTTGTACTCATGACACTGTAGTGCATTGCTGCATTTTTGGAGATTATTCCCAATAGTGGTATAGCAGGGGCATATGGCATTTCAATCTTTAACTTTTTTAGAAATCACTATACTGATCTCCAGAGTGGTTGTGTAAGCCTATATTCCCATCAGCAATGTATACAAGTTCCCTTTTCTCCATATCCTCTCCAGCCTTTGGTATTGTTTGTATTGTGGATTTTTTGCCATCCTGACCAGGGTGAGATAATATCTCAGTGTAGTTTTGATGTGCATTTTTCCCTGATGGCTAGGGATTCTTTCTACTAATTTTTCACACTTGAATTTTATGGGACTATTGTTGATTTATCAGACTATGTATAAAAGTGTTAAACTAAACACAATTGTAAAACTTCATTTATTATCCATTCATTTTATAGCATCATTAAAACAAATATTACAAGAATCTGGATATATTCTAGAGATTCAACTATGCTCAAATGTAAATTGTGATATTTGAAAGCTATTTGAAAGCATTTGTTTTCTTATGAGGTCAGACATGTACAGGTGTAAAAGATGAAATATTTCCTTAGAACATCTTTCTCAGCAGCAACCGAAAGTCAACCAGTGTCTTATTTTCTAAAGAAGTCCACTGAGGTTTGCAAATGCATTTATGCTTGAATGCTGCAATGAAAGGTACAAAATTAATTAGAGGCCAAAAACTATAGTGCCTCTTTGTCTTTTTCTGGGGACAGCATGCCTGAAGAGCTCCATCACAAGGATGCCTGATGGAAACACACAGCAGAGATCATCATTCTATAATGACAAATTAATCTGAAACAAAGTGAAATACTTTTGCCTGTGGATGTTTTTCGGAAATGAAAATTGAATCTGAAGAGACAAAGGAAGTTAAATGTTCTAAACAAAACATCTAAAATAGCTTCATTGATTTTTGTTTATTTTTGTTTTTGGCTTTTACAACACTAATGTACAATGCATCTATTTTCATAACTACTATGATAAAAACACATTCTTGTGACACTATAGACTGATATGTGATCAAATACTATATCACAGCAAAATGGAATTGATAAAGTAGCAAATAAAAGTGAATTGTCCCTTGGATGTTGGGACTCCAAGTGCTAGGTGTGATGTACTATCTCTCCTATACATCATTAGGAGTGAATTAGGAAGTCGTTGGCAAGGTTTGCTCTTACTACACTTCTTAAAAGTCAGAAGAAACTGAATATGTGTAATGGAATCAGTCAATAGCCTTTGTTAGAGATGTCAGTGTTATCTGTAGCTCAAAATTTTATCCTGCATAACTCTCAATGTTTTATCTGGACCAATTTCATTGCTTTTGCACTAAGCTGCTGTCTGATGTGTACACTGACCAGTAAAAATAGGCAAATTTTATTAGACCAACTGAAATACTGAGAAAAAAATCCCCTCGAATCTTTAAAATTGTGTTAACATGTAAAGTAGTTTAATTTTAAATTAAATACAATTGACAGCTAATTGAACCCTTAAAATGTCATCTCAGAAAACATGTTAATATTTATCTTGAATTCATTGTTGTTTAATACTAATTCTTGAACCAAAGTTTATTACTGTTTTTCTCCTTTTATGTATATATTTCTGTGCATGTGTGTATGTGTTTATGCATGTTTGTGTTTGTACGAGAGGACACTTGAGTGTGTGTGTGCCTGTCCAAGGTTGTCTTTGGAAATCATCCTGAATTACTCCACCTCCCTTTTGCTTTGCTCTGGGATTTCCCAAGCTTTACCTTTCAGGACTAAGGGTGCAGGCTGTTGCTATTTCCATCTGCGATTTTTACATGGAACCTGGGAGTCTTATCTCAATTCTTCTTTCTTTCAAGGCAAAGGTTTTAGCCCCTGAGCTATCTCCCCAGCCTTTCATTAGAAATACAGAGATGAAAGTGAGAATAGGTATGATGTTGATAACTGACATAAAATCTGAATTAATAACTTGGATGCTGTAACAGTTACTCCTAACTATTGCTGTGAGAGAGCACTCAAAGTCAATCAACTTAAGGGAGAAAGGGAGATTTATTCAACTTATGGTTCCAGAGGGAAGGCAGTTTCCCATGGCAGAGGCGGCATGGCTGGCTGGCCAAAGCTGGAGGACGCTAAGTCACCACAGACATCTTAGAAGCTGAAAGCTGCAGACTGCATGCTACAAAAGTAGACTTCTCTTAGAGGTAGGGTGGGATTAATCCACCTCAAGGCCCACCCTGTGACTGCCTTCCTCCAGCAAGGCTCCACCTCAAAGGTGCCAAGACCTTGCTAAACACATGAGACTGTGGGGACACATTTCAAACCATGACAGGTGCAATTAAAATTCTGCATGAAACAATAACCTATGTTCATATGTCCTGATATATAGTCAATAGAACATCATCTCTAAGAGTATTTCCTTAGACTGGTGTGACTAGTATATAACAAAATCTACCTTAATAGGCTCACAGGACTGAATGGTGTCTATCTATGTTAGTTTTAATGTCTGTTTAATATCCTGACAAAACAGCTTAAGTGGCAAAAGGTTGATCTCATCTTACAGTTCTAGGTTATGATGCATCATGGCAAAGAATTCAAGAATCTGGAGCTAGAAATATATCCATAGAGGATAGAAGAGAGCTGTGAATTTATGCATCGATCCTTAATGCAGATCAGTCTTCTTTCTCATAAATTTCATGAGAGAATGGAACTACCCACAGTTAAGGTGGGTATTCCCTCAGCAATTATGCCATGATGACAATTGAGACTATACAACACACCAGCTGGGAGAGTTAAGGAAAAAAATTGATCTATTGAGAAACTGTCTATTATTCATGGATATGAAAATTTAATGATATATTTTAATCATGACCTAATTGAATATAAATAAATATATAGTTTGTCATAATTTCATTGAACACAAAAATTATCTTGAACTTCACAGTTGATAGGTTGCAGACGCATAGAAAAATTTAATAACAAAATAACAAATTAATAATATAGTAAGAAATTAACAGTGAAAATTGAACAAAGTACCAAATTAGAAAAAAGACTAATTTTTTTTATTCTTCCAGTGGCAAGCTGTGTTCACCTAGATAATGTAAAGTAAAACTCATTTTATATAATCTACTTGAATCTCTAGAGAATCTTTGGGATTGTATAAAGATTTAGCACTTGACCTATCAAAGCAAAGTAAATATATTCTTAAGAAAATTACCTAGGAAATGAAGGGCAATAACACATTTCTTCTGTGATATTTGCACCAGAAGACAGGTTGAGTGATTGACATTGGTTTGACAAAGTTGTCCAAAATTCAGAGGTGTCCTACTATCATAAGACTTAGTATTTCAGCAATGAAAAACACAGTGCCATTTTGAAACAAAACAGAAGAAATAATTATTCAGAAAATTATTATTAAGGGATTGTAGACATAGCTCAGGGGTTAAGCTTCTGTCTCCCAAACAGAATGTCCTGAGTTTGGATCCCAGATCCCACGTAAATATGCCAAGTAGAAATTACACTAGCCCACACTTTCGGTTCTTGAAGGCAAAGTCTGGAAAGGAGAATCTGACAGTGAAAGAAAAAAGAGAAGTAGAACAATCTGGGATGACTCTCCAAAGTCACCCTTGGGCCTCCACGTGTACACACAGAGTCTTCTGATACACACTGCACAGACATACACACAGACACACAAGCACGTACACATTCACAAATAAAAATAAAAACTAAAATGTTAATTATGATTAAAAATTATGTAATACAAAATGCAACGTGATCATTAGTTCTCAAGATGTTAAAAAATGCACACTGAATTCAGACTAACTCTAAATATAAAAACATAAATGACATGGATGAAGTTTTAGAAATATTGTGTAAATTTTTTTACACATATTTTTACATATATTTGAGCTAAAAAATTGTACCTTTTTAAGGTGCTTGAAGATTTATAAGCAAGAATAGTCCAGACCGGAAAATTAAAATTTGTATCTCTCCAAGGAAACTGCAGATTTATGAAGAATATCTGGTTTATCTACTGTGAGCAGTGCTTACAATCCAAAGTATGATTTAGTTTCACATATTTGCTCTAACTTTCCCTTTTACTTGACCAAATGTATTATTTAGGGATGCCTTTGTTTATGCCACTAAGATTAAATCTCTGTCAAAATTGTTTTAAAGAAATTTTAAAATTCCTGTTGAAATGGTGTTGTGTTAAAAACATTGCCACTTTCACATATTATAATGTATTGATTTTCTCTAACATTTTTATTTATGTAGTGTGTGAATGAGTGAGTGTGTGTGTGTGTGTGTGTGTATCTGTGTATGTATGTGTGTGTGTGTGTGTGTGTGTGTGTGTGTGTGTGTAGGGAAAATGTAAAAGCCTATCTTAGAAGTGGGTAGATGAATATTTTCCCATTATGATTTTGTTTGTTTATGCAATATTAGTGGTTTAGAAATGTTGAAAAGGAGGGTTAAATATTGATAGATACTTATGTTTCTACTGCATAAAGATATGAGCTAATAAAAAGACAACAATATTGTTTCTACTTTAAAGGCAATAAACAATATAATAGGAAATCTAAGGGCTGGAGAGTTTAATTACCAAAATTGGTTTCAAATAAGTGTCTGATACATAATAAATGCAGAATTCAATTATGGCTTTAAGACAGCTACTTTAATCACCAATACTCTGTGCCCACATACTAAACAATTATGACATCAATAACTACTAGTAAATAATTTATTTGCTACTAAATTTAGACTATTCTAATGACTTTTTAACTTAAGAAAACAGTTTGAATGTTAAAAGTGCAGTTATGAATTTGGACATAGAAAGTTTTGGCTTTTTGATAAAATCCATTTACTCTTACTATTTTTATGTTTGTCCACATAATTTTCTCTGCTACTTCCATTGTCATGAACAATTTCAGCCATGTAGCTAGTCTTTGGTATGGTATCCATGTCAAAATAATTTATTATTTTTAGTTTTATTATTTATTATAAATATAATTATTAAATATTATCCATGTCAAAACCTATTATTTTTATTTAGTTTTCTCACATGATTTGATTCATGTGATATGATTTTATACATAACAAACCCAGAAGGCGCTACCAGAAAACTCCCAGAGCTCCCCACCACGGAGGCGAGCCGCCCGGCCAGCAGCACCCGCGCGCGCAGCCTCCGGCTTTGCCCCCAGTCCCCCCTCCGCGCCGAACCCCGACCAGCGTCCAGGTGAGAGAGAGAGCCCCTCCCAGCACAGCCCCCCAACCCGGAGCCGAGCAGCCCGGCCAGCAGCACCCGCGTAGTGGCCACCAGCTTAGCCTCCGGGGCCCTGCCCCGGACACCAGCCCCTCGTGCCCTCCCAGCACCGCGCCCCTCCACCCCCCCCCCAGGTCGCAGGTGAAGAATTCTGCCATCAACATCAGACCCTCTGCCTCTCTGGCCCACCAGGGACCTACGCACGTGGTCCACGGAAGACACACTGCTACTCGGAATTCAATAGAGTCCAAAGGAAACTCAAGCAAAACTCTAAGGAACAAAGAGAACACAGGACATACATCTGGACTTCACTACAACCATTGTATCACATGCGAGACTCTTCACATCCAGCCCAAAGATAAGTAAACCTTTTTTTTTTTTTTTCTTTTCTCTCACCTTACTGATCCTTTCTAGTATCAATGTTGTAGGTCAGCTTCCTCATACAGCCACCCCAAAAACATACAACTCCAGGGAGTACACCACCCACCCTCACAGTTCGCCAAGACATTAGATCGTAAAAGTGCACTACCATACTTATATTCATCCCCTGGTTATTTAACTGACATACTAACATCCTGGTAGTCTCATCTAGTATATAACAATACCAATACACAAACATACCCAATCCAAGGCAACCACTAGTAACAACTGGCAGGTGTAACAATACCAACTACATCGGTTCAGTGAAAAACACACAGATACTGAAAGGTCCTAAAAAACAAAACAACAATGTACAAGTCAAAGTGCAGATCCACGAGAAACAAAACCCAAGAACAATCTCCCACCAAAAGAATCAATCCCATAAGGATGGATTGCGACCAAAACAAATCCATAGAAAATAGCCATGAAAGCCAGACCCAACATAACGACTTTCAGAGTATGATCATTAGCATGATTGATAATATGAAAGAGGAAATCCGAGAAGAGTTAAATAACCGTGTCAACCACTTTGAACAGGAACACAACAGGAACCTGGAGGAGTTGAGAAAAACAGTTCAAGAAACAAAAATAGAGATAGAGCCTGTAAAACAGTCTCAGGCAGAGTTTAAAATTGAACTAAGAGATAAGTTATCTTCAACCCAAAACTCCACAGAGAGTCTTATCAGCAGAACAAATGAGGCAGAAATAGAATCTCAGATCTTGAAGAAAAAGTAGGAGAATTAACCAGCTCAATGGAAGAGATTGTTAAAGCCAAAAAGATACTGGAGAGGAGCATTCAAGAAATATGGGACACCCTGAAGAAGCCTAACATGCGCATTCATGGAATACCAGAAGAAGAATCCCAAAATACCACACCTGAGGAAATATTTCAATTCATTATAAATGAAAACTTCTCACAACTAAAGAATGAGAGGCCTATCCAAATACGAGAGGCATTTCGCACTCCAAACAGATATGACCAAAATAGAAAATCGCCATGGCAAATAGTCAAAACACTCCACATTCAAGACAAAGAAAGGGTGCTGAGAGCTTCAAGAGAAAAAAAGCAAGTCACTTTTAAAGGTAAACCTATTAGAATAACAAATGACTACTCAATGGAAACAGTAAAAGCAAGAAGAGCTTGGAGAGACATACTTCAAGTATTAAATGAGTAAAAATGCCAACCCAGACTGATATACCCGGCAAAACTATGTGTCATGATTGAGGGAGAAAGAAAAGTTTTCCAGCACAAAGACAACTTGAAGGGATACATGTCTACCAAACCAGGCCTTCAAAAAATGCTAGAAATGATACTCAAGCTTGAAGAAAAGACAAAGCGTATCCAGGAGGACAGAAGGGAAGTATAATACCACCAAAACATTAATATCAAACAACATGCTTACAAAATCTACTAAACATAAAAAATGTCCAGAATTAAAAATAATTTCTCCATTATAACATTAAATGTCAATGGTATTAACTCGCCGATTAAGAGACACAGATTACAAACTTGGATTAAAAACCACAATCCAACAATCTGCTGCCTTCAGGAAACTCATCTCACCACAAAAGATAGGCACGTCCTAAGAATGAAAGGCTGATCCAAAATCTTGCAAGCTAATGGAACCAGGAAACAGGCAGAGTAGCAATTATGCTTTCAGACAAAGTGGACTTCAAACCAAAGAAAATCATAAGAGACACAGATGGATACTATATTTTAGTCACAGGTACAATTCATCAGGAAGACTTCACAATCCTGAACATATATGCACCCAATACTGGGCCCCTCCACATTCACTAAGAAAACCCTACAGCGTCTAAAGCAAGAAATCAACCCCCAAACAATAATTCTCGGGGATTTCAACACCGCCCTCTCAACATGGGATAGATCAACAGGTCAAAAGCTTAACAGAGACACTTTGGAGCTTAACCAAACCCTTACTGAAATGGACCTTACAGATCTCTATCGAACTTTTCATCCATGCACCAAAGAATACACATTTTTCTCAGCAGCACACGGAACTTTCTCCAAAATAGATCACATATTGGGCCACAAAATGAATCTACACAAATACAAAAAAGTCAAAATTCTAACCTGTGCCCTATCAGACCACCACGGCCTAAAGCTGGACATCCACAACAACACAACAAACAAGAGAAAATACACTAACTCTGGAAACTTAACAATATGATGCTGAATGAGAACTTGATTCAGGAAGAAATTAAACAGGAAATTCAAGATTTCCTGAAAGTGAACGAAAATGAAAATACAACTTACCAAAATCTCTGGGACACAATGAAAGCTGTTCTAAGAGGTAAGTTCATAGCTCTTAATGCCTACATCAGAAAAATGGAAACATCAGAAATAAATAATTTAACGATGCAGCTTAAGGCTTTGGAGAAACTTGAGCAATCTGATCCCAAAAGTCGTAGAAGAGAGGAGATTAGCAAAATAAGGGGAGAAATATCTGAAATCGAGACTAAGAAAACAATAGAAAAAATCAACCAGTCAAAAAGCTGGTTCTTTGAAAAAATCAATAAGATTGATACACCCCCTAGCTAAATTAACCAAAAGCAAGAGAGAGAAAACCCAAATTAAGAAAATTAGAAATGAACATGGAGTTATCACTACGGATACCCAAGAAATCCAGAGAATTATAGCATCATATTTCAAAAACTTGTACTCTGTGAAGTATGACAACACAAAAGAGATGGATGAATTTCTAAGTAAACACAACTTACCTAAATTGAATCAGGAAGTTGTGAATTATTTAAATAGTCCTATAATACATAAGGAAATTGAAGAAGTAATCTCGAATCTTCCCACCAAAAAATGTCCTGGGCCAGATGGATTCAGCACAGAATTCTACCAGATATTTAAGGAGTTAATAACACCAATACTCCTTAAACTGTTCCATCAAATAGCAAAGGAAGGAACACTACCAAATTCCTTCTATGAAGCTAATATCGTCTTAATCCCAAAACGTAATAAAGATTCACTTAAAAAAGAAAACTATAGGCCGATCTCTCTGATGAACACAGACGCAAAGATTCTCAACAAAGTCTTAGCAAATCGAATTCAAAAACATATCAAAAAGATCATTCACGGGGACCAAGTAGGCTTCATCCCCGGCACACAAGGTTGGTTCAACATACGCAAATCAATAAATGTAATTCATCATGTAAACCAGTCCAAAGTCCAAGACCACATGATACTCTCGATAGATGCAGAAAAAGCCTTTGACAAAATCCAACAGCCTTTATGTATCAAAACGCTAGAGACTGTAGGAATGAAAGGAACCTTTATCAATATAATAAAAGCTGTATACAACAAGCCCACAGCAAGGATTATGCTCAATGGGGAACAATTGGAAGCATTCCCACTTCGATCAGGAACTCAACAAGGCTGGTCTACTCTCACCACTTCTATTCATATTGTACTTGAAGTCTTAGCTGAAGCCATTAAGACAAGAAAGGGACATAAGAGGGATTCAAATCGGCAAGGAAGAAGTCAAGCTATCCTTATTTGCAGATGACATGATCTTATACCTGAGGGATCCCAAAAACTCCACCAGGAAGCTCCTGGAACTAATTGAGAAGTTCAGCAGGGTGGCAGGATACACAATAAATGTGCAAAAATCAGAGGCCTTCCTATATGCCCAGAATGAAAGAAGTGAAAAAGCCTTGAGAGAAACAATCCCATTCACTATAGCCCCTAAAAAAAATGAAATACCTTGGTATAAACCCAACCAAGGAGGTAAAAGACCTTTACAATGAAAACTTTAAAACCCTAAAGAAAGAAATAGCAGAAGACACCAGAATGTGGAAAGACCTCCCATGTTCCTGGATTGGTAGAATCAACATTGTAAAAATGACCATGCTACCAAAGGCAATATACAAATTCAATGCTATACCAATTAAAATCCCAAAGCAATTCTTTAAAGAAGTTGACCAAATAATCTCAAAATTCATATGGAGGCACAAAAGACCTAGGATAGCAAAGACAATCCTGAGTAACAAAAACACTGCTGGAGGTATTACCATACCAAACCTTAGTTTATACTACAAATCCATAGTTATAAAAACTGCCCGGTATTGGCTCCAAAATAGACACACAGATCAATGGATAAGGGTTGAAGACCCAGATATAAGCCCACAAAAATACAGCCATTTGGTCTTTGACAAAGGGGCCCAAAGAATCCAATGGAAAAAGAACAGCATCTTCAACAAATGGTGCTGGCAAAACTGGATCTCCACATGCAGAAGATTAAAGCTGGACCCATACTTGTCACCATGTACAAGTCTTAATTCCAAATGGATCAAGGACCTTGATTTCAGGCCAGAGACTTTAAAAACCATAGTTGAAAGGATAGGGAACTCCCTTGAGCTGATTGGGCTAGGCCAACACTTCCTAAACAGACATCCAATGGCACAGTCACTGCTACCAACTCTCAACAGTTGGGATCTTGTGAAATTAAAGAGCTTCTGTTCAGATAAAGAGATTGTAACACAAGCTCAAAGGCAACCCACAGAATGGGAGAAAATCTTCACTAACCACATATCTGACAGAGCTCTACTGTCCAGAGTGCACAAAGAATTTTGAAAACTAAACTCCAAGGAAAACACTGGCCCAATTAAAAAATGGGTCCTGGAGTTTCAAAGAAACTTTACCAGGGATGAAATTAAAATGTCTAACAAATATCTTAAAAAATGCTCCACTTCCTTCACCATCAGGGAAATGCAAATCAAAACTTCCCTGAGATATCATCTCACCCTGGTCAGGATGGCAAAAATCCACAATACAAACAACGACAAATGCTGGAGAGGATGTGGAGAGAGGGGAACTCTCCTACGTTGTTGGTGGGAATGCAGGCTCATACAGCCACTCTGGCGAACCGTCTGGAGATTCTTAAAGAAATTAAAGATTGAAATGCCATATGACCCTGCTATCCCACTTTTGGGAATAACCCCCCATGCAGCAGAGGTTCACCTCGATAGCAGAAGCTCAACCATGTTCATAGCAGCACTGTTTACAATAGCAAAGTCATGGAATCAACCTAAATGTCCAACAGTTGACGAGTGGATAAGGAAACTGTGGTACATCTATACAATGGAGTACTACTCAGCCATCAAAAATGATGAATTACTTGAATTTGCTGGGAAATGGATGTCATTAGAAACAATTATATTAAGTGAAGTATCCCAAACCCAGAAAATTAGCGCCGTATGTACTCCCTAATAGGTGGCTCCTAGTACCAAACTCACCCAGCCCACATTGAGACACTCAAAAGTAAACCTATGTAACACAGTAATTGCAAGGATTATGAACAAGAGAGATGGGGTAGGAGGGCCACACCAGAAACAAGGAGAGAGGGGACCATGTTACAGCAGAGAAAATAGGCCTCCATCAAGGTCTGCAAGCAAGTAATGAAAAACCTGGTTAAGTTCACAGACGTTCTTTCCTGATCTCACCAGAAGGGGAGGGCATATAGTCTGGCAGATAAAAAGTGATCATTTTGCAAATGGGTGATGGACCCCTCCCTCACTGAGGTTTCCTACTCTTATTACATCTACCCTTGAATGTGCTATTATAACAAGACTCCAGTTTAACAGCTTTTTGTCTCTGGCCAGGGGGTGACATACAGTGCCCAGCAGGATGGAGTGAAGGGCATTGCAGGAGCAGCAAAACTGCAAAAGAAAAGCAACAAACCACAATCCAGAACTTCAGAGACTCTATATCAACCACATAGAACTAGGACAGCCTAATCTCTCCCCATCCTGGAGCTCAGGGACATTTGCGGAAGAGGGGGCGGTAAGATTGTAAGAGCACAAGGATGGGAGGAGCAAGGATTTGCAAGATTCTCAACAATAGTTGGGGCCAAAGCAATCATAATGGGACTTTGCATGCCCTGTGCAATGTCCAGTGCACTGTTGCCCTCATAAAGTCTAGCATCTGTTAAGGGTACCGCGATCCCTGGAGGCAAGGGATTGACAGCCATAGTAGTGATCCTATGCTTAAGGGGACAAGAGAAAGGGCTTATGGAAATGCCACTGGGTCCTTATATGTCATCGGAGAGGAGGACCCAGTGGAGAGTTAGGCGTACACAATAAAGGACTTTCTGGCAATTAGGGGGGAGGCACTGGGGAATGGGGAGGGAGAGGAGGTGGAAGAGGGGGTTCGGGGGGAGGAGGGGGGAGGGAGGGAACTGGTAAAAAAATTTTAAATGTATAATTAAATTTTTAATAAAAAAAAAGAAAACTCCCAGAGCTGATAAACATACTCAGCAAAATAATAGGTTATAAAATTAATTTTCAAAAATTAGTAGCTTTCTGATATATATTAAGGAGGAACAAACTGAAAAGATAAAATTCCATTCACCATAGCCTCAGGAAAACTAAAATACCTTGATTTAAACCTAACCAAGTGGTTAGGTGAGATAGTTCAGTAAGTAAAGTGTCAGTTCACAATCCTGTTTGGCCATCTAGGTTCAATACATAGAGTTTGACATGGTAGAAGGAGAGAACTGACTTCTGAAAGTTGCCCTCTGACCTCCATTCATGTGCCATGGCATATATGCATTCTCTTTGTCTTCTTTCCTTTCTCTCATACAAAATAAATTATAAGAAAAAGAAGATATCATAAGATGGAAAAACCTCTAATACTCATGGACTGGAAGAATTTAAATTGTGAAAATGACCAATAAAAATTTTAGATTCAATGCAGTTTCCACTAAAATCTCAATGCAATGCTTTATAGAAAATGAAAAAAAAAACCCTAAAATCCATGTGGAAACACAAAAGAGCATCACACAGCCAAAACAATACTGAGCAGCACTAACACTGCTCGAGCATCACCATACTCAATCTCAGGTTATATTATAGAGCTGTAGTAATCAATACAGCATGGTAGTGGCACAAAAATAGACATATTGATCAATGAATCAGTATTGAGGCCCAAAAAGTAAGTTCATGTCCTTTAGCCACCTAATTTTTTAAATAAAGATGCCCCCCAAAAATCTAACACTGGAACAAAGACAGCATCTGTGAACATGCTTGGAAAACTAGATATCCACATGTAGAAAACTGAAACTGGATCCTTATCTCTTGACCTGTACAAAAATCAATCCTGAGTAGACCAAAGTCCTCAGTGCTAAACCCAAACTCTGAAACTAATAGGGGAAAGGATAGAGAGTTCGCTTGAAGAGACAAGCATAGATAAGGATTTTTATAATAGAACCACACTGTCATAGTTAGGCACAGGTGTCAACTTGATGGTTGAGCGTTTGAGCTCTGGGCACATTTATGGAGAATTAGTGGTTGAGTTAAGCCCAGAGCAAACCGCAGGAGATTATCTAGCTGATGGGGAAGGCCCAGCCTATGGTGGGTGGGACTAGGCCCTGAACAGGTGAATAAAATCCTGAGAGCTGGTTGAGGAAGTAGGCATCCTTCTGTACACTTGGCCAGACATGCTGGTCTGGCAAGTAAGGATTGTTCATCTCTCAACTGTTATGTGGTGATGGTGTGGCCAGTTACCTCGGCCCTGGTATTGGTGCATACTCTCCTGTCAAGTTGGACTGAGAACTGTAATCAGGAATCATTAGAGAGAACAAACCCCTGTTCCCTTAAGCTGTTTGATGGTCATTTATCAGCAACCATGTAGGCAAACTGCAACAGAATTTGGTACCCAGGAAGTGGGATTAAGCAATTAAGGTCAGTATGTGACAAAGGGGACATCCTGAAACTGTTAATCGAGCAAAGAGGCAGCTATAGAATAAAAGAGAATCTTTGCTATATGTCTCACAAAGATTAGTTGCCAGAATATATAAAAACTTCAAACATTCAAATAACCCAAATGAAAAAATGAGCTATTTATCTGAATAGAGAGTTCTTACAAGAAAATAATACAGCTGTACCACATCTGGACATATTCCCAAAAGATACTACACCTATATGCACAAGATACTCACTGACTGATGAATGGACAAGGAAAATGTGTTACATATGCACAATGGAAAATTATTCATCAGTTAAGAATGATGATATAACAAAATTCAAAAATAATGGACCTGTTTTAATAAAAACTATAGTGAATAAGGTAACTCAGACCTATATAGACACCATGTTTTCTTTTACATGTGGATACTAACATTATGCCTTCAAATTTGTGTACCTTACAATGTACAGCTCAGAGGTTTCTCTTAGTAATAGATGGTGGTAGACAGAATACATGACTATAGAGCACTGAGGCCCAGGCAGGGAAGCCAACCCTTTCCTCTCAAAGAGAATCACAAAGTAGTAATGGAAATTATTTAAGTCACCTTCAGTCTTAAGCAGAGGACATATATGTCAGTATGATTGGAGGAAGATGCAGAGAACCATGGTCGTTCAAGATGTGGAGAATTAATGAAAGTTCAGAATATCATTCCTCAGCATGGCAAAAACTCTACCTCAAAGCTCAGAGACCTCCTTGGGCAAGGGGGAGGAAAGAATGTAAGAGAGAGAAGACTCAAAAAATGTTGTGAAAGCTTATTCTCCAATTGTTATGCAGCAATGAAAATCTACAATCTCATAAAAGGAGTATTAACATCTACTAGACATCTATATGGCCAGTAATTACCCACGAACTGATAAGAAACCTATGGGACTCTTCAAAGGGTCATCCACAGGTTAGGAAGGATGAACAAATATATCTAGAGGTATATATATATATATATATATATATATATATATATATATATGAATCAACCAGATTACAAGAGAATATCCCAATCCTTAATCATACAGGAATTCTTGGTTCAACTCAGTGTACACAAAACAAAACAGAAGGATTGAGGGTATCAGGATGGAAATAGTGCATACAGATGGTTATGTCTTTTATGTTTTTAAAGCATTATATATTTAAGGAATCAGAGTATATAGTAATGATAATACTACTTAGAAGAATAAAGAATAATAAATTAAGATGAAGAGATTGAAGGGGTATGGGAAAGGAGGGGGGAAGGAGAGAGGCAGGGATAAATACTCAATATGCTTGTAAAATTAAGAAAAAATATTGAATAAATAAAAATATTAAAGTAAAGGGGAGTGACATTAAAGTTTCAAAATAATGTTTTATTTATTTCAGTGAAAGCCACAATAACATTCAATTAAAAACACATTGTGAAAAATAATAGCTTATATGAGGATTTTACCAAGTTAAATAAAAACAACAATGAGACATGAGCATTAGAAAGTTTCATTGTGGAGAAGATAATCCCTGTGACACCAGCATTCGATTTAGACTTTAATTGCCTTTTACTTTTGGTGAACAAGTCTGATAAGAGAGGAAAGTATCATGCAGCATCATCTTTATCAGGGTCTCATAATGAAAACATTGTTCTGCTGCACTGCTTTTTCTAGTTTTCTAGTTTGGATGATTAAGAAAGAAAAATGCAAAGTGGAATTTTAAGTGATTTATAAACATCACATCCTGGTTCAAATAAGAAATTACGTGTTAATAATCTGATCTTCTTTTATTTTCAGATAACAAGATAAAGCCAACTTGGAAATCCTATTCTGTCTCTTTAAGACTATTTGGAACTGAAAAAATTGGAAAATACTTTTAAATTCATGAGCATAGACACACACTAATAAATTAACCCTTATCTTCTAAAAACAGGCAGGAACACATGGTTTTAATGTCAACTTCCACTTTTTGCATTTATCATACATTAGTGCATTGCAAGACTTAAACCTTTTTAGAACTTTGAGCTGACTTTGAAGTCAAGAAAGCTATGGATCTAGGTAAGATGCTTGCAAAGGACTGCAGAGATGTTAAATCAGAACAAAACTTCAGCAAAAGGGAAAGAAATAATAGGCAATAATAATTTTCTTTGGATAGGTTACTAGGTTGTCATGTCCAGATAACTCATGAGCAGTTGGGTTTGTATTTGTGTAGTTCAATTACCTGAGGGATCATGAGATGTTCCCAGTGGCTCTGCTACATACTCTTCTATTATTCTTCTTATTTTAGGAGTTTGATTTTCCCTTTAAAATATACATGAGATGCCCAACTCCTGGTAAACTACTTCACCCCATGTGTCTTCTATTGAAATAGCTGAAATTTATTGCTGCTATAGACAAAGAGGTCAATTTGTTTTATATAATGTGGTATGATTCAGGAAATACCCTTGATGCTTCAGAAGTTGAGGTTTCAAATCATTGCTATTTACTTGAATGCACACAGGATTTAACACTGCCTGCTTCTGGATCTAAGACTGACTTACTTCCAAATCCCCTGCCTATCTCTGGCTCCCTTTAGCTCATCTACAGAGACATGAGATGCATTGGCAGTGCTCTTTTCTTATTAACATGGTGATATACACTGGTCAAAGTCTAATGACAAAAATAGGTTATATTCTTCTTCATATAATTAGAAAATTAAGAACTCAGAAAGAAAGAAGTCTAGAACAATTCAAAGCATGAGCAGTGGGCAGTTGTCAGAAATATTTTGCATTTGGAAATGAATCCTGGAAACTTGGTTCTTTTGTCACTGGCATGAATATTCTAGACAAATGGTTTGTCTGATTTCAGCAACACAGTCATTTATTTACTTAGCGGCATATGGAACTTCAAAGTGGCTTACAAGGTATTAGTACAATGAACTGAAATGTAACAGAATTGCCATACTAACTCTTCACAGCTAAAATATTAAGCTATGTTTGTTTCCTTTGTTTCATGTTTATATTTTACTAATTAATAAAAAGTCTCATGAGAATCTATTAAATATTAAGTATTTGTGCATACTGGCAAAATAATTTATGTGTTATAACTTCTATAGCGAATTACAGATTCCAAGTAGCTGTTTCATTGTTGTCTCAATGGAAAAGGGAATCCACTCACTGAAATTTAGTATGATCATGTATATGCAATGATGTGATGAAGAGATATATTACTCATCTGAAGTAGATTTCTAGAGAAAGGAACACAGGCTTTGTGTCAGTTAGTTACATTTATGAACTTGACTATTGTGAACTGAGCCCTAGGCACTCCTATAGAAGAGATATTTAATTAAGGAAGTCTCTGAGCAAGCTTATAGGAGATTAATTGATGTGAGACAACTTAGCCAATAGTTGGTAGAATCATTCCCAAGGCAGGTGGATAATATGGAAAGAGATCTGATTGGAATGTGTCAGACTGGCAAGCTAGAAATTATGTCTACTTCTTTCTCAGTTCTTCCTATGGTGTGGGTAGTTTCCAAAACTCATGATGTTAGTATGAATCTCTTTGCTATCATAATGGATTACAACTGAAACTATAAGCATAAATCAACCCTTATTCCCCTAAAATGCTTGGGTCATGTATTTATTATGGCAACAGGAAAATGAGACAAATAAAGGCTCTAACCTGATTGGTGAGAAAGGACAGGCAGGTGGTTTTAATTTTTAAGGCAAAATGAGGGTTTCTAAGCAGGAAAGGGACTTACACTATTTGAGATGTTCCTTGGGGCTATAAACAGCAGTCTGCCAAACATTCTTATACTTTGCTCAGATATGAGGAAAGAAAGAAAAGAAGAGCTGAGACCTGAAAGCTGTCATCAGTCAAAGATCAAAAATGGAGTCAGGATCTGTCACAGCAGTTGTAAAAATTGTGTTTTAAGACCAGTCCTTTGCTTCTATCTCTCATCAATACCTGAATGGTCATCATTCATTTTCCTTCAGTTACTCTGCTTTGTTTATTTTTGTGGAACTGGTCACATCTAATAGTCATGTGAGACTCTGTTTATTGTTTGCCTTTATCAGTTGAAGAGGTACCTCTCCAGAGCAAATGGATGCCTGCCTGTTTGGTTTATTGCTGTAGCTCAATTACCTGTTATGTTAAAATATCTTTTTTTCTTTCCTTTACCAGATTATAAGATTAATAAAAGCAGCATAGTTCATTTCGTAATAGAAGACTGTTTCATGCAAACATCAATGTTGATGGAAAGACTTAATTCTTTCAGTTACTTTGGTATAGCAGGTTTACTAGTTTCTTCTGTGTTAGAAAGGCTAAGTCTTGTCTTTTAGAAATATTGGCTCATGTGAGTATGACAATAAGGATGAGTTCAGCTGTGTTGTTTGAAAATTTTAGTGAAACTAAAAAAGTTTGAATGAGACCAAGTCTACTGATGATTTAAAAGCTAGAAATTGACTGGATGGCAAAGCCATGCTAAAATAGTTAAAAATATTAAGGTTATATAGATGTAAGTATTCTTTTAACTCATAGATAGCAACAGCAAATGCTCCAATTCCTGGAAAACAAAATGAATTTTCAACTTAAAATCAATTATTATAAAGTCTTGAAAAACACAATGGATGCCAGCGACAATCTAATGAATAATATTTAAATGAAATCTCTTATGTGTTCATTAATAAGCCAAAATGTGTCCCCCAATGTAAGTGAATAAATATACAAATGCAGAAATAAATAATGAAATCTGTAAATTAGATGTTGCTATTCATCCCAGTCTAACCCACATGAAAACTACAGAAGCTACTGCTTTGGAACTAAATAATAATTTTTGATTTTTTAAATATTCTGACACTTAGACTGCTTATTTTTTTGCTTTTCTTAACCATTTGTATACCCTAATTTGGTAACTATTATTACAATACGCTTGATGTTCATCAGCTGTGCAATTATATGGCTGCTAATTCTTGACTGATGGAGACACTGGCATAGCCTGGGAAAAGTGACTCGGCCAAGTTCCTTGGTATCCTGACCCTAGTTAGACCACTAATCAGTTCCTGCCTTTTGCTAACTAGGGAAGATGGAGAATTAAGATCTTTTCAGATAAGTCAGTGGCTCAACAACCAGGGCTTCTGAACAATTTAGCAAAAGAGGAAAAAGGAAAAGAGATGAAGGGAAGATTTTGTCTACCATCTCTAATAAAATAGGAAATCTTGGAATAAGAATCTTTTGTGGACAGGTATCTCCAGTCCATATAAAGCAAATTAATATCATTACACAAAGCATTTGTGCCTGCTTGTTTGAGATATTATTTCTCAATCATGGTGGATCAAATTTTACTGATTTAAAAAGAGCATACAAAGGAGTAGGACATAGCAGTGAGTGGGGTCAGCCTCCCGATTGCTGGTTGGTTACCATCTAACTGCCAGCCCCTATCCTCTGCATGCCTGGGAAGATCATGGAGTCCCAAGCTAACAGGAAGGGAAGTGAGAGTGAGCTTCATCAGCTGGCTCACTATTTACAGGGTACTTACTTAATTTCTCTATTGAAGTTTGTTCTTTTTGTTATAATGAGTGTTATAGAGATTTACCTTTAAATGTGTTATTAAGAGGGTTTGGAACTAGAATCCACTTATAAGGGAGAACTTATGGCAGCTAACTTTCTGTATCTGGGATATTTCATTCAGGATAATTTTTTCTAATTCCATCCATTCACAGGAAAATTTTATTAATTCATTTTGAAGGCTGAGTAGTATTCCATTGTATAAATATAATACATTTTTATTATCCATGACTGTTGGTCATTTGGGTTTATTCCATGACTTTGATATTTTAAATAGTGTTGCAATGAACATGGTTACACTTGTGTCACTGTAGTGAATTGCTGCATTTGGGGGGGATTATTCCAAGTACTTATATAGCTAGGTCATAGAGCATTTCAATCTTAACTTTTTTAGAAACCACTATACTGATTTCCAGAGTGGTTGTGTAAGCCTATATTCCCACCAGCAATGTAAGAGAATTTCTTTCTCCCTACATCCTCTCTAGCATATGTTGTATTTTGTATTTTCACCAACCTGACTGGGATGAAATGATATCTCAGGGTAATTTTGATTTGCATTTCTCTGATTGTTAAGGTTATGAAACATTTTTAATGTATTTGTTAGGCATTTCAATTTCATCTTTTTTTTAAGTTCCATGGCCCATTGTCTAAAACCTTCCTTTAGACAGCCTTTTATCTTTGGTTAGGAGATTACCTCAACACCCAATCAGGATGCAACTAAGGGCAGTGCAGGAACAGAAAAACTGAAAACAACAACCAACCATAATTCAGAACATCAAAGACCTTACAATGTTCACCTGGAACCAGACAAGCCAAATCTCTCCCTATCTAAAGCTCAGGGAACCTTGTGGAAGAGGGAACAGCAAGATTTTAAAAGCCTGAAGATGGGGAGGACCACCAATGGACAAGATACTTCACTCAAGCCTGTGCTAAGGCAGCTAGGATATTGTTACAATGTGATTTGACCTCGCTTGACCTGCTCAATGCCTGATATATCAAGAAGACCTCAGAGATTAGCAGGGATCTCAGGAGAGAAGGCTTCAGGAAGTAGGATCCTTAGATGCAAGTGGTTAAACATGTATAATGGAGTTCCCATATTAGTGGGCAGCCCAAGAAAGGTCCCCAAGGTATGCCACTGAATCCTGACCCTTACTAGTATAGATGACTCAGAGGGAAATTCAGCACCCATGTAAACAGATGTTCTGGAGGGTAGGAGGGATCAGGTGGGAAACACCAAAAGAGGAAAACGGGGGAGAGAGAAAAGGAAGGGGAGAGAGTGGGATGGGGGAGACAACAGAGGGAAAAGGAGAGGGGGAGGGGAAAGGAGGGTTGCAAAGGTGCTTACCCATTGAGCTTTTCTTACTAGGTAAAAGATACTAAAAAATAAAAAAGAACATAGCAGGCCAATAGTATTATATAGGTAAGTTTTGAAGTTACTATCATATATTTATCACCTTAAGGTCAAGACTGTAAGGTCTTTCTTGAATGGCCAGAAGGGATTTTTTTTATTTTATATGGCTTAGTTATAACAGATAATGCCATTACAAAAATATAGGGTTTATTTTAATAGAATAAAATTCCATTGAAATACCTTTCTCCTATTTTTATGCATATTGATTAATAGTTTTCAAGAAATATTATCAGTGGACTCATTCTTATTGCAGTAAACTAGAACAAGAGCCTAAAAAAAGGGAAGGTAATAGAACAATAGGGAAGACAGTACATCAAACTACTCTGTAGGCAACTGTTATTATCCCTGTAGAATGGGAACTCATAGTGAAAATCTTTGGGTCCAAAGCTGGATGAGTGAAGGGAAATGCACACATCAGTGGGGTGGCCTGAAGAGAGGTAACTTGTTACACTATGGAGGCCTGAACCCCCATAGGAGTAGACAAGCCAGAGTGAATTCTGAGGTCCATTGAGGCATGTGAGCAGAAGGATAGGAGGGATTGGGAGGAAATAGAGAAAGGAATGAAGGGAATGGGAGGGAGGAGAGAGGGAAGGAAATAGGATGAATATTCAATATACTTGTAAAAATAGAAAAAAATAATAATAAACTAAATAAACATTATCAGTGCAAATTTACATTGTGAAATATTGGAAATCTCTAATTACTAAACTTGAAACAGAAAGAGTCTGTTTATAAAAGAATATTCCTTTCATAAGTTAAATTATACGAACTTATGATTTTTTTATGTACCACTTGGTTTATATACAACCTCTAAAGTATTCAGAGATAGAACACTTGGTTTTTAGCATTAAAGTGTAAACAGCAGACATGAGAAAATAGAGATCATGTAGAAGAAAGAACCAGCAGTTTTTAGAAGTCTATTTCAAACACTTGTGTCAATTCATTCTTTTTGTTCAATTATTAATATCTTGCTGGAATAACTATCCTTGCAGTTTGCATTTATTTTCCACATTACTTGACTACTTGCTACTTAATAGACAACATGCTAGTTCAGTTATTTTTCAGTTAATGTTTTTAGTGTTCTTAAGAAAGCTGCACTTGTCTGTGTTAAAGTGTGTACTATTAAACAAGAGAATTAGATCAGATGTTAGCTATTCAGTTTTGTGCCTGTATCTAGCCATCGTATCACTGAAAAAATTAAGAAGGGTGATCTTATGTGGGTTATTATTTTCACAATAAACTGATATAAAATAAGATAAGTAGTGGTCAGTTAAGGAGGGGGGAGGGTCCTTCGTGGAAAATAGCAAATTCTAATTAGGGCATTGTGTATCCTTGTAGCTATGTGGTGATAGCTCTTCACAGATCTCAAACCAGTTCTTTGTGACTGTGTGCACTTTCTGTGACTATCTGACTCTCCATTTATATGTCATTCATTCACTTATTGACATTTTACCTTTTACATGAGCATCAAGAAGCATGACTGTAATAATTTGACATTGATTCATTTGACTTGAGCTTTGTTTTCTCAGTGGGCAATCTATTTAATTTGAGAATTGAAAACAACTCACCATATTTAAGACTCATGGTAAAATAGGGAGTGACATATATCCTTTTTACATTCATGATGAACCCATACCATAAATAAAACCATCAGCTTGTTTTCCTTTCTCTCTAAGAAATGGAGCATAAACCCCTTACTAGTTCTTTAATGAGGTGTTGAAGTTGTGTATGAGATTTCACTGTTGAAAAAATTATCTAGCTTAGTTACAATCATTTACAGCTATTGGGTACTATCATAAATAATTTAAATATCTAGCTATATGTAATACACTCTTTTTACATTACATTATGACATTTTAGTTTAAGTAGTTGTAGTTTTATGATCTCAAAAAACAAAAACTTTAGCACAAACACACATATCAGATTAAAAATTAGCTGTACAGATGTCAGCAATAGTGTATTCTACACATTTTTCATGTGGTAAAATTTGAACATTTTTGCCAGGGTCCAGTAGATTGTCTCAGTCAATTCCAATTATTGCATTTCTGGATTAACATCACTATTTTTGCATCTCTGTTAAGAGTTAGACTACATTCAGCCATATAATTCTCACAGTCTTCTCAGTTCCCATGCCATCAGTAAAACCGTTGAGAATCAGAGGGCAGAGACAGACTACTCTCTTCCAGAACCACTTTATGACCCCTGTGTGATTGTTCAACTCCTGTCACTATAATATAGAGAGGCTATATTTTTAGGTCAGGGATAGTATTCCCCCAACTCCCAAAGTTTAAAACTAACTTCTCATGTGTATTTACATTTTTAAGATGATCTGGTTGAATTTAGTCAGGGAAAGAGTGACAAAAAGTCACTATTATTCAGACATAATGGAGATATGGCATGTAAATAACACAAACTAAGCTAACTTTTGCAGCTGTACATAACCTTATGGAATCTCCAGCTTCATAAGATTTCCTCATAACTATAGCAGACTAGCAGACCAACGAATGATTTGCATTTAAACGTGATGATCAGGGGAAAAAAAAGGAGATTCTTTAAAATAGAAAGCTCAAATAGAGAATAAATTGTACATGCAAATGTGCTGATTTGGATGCAAAAGATGAATCCTAACAGTAGGGCAGCTAAAGAAATTAAGGCTAACGCTTTTCCTGAGTGCCCAGTAATGTTGAATTACAATTGAATACCTATAGAAATGAGTGTGACATCCAAATGGATACTAAATGAATATATTATGCTCTGTGATGTTTCACTGAATTCTAAATGAGTTCAGAATGATGGCATACCAAGAGATGCTGAAGTACTTCAGACACACTCAGTCAAATGCGTATGGTTAAATAAAACTCCATGGAATGTTCTTACATAAAATGATTCTTTTTCCTATTCAGAAGGAAAGTAGACCAATTTATTTTTTCTTCATACAATCTCATTGCAAGTAGAAGTTTACTTTAATAAACTTGCTTTGGTTTTTAGAGAAACTCTTGCAATTTGAAAGTTACTTTGCAATTCTTTTGAGTCCTAATTCACTAGACTAACAGTCTTGCTCTTATTGTGCCCTGTAGCACTAAGCTGTGTTCTCTGTTTAATCTAAAATGTAACACTCATCTCTGGAAGAAGACTAATGGCAAGATACTCCATCCTACCAGTCAAGTTCCTCAGTGCTGAGGAAGTTGCTGATCAGTCAAATGTTCTGTGTAGCATCATTATTATTTCAACCATATTCATAAAATAATAGAATATATAATGATATTCCAAGTTCTTGTTCCTTTGTGAAGGTACCTTTGGATATGCTTTTCCCCCTGCAGAGTATGGAGATGAGATATACTGATATGTCAGGTCTTGCCTTATCTTTTCTCAAAATTCATTAGGGAACCAGAACATTCTGGCTATGATATTATTCAGTCTTGTAATTTTACTTTATTTTGGTGATGTATTAGTGTTCTATTACTGCAGTAAAACCTTAGACGATGCGAGTGCAGAGCTGTTTCATTCTTCCACAGAATCACTTTCTGATCTTTTGCTGTCTGCACAATCTCTCATTATTGCAGTTTAGAAATGCCCCATGCTGTGCAGGGGACTTTACTTAAATATCATCTGCTAATGCATAAAAGTTGTGCAATGCATTTTTAGCCAACAGAAGTTGGATTTACCGATTTATCAACAAGGAATGGGCAGAGACCAAGTGCCATGGTTACTCTTTCTGTTTCTATGAGACACTGCTCAACCTCTAGCAGCTTAAGGAGAGAAAAGGGAGATTTATTTAGCTTACAGTTCCAGGAGGGGGATATATTCCATTATGGCAGGAGAAGGTATGATTGGTTGGCAGAAACTAGAGGAGGCTTAGGTTGTGCAGACATCAGAGAGGCCAAGAGAACTATCTGCATACTGCAAGAGCAAACTGCTAGTGGCAGCAGAGGCAGGGCTACCAATCTCAAGCAACCCCTCCCTCCATGAACCTCTTACAGTTGCCACAACTTTACATCAACCAAGGATTCAAATGCTTGAGTCTATGGGGACAACATATTCAAACCATGACACCAAGTATGGATATTTTGCTCCTTTGAAGCTGTGTGGTGTTAAGAGCCTAGGTGGAGTAAAGTAGAGTATAGCTGTGTTTAATTACTGACTTTAAAGGAAAAGCAGATTGCTTTTCATCTCTGTGGCAGGAAGTAGTTTTATAACTTGTTGCAAGGTGCCTGACCATTGAAGTCCTACTCCTCCCTTCCCACACAGACTAGCATATATGATCACTTTCTCTAAGGTCACATTCTAAAGCCATGGCTGATTCCTAAGTCTTGAGACTAACTTTTCTATGTTATAAACCTAATAAGAAGATAAAAATAATCCTTGCTCATCAAAGAAGCAAAGTCTTCACATTTGATTTTCTCAAGAAAATGTTCTAAGGAATGATGGGTCAGGGAATCTCAAGTCTATGATCATGTAAACCTGGAGTCATGTGAGGACCTACTGAGTCTCTAAAAAAAGTGATTTCCCTTAGGACCTAGTGAACCTAGAGACATTTTCTCATCTAGAACACCTTCACTAACAATTTTTCTCATTTTTCTAGCTTGGCATGTAATGAGTTTTTGGCTTTGCATTGTATTTTCCTTTTCTCACTATTGTCTGTAAAATGTCAGAGTTCACTTTTTCAAATTATCGACACAGTGAGTCCTGCAATCTTGGCTGGCTTCACAGTGATTTTCACAAGCACTGGCATTCCAGAGGCTTTGGATCCAGTAGCTTCTAATGCTCTGCATGGTCTCTTGAGGAATGCTTGCGCCATGCTAGAACTTAAAAATCTTACTACTTTTTATTAAAGTAATAGCACAGTAAAAACTAAAAATCATTTGTAGATATTTCCATATATCAACTATGCTTGTATATAACATACTACAAAAGATTACATTGTGTATTTGTTAACCAAAATAGTGTGAGACCTATATTTAATCACACTTCATGTGGTCCGTTGATTTTGCAATTTTGCCATTATTGACTGGACTTTAATGTTCTTATTATTTCAACCTTTGCCATTGAATAAATGAACAATATTAATTTAAGTAAAATATACATTTAAAATTTTTTTTGTAATCAGCACATAGTATATGGCAACTGAATCTCAGTCAGCTACATTTTCTTTTTTTTCCCCCTGGGAAGGAATGTGGAAGAGGGAAAATTAAAATTTTTCATCCTTTTTCTAGATAGATTTATTCTATTTATTTGCAGTTCTGAGGATCAAACCAAGAGTTTCATGTAAACTAGGGAATCAATGTTTATAGAAGTCATGTTTCCAATTCTATTTTAAATTATTTTTATTTACAGATACAATTATATATTATTTACAACAATAATTTTATGTGCATATACTACCTAAAGTGATTCCTTTCGTGTCATTCAAGAATGTAATATATCAACATGAACTCTTATTAATACACTTCTGAATGGCTTTCAGATTTTCAAAGAAAATATTCTTCAGGTCAAATACATGGATGCTTAAAAGCATACATTCAGAGTAATTTATAATAGCTATCAGATCTTGTACAAGCATCATTGTGCCAATAATACCAGCATTTATTACATTAGTGGGGGACATGATTGTATTCATATACCTGCCAAATGTGCTATAAAGCCATTCATCTTGCATATAACTGCTGAATCTTCTCTTTGAAGTGAAGTTTGTATTCATAATTTAATTCCATATGGTATTTTAATTTACTTATAAGAGTTAATGTTGCATGTCAAATGAATGTCTTGCATGGCTTGAATAATTTTTGTGTTGTGCAATTAGTCTCCTCAACACAAAACCATCATTGGATGTTATACTTTTTAATCAATAGTACTTATAATAAAGGATAAAACACATATAAATAAAATTAGCAACGTCTACATTGGTCCAAGTTTTGTAGTAACACAGTAGTATCCTTAAACTATGCCAACTACTTAGGAAAAGAACTTTTTTTATACAATAGCAACATGTTATCCCAGATATTTAATTCCATTTGTGGAAGTTATATACATTTTACCCTTTGTTTCCTTAATGACTCCTTCTGATAGCTCCAACACCTTTTCTTACCTTACAAACCTCTTTATAATTTCTAATACCCAATAAATCTGTTTAATGTTGTCCACATGCCATGATCACTGAAGCCTGGGCAACCTACCAACTGATATACCCCTTAAGTAAAATGACTTTCTTTTTCCCATCAGTTGCTTCTAGTTCCTTAGTTAGGGTTGAGGCCTTTGAATCCCTTCTCTTATTCATACTGAGATGTGACTAGCTGAACATTGTACATGTAACCACAGCTGTTGAGTTCATGAGTGTAACAGTCATGTTATATCCAAAAGACAATATTTCACTATTACTCCTCCTCAACCGCTGGCTCTGATAATCTCTTTTTCTCCTTTTCTATGATGTTCTGGTTGATAAAGATTTTTCTTTTATGGATGGGCACTCAGTAGTCTCAGCACTTTGACCAGTTTTAGGCTTCTTCATGGACCAAATTCTAATTTTTATTATTATTATTATTATTTATTCAACTGTGTGCATGTGCGTGTGTATGTGCGCGTGCATCTGTGTGTGTGTGTGTGTTTGTGTATGTGTAGAACCACGGACGAACTCGCAAACCATCATGGGCACCTCCACCTCCTTCTGCCCCGGGATTCACAGGCTCCACCCTACCAGGACCAGAAGCGCAGGTCGCCCCCGCTTCCGCCTGGCGTCTATACGTGGGATCTGGAATCCGAACTCAGGACCTTCCGCCTGCAAGGCGGAGGCTTAACCCCTGAGCCACCTCTCCAGCCCATGGACCAAATTCTAGTAAAGAAGTTTTTTCTTCCCAAGGGAGGAACAATAATCCTGATACATTTTCTCAATTACAGTTAGCTCCATTGGATTGGATCTTCAACATTACAATTTTTCTGGTGCTTCCAACATCTGTGGGATGTCTTTGGTTTCAGTGTCCTAAAGACAACAAAGTAGGTGACTTCCCCATCCTCACCAAGTTGATTGTTGCAGCTCTAGTGACTGAAAAGAAGTCATTAGGTTAGACTTACTTTACTTCATTTTTTTTCTCTTCCCTTCCAACAGAGAAGATAAAAATTGGGCTTTTCTTACTTCTCTCAATCATGAACTACACTGCATATGAGGATAGGTTGGTATCGTTGAAATTAAATTGGTTTCCTTAACCTTCACATATGGTTGGATTTGAGTCCTGAAATTTCCTGTAGTCCTGAAATTTTCTGTTTTGGAGGTTTTTGGAGCTTATATGGTCATCAAGTCAAGGTTTTCTATGGGGCAAAAAACTAATTAGGCTTCTTCCTTTACTACCATGTTGATGCTACTTTCTCCATCTGTTTTTTTTTTTTTAATTTAAGATACAATTGGTTATAAGCCATAAGGTTTGTAATTTCTTGGCTCCAGATAGTGTTCACAATTTTTCAAATTGAAAAACACAATACATTAAGATTATAAAATTTCCCCACAACTATTTTAAGAACCATGAAATCAACTGACATCAAATTCAATTTTACTATAATAAATATGTATATTCATATTAATGGGAAATTGAGACTATAAATAATCATTTTGTTAAATCCTCTCTAATTATTCCTTTGTAATTTTTTAGAGGATTAAGGTAGGGTTTATTAGAGAAGAGAAAGGTTGGAACTCATGGACTCTAGACGTGGAGTGCCAAGAGGGGCTAGGGCACCTCCATGAGAAGCAGACATGAAACAGAGCTCATGGCACTAGAGTACCACGAGGGGCTAAATCGTCTCCTTTGTAATTTTTGAAGTGCAAGTCATTTGATTTTGAAATTTTTCAAGAGAAGGCCAAGGTACTCAAAAGGTAAGATACCAGTTCACAAATATGATACCTAAAGGTGAATTTCCAGAAAACCATATGTTAAGAGAGAAAGTTGTTCTCTGACTTTCAGCCATGTCCTATGATATTCATATGTGTATTGACTCTTTCTTATAAGTAAAATAAATAAAATTTTAAATATTATTTCAATGACACAGAATAAAAAATTATATACTGGTAATATTTTGTTTTTGATGAGTACATAAAAATACTTATTTCTTTTCATATGCAGATGCCATATATATCCATTAATAGAGTTAAAATTGGATGCAAATATATATTGATTTTTTTGTCTCTAAGATTAAACTCCACTATTTTCATATGATTTGAAAAAGTGACACATTTTTGAACATTTTTGTTTTCTTTGATAATTGATTCATATGCTTTGCCAATAGGAACTGAATAGTTCCCTCAGTGTTAAGATCATTTACCATATAGTAGCCGGTAGTTCTCCCTTGGTTTTATCCTCCTCTTTCTTGAAGTATTTGGACTTCAAAGTCCAAATTTTTGGACTTCAAAGGCTTGGAGTATCTTGGACTATTTTGTATCTAAGTGTCTCTGATAAATAGTCAACCCGCATTCCAAAGAACATATTTGTAATAAGGTCACTAGTGGAGTAGCAAAGGGATCTTTTTGCCACAGAATAAACCATAGTTGAAGGTTCTAGACGTCAATCCTGAGAAAACTTTTCCTTGACTACTATGTGTCAACCATGGAGGTAAATGGTTGCTATTCATAGATGCTTATTTTCATTTTTAAGGTTCTTTTCATTTTTTCCTTTCTTTGTGATTCTAACCTTTTAGAGTTAATAGTTCTTTATACTAAATCTCCTTCTCCACATTTTTTTTCTTCTTATTGGACCTACAGTGATATTTGTTTTCCCAAATAAATGTTCAATACTATATTTAACAGTGAAACCTTTGGGAATAATGAACTTATCCAAGGCATTTATTAAAATAGAAAATAATATTTGCATTTATTCTGAATACATTTTGGCTTTAGCAAAATTATACTGTATGCTATGGTAATTTTATTAGGGGTGTTAATTTAATTTAAGTTGCCATCTGTGTATAATTTAAATGTTTTGGTTCCTTAGTCTTCTATTAATTGTAAAGCCCAGAAATTTGTTTTTTTTCAATTAGCATTAAAATAAAAATGCCTCATCAATATTATATATCTGTTCATATATTTTTGTTGGAGGGGTTATGTCAAGGTTCTTGTGTTTAAGAGTCGAAGATTGGGACCAGAACACACTAGAAAAGTGAGGTGGAGTTTATTGGAGTAGAGAAAGAATGGAACTCACAGATATAAAGTACAGTCCGTGAGGAGAAAGAGAGACCAAATGAACTCACAGATATGGAGTCCCTGAGAAACAATGAAGCCAAAGTGAAAAAAGTTGCAAACCCTCTCCTCTAGGGCTCTTCCAATTACAATTTGCCTAAGAATCCCAGATAAGCCTGAGCAGAACCAGGTGGCCTCACTCAGGAGATCAAACACCCCGCCTCCCCATCCAGGAGGCAACCAGGTGGCCAGAAAGTCATATAACCGCTGAAGAAGCTACCAGGTGGCTGGGAGGTTAGAAAACTGCTGGCCTGTGACCTGTCCTTGGAGCAACCACAGACCCCTCACGCCCCTCGGCGCCAGTCCACTGAACATGGTCACCTGGGGCGAGGGGGGAGTTGGGAAGGCTACGTGCAAATTCCCCAGTCCCTGCTTGTAGATAGCCCTAGGGGGTGTTGGGAAGGCTAGCTGTAAATTCCTCAGTCCCTGCTTGCGAAAGCCCTATAAAAACCCTAAAACCTTCTATTTCGGGGCCACTCTCACTGCACTGAGGAGTGGGTGTCCCAGGCCTGGGCTTGATTTTCTTAATAAAGACTCTCTTGTTATTGCATCGGTGGACAACTTCAGTGGGTTTCTTTGGACTTTGCGATCCAGGCATAACAGTTCTATTTTTCCGCCTGCATTTCTCTTTGATGTATTTGTAAAATTTTAAAGAATTAAGCATTAGGACTAAACCATCATTACAGAGAAAGTTAACAATTATGGTATGTATGAACATGACATTAAACTAGATTATAGTAGTGTCTTAATTAAAAAGATATAAAATATATTATGTTCTATTAAAAAGTATGCAAAATTTGTATACAAAATATACAAAAAGTATACAAAATTACATATTTGTAATTAGTGTAGTATTTACATGAGATAACTCTCTTGTGGCTTTTTCCTTTTTGCAATCCTTTCTATTTAGTCATTCATATTCTCTCTCATAGACATATTCTTTCTATCCATATTCATTGAATTTTTTCTTGTAAGATTGCAGTTATTTAATTAGCATATTAACAAATATCTTACCTATCATTTTTGTTGTCAGAACTAAAGAAAAGTGGAAGGAAGTGGAGAAATCATTAAAGCTACCAGAAAGGAAAAATAGCCCCTGGAATGAGCCACTTCCTCTAAATCCTATTTGCTTGTTTCTATGACTAATGAATGCAGTATGGAAATCATTCACACTCCAGCAGCAACCTGGATGCAAACCCTCTGCAGAAGACCTTGAATAAGAATAAAATTCAGCATTAGTTCATTTTAAATGCAAATACTGCAAACTGTGTAGGACCAGGCTGTCAGAGTGGAAGGGCATGTTCTCACGCCCTACAGAAGGCTGTCACAGACTGGGAGGCATAGCATCTCACTTATTTATAAAAGTAAATCAGAAAAGAGAGTCAAGCTTAGGCTGCAGGTTTGCTCCTGTCAGTGTTAGATAGAGAATACAGTCTGCAAAATCTCAGTCCTTAAGATGCCGAAAATGTACTGAAGAAAGAAGTGAGGACAGGAAGTCAAGCCGTTAGAGCAATGGAGATAGAAAATAGAACCATTTGTAGATTCCTGTAACTTGAAATTTCTGGTATATTTCAAAATAAGAAATGTGTAAATTCTTAGGCATGAAATTAATATATATGTATAATTTGATTTCATTAAATTGTACATCTCAGATTTTATAATTATAATTTTATATTTGTCTTTTCCTACAGATGTATATTCCTCAGCACTTTTCTTGATTTTTTCATGAACTCAAATAAGTAGAAAAGGCTAGGGAATATATTGAAAGCCAGAGAAGAAAATTAATTAGAAATCAATGCTAAATAATAGAGCACCGTTCAAAAGGTAGACTATGACCTCTCTTCTCTTGAGTGTACTAGGATAAAGTGTCACTGAAATTAGTTTGAGAAGTGTGGGGCTGAAGCCCTGCTCTGGGCAAAAAAGTCCCTGCAGCTACTGCAGTGAGCTCTGTAGGGGGCAGACCCCAAGGCTCTGGTGTTCAGCAATTAGACTTAATTGGCTAGTTGGTCTTCCTGGGAGGATTGTGGAGACATCTAATTAGCAGCAAGCAGTTGATTTTTTCCAGTACAGTACTCTTTCACTTCCTCCCATATTTAGAATTTGAACTATATGAAAGTTTAGAAATGAATTCCCTCCTAATGGTATGAATTTTGACCCAGAACAATCTGGTAGGCGGGTTCTTTCTCCTTGATGGCTGCCTTAGTTCATTCTAACATATCTATGGGATTCCCACTGGGAACCTCTTCTGGACATCATCTGAACAGATACATGGAGGAATTCAGTGTTTCTCCAACTATGACCCTATTCTCTTCAATCATTGGAATAAGAAAATATTAGCAAAGAGGATAGGCGACATTTGTAAGAAAGTTAGAAAACATCAGTGAAACTTTGACATACTTTTTCTTCTTAAATAAAAGCAGTGGTATGTAGAGGAAGAAAATATGTATTAGATGGTTTTGTATCACAACACTGAAAAACTTGACTCAGGCTACTTGTAAATATATGTATAAAAAGATGTATTCATGTCACAGTCTTAGTCCAAGATTAGAAGCAGGCACTGGAGGTTGCTGTTGACTTGGCTTCTTCTGGTGAGTGTGGGACTGTGGGATTATGCGTGTGTGTGCGCGCGCATGCGTGTGTGTATGTGTGTGTGTGTGTGTGTGTGTGTGTGTGAAGGTGTACCTTGTCAAAGAAGGTCAGGAAGAGAGAGAGAGGAGAGAGAGAGAGAGAGAGAGAGTGAGGGAGAGAATAAGACTCCTACAATTCCTTGCTAGACATTTTCTCAATGATCCAAGTATTAATCACAAATTCCTTCTCTTAAACATTTCTTTACCTCCCAATAAGATCACCTGGCACACCAAGGCAGCAGTCACCACAGTCCTTTCTTTAGCAGATGTTCAAAGCATACTCAAATCAAAGGAGATTACCAATTTAAGACACTATTAATTATGCCAACCATAATTTTAAGTACTTTTATGGTTGTGATCAGTAAATTTACAATTTAGAAATCTAAAGACATTTCTAGCTTCATTTTGTTGTATTTTATGATATTAAATGTATTTACTGTGTTTACAGTCCTGTCTTACAGCTCTGTGTAAGTATTTTGCCCCAGACTTCATAGCTTTTATGTAGAAAGGAGGTCAGAGAAATAGAATACTTTGGATACTATTCCTGTATTTAAAAGGTTGTGCATAAACATTTTATTTAATGTGTAGAAGCAGAAGTTTGGTTTATTCTTAAAGTACTTAATATTACGGACATTTCTCCTAGCAGAACATTTGATCTTTTTGCTCTAGTGTCTAAGCCTCTTCAATAGCTTGCTTCTTACCCCAGCACACAGAATCTGATGCTTTTTACAATGCTTTATCTGAGCTCTTCATCTCTATACAGAAGCTTGATGTTCCTTAAACTCTGCCCTTTTCTTTTGAAAGAATGAATCTCTTGGGCTTGTTTAATTTTTTTCTATTTCTAAACTGTGCTTTATAAAGAACCAGATATCTATCCATGCTATTAATTTTTGAATCTTTTAAAAATTTGCTTATTTTATGATTCATAACAATAAGAACATCTGAGGTGTGTGAATATTAATATCGTTAATTGGTTGCACATCAGTAGGCACCAATGAAAAGCCAAGGTACAAGTTTGATATGCCTTTTTGTATGGGCGTCTATGATGTTGACTGCTTATGAGGCATTTGAATATACCTGGAAAATACACTTGAACATGGAGGTGGTCAGACACTGGGATCTCTTAAACTCTTGTGATCACTCTTGGCTTTTTATTTTACATTATAATCTTAAAAACCTTGTCAGTGTGTTTAAGATCATATGAGCCCAACTGTTCCCTGATTTCTTTTGAGACCCTTCTTACTATACATATACCCACTCACACATAAACAAAACACATATAAGTGCACACACTCACATACATGCACACTCAAGCTTGCATATGTGCACACACATGTTTCTTTTTCCTTTACCTATACTTTACCCTTGCTGTCATGTGTTCATGTGGGTCGACTGAAAGAACTTTAGTCATTGCATTCTTACAATAATAATTTCTATATAATTAATGTCTGTACTATATTGTTTAATGAACTGAGATATATTTTATTTTTTATCAATGACAGTTGTTTCAAAACTCAACAGTTAGTTGTTAATTAATTAATAAATGTTTATGCAAATGGATTGCTAGACAAAAGAATGACATAAAGATTGATGGATCGATTTATTGATGAATGGATAAATGGATGGTTGGATGGAGGATAACAACTGACTCATTCCATGATCCTGTCAATTTTGATAACTCATTATCGTTAAACTAACATGTCATTTAGACAAGTTTAAAAACTCTGAAGGAAAGAAATAATGCCCAAATAATGAGTGTAATGAAATAACTGAAAGTCCATTTCTAGCATTCTCATGTTCATTCCTTCCTGTCTATTTGTTATAAGTAATACATCAAGTTATTCGAGTTGTTGCCCTGCTTGGTGCAGAGTTTTATAATGAAGATAGTCTGAATCCTAAAAATGAGAACAATTGTTGAAAAATATCCAGTCTTTTAATCTTTCTTTGTTTTTTTCTTTCCTTTGTTGTTCTTATGGTGATGCTGGGAACTGAATCTGGAACCTGTGCTTTTGTGATAAATACAGTTGTAAAGCTATATGGTTATATTTATAGTATAAAATATGGTTATTTTCTAAGTTTTTATCACATTAGGACTTGGTATTGCTTTTAAAATTCATGAGCTGACATAAGCTGAAACAGGATGGCAGTTTTGATGTCCTGCTGCTCAGGGTTGTCATGAATCCAGCTACATAGCAAATGAAGCTGGCTTTCAAATGAGCACCTTGCCCATCTTGCAGAATTGTGTAACTACTTTATGAAGATACAACCAGTGTGCTATGCTATGATTATATGTGGTAAATTTAGGGTTTTAAATGGTGGTTTCTTATGAGAAGAGAGAATGCAAAGAAAGTGGGAACAGTGAAGCTTCAGTTGGATTATCTTCCCCATGACACATTTTAAATGCAATCTGTTTAACTGAAAGAATTACTGTTTTTAGAAAATATATGCCCTCTTTTGCAGGGCACTACTCTTATCTACTTGTATATGGCATGTTGAACAGCTTCCTAAAGAAAAAAAAATCTCATATCATAGAAGGTAATGCATTATGGAATGCCAAAAGTCATGTTGCTTTTTCTCTGTTGACTTAATATCTCCTGCTCACAGAATGCTTCCTGACTAGAGCACAATCACAGTTCATTGACAAAATACCTCGGCATGCTTCCCAGGTTCCTTGGAATGACATTATTGTCTACTATCTGAGGGACTGTTAGAAGATTATTCTCTGGCCTCTCACATTATTGACTATTTGTAAGAAGCACAGACTGTGTTTGTTCTTTACTAACTTTGGATAAACATCTTTCAAGAGAAAACTTTCTCCAGGGAGGAGAGACACTTTTTCTGCCAATATAAAAGATTCCCATTTTCTAAACTCCTTTTTCTTTTCTTTTAAAACACAAGCCACTGGGCATGTAGACTTCACCTGTGCTTCTGTTCATCACTGTGTGGAGAGTAGAGTTCAAAGATGCTGAAGCTCTGACCACTAATATTCATGACACCTATGAAGAATAGTGTCTGAGACCTAGAAATCTGTCTTGTAGTAACCATATATTATTCTGTTAGGATAAAAATGGTGTAGCATCTCATATTCTTCACAATGATTTTTGTAAGGTGATATATTTTAAGTACTGTGATGTGGAATAAATTAATTAATTCTTTGATTTTGACACATATTCCTTGAAACATATGTTGCTACTGATGGTTAAGCTGTTATATGGAAAGTTTAGAATACCATTGAGAAGTGTTTCATTATAATATAGAATGTGTTTTTATTCAGTGTTACAGCAAGGGTAAAATTACATCTGCATAATGTATAGCACAGCTTTTCAAAGCCAACACACTGCATCTTTTTCTCAAACAGTTGCTACTTTTCTAAGCTTAACATTTTAATTTTGAGAAAAAAGTAATCTTGAGATTGAAATTAAAATTTTTCAAATTCTATCATGAATTCCATAATTATATTCTCATATATCACATTCTCAAGAAATATATTTTTCCCAAGGCATATATACACAATACGCAATGCTTAATAAAAATGTTTGTTCAATTCACAAATGATTATTGAAATTGAAATGAGATAATTTATATATAGTTTACTGCCTCAGAATATTATTTTCAATTCATGGATCATTATCATTTATGTTTATAAGCTTATGATTATTCTCTTAAATTATTCAGAAGTTTAACTTATGCAACAATTTTATATAACTTACATTTGATTTTATAAGGCATATATTTCATAAAATAAAAATTTTCTTTACAGTGAAATAAAGCCTTGAATGTAATTTTATTTCATACCATAGATTTAGAAAAAGCAATCCATCAATATAATTATTCTAGTTAGGACTGTGAATTGTTTGAAAAATATATATACAAGTATTATAACGGTCTTCACTGTATAATCTCCTGAATGTTAATATAATTTCAATTTATTCTGTTATAATTGCAAAGTTAAATAATTAGAAACACGTTTGAAATTATTGAGTTTTGTATATATATCATAGCTTCTTTCTTTTTCTTTTTATATTCAATTGACTTATTTATTTGTGTGTGTGTGTGTGTATCTGTCTGTCTATCTATATCTGTGTCTGTATGCGTCAAAGGACCCTGTGTATGACTGCGGAGTTCAAGGATAATTTTGAATCATCCTGGATTATTCTACCTCCTTATTGTTCCTTACTGTTTTGCCTTAGGGTTTTTCTAGTCTCTGCCTTCTATGGTCAGAAGTGCAGGCCACTGCCGTTACTGCCTGGCATTTTTAAGTGGGATCTGGGATCAGAAATCACAGTCTACTTGTAAGGCAGAGTCTTAAAGCCTGAACCATTTGTCAGCTTTTCTTACTTTTTCTCAATGTCCTCACTTCTAGTAAATTAACTTGGTTGTTTTATAAAGGGGTGCCAAAGTTTACTCTTAAAAACCTACATGTATTATTGAGTGTTTTATACTTTTTCCTCAATTCCTTCGGCTATTTCCATTTCATCTTTCATATTTAATTTGCTCTTTCAATATTTTTAACTCTTCCTTCTGTCCCTGCCTCTTTTTTTTCTACTAGTTTATTCTTTAATCAGCATAAATTGCTTTAAAAGAATATACTCTGTCTTTACTTATGCATCATAGCAGTACAGGGAACTATATTGATTGAGTTACTTAGAAAATATGTTTTATATCAAAATGTGAAGGGACCCCAAGTTATGCCACTGAGTTCCTAACCCTCACTAGGGTAGAGGACTCTGAGGGAGGTTCCGTGCCCACATAAATGGATGCTCAGAAGGGCTTGAGGGAAGAGGCAGTAGGCTCCAGGAGAGGAGCAGGGAAGGAAGAGTGTGAGAGGGAGTGGGGAATTGGGGAAAGTGTAATGGGGGACGTCTGGGAAGGGAAGGGAGAAAGAGACAAGGGGAGTACCTATGGATTGAGCTTGTATGATTAGACGAAAATAAAATTCGTAATAAAAAATAAAAAAATAGCAAAAAAATAATTTGCCTAACAAACCAAAGAACCTGAATTTGGAGACCTGCATTTAAAAAAGAGAAGATTGGTGAGTATGGCAGTAACTTGCCCCAGAAGGTTGAGCCTGGAAAACCCCAGAGTAAACAATATGGTGGAGGAGCAACCCAAGATGATTCTGATGTCACTCTTGGACCTGCATAGGCATACACTTCATAGCCCAGGTAACAGAAAGCCATAAAAGTTCTCCACCTAGTCCCAGCCCTCAAACATGCACAGTCTCTTCCATGGTCAGAATCCATACACCACCACCAATGAGATGTTTATTATGATTGATGAACCAACATCAATCTGAAATAAACACCCAAAGTGTTTATTTGGTCTACTTTGGTTTTCTCCATTTTTATTAATATCAGATTTATTGAAGAAAAAATTTATAACCTCATTGAAGAATTTAACTTGTCTGTTTCTTTCTTCTCTTTATTTCTGTCTGTCTCTGTTCCCCCACCCCTTTTTCTCTTTTACTTACAGCCAGTACCCATCTACTTGGGCAGGTATAATTGTATGTTTTCAAAACAGATGTTTTCTTTTTCTGAAGTTGTAATGAGAATATACAATTTAATTAAGTAATGTACCTACCAGCAAATGAAATCAGCACAAGAAATATTCTAATTCATTAATACCCAAAATGAACACGTTGCAAAGATTCTGTAAAGGTGAACTGCTTAGGAAATGTGGTACAGTTGAAGCTGGTTGATGTAGTTACAAAAGCTTTGTGTGATGGCTGAGACCAGGCTTTTTGTTTGGAAGCAACTTATTTTGAAATCCCCTTTGTCAAATCTGAAAATATCAACATTTTATGGGTTTGTAATGATTGTGAAGCTTTTTACCTTTTATGCATTATAAAGATGAAGATGAAGACCAAGGATGACTGGGAGGTTATTTTGGGATTAAAGGACCTTTCCAGGGAGAATCATTTCTCCTGAAGCCCATTAGCTCAAGGATTTGGGTATTGGAAAGGATTGGAGGAGAATGTACCATTTGCTATGAATGGCTGAATTATTTTCTTTTCCCAAGTTTAGAACACAAACAAGTGTGAATAGTCTAAATGCTGACTCACTAAATTGAGTCATATTTGGAAGACCAAAACTAGGAATGATTCCTATACTCAGATTATTATTTTTAAATTTTCATTTTCTAAGAAAAAAAGGAAGCTGTAAATTGAAGAAATATCATTATGAATATGAAATCAAGAGACAAGCATTCATAAAACTAAATGTAAGCATAGATTTACTTTTAGGAGAAAATATTTTCAGGAATACATATGTAATGATTTCCCACTTTACCTGGTATTTGGTACAATGAAAAATACAACATAGGCTAATAAGAGGAATAATTTATATCATGAAGGTATTAGATCTGATATTTTGATAATTCTCTTTTAATCTTTGTTTTTATGACAGTTACATAGCATCTACTTAACAGGGAACATTTATTGTGATCCCCTTTCATGGAATTGTTACCAAGATACCTACAAGTGTCATATATATAGATGGCAAACTTTAAATCATCATTGTTCCCCAGATAAAAAAAAACTTTCCCATTCAATTAGTATATTTTAAAAATACAAACATGGATGTAAGTTGTAAAACATGGTTTACACTCTAATAAATAGATAGAATGACATTCAATGAACCTTAACCCACATTAGAATGGAATCACAATAGATTTTTGTTTTTTCTGAAGGTATAGAAAAACTTTGCTGGTTGGAGTTTAACATGGTGATTTTATAGGAAGAAAGGATAAAAGATATCAATAATTTAAATTTTGGTAAATGGTAAGGAATACTTAAGTAATATCCAACTTAAGTAATATCTATCAGTGGTGCATAGGATGATACTGAAGTGGTGGGGCAGACGTGATAGGTTAGGTTAGATGTGAAAATTTGTACATGTCAGGTGAGAAAACCACAATATTTTCTTGAAGAGAATGAGTTAGAAAGTAACTTGATAAGATTTTCCACTCAGGAAACAGTCTTAGACAAAACAAAACAGACAATGGTATGGTAAGATTGGTAGAGAGTTAATCTGTAAGAAAAGGCTTAGGAAAGGCCAAAGAATCCATGAGCAGAAGTGTTATGATGACTCTGTTGACTGGAATAGGTCAGAGAAGCAATACAGCCTAACTTTTAATTGTACAAAATGTAGAGGAAATATTCAAACAAGTCCCTGAATTTAGAGTTAGATGTCTGGGCAGTAGGTACCTAATCATGATAGCTGTTCTGACTGAGAAATAAGATTGTAAATAACTTTGGAGTATGCTCAATCTTAAGTGTTCATATAATAGTTGGATGTTGATATCTGATGTCCATTCTGATTAGATAAACTTTAGCTCATTTTCTTTTTATGTTTCTAGGGGAGTATAAATGATTTTTACATAGTGATTTACATTTTTATAAGATTTAAAGAACAGTGAATGTTAAGCCAGCGGCTAAGAACTTTGTCTTCTGACACTTGACAAAAGTTTAGTATGTTTTGGGATCCAATTGGATAGCTGGCAAAGGTGGTATACTACTTTATGTTTAGGACAACATTCTAAGAAGGGTCAAAGGCATTTCTGATAATTGAGTCTTTGCTAGTCATACAGGTCAGGATGAAATTCAAGACCCTTCCACCATTCATTGGGCCAACTCACCTGCTGTTCCAACAAAACTTCAAGTCCAAGTGTCCCAGACACTTGGGTTGCAAGGATCTAAATAATGGAGGAGAAATAAAATTTGCATTTTGTGGAATTTAACTCATACAATAGAAAATTCTTTAATGTAGATGTGTAAACTTTTGAGTAGAAAATATACTATCATTAATGCTTGGTCAAAATAGAAGTTCGTAGCTTATGAACATATTTTATAATGAAAGACATAATTGTAAATCACTGCCTCTCTTTTAAAGAAATTTGTAGGAAGATAATTTTTTGACCTCGAATCATTCATCTGTGTGCGAAGTCTCATGTACTTTTCATGCTAACTAGCAAGTCCAAGATTTATCTTTCTATATGCTTCATAATAATATATAGATATATAATAATAAATTATAAACTAATAAAAGGAAATGAAGTAAATTATGTGTGTGTAGCAGATGATGAATTGATGGAATGGAAGTTTTTCTTTTTTACCATGGTGATATAATATTTGCCTCCCCCTTAATAATTAGAAATATTAATATTAATTTTTATACATTTGCTATATAAATAGCAATATTTACATATTTGTATATATACTTATTTACTTACTTATTGAGACAGAGTCTTACTATATAGCCTTGTATTCTCTATATGGCTCAGGCTGGTCTCCACCTCATAGTTTATCTTCTTGTATTAGGTCCATGAAGTGTGTGCCAGCACTCCTTGCTTTGCAGTAGCATTTGTTTTTAAATATTGTAGATTTTTCAAATATTGTTTGAACCCAGGGACTCAGAGAGATAGAACATTCTTCTACCACTGAGCTATATTTTTAATCCAAAATAGTTGTTTTTATTTTTAAACTAATTTTAGATTCAGAATGTAGTACTTGTTTTCTTAAAGGTCTTGCTCTATTTAGAAGCGTTGAAACTTACATGGTCTAAATCATTCTGAAATCAGGGCACAACATATTGAGGAGATTGATGGCATTCATAGAGCATACCAAGCAAGCTAACAACAGGGACAGAAAGCTAAAACTGAGAAACTAAGGAGAAGGCTGAGCAGAGAGGGATCTGTGGAGCAAATAAAACAGGGGCATCTGGGAAATGAAGGTATTGCACTGTAGTAAGACCGCAGTCAGAGGCCATTACTCAGACCATGCAGTTGACTTTTAGAAAAGAAGTGGCTTATCATGTTAAAAGAAAAGGTCATAATAATGTTACTAAAAATGGATGAGTATATTTAATCCCAAAACCAAGAGTCAAAAACAAGATTGCTCTATGCACTAAGTTAGATAACACACTTAAAATGATTGAGAGAGTGCTAAGTGTTCACAAAGTTTTCATGATGATATATTTTAAAAAATACTATTTAGGCCAGTTACTGAGTAGTGACTAAATATTTTCCTTTTGTAAGTGTGTCATTTGAGCCTTTTTACCTGCTAATAGAAGCTGAGAGAAGAGGGTATACTAACTTGAGGAACGCACAGTTCTGCAATCTTCCTAACTAAGGACAGAAATAGTACCACACAACTTGCTAAATCCAGTTCCCTTTCTATCAACTGGAGTTTCTGCTTCCATTCTTCTTTCTTATGAAGAGATTTCCTTTCGTTCTAACATATTTCTCCCATTCTAGAGAGCAAATGTTGGAATACACTTTGTTTGATTTGTTCAATGGACTACAAGACATTCTTGACTCAATTCTTTTCCCAATCAGACATTTTTCATGCACTCTGTGTTAGCGTTTCTTGTGCCTGTACATGTTTTTCTCCCCATTTCTTTTGCTCCTTTTTTTGCTAGATGGCCACTGTGTTTATCACACATTGATTCATAATTTTTCCTATCAGCTCAGCCTATTTTAATGAATTTATTTCTTAATAGTCATATGTTGATAGACAGCAATGTTATCATTTAAGCTAGGTATAGTATCCTGAAATTATTTCTGCTGTAATAATTTTTGTTATTTTTTTGAAGAATTACTTTGACTTATAGCCATTGTGCAAATATGGCTGTCTTTTTTCTTTGTGATATACTTTTATAATACTTAAGACATTTTATGCTTCTAAGTAGCTTACTTCAGAAGTATTAATCCAATAAGAAATCCTTAAAACTGACTAGTCAAGCAGTGAGAATTTATAATCTCCCAACATTGATATGCAATGTTTTCATGTTTGAAAATTAACGATCATACTTTAATTATTCATTGAACTTTAATTTATTCATGCAATGAAATGAAAATATTTTGTTCCTATCTAGCTTTTTTTAACAAAAGGTATTGATTGAGAAAACATATGTGATTTGATTGATATTGCTTTCATTTTATGTATATTTTCCTGAGTCTTTACTTTTATTTGAAAGGGTTACTACAATTTATAGAGACTAAAATCACTAACACTCTCAAAAACCAGAAACTAAATGAGATGCACAGTTGCATAAGTAGATATATAGTTGTTCATGTGAGAATTATCACCTTAACTTTCCAATCAATTTCCAATTTACTTTGAACCATTATGTTATGACATCAACTCTCCCCTTCATATAAAAGTCATGCTTGGAAAAACAGGTTTTATCTATGTGAAATCATTGTTACATTTCAATCTGCAGTGTTCAACTATTAAGGTATATTTTATTTTTGAAAAGATTTTGCTTCTGACAGAATAACCTGAAAAAGAATCTATGGATTTATTGTATGAAAAACAGTATAGATAATTTTAAATTTTATCTTTTCATGCTTGTGTGTGTGTGTGTGTGTGTGTGTGTGTGTGTGTGTGTTTGTGTGTGCGTGGGTGTATCAGAGGGTATTGTGTGTCCCTGTGGAGGACTCAGACTGATTTCAAAAATCATTCTGGATTGCTTTTACCTCCTTTCTGCTTTGTTCTGGGGTTTTCCTGGCTCCATCTTTCATAGTCCAAAGTGTAGGCAGCCACCATTTTTGCCTGGTGTTTTTACTGGGATCCTGGCTCTGAATTCAAGTTTTCCTGCTTATAAGGCAGAGTCTTAACTCCTGAGATAACTTTACTCCCCCAAAAACAATATTTTAAAACAAATGCTTATCATGAATTTGACAATGTAAATCTGCATTAATGTTCTGTTACTAATGCTTTATGGCATATTTCCATAAAAGATTCACACAAGAAATTAGATACTATTTTGAGTAATTAATGCTGTAATCATACTTTTTCTCTACCTTTTTCACAGAAATAATTAAAACAGTCTTATGATATTGAATTCGTGATTTTTATCTATGTGGAAAACTTAACCTATTTGGAAAGGATTCATAATTCAAGAATTTTATGTACAAAAGTATTTACTTTCAAAGGCCTAAGCTGACACCAAATAAATGAGACTATAATTAAAGAATTAGAATATTCAATATAAAGAATCTATGAGGGGTTCAATTTTTTCCTTGTTTGCTAAATTGGCCAGTCATTATATTTACGTTTAATCCATCACCAAGCCCATTAGTAGTGTTTAAATATTGCAGATTTTTTTGTAAATACATAGAAAATAAAATTTTAAAAAATAATCCAAACCATATTTGTAAGAAGGTATATGCTTCAAAAATTCTTACTTGTGAAAATAGAGATAAATGTTTGATGTGAGACATCTAGAAAGTTACTGATGAGGAAAAAAGTTTGAACTGAATAACATTTGTCATTGGGGTTGGTAAGATGATTCAGCTGGTAAGGTACTTGCTGCAAAAGAATGAGGACCTGAGTTCAGATTATCATCACACATAAAAACCTAGGCTTGGTCCAGTACATTTGTGTTCAGTGGGAGCAGAGAAAGGTAGATCCTTGGAACCTACTTACCAACCAGACTAGCTAATCAGTGATTACCAAGGTTAATGAGAGAGATTCTTCTTTAGAAGGGGAAAGGTAATTGAGGAAGACACCTGACATTGATCTTTGCCCCCACACATACACGCACACACAGGCACGCACACACAGACACCAAGCATAGGACCTACATGAGTAAATACACACATACCAAAGATGATTTTTATCTTCAGAGACACTCATAACTGACTTTAATTTAGGCATAATGTCAAGCATAGTTATTCAAAACAATAGCTTGATTAAACTTCACCAAATTCTTACTTTTTATTTTTTTATTTAATGGAAAGGGTCTATCTATCTATCTGTCATAGGATGCTTCAAACCTGAGATCTTCCTGATGCAGGTCTAAAGTGTTTAGATTAATAGTATGTTCCCCTACACAAATGTATAGCCTGTTTTTCTATCTTAAAAGTGATTAAAAAATAAGAAGTATATTTTTCAAAAACACTATATGGAAACAGGAGAATTATTTTTGAAGGGTAAGATGAACAGTTGGAGGAGACAAGACAGGAGTGTGTGGCAAACACAAAATATATTACAGACATATGAAAATGTCGAAAATGTACTTTGTAAAATTCATATATACTAATATTAAGGAGAAAATAGTCTTTAAAATGTTATTTTCCTACCTTCTGTTTTACTTGGCATCACACCAGAAGCTGCTTGTTTATAATTAGAGATAATTAGACACATATTCTGTTTAATATAATATATGAATAGTAATTGTGCAAATTATAAGACTTTTCCCTACAGTGGAAAGCAGTAATACAGTAACTATAATTTACCGTTAATATCTGATAGTTCCTCATTAATAGCAATAACAATTCCAATACAACAATGAGACACTTGGGCTGTGTGACTGTTTATTCATATAACAATTTATTTCTGTTGTGACAGCTTAATTTTTTACATATGTATAAATAAATTCACTTCAAATTAACTGACATCACATAGCCAAAAAGTAAAGAATTCCAATGTTAGATATAATAGTGGTGACACTGCTATGCAGGGATTGTGTATGTGAAGGCTAGAAGTGGAATATCTGCAAGGGAAACTAACATGAGACTAGTAGTACTGAGACACAACATATTTTTTAAGACATTTTTTTCTTTTTTTGTAGAATAAATCTATTTAGCTTACCTAAACTGATTTAAACTGATGGCTTATTTTAGCAAATAGGCAATATTTGAAAATATTGGCTGATGAGTATTTCAAAGTTTCAAAAAATTGTGTCATAGTTTTATTTTTGATATGTTAAACAGGGAAATGTAGAATTATCACTTATGATGAATAAGTTGAAGAAGTAGGTGGAAGGGATTACTATTGAAGGTCTTTGATTGGGATATTTTTAGAAGCTATTTAACACACTGAGTTTGCCAATACAGAACTGAAGGAAGAAATACTTAATTTTCAGTCAAGAAAGCAGTCACAAACTGTTTTTGAATTTCTAGGAAAGAAATCTAAACTATTCTCATATCTTGGCCTAGATTGCTAATGTGGTTTAAAAGACCAATTTGCTGTAAGTTTCATTGAGAAACTGGAATGGAAGCAGAAATCACTTTCCTCTGATTTTATTAGATCAACATGTACTCTTTTCATTAATACTACAGGTGCACAAAGTTGGTACACCATAGTGATCAAAAACTATTGTAGAGAAAATAACAGGACAGATTTGGGGATAAAGTTTGAGACTGACTTGCCTTAAAGATTTATAATTAGTATTAAAAAATGTCTGCTGAATATGTCTTGGGTCTGAGATAGATATTTTCCAGACAAATATAAGAAATAGTATTTGTGTAAACAAATGATCAGTATTGGCGAAATTATATTCATATGAAGATAATTCACAGAGATTTGGGTAAATTAGAAATTGTAACACCACACGAGATTGTTAAAGAAGCTAAGCTTGTTTGAGAAAATAAATCATCTATGTTTTCAATTTGATTTTGTGGTAAGAAAATATAGTGTAATAAAACTGTGAGAATTATGAAAAAAATCTTACACACAAACACCTGAGCCAGGTGGCACATGCCTGTAATCCAGCATCTAGGAAGCTAAAATAGGATTGTCAACCTGAGGTTAGTCTGGCTGGGGGGGGGGGCTCAGAAACACCTCTCAAAAAACAAAAAACCAAACAAAGGAAAAAAAGTAGAAAATATTTACTTACAATTGCAAAGCCTTTTCTGCTCAATTATTGTGTAAATTTATTAATGTTATTCCTTAGCCTGTTATTTTGAAGGTTTTTGTTTCTTAAACTCAATAGAAACATTCTAAATGTAATATAACAGAATTATTGAATAGTCAATTGCACATTCTAGATGTTTCTACAGTTTCACATTTTTATAGTTAGTTTTGCCTATTTCAAATTTCATTCAAAAAATCAGTCATAACTGATGGAAAAAGATTAATGCTGGGTGCAAATGCCATGAGAATTCCACATGTAAAGGAAGTACCTCTAATACTTTACTGAAAGTAATACTCTACTGAAAGTCCTCACCAACAAATATTCCAAAATGTGTGATAATATTTTATTTTATGATTTATTAAATTGAAACCCTAGAATTATGACTCAAGCTGGAAATCGAGTCAATATGGTGAAAGGAAATATTTATGTGAAAGAATTTATTTTGGGATGTTACTACCATGTATATTAGGCTCCGTCAGGTATCTACAGCTTCCAGGTGGTAGAGAGGTGACTTGTTGCTTCCTCCACTTTGCAGGATAGTTAAGAGATAATGGTTAAACATGAAGCTTTGCTCTGTGCCAGTAAGGAAGACACAAACTGACGACTGAGAAATTTAAAAATTCATTGAAAGTACCATGAAAGGCATTTGAGGTGAGGTAGGAATTTAGATTCCCAGACTTGTGTGCAGTTCTCATCCAAGAAGGGGCTGCAAGGCTTCTGTTGGAACCAGGAGCCTTGTAACAAGTGGGGGGAATCATTGCTCTTATGCTCTGTCACTCATCAGATAAGTGGTCTAAAGCAGTAACTACTAAGCTTTTGGGTTTTCTTTTGAATTTTACCTTTTATTTCATGCCTGAAAAGAGGAACATAATTTTTAATTTCTAGGTTCCTCTCACTCTCCAAAGTTTTTGCCATTTCTTGTTAAAAGGTTGGAACCTTCTGACTAAAAGCAGAAAACTACGTAAATATTATGCACCAAGTTCACAAAAGACCCAACAAAAACTTCAACATATTTGTATTCTGCTGCACTCCTAAGCGTTTGCAAATGTACAGGGAATGTTCCATTTGCATGTATTTAAATGTTTATTTTTCATGATAAGGAAGCAGCAAAATTTTTGTCTATCAAATAGGTAGTTGTAGAACCAAATAAAGTCATGGCATTTTTCTTCATCTTTTAAACATTCAATTTAAGACAAGAAATGGCAATAAAGGTAGGTAAATCTGTAAAAATAAAATGAAAATATGGAAAATTTGTTGAATTGTTATAACTTCTGATATTGAAAGGAAGTTATATGTTTAGATCACATTTAAACAAAGAAACACCTTTAAGAAAATTTCAAAATAATGATTGAAAATTTATTTGAGTTTTCTTAACAGGTAAATACATTCTTAACTTAGTAGATAGTATAATTTTTTTTCATTTTATGAGGCAATTATTGCCATATCATTCAGCTTGTACACATGATTTTGTCTTTTCCTTTATATTTCTTTTAATTTCAGGAATTTAAAAAATAACAACTCTTTCATCTTTCAAGCACATGTCTGTGTAATACTATTAAATTGAACCATGTCATAGATTTTGACAAATTTTGGGTATCTGACATTATCAGTCATAAATATATTTGAATGTACAATCTTCAATTTTTCTTTTCAATCTGAAAGTTATAGCATTTCAAACATCACATTATTGTTATAATTAAAAGGTAATAGCTCAAAAGAAAGAATTCAATATACCTAATGAAAAGTTGAAGTTGTTTCCTTTTTTTTACAGAAGTAAAGTTTTTCAATAATGCAAATTGCATTTAAAACTCGTTTATGTGCTAATAGTCTTCTACTCTATAACATGAGCATGTAAGATTATCCACTTATGATTTAAAAATATATTTATTTCCATTAACCACTCCTGTATTATTTTAGGAGATTTTTAGTTGTCTGATGTCAAGAATAAACTTTTATCAGATAACAGACAATTCATGTGTGGTAGGGGGGTACATGAGTGCATGGGTGTGTTTGTGCATGTTTGTGTTTGTGTGTGAGAGAAAGACAGAGAGAGAAAGAAAGAGAGAGAGAGAAAGAAAGAGAGAGAGAGAGAGAGAGAGAGAGAGACTTTTGTTGGATTGACAATGTACTCTAAACCCTAAAAGATTTTATATCCTGTCTGTATATTTAAAACATTCTAGCCTTAAATTAAAGTTATTTTTTTTTCATTTACCTTCTTCATAAGAAAGGCAACCATCTTTTATGACTTCCAACCTGTTGGCTATTTATCAGTTTCTTATAAATCTCTGACTTCAGAAACCGAGGGAAAGAATCCTTGGCCATGAGACTATAGATTAATTTCTGAGCTTCATCAAAGCATTTGAGAGTTGGTTCAGCAATGTTCTTTGAGATGAGGTCTCTGGTACTGAAATCAATGTTGATCTGTCGAAAATAAGGATGCATATCATTAGATTAGTTTAATCAAAGCTAAATAACAAATTTAGAAACACCTTATTGAATGCTGCATACACATTTTTGAAACATAAAGACATTTTGATGGAAAACAGAATATTCATTTTTTTCGGCATACAGAACTTATCTTGGTTTAATTATTTTTCTAGCTTGAGAGGTGTGGTGCTGGCAGCAAACAAGTAAAAAACTCATTTTGAGATTAAAAAAAGAAACAAAATAAAACAAAAAGCAAAGAGGTGCAAAAGCCCTGTTTAGCATCAAGAACTCAACTACCACTTTTTCTCAGCAACTAAAGCAGCTATAACTCTGCCTTCACCACTGTTATTGAGAAAAGAATCATCTTGTAAGGTTAGAAGTAACATTTGTGTGCCTTATATTACAAGGCAATTTGTGTCCAGACACTTGACTAAGTAACAGGGATGCATTTACCTTGAAGTCCTTTGTAGCACCCCCTTTGAGGCTCAGAGGCTATTGTGGAAGAAGGACCCTAAAGAATGTAAAAGCCTGAACATAGGGCAAAGGGCTGTGAAATACTGTGACAAGGAAAATCTAAGAGTTGCATGTACTGGGGCAGCATAAAGCTCATTCTGTCAAAGTTAAGAATGGATTTTGTAGGGGCCCACACAGCCCTACCTTTCTGTGATAAACCACTATTGGTGTCAACTGGGCGATTACAGATTGGATCACTGGGCATGTTTATAAACAATTAGTTGTTGAGTCAAGCCCTAAACAAGCCTGCAGAAGACTGTTATTGATTGTTGAGGAAGATCCAGTCCAAGATAGAAAAAACTGGTTATGTAAGTTAGACTTCTTTGACACACTAGGACAGACATACTGTCTAGGCAAGGGAAGTTTGCCCTTCTGTCAGCAATCTAGTGGATATGGTATGGCTGATTCCCTGAATCCTTGGTGTTATTGTAGATGCTCCTGCCAAATTGAATTGAGAACTGTAACCAGACAACTGGTAAATCAAGCATCAAAACGCATTGTTTCCTCTTAAGACATTTTATCACAAAATTTTTAGCATCATGAAGGCTAGCTACAGCATCTTCCTTATTGAGCTAATGGCTACAGGTAGATTATGAATGAAAAGCAGTCATTGTCTTCATTAGTGCAACCGCTGAGGGGCTCACCTGCTTAAAATGAAAATATATGAATGGAATAAAGGGACTTCAAGTAGGAAGAGGGTAATAGGAGACTAGAAAAGGTGGCCATCATAGTAATCAGAGTGTACTATAAGCATGCATAAAATCATCAAAGAACAAATTCGTTAAAGGTTTAAAAGAATAAGAAACTATTAAAATGAAATAAAAAGGCAAAGTGAAAAAGCAAATGTGAGATCATACAGCATTAAATCTCTTTTTAACCTATCTTTGTTGTTTCATATAGTACTTTTGCAGTATTTTGATGTGAATTCCTAAAGTGTACTTTATTTAGGTAAACTTGTTACTTATTAGATTTACTTTCACCATCCTTGTTCTCTTAGAACCCTTAGAATCCCTAATTCATTGTTTTAAGATTACCTGATTTCCTTTTATTTGATAAAATGAACCAAAAATACCCTTTCCCATGTTATATACACACAGACAGCAGTTTAAAAATACTTTTGAAGACTATATATATCCCTACCAATCCACACATAGGCATCCCCAAGACATAAGAGAGATCTATTATGTTGGAAAGCACTCTTTACCTGAAAAATAAGTAAAACTGCCACAAAACTTTGGCAAGATACTTGCCCATCTCTGCACATAGTCCATGATATTTCAAGTCACAACAATAGTAACAAAACCTTTTCCAAGCCCACTAACGTAAGTTAAAAATATTTACCATGTGTAAAAATCATTTATATTTTATTCTTATCAGCTTCATAAAGGCTTGTGCTGCATCTCTTTGTCATTCATTTCTAGCACTTAGCTGAGTACTTATCAGACAATAGGAAATCAGTGATATTTATTGGATGGAACTGAAATATCTCTAAAGAAAATATTAGAGGTTATAGAATTTGGTAAAAGAAAACATAAATGATCACTTAGGCATTGCTGATAGGAGGCTGCATGGCAAACAGGCAAAGCCATAAATTCCTCATTGGTTGCTAACTGCTACTCATACGAGTGAAACATGATTTTTTTCAATATTTAATTTCCAATGCATAAATGAAAACAGTAGTAAAACCTATTTTAACTTATTTTAGGGACCAATGAGATAAATAATATTAAGATATTAAGTATGTGCTGCTATTCCTGGGAGAACAAAAGAAGAAAATAATTAATTGGAAAAGAATCATCAAAATTTCATCATTTACTCTCTGATGTTTCTTTCTTAAGGACTTCATCATTCAGATACTCCCTGATCTCAGAATACTTCTACGCTTATATTCTCTTGATCACTGTCTTTGGTCATTTATCAAAGATGCAGATCAAATGTTAAACCTCCCTCAAGAAGCAGCAAAGGAGCCCAGTCCCCCACCCCGGAGCCGCCTGGCCAGCAGCACCCTAGGGCCCCGGCCCGGACTCCAGCCCCGCACCCTCCCGTCCCCGCGTGCCTCTGCCCCCCTCCCAGGTCACAGGTGAAGAATTCTGCCATCAACATCTGACCTTCTGCCTCTCTGGCCCACCAGTGACCTACGCACGTGGTCCACGGAAGACACACTGCCACTCAGAATTCAATAGAGTCCAAAGGAAACTCAAACAAAACTCTAAGGAACAAAGGGAACACAGGCTATACATTATATCACATGGGCGAGATTCTTCTCATCCAGTCCAAAGATAAGTAAACTTCCTTTTTTTTTTTTCTTTTCACCTTACTGATCCTTTCTAGTATCACTGCTGTAGATCAACTTCCTCATACAGCCACCCCAAAAACATACAACTCCAGGGAGTACACCACTTACCCTCACATTTCACCAAGACACTAAGTCGTAAAAGTGCACTACCATACTAATATTCACCCCCTGGTTACTTAACTGACGTACTAACAGCCTAGTAGCCTCATCTAGGATATAACAATAACAATACACAAACATACCCAATCCAAGGCAAGCACTAGTAATAACTGGCAAGTGTAACAATACCAACTACATCAGTTCAGTGAAAAACACACAGAAACTGAAAGGTCCTAAAAAACAAAACAACAATGCCCAAGTCAAAGTGCAGATCCATGAGAAAAAAAACCCAAGAAGACCAATCTCCCATCGAAAGAATCAATGCCATAACGATGGATTCCGACTAGAACAAATCCACAGAAAATAGCCATGAAAGGCAGACCCAACATAATGACATTCAGAGTATGATCATTACCATGATTAATACTATGAAAGAGGAAATCTGAGAAGAGTTAAACAACCTTATCAACCACTTTGGACAGGAACACAACAGGCACTTGGAGGAGTTGAGAAAAACAGTTCAAGAAACAAAAATATGTATAGAGCAGTTAAAACAGTCTCAGGCAGAGTTTAAAATTGAACTAAAAGACAAGTTATCTTCAACCCAAAACTCAACAGAGAGTCTTATCAGCAGAACAAATGAGGCAGAAAATAGAATTTCAGATCTTGAAGACAAAGTGGGAGAATTAACCAACTCAATGGAAGAGATTGTTAAAGCCAAAAAGATACTGGAGAGGAGCATTCAAGAAATATGGGACACCCTGAAGAAGCCTAACATGCACATTCATGGAATACCAGAAGAATCCCAAAATACCACACCTGAGGAAATATTTCAATTCATCATAAATGAAAACTTCCCACAACTAAAGAATGAGAGGCCTATCCAAATACAAGAGGCATTTCGCACTCCAAACAGATATGACCAAAATAGAAAATCGCTACGGCAAATAATAGTCAAAACACTCCACATTCCAGACAAAGAAAAGGTGCTGAGAGCTTCAAGAGAAAAAAAGCAAGTCACTTTTAAAGGTAAACCTATTAGAATAACAAATGACTACTCAATGGAAACAGTAAAAGCAAGAAGAGCTTGGAGAGACATACTTCAAGTATTAAATGAGCAAAAATGCCAACCCAGACTGATATACCCGGCAAAACTATGTGTCATAATTGAGGGAGAAAGAAAAGTTTTCCAGCACAAAGACAACTTGAAGGGATACATGTCTACCAACCAGGCCTTCAAAAAATACTAGAAATGATACTCAAGCTTGAAGAAAAGAACAAGCATATCCAGGAGGACAGAAGGGAAGTATAATACCACCAAAACATAAATATCAAACAACATGCTTACAAAATCTACTAAACATAAAAAATGTCCAGAATTAAAAATAATTTCTCCATTATACCATTGAATGTCAATGGTATTAACTCGCCGATTAAGAGACACAGATTACAAATTTGCATTAAAAACCACAATCCAACAATCTGCTGCCTTCAGGAAACTCATCTCACCACAAAAGATAGGCACATCCTAAGAATGAAAGGCTGGTCCAAAATCTTGCAAGCTAATGGAACCAGGAAACAGGCAGGGGTAGCAATTATGCTTTCAGACAAAGTGGACTTCAAACCAAAGAAAATCATAAGAGACACAGATGGATACTATATTTTAGTCACAGGTACAATTCATCAGGAAGACTTCACAATACTGAACATATATGCACCCAATACGGGCCCCTCCAAATTCATTAAGAAAGCTCTACAGCGTCTAAAGCAAGAAATTAACCCCCAAATGATAATTCTTGGGGACTTCAACACCGCCCTCACAACATGGGATAGATCAACAGGTCAAAAACTTAACAGAGACACTTTGGAACTTAATCAAACCCTGAAAGAAATGGACCTTACAGATCTCTATCAAAGTTTTCACCCACGCACCAAAGAATACACATTTTTCTCAGCAGCACACGGAACTTTCTCCAAAATAGATCACATATTGAGCCACAAAATGAATCTACACATATACAAAAAAGTTGAAATTCTAACCTCTGCCCTATCAGACCACCACAGCCTAAAGCTGGACCACAACACAACAAACAAGAGAAAATACACTAACTCCTGGAAACTTAACACTATGATGCTGAATAAGAATTGGATTCAGGAAGAAATTAAAAAGGAAATTCAAGATTTCCTGAAAGTGAACGATAATGAAAATACAACTTACCAAAATCTCTGGGACACAATGAAAGCTGTCCTAAGAGGTAAGTTCATAGCTCTTAATGCCCACATCAAAAAAAAATGGAAACATCAGAAATAAATAACTTATCGATGCAGCTTAAGGCTTTAGAGAAACTAGAGCAATCTGATCCCAAAAGTAGTAGAAGAGAGGAGATTAGCAAAATAAAGGGAGAAATATCTGAAATCGAGACTAAGAAAACGATAGAAAAAATCAACCAGTCAAAAAGCTGGTTCTTTGAAAAAATCAATAAGATTGATACACCCCTAGCTACATTAACCAAAAGCAAGAGAGAGAAAACCCAAATTAACAAAATTAGAAATGAACATGGAGTTATCACTACTGATACCCAAGAAATCCAGAGAATTATAACGTCATATTTCAAAAACTTGTACTCTGTAAAGTTTGACAACACAAAAGAGATGGATGAATTTCTAAGTAAACACAACTTACCTAAATTGAATCAGGAAGTTGTGAATTATTTAAATAGTCCTATAATACATAAGGAAATTGAAGAAGTAATCTCGAATCTTCCCACCAAAAAATGTCCTGGACCAGATGGATTCAGCACAGAATTCTACCAGATATTTAAGGAGTTAATAACACCAATACTCCTTAAACTGTTCCATCAAATAGCAAAGGAAGGAACACTACCAAATTCCTTCTATGACGCTAATATCGTTTTAATCCCAAAACGTAATAAAGATTCACTTAAAAAAGAAAACTATAGGCCGATCTCTCTGATGAACACAGACACAAAGATTCTCAACAAAGTCTTAGCAAATCGGATTCAAAAACATATTAAAAAGATCATTCACAGGGACCAAGTAGGCTTTATCCCTGGCACACATACGTGAATCAATAAATATAATTCATCATGTAAACCAGTCCAAAGTCCAAGACCACATGATCCTCTCCATAGATGCAGAAAAAGCCTTTGACAAAATCCAACAGCCTTTTATGATCAAAATGCTAGAGACAGTTGGAATGGAAGGAACCTTTATCAATATAATTAAAGCTGTATACAACAAGCCCACAGCAAGGATTATGCTCAATGGAGAACAATTGGAAGCATTCCCACTTCAATCAGGAACTAGACAAGGCTGTCTACTCTCACCACTTCTATTCAATATTGTACTTGAAGTCTTAGCTGAAGCCATAAGACAAGAAAGGGACATAAGAGGGATTCAAATCGGCAAGGAAGAAGTCAAGCTATCTCTATTTGCAGATGACATGATCTTATACCTGAGGAATCCCAAAAACTTCACCAGGAAGCTCCTGGAACTAATTGAGAAGTTCAGCAGGGTGGCAGGATACACAATAAATGTGCAAAAATCAGAGGCCTTCCTATATGCCCAGAATGAAAGAAGTGAAAAAGCCTTGAGAGAAACAATCCCATTTACTATAGCCCCTAAAATAATGAAATACCTTGGTATAAACCTAACCAAGGAGGTAAAAGACCTTTACAATGAAAACTTTAAAACCCTAAAGGAAGAAATAGCAGAAGACACCAGAAGGTGGAAAGACCTCCCATGTTCCTGGATTGGTAGAATCAACATTGTAAAAATATCATCCTACCAAAGGCAATATACAAATTCAATGCTATACCAATTAAAATCCCAAAGCAATTCTTTAAAGAAATAGACCAAATAATCTCAAAATTCACATGAAGGCACAAAAGACCCAGGATGGCAAAGACAATCCTGAGTAACAAAAACACTGCTGGAGGTATTACCATACCAAACCTTAGTCTATATTACAAATCCATAGTTATAAAAACAACCTGGTACTGGCTCAAAAATAGACACACAGATCAATGGATAAGGGTTGAAGACCCAGATATAAGCCCACAAAATTACAGCCATTTGGTCTTTGACAAAGGGGCTCAAAGAATCCAATGGAAAAAGAACAGCATCTTCAACAAATGGTGCTGGCAAAACTGGATCTCCACATGCAGAAGATTAAAGCTGAACCCGTACTTGCCACCATGTACAAGACTTAATTCCAAATCGATCAAGGACCTTGATATAAGGCCAAAGACTATAAAAACCATAGTTGAAAGGATAGGGAACTCCCTTGAGCTGATTGGGCTAGGCCAACATTTCCTAAACAGACATCCAATGGCACAGCCACTGCTACCAACTCTCAACAGTTGGGACCTTGTGAAATTAAAAAGCTTCTGTTCAGATAAAGAGATTGTAACACGAGCTCAAAGGCAACCCACAGAATGGGAGAAAATCTTCACTAACCACATATCTGGTAGAGCTCTACTGTCCAGAGTGCACAAAGAACTTAGAAAACTAAACTCCAAGGGAACCAATGGCCCAATTAAAAAATGGGCCCTGAAACTTAAAAGAAACTTTACCAGGGATGAAATCAAAATGTCTAACAAATATCTTAAAAAATGCTCCACTTCCTTAGCCATCAGGGAAATGCAAATCAAAACTTCCCTGAGATATCATCTCACCCCAGTCAGGATGGCAAAAATCCACAATACAAACAACACCAAATGCTGGAGAGGATGTGGAGAGAGGGGAACTCTGCTACATTGTTGGTGGGAATGCAGGCTCATACAGCCACTCTGGCCAGCCGTCTGGAGATTCTTAAAGAAATTAAAGATTGAAATGCCATATGACCCTGTGATTCCATTTTTGGGAACAAGCCCCCTACAGTATAAATTTACCTCGATAGCACAAGCACAACCATGTTCATAGCAGCACTGTTTATAATAGCAAAGTCATGGAATCAACCCAAATGTCCAACAGTTGATGAGTGGATAAGGATACAGTGGTACAGCTATACAATGGAGTACTACTCAGACATCAAAAATGATGAATTACTGGAATTTGCTGGAAAATGGATGTCATTAGAAACAATTATATTAAGTGAAGTATCCCAAACCCAGAAAATTAAGCGCCGGATGTACTCCCTAATAGGTGGCTCCTAGTACCAAACTCACCCAGCCCACATTGAGACACTGAAAGGTAAACCTATGTAATATAGTAATTGCAAGGATTATGAACAGGAGGGATGGGGTTGGAGGGCCACACCAGACACAAGGAGAGAGAGGACCATGTTACAGCAGAGAAAATAGGCCTCCATCAAGGACTGCAAGTAAGTAATGTGACATCTGGTTAAGTTCACAGACGTTCGTTCCTGATCATGTACAACTGAGGGGGTATGATCTCACCAGAAGGGGAGGGTATATAGTCTGGCAGATAAAAATTAATCATTTTCCAAATGGGTGATTGACCCCTCCCTCACTGAGGTTTCCTACTTTTATTACATTTACCCTTGAATGTGCTATTATAACAAGACTCCAGTTTAACAGCTTTTTGTCTCTGACCAGGGGGTGACATGCAGTGCCCATCAGGATGGAGTGAAGGGCATTGCAGGAGCAGCAAAACTGCAAAAGAAAAGCAACAAACCACAATCCAGAACTTCATAGACTCTATATCAACCACATAGAACTAGGCCAGCCTAATCTCTCCCCATCCTGAAGCTCAGGAACATTTGCGGAAGAGGGGGCGGTAAGATTGTAAGAGCAAAAGGATGGGAGGAGCAATGATTTGCAAGATTCTCAACAATAGTTGGGGCCAAAGCAATCATAATGGGACTTTGCATGCCCTGTGCAATGTCCAGTGCACTGTTGCCCTCATAAAGTCTAGCATCTGTTAAGGGTACCGAGATCCCTGGAGGCAAGGGATTGACAGCCACAGTAGTGTCCCTGTGCTTAAGGGGAACATGAGAAAGGGTTCAGGGAAATGCCACTTGGTCCTTGTACGTCATCGGAGAGGAGGACCCAGAGGAGAGTTAGTCATACACAATGAAGGACTCTCTGGGAATTGGGAGGAGGCACTGGGGGATGGGGAGGGAGGGGAAGGGAAGCAGGGGGTTTGGGGGGAGGAGGAGGGAGGGAGGGAACTGGTCTACCTATTAAGTTTGTATGAGCAGAAAATAATAAAAAATGTATATATAAAAAAAAAGAAGCAGCAAAGGCCTCAAACTTGGAATCGGTTTTCCCATCTTTGTATAAAAGAATGGTGTGAGATCATTCTTAGATCTGCCCTTTATCATCATGTCTGCAGGGGAATTGGGTGATTGCTCTTATTTCTCAGTCTCTGTTTCGTTATCTTTAATCTATTAACAGCATGTGAATCTTAATCATCAAGTTGAGATGATCAATTCATTTATTGAGGTAAAATTAGGGGTGCCTATTATTTACCAATGTTGCTTCTATTTGATAGAAATGCAAGAACAATAAATGAAATAAATATAGTTTTATATTTAAAGTTAAAGGAGAAACCAGACCTCTAAGAATTTGGGGGAAAATATCTAGCCATATAAGCAAAAATTTAGAATAATCACATAAGAAAGACTTTGTTAAGTTCTATGGGATACTTGTCTAGAAAGCTGGAGTGTAAAGTATGGGAGATTCTTTGAGATGAGATTGGAAGGAGGTCTGACCTTGGGATGTAGTACTTATATTCTCTGTAAGGAACTGGGCCTGCAGTGTAGGGAAAAATATGAACAGTGTGTTATGAAGACCTTGTAGTATTTTAAGCACCTATGATAGCCTGCTTCAAACACCTATATTTTACTCTAAAGATATGAAAATATTAGTTTCCTGTTTGGGTCTTCATTTAGATATATGGTAATTCTTTAGCACTGTCAGTGATTTTTTAAAAGTTTATATCCTTTTTAATAATAAATATAGCCACTTCTATTTAGACAATCATCATGTCTGACACTATGGTTATTGATACAATGGTTAATAGGTGTTGATTACACCAGGTAGGTCACCATTACTATCATCATCATCACAATTAGATACATTTACTACACCTCAATCCCTGTTTAAAAACTCCAGGCATTGGTGCCCTAGCCCCTCATGGTACTCTAGTGCCATGGATTCTTTTCCAGCTGCCTGCTTCTCATGAGTTCTCCTAGCCCTCATGGCACTACACGTCCGGAGTCCATGAGTTCCAACCTTTTTCTTCTCTAATAAATTCTACCTTAATCCTCTACAAAAAAAAAAAAAAAAAAAAAAACTCCAGTCATTTGATTTTGGCATTCATGGTTTCATTGTGTTTAGACTTATCCATTCCTTTTCTTCAGTTTACAGTCTATGTTCCCACCAAACTAGATGACATTCAAGTTATTTGCATTATGTTACTTCTGAACATGATTTTCATACTATTTCATTTTAATTTTTTTTGTTTTATTCAATTGTGCGTGTATGTGTGTGTACACGTGTGTGTACGTATGTGTATGTGTGTGTGTGTGTGTGTAGAACCACGGACGAATTCAGGAACCACCATTGACGCCTCCACTTCCTCCTTGTTTAGTCTGCCCCAGAATTCACAGGCTCACCCCACCAGGACTGGAAACGCAGGCCGCCCGCTGACGTCTATATGTGGGGTCTAGGATCTGAACTCAGGACCGTCCGCCTGCAAGGCAGAGACTTAACCACTGAGCCACCTCTCCAGCCCACACACTATTTCATTTTAACTAAAACACTTTCTTTTATCTTTAAGGCTGAACTCAAGCAGCATTTACCTTGTGAAATATATTTGCAGATAGTCCTATTTTTGCATTTCTTACACAGTGTCAGAATCCATTAAATGCATATTTCAAATAATCAAATGAAAAAATGCCTCTATATTTATTTTAGATTATTTTTAAATCTCAGAAAATGATTGCATTTCAAAATAATAGTTAATATCATTGCATTTTCTTCATTATATGCTTCTCACTTCCCATCTTCATTTCTGTCTTCTGGACTTTTCTTCTTAGGAAATGTTATTGACAACAAAGTGATACTAAGATGCTAATTCCCAGAAGATAATCAGTAGTTTTACAGAGATCTCTCTTGACAATTCAGCTTATGTCAGTGACAAAACATCATACCCTCATGTTTATATGTGTCATTACTTTTTTCCAGTTTGTCGTAACTAGAAGCATATGAGTCATCCTGGACACCTCTTTTTTGCTGATCATGCGTACACTTTGCATGTATGTGTGTACGTGCATATGTGAAACTGTGCCACACATGCTGATCTTCATAGTCATCTTTCTCATTCTCATTCTCATTGCTGCAATTTAGAATTTTATAATTAACTTCTTTTCATACTCTCTGATATTTCTTAGATTTTCAACATTGTGGACAGTGTTATCCTATGGATTTCTGCCAAAATGCCATTTTTGGAAACAAAAATTAATTATCCTCTTGTGACATTTAAACTGCCTTATCCCCTGACCTCAATGTATTATTTCCACATCAACACTTGGTTGTCTGGGAAAGAATTCCCCAGACTTGTGTCCTGTGTTCTCCAAGTGAGTTCCTCATCTAAGATTCGTTCAAGCTGTTTATCATCTAAACCCCCCTCATCGCCACAATTTTGGCTTATATAGACTCTCTCCCAGAATATGACTGAATAATATGAATCTATAAGAGGAAGCCTATCTGGATCACAGAAGATTTTTCTCTGCTTTTTTTTGTTGTTATATGTAATTTTTGATTTAAAAGGAGATACTGATTTCTTTCTTAAACAAATTTGAATATGAAAGATTTTGTTAATGTTCATTATTTAATTTTGATTATCCAATAAAGGAGATTTGTAACTATAGAACTTTTCCAACAGAAAATAATTTAATTAATGAAACATCTCATATTTAATATCATTTCTCCTTCTTTTCTCTAATCGCTCATTTCCATTGCTCATTTTTTCCCATCTTTTCTTTCTAGATTTTTCCTAGATTCTGAGGGCAAAATATATTTTTTAAAATTTTTAATTAATAATTTATTTGGTGGTGGTGGTGGTGGTGGCGCGTGTGTGTGTTTCAGAGGGCTCCGTGTGTCTCTGTGGAAGACCAAAAGTTCATCCTGAATTGCTTCTGCCACTCTTTTGTTTTGCTCTTGGATTTCCTAGACTTTGCCTACCAGGGTCAGAAGTTCAGGCTTGTGCCATTTCTGCCTCGTGTTTTTTAAGTGAGATCCAGGATCCAAATTCAGGACCCTTTGCTTGCAAAGCAGAGTCTTAATCCCTGAGCCACCTCTCTATACCACAAATATTTTTAATAATGGCTTTAACTCTAAAATAACAGCAAAGATATATGCAAAGATGACTTTCAGCAGAAAATAATTTAAAATAAAAATGTGTATGACTACTTTATATAAACTCTAACACATTTCATCCCCATTGTTTAGAAAAATGCAACATATAAATTTAAACCTAATTATTTTATTTAAATGTCCTCTTGAATTTACTCAATTGGGGTGTTTATTGAGTACTCAATTTACTTTACACAGAACTACAAAACTGTGCTAGTTTCTGAAAATACAAAAATTGAGATGAAAATTCAATAAAAAGAAAAGATGTTGAGAAATCAGTTTAAAAAAGTGGGGCAAATGCTTTGCAGATGATCTATCTTCAGAGAATGAGATGTCAAGCTACTTAAAGTAGCCTGTGGTGTTGAGGAAGGAAAGGGGAGTGTGCTAGCTAGCTAAGTTGTCACTTTGACTGCTGAAGGATTAGCTTTTTTCTTCCTTTAAATCAAAGATTTATTATTTCAAAAGATTTAAAATAGGAGGACACATTTACAAAAAGGTGTGTAGGAAATAAAATTCCTAAACTATAAGTACAAGTGTAACGTTACTGATATCTTTTAAAATATAAAGACAGAAATAAATTTTGTGCCTTTTGTTTACTCCACTTCATCAAAAACCCAATGAAATCCATAGATACAGGCTATAAAGATCACACCACCATCCACATCTTCCAAAACAGTAAGCAGAACTCATTACCCAATTATGTACAATATCACCCTCCACCAAATTCTTGATTGTCTCTGCTGAGTTCATACCAATCTACCCATTATATGCACTTTCCTGCCATGATAATAATTACAAAATCTACCCATCTCTGTTATTCCCACAGTACAGAATTTGTGAGCTGATCCAAGCATCTCAGGCCCATCAATACACGTAACAAGCTTAAGATATATTGCAAGCTCTAAATTCAATTAAAATTCCAAGTCAAATACTCCAGACACGAATTTAATGCTAGGATCCCTATATGAAAAATAACATTGGCATTTATCTTTCTTCTTGTGATAACTTATCCAACGTCATACTTTCTAGATCTATCAATTTGCCAGTAATTCTGTAATCTAGACCTTCCTGATAACTGAGTAATATAAGATTGTGTTATATAATGGTCTTCATTGTCCTTATTTTGAAGGATAAACTTCTGTAAAGAATTATTCAGTTAAGCAAATCCCTGAGCAAGCTTGTGGGATATTACTTAATTGATGTGGAAAATCCCTGCCTTGACATAAGAAGAGATCTGGTTCAGGATTTGGACATACTTGGCATCCTTTTGGCATGCAGACATTCTGGCAAGTGAAAAAGTATGTCCTTCTCTTCGATCTTGTGTGTATATGATGTGGCCAGTTCCCTTGGCTCCTGATATTGTATGCACTTTCCTGCCATGATAATAATTACAAAATAGAATTATAAGCAAGAATAAAACTCTAGGTTGTGTGAGTCCTTCATTCTTTCTGCAATGGAAAATGAAACTAACTCACTAAGAATTGAGAGGAACATGAATATGACAGATGTTGAAGCAATAAGCAGGTCTTGTTAAAGAAGTTGATAAAAAATGAGAATTTTAATTAATGACACAATGTTAACACATTCTAAAAATGTATCACTGATGATAATACCTTGCTGTGGATACTAGATATAAAAGTGGGAAACCATATTAAGCAATCAATGGTAGGTTAGAGAGTGTTACAAAGAGTGAATGTAGGCATTCCAAACATATCCAGGAAGGAGAACATGGAGGACTTATCACTGAATCATTATGAGTAAGAATAAAGGATACTATGTTGGGATGTGTTTGTTCATATTCCAAAAATGAGGAAAAGTACTAATGAATTATATGTGGGGTTTCAGAGAAAAAGTAAAACAATAACTTTCAGTGGTTTAGCTAAAACAGTGACAGTTGTCATTAATGGAAGACAGATCAACGGAATGGAAGAAGAATCAGGTAGACAATAGCTTTAAATGGAAAGATCTAGACTCTGAGTTTGTTGAGCTATCCCTTGAGAGGAGTGACACTGGATGAGATTACTGGAATAAGTACAAAGTAATGAGGGCTCAAATGAAAGGTCATTTGTAGAGTTCTAACAGACACTGAGTTATAGTAGGAGAAGCAAAAGAAATTGTCAAAGAGCAGCCAGCCAAGGAGAACATCCAGCTTGAGAAGCCAATTAAAAACAGTTGCTTTAGCAGCAGGTGGAAAATTTCTTTACTTCTTGGAAATTACTTCTGATGACAAGTGGGAAAGGCATACCCAAAGCACCTGCTCTTTGACTGCCTCAAATTTCAGTAATGAGAAAAAGAAATGGAAAAGTTTGGATGTGACTATCCCGCTACCTATCCAAACTTTCACATTATCCTTGGGGCACATCTGTGGACTATGAAGTACTTCTTCTGCTTTTCACTCACTTCAAATGTGATTTAGGGGTGGACTCCACTGAAAGGCACATGGATGAGTTACTATCTCCATCAGTAGTAAGCTAAAGATGGGCACCAGTCAAGTGGTGCCGCTCTAGAGCAACAGACTTTCCAGCTTCATGGTCTAAGGCACCCCTGAGGTCTTGGTTTCTGAGCCTAGAATGGAGTTTTCATCAATTCATGAAATAAAGATGTACTTATTTGAAAGTATATGTGTACTGTTGATTTAAATAGCTACTTTTCTTCATATTGATTCTCTTTCATTTCAAAGAGTTTAAGAAGCAAAGTTTTATTTGCCTATTTTCAAAATAGGATTTCAGATGTCTGAGACTACCCTACTGTCAATCTCAGAAAACAGAACACGGGACTGTGATTCTAATGGAATGACAGCTAAGGTGTCATCACAACTGCTCAGATGCTTTTAAATCCTGCCACTTTTGAAAAGGCCTTGGCACAACTGTCGCTGCTGACCATCCATTGCATGGAAATGACTACTTTCAGAATGATGTTTGTTGTGGTTGTTTAAATCAATTTTATTCTAAAGATCCAGAATATTTTAATACCCATGTGGTTTAGTTAGCCAAAAGGAATGCAAGCCAACTTCTTTTTTTCCTACTCTAGAAGCTTGAAATTCTTTTAGCTTTCAACAAATTATTTTCACAGGAAAAATGTATTTTAGAGTGTACCCGTTGGTTGTTTTCTGAACCTAAACTGTGCTTTATATATTTTTACATAATTTGAATGAAAAGTTTTCAATTGTGCTCCCACATTCAAATTAGGTGGCCTTTCCTCATTTAGAATGTATGTAGCAGGAGACTGTCATTATGCAAAGGATGTGTGCATGCATAAGTAAAATGCCTTACAAAACCTGAGCAGGCGGCATCCTGGATCCATTCACAACAGAGCTTAAAAATTGCTACTTAAATTAAAGCCATCTATAATCATGGTTTTGGTTACCTAATTCTATTTAATCATCACTAACGCTTCTTATATTACTTCATTTTTGGCTTCATTAAAAGCAAATGAATATCCTGAAATATATTCTCAAGGTTGGCTATTAAAGAGAACACAGCAATTTGCAGCATCTAGAAGAAATCCATCCCTACCTATGACTGTTTCCACTTGTTATCATACTTTGGTGAAAGAAATAGATGACATGAATTGGGCAGGAAAAATGATGGGAGTAGAATTCAAAATTAGCACCTGGATTAATTAAACAAATAGTCAAAGCAAAGATGGAATTGACTGGGAACCAGATGCTTCTGCAACTTCTGTGGGGGAAAAAAACCGACACACACAAAAAATAACGATATACACAGAGTGCTAAATACGCATGTATGAATGCTTCAGCTTCACTGTGAAGCTGAAAAGAGTCAGAATGACTGTTTTCCCTTACCATTCCTAACTCAATAGTCCTGGGTTACATGGCCCAAGAATACAAGAACGTTTAAATACACCTGGACTGTCATTTTAATTTGAAACTCAGTTATTGTTCTTTTGAACAATATTTATTAGAATGCATATCTCCAATCCTTTTTTCTCCTCATGCTATATTTGAGTCTGCATTCACAGACTGAAAGGTTGTATAAATTACAGAAAATAGGAGAGACATGAAGTTTTTTTTATAGAAAAGAAAGTAGATTCTGTATGAAGAGATAATTTTATGTTTCTGTCTTTTGGTCTATAGGATAAACATCAAGAGTTCCTATACTACTATAGCAATACTTCAAAATGAGTAATAGATCTTTCGAAAGGAATGTGAAATGTAAAATCATGGATTGGGAGCAGGAGACTCAGGAGTTAAGACTTTTGCCTCTAAATCAAAAGAACCTGAGTTTGAGTCCAGAGATCCCCATATAAAAATGCACAATGAATATGGCAGTGGACTGTAATTCCTGTCCTAGAAGACAGAGCCAGGGAATCCCCAAAGTCACCCTTGGGCCTCAACAGACATGATACACACAGAGCACATGCATGTGCACATGCAAGCGTGCTCGCGTGCACACACACACACACACACACACACACACACACACACACATTTAAAAAATATAAATCTGATGCCAAGTCAAAAAAATAGCACCCATGGACTGTGTAGGGAATACTCAAGCCCCAGATCTCCATTTGTTGAACCTCGCAGTCTCAGTGTAGTGTGCCTCCTATACCAGCATAGTTCTGTGCCTATGCCAATATAGATGCCAGCCTATACCAGTAGAGTGGTAGGCTGACTCCTGTTGACTTTCCTGCAAGGGGCAGGGATGGATCTTGTCTTGTCTGGAATTGGGTTCAAGGGCAGAGATGTTTTTTACCTACTCCTTCCTATTCTTTAGAAGCTATCTAGACTTTGGTTAGCATACCTAAAGGACAAGCCCAGAGCTTTATCACTGTAATTGTATCACCACATTCCTGACCTATCAACAGCATATTCTTTCCCCACAATGTATGGGGCCTTTAGGGCCTATTAACACATCTAAGGGTTGGCAGTGCTTTACCGTTGGTGGTGGTCCCACCTATTGTTGACCTTGCACCTACAGTTTAGTTTATCACTATTGATGTCATCCCTCTGAACATGATATATAAGGGATTAAGTTTCATAATAAACTTGACTTGGTTTTTGGTTTTTCCAAGATCTGTTCTTGACCCAGCCTGATTTAATTCTTGCTGATTCCCCTCTGATACCCATCAGGATAATGAGGTAAGCATACAGGTCATGGAACTCCATAGACTGAAGACCACCCTGATCTCTAAAGTTCAGTCGTTCTTCACCCATAATGTGGATGATAGTGAGGGGCATCTCACATGAAAGCGTTGGGTACTGAGTTCTTAATTTCTTTTCCTTCAATTTAACTATTATTTAACACTTTCACATATAAACAAAATGAATTTGTGTTGTTTTCTCTTACTCTCTAATCCTATACTCTGTCTAGTTCTACTTCATACTTTCTCTTTTCTTTCTGTCTTTTTCAACTGACTTTCTACTTTGTAATGTCCCAGAAACCAAACAATGTTTAACTGAACATAAAATAAATAACACAAAAAATCCATGATGAGCAAAAAAAAAATTTTTTTTGTTTTATATTTATTGTTGTGTGTGTGTGTGTGTGTGCGCATGCACGTGCATATGTGTGTGTAAGAGGGCTCCTGGGCCTTTGTGCCTGTGGAGGAGCAAGGGTGACATTAGGAGTCAGCATGGATTGTTCTAATTCTTTATTGTTTTGCAGTGGTTCTCCCAAGTTCCACCTTCCAGGGCTGGAATTGCAAACTTCTGTTTGTATACCACATGTATTTCCATGTGGAGTCAGGGAATCTGAATTTAGGTAAGCACTGGGTTTCATCTGAATGTCTTCATAGGCAATTGCCTAACCATTTAATGGGATATGGATGCCCTCTCTCTCTCTCTCTCTCTCTCTCTCTCTCTCTCTCTCTCTCTCTCTCTCTGTCATCTATCATCTATCTATCATCTACTTTATATTCTTCACAACTTTTTTGTTAAAAGTGATACCTTTATTTTAAAATGGAGTTCAGAACTCACAGAGATGCAGAACCTGTAGTTGTCTCAGTTTACACACAGCCACACAGTACTAAGTTGCTTTTGCCACTGGTCTGGTTTCAGTTCAAGGTAATTCTTGTCTTCAGTCATGTTTCTGTTGTTCATTTGTCCTTTGGCTTTCCCTTTTTGCTTTATTTCCATCTAATCTGGAGGAATAGTACTCACTTAAACTTCATTTTTCTGTAGTATAATACATTCTCAATTGTGTATTTCCTTATTGCAGTGTTTGTGAAAATTTATTGGAATTATTTGAAAAATATATTTACTTATTGTATGTGCTTATATGTATATGTATATGTGCACATGTGTGAAGATAAGAGGATGAATTCCATCCATGTGAGGTCAGGGATCAAGTCATCAATATCAGTGACAACTGTCCTTATACATTAAGTACTTGAAGCTTAATAGCTCATCTAGCAATGTGTTTGAAGAAAAACATAATTAAAATATCTTAATTTTTCACATGCTGTAAATATTAAGCACATTCTCTTCTTAGTTACCATTTTCATCTGTTTCAAGTAGATATATTATTTTACTATTTTAGATGAGAAATCTGAATTGTAGAAATATGAAAGAATTTCTTACTACAAGATAATACAAATAAGGTGTCTGGATTTGGATCCAAGACTAGATAGATCCTAACTTTAGATTTTGTGCTGTATCATAAGGACTCAGTATTAAAGGGGGGAAACAGAGAGAAGATGAAATTCTAAAGCTAAGATTATTCTCATCTATCACAGAGACCTAAAAATCCAGATCTGGTGTATATTCTGCCTGTGAAGACAGGAAATGTAAAGCCATATAACTTGCTTACAGACATTGGTCATTTATTAATTATGGTGTAGTTTAATTGCAAAATTTCCAGATATAATCAATTAAAAGTTATTAAGTTGCTAGTAATTTTATAACTGAAGAAATGAAAACATAAATGGTTACAAAGAAAGGAAAGGAAATGTAATAGACATCTAGGTAATGTACCTTTGTCATTTGTTCTTTATTGTAGGATTTTCTACCAAGGAAATTGGTTACAATTTAATTCTTTATTAGAATCAGTTACACAACTATAATTAAATATAGAAAAAGGATAGTCTTACATGAATTCATCTGAAATAATTTTGTACTTATGAAAATCATTATATATTCTGAACTGCTTATAAAATGTATCACCTAGTCTTGTTTTGATTTGGTTACTATATATCTAGAATCTTTCTCATCACTTTTATTATTTCCACTGCTGCCTAGCTCTATAAACACACTGTGACTCCTCTGCTCCTATAAGCAATGTAAAAAACTTGGAAACTCTGAAATGCTCTAGTAAAGTTTATTCTTGAGTGCTAAACCAATGTGTTCTTTGTCTAATCTGCCATCAATTTGCTAAATTCCTACAACACAACTTGTTTTTCATGACATACCTCTTTGATATAAACCACGTTTTAGGTCTAGCTTACAATTCTCCAGGTAGTTTTAATCGCTCTTGCCATTATAGTAATATGAACATTAAATGTGGCTTATTATGACACAGTGGTCTGATGCATATCTGTGGGGTATTATTTACATGCCCATCTATCCTATTGTTGTGACTTTATGTGGGGAGAGAAAATTTTAAAAAAGCTTAGTCAAATGAATCAATTTATTATTGGATTATTACATTTAACATATAATTAAGAGATATTAGAAATATCTTGAAGATTGCAATTGGTATAAAATAAAATAAATAAATGCCTATCAATAATTTGCATTAGAAACAATGAGTATAAATAACAGAAAATGATAATGATTATATATGTGTGCATGCACACAGATACTTTAATTTCAATGAATTTTGGCATAACTAATTATACAATGTAGTGATACTATGAGATAATAGAACTTATTACTTGAAAAGGAGTCATAAATTTACTTAAACTTTATTAAGTCAAAATTAATTAGATAAGTAAATGATATAAAGCTGTAATTGTTTCATATCTTAAAATAGTAACTTCAGTATTTGTTTAAACTCTTCCTAATGCATTAGTTTTGAAAGAAAAAGGAAAATAAAACAATTTTGTGGAAATTGCTAATTTATGAGACATGATAACTTTTAGCTTATTTGCAAATTTTAAGTCTATCTTTTCATTCATGATATTTGCTAATGATATCCTAAGGTAGCTATATTAATTAAATAGATTCATAAAGTTGGGAGAAACCTGGCTTTTGAACCAGTGCTGCTATAAAAATATATTTTCAGAGTTGATTTAAAAAACTTTTAGGAAATGGCACATTAATCAACTTGACAAATCTTACAAACTACACTTTCAATTTTCCAGAATTATATATTGATTTTTAGATGGTGACTTGGAAATGAATGTTGAAGTAACTCCACAGGAGTTAAAGTTCTTTTCTACCCCCTGTGAATAGAAGGCCACACTTCAGTAGTTATGTGTCCGTTGCTGTTACACTTGACTAATAACTCTAGTAATTAACGTCCATCTAAAAACTGAACTACTGGTAACTTTCTGTCCCAGATTTCATCAATGTGTGTGCATTCCATTTGCTTTATCCTCTATCTATTGGTATCACTGAATTTCCTCACATCATGAATCCATATTTTAGGTTAGAAAATATAGTAACTGTCACCAATAAGAATGTTAGTAATTCACTTCCACAGGAAAATGACTGTTACATATGAGTTGATATTGTGACTAGTAGTTCAGTCTAGATTCTTGTTTGTAATTTATACATTAAAGCTTTGCTTATGATATGCAATAACTAAAGTGGCTTTAAGATATGAAGTTCTTAGCTAACAGTTAAAATTAAAAATGACATGTAGATGTTTAATTTCTGTATTGATTTATTAGAAATTATGTGAATATAAATGAGTTAATACAACAAACACAGATTTTTATGGTTGGAGAGATGGATTAATGGGCAAAATGTATGGCGAAACTGAATCTGGATTCCCAACATGCACATAAAACTGAGCATGGCGATGTATGTGTGTAACTCCAGCATTGGAGAGTGGCAGGTCAGATCTTGGGAATTCACTGTCCTGCCAGCCTTGCCAAATGTGTAAACTACAGGTCCAGGGAGACACTCTCTGAAACACACAAAAAATAAGGGAGAAGGAAACAGAAAGATTTGCTCAAGCCAACTTCTGACTTCCTCATGCACACATGCAGATGTGTGCACCCACAGACACATGCAGGAACACACACATGCGCATACAGACAATTTTTTTTAAAAAAAAGAAATTTTCAAAAACTGCGACTAGAATCTTTTTAGATTTCTCCCTGATGCCCTTCACATTCTTATCTTAACCAGACACAAGGGGGCCTGATCACTTTGTGAAAGCTTTACACCATTGGCTAATTTTCATCGTTAAACAAACAAGGGTGCACAAAACCAACTTTCAAAAGTAAAACATTTTCTGTTTTAATGCGGATTTCTAAGACATTAAAAATAAAAATTGGTTATGTGTCACTGGTTGTGGTGATTTTCCTTCCTATGTTTGATTCTAAAAGTATGTTCAACTTTGACCTTGTTTAAGCCTATAGTTATAAAAAGGAAAAAGAAGAAACTGTGTTGCAAATCTGATATTTTAACACAGAATTTCTATCAAGTAGACTTTAAATCTGTTTTATTTGAGATATCAGACACTTTTGGAAGAGTCTGCATATTGCACACAAAGAAATATTAGTCATATCTGGATGGCACTGAATATATTTGCTGAGTTAATGGCGGGGTAATCTTGAAGAAGGCAAATTCTACTGGCATTTTTATTTGAAAAGAACAAGGACTTGATTTCTGTTTAGAGATATGTTGAGTTGTGATTGTGAGCTGGCATGCAAGGGATGGGTTTTCACCATCTGAAATGTTTCACTCACCTCTTTTGGGGCATCAGCTACAATGAATTCAGAATAAATCATCTTGGCTTTGGAAGCAATTTTTTCTGCATTCTCTGTTTTCTTGAAGTCTTCGCAGGCAAGCCAGAACTCAACATTTTCTTCACTAAATTCTGATTTTAGAAATGTTCGAAAAGCATCTAAACCAGCTATAAAACATATAAGAAAAACTTTTGCATAAAATACAAAGCATTGACATGACCAAAATAAACACATTGCATCATATTAACACTTACCACATATTCAGCAGACATATTTATCATCCTGTTTAATGTACTATCTTCACAGTACAGTTTCTAACCTTAGAAAACTTTAGATTTGATAAGTGATCATGGGCACAAAATATTTTCATTTATATATTTTAAACTAACTCCATTAACAAAGAAGACCTGTATTTTAATTTCTTGATCTCAAAAATCTAGGTGTTATATTTTGCAGAATATTTTAAAGTTTCACTAGATAGGAAATCACATTAGTGTCTGTAGTTTAGTCTTAGTACACTGTTTAGGTAGGGAAAGTGAAATATATCAACCTGAATAAGAATATCTTTGTGACATCAATTTCTTGAAGAAACACAATTTAAAGTAAGAGAATAAGTTGTTATGGTTTGGTTTTAAAGCAGAAGGGGAAATGTTAACTATGTTTGATTTGAAGTGACTGTATTGAACAAATATGCCAATCGTGCCAGGAGTTTGCATGCTTCTCTTGTTTTGCATGCTTCTTTTCTTGTTTGTTTGGTGATGGGTAGTTTAAATTTTGTGAGTCAAAGAAATGTGTGTGGGGGAGTTTGCCACAATGTTGCTTTAAGCATTGTACTAGCACCTAACATTATCCCTTGTAAAATAGATGCATGGTGTTTTCCTCCTGCTATCCTTCCTCATGAGCATGCAACTCTTTGGCAAATTTAGGCCGAGGGCTACAAATAGACCCATTAACCAATAGGCTCATTATCTTTGTCCTGACAGAATATGAATTTAAAAATTAATAACCACAGTTGCATCTTCAAATCTGATTCCCATATATCTCACCACCTACCTTTCATAACTTTATCTAAGTATCTACCACAGTTTCTTTCTCTGACAGATATTTAATTATGTGAGCATCTGTTTGAACTCATATCTTTCTACATTCCTCATCAAACTGTACCTTGATGTTTTCCTCTTTGAATACTCTACACTTATCTGAAAAACTTAAATACTGCTAAAGATTTTGGGCTATCTATTATCAGGAGTGTGCTGTTCCTCTAGTCTCATGGCGTGTTATAAAAGATCATATGCACACTGCTCCTTTGACTAGACTGTCGTGATACTTTAAGGTTATGCTATTCCAGTTTGCCTTTTGCCTTTGGACCAGATCTGTTTATAAAGGACTGTATCTGAGATGTACTTTTGCAACTCGAGGAATTTGCCTTCCAAAACACTGGTGTATTTCTCTTTCAGCTGCCACCAGGGCCCCTCTAGGGGTGCTCAGGTCAGGTCTTCCCTCAATACAAGCTGAGACAGTTTCTCTTATAGTCTCAATGTTGGGAGTGGGGGAATCTGAGAATGGAAATTTTAGACAAGGAAAAGAGAAAATGCCTAAAATTATTAAAGGCATAGGGGCTTGTCAATATTTTACAGATTGCTTCAAAAAGAAAGCAAATGTGAAATTTGGCAAGAGAATATAGATCACTGCTTTGTAGAACAAAATCTAAAATACTTATAAAACTGGATCAAACCTGGTTTAGTATTTTTATTATTCAAAATAATGTCAAAGTATGAATTCACTGAGAAAGCTATTAGATACCAGTTACAATTCTTAGTATAAATATTTGAACTGTGGATACATTTTACAAGAATGCACAGTATAAAAATTAAATTAACTATACAAAAAGCATGACAAATTTAGGTTAACAAAGTCTTCCTAGTAACACTCAGTAAAAATACTTTCAGAATGCATCCCAAAGTTTAAACAAAATCTTCACAGAAGTTATTTTATATATTCTTTTTTACCTCTAAAAGAATACTTAGATTCATACTTGATAATATTTTATATTTGTATCATTACAGCATATGAATCTTTTTTTCTACCAGAATTTTCTGAATGCATCTCAGAAGATGAGAACCTAAAAATCGACAAGTTATTATTATTTTTCTTTGATTTCCAGTTGTTAAGAATGCTTGATCTGAACTAACAATTCATTCAATGTATACCTTAATTTAGCTTGAGGTTGATATCAGCAATCATCTGCAATTGCTCTTCTATCTTATTCTTTTTTGAGAAAGAGTGTAATCAAATCTAGAAGTTGCCTATAGGGTCATTGTGACTAGTCAACTTGCTCTTGGGAATATCTGTGTCAACCTTCTGGGGCAAGACTATGAGGCAGGCCTCCATGAATACCTAAGACATGTGAGTATAGAAGCATTGTCTCCATCTCATGGCCTCTTAGAGTCTTTCTGCAGTGTAATCCTCTTCTCTGCGCTGTCCACATGGCAACCAGTGGACTCTAAGAGGTCTTGCATAAAATTGTCTGTCCCATTGATTACACACAAACAGCAAAACTTGGAATTCAAAATTTAGTAAAAGCTGAATTTTTTACCCTTAACATCTTTCAAACATGTCTTTGTGGTATTGTGAGAATTAAGAGTACATTTAATTTTAATGTTTTAGGAATTAGTCATTATATGACAAAAAATTAACAGCATCTAAGTTGACTTAATTCAATCAAACTTTAAATATGAATAAGCAGCAGTAAATAATTCAGCATTATCATACTTGAAACTTCCCTGAGACTTTATTTACCTTATTAATTTAAATGGAAATGTCATTTGATTTAAGCACTACATTATAAATATTTCTATGTAGCTTTAGCACTATATTTCCTCCCCAAATAAACTTTAACTGCTGTAGAGCAAACCATTTACAACACATAAAAAAACTGTAAATTCATTTTTGACTTTTTGTGCAAATATTTCATATCATTATATAAAACATTTTATTTACAATTGAACATCATTTTTATATTGAACATGTTTTATAAATGTAAATATATATTTCCTTATTAGTAAATTTAAATGTTTTTATTTTCACCAAATGAGGACAATTAAGGTGAAATACATTCTATTTTGGGCTGGAGAGAAAACTCAGGCTTTAAGACTCTGCCTCGCAAGCAAAAGGACCTGAGATCAAATCCGGATTCCAAGTAAAAATTCAGGTGAAAAAACAGCAGCATGTACTTCTGGCTCTGGAAAGTGGAGCCTGGGAAATCTCAGAACTAAAAAAAAAGGATGTAAAGTAAACTAAGATAATGCTTAAAGTCACCCTTGGTCCTCCATAGATAAAACACACACACACACACACACATACACACACACACACAAATAACTAAAAATACTTTAAAAAATCCAAAATTAGTCATTAAAAATAAAATAAATTAAAAGCTTTCTATTTTAGCTAACAGGATTTCTAATACACGTGATTTATTTAAATTTTCAGTTTTTTAATCACTTGCATATTTCTATACTTTGTGGTAAAGGTAGGTTGTAATCAGGTGCATCAAAATAATAGCTTAAGAATGTGGAAAACTTCTTGCTTACCATTTGGAATTTTCCTCTTGTTTAGTCATGTATTTATGTGGGCATTAGGAAGTATATGCTTCAAGTGTTGCTCAAAACCACACTTTGTAATATATTTTCATGATGTAATTATTTACATTTAATTTTCATCTATTTACACGTAATATTGCTGGATTCTTACCTTGGTTAGCTAAAAGCGTATCCATATTTTCAGACCAAGCCATTGCTTCTGCAGTTGGTGACCTGTAGAAACAACATCTACCCTTGACAATAGCATTGTGATCTTTTTCTTCGACAACTTACTGTAATATTTGAGCTGGTTATATCTGTGGAACTACATCATTCAAATGAGTTCTATGTCATTGAAGAAATCGTGAAAAATCAATAAAAATTATATAAATGCTTTCCCAAAGTGAACAGCTATAGCAAAATGAAGTGAGATATATCAGGAAATTAGTTATGAATTTTGCCAACAGTATTTGTATTCATAAATTATTAAATGTAATAATACCATCAAAGATGTGTTAATTTTGTGAAGCAATAGTGAATATCTTCTGACTGTATTCATTGCAAGTGAAAAGTTTTGATTGTGATGATGGATGAACAATTTTCAAAAATTTTAAACCTGAATTTTCAATTTAATAATTATGGGTCATTAGTAAGTTCAGAAAAATTTAAAGATTTTTATAAGATTTTGAAGATGTTTGATCCTAGTGTTTTGAAACATGCCTATTTGATTTTGAGTCAGACCTTATACTTCTGGACTAATTTATTTAAAATGGAATCTGTGAGGACATAGTAATAACTTTTCCAAAGTAGTGAAAAATTTACTAACTTAAGTCTTCTGAAGAAGTATACATTGAGGGATTGTCTATAATGGTAATTAATCATTTTCAAGATTTAACTTTGTTATTTATATAATAATTGAATAGTCAGTTATTCCTTTTAATAAACCAAATCCTGGTGAAATAAGCTCCTATTCATAGGAAGCTTCTGATGGATAAGACCGTTGGATTATATAGCTGTCATATCCAAAATGGAAAGAGATGAAGCAATTTAAATATTTACATTAAAACAATTGACAATGAAATCAATGAAGCCTCATATATAGTCATCTTTATAAGTCTGCATTGCACATCAATGTGACAATCTTAAATACAATTGAATGAAGTTCTTGTTATATGTTTTTATTTATTGAAGCTTTCATAATTTTTGTTAGGACTGACTAAGTTTTCCAGTTATTGCAGCATCCAGTCTATTTTCATATACTGGATGAGGTTATAAGAAAGGTGACCAAGAATTAATTTTGCCACTTTCCTTTCCTTCCTCAAATTTCATTCCTTGTCTCTGGTACCCTTTACTTTTTCTCTATCCTTAATTACTAAGTTGTATTGACATAGGTCATCTAAAAGGCTATTTTGAAATATTTTTTTAGTGGATGTGCAAAAGATTTGGATCATTCTTTTTCCATCTTTCATAATTGAGTATGAGTCTAAAACCTAGATTTCATTTTATACTGAAGAGATTTTATGCATTTCACAACCTGTTACTTTGCTAACCTTGTGTTACATTTCATGTAACTCTGATATTTGACTTCATAGAAATTTTAAAGTTGTCATAAAGTCACTTGAAATGTACTCATTGCAAATAAATTCCAATCTATATACAGTAATGTGGTGGCTTCTGTACTATTCAAATTGAAAACAATTTTATGCCTATGCTATACAAAGGAACCCATGTGGGAATGAGGAAAGTCCTGAGAAACAGTATCTCAGCAAACTCAGTCCAGCTTGGACAGAAACTTCCTGATTCATATGTAAGTTCTCTATTGACAGAAGAATTATTTTCCAGCACTCTTAAACATGTCTGGTCCAAGACATTGATGAAAGGCAGGTATTAGGACTTTTGGTAGAATGGAGATAGTTGCTTTCAGAGTGCTGATTAAATATTGTGATTAAAAGCTTATTGAAACGTGATTTGTTTAGCACAAACACCCTATATTGTTTTGAGTAAGGTCAGAGAAGACAGAGTGTGAAAGTGTCTCAGGGAATCACAGAATAACAGTACTGGAGCATAGTGAGGTCAGAGACAATAGGTCCAAACACAAAGCATTGGGCAAGGAAAGGCCTTTGGATTATCTGCATTGTAAATGTATCAGCATATGCACATGGAATTTTATAGCTACACATATTCAGTATTGAAGATTATTAGAATTAGAGTTGCTAGAGTGTTCTACTATAAATCAAGAACAACAAAATATTGGTGTTGCTGTAAAGGAGTATGTTGCCTTTCAACCCTCTGACAAGAAACCCTTGGTGGTTTGTGATAAAGTTTAGATTGTTGACTGTTTGTTAAACTATTTCTCACCCAAAAGATTGAGGTTTGAATACTTAAAACCCTGAAAGGACTGACAGTGTTAGGATGTCTACTTTTCAGAAATTATTGTGTAATTATTTTAAGGGCTGATCATTATCTGTTTTCTCTTTTTTTTTTTCAAATTTGGAATTTCTTATACATTTGTAAGACTGTGGAAAGACAAATTTTGGTATTTAGTAACAAACTAAAAGCTATTTTTTATCATATCACTAAAATGCATAACAATGTACTGCTTACAATATACATGTTAAGTTTGCTGCATACCTTCTCCCATTCAACTTTGAAAATAATAGTGCCTTTCATTCTCATATTATCAATGAGAAAAAGAGTCATAAACTCTAGTAAGTGATCCAATATCCCACAGACAGAAATGAGTACAGTTAGAATTCAGACATGGATCTGTTTATAATCCTCGCTCTTTTCTTTCTTCTTTGATACATATATAAGAGTTTTCTACATCTTGGAAAATATATAATAAATAACGTGGAAATTTTTTCTAGCAATTAAATGTGGCAAATTTTGCACAAATATTTACTCTAAATAATAGTCAAATGATGGTAATTAATTACTTAATAAAGGCTCACAAAAGACAATTTTACAAATTACATAAAAAAAGTTTTTTAGTTTAGAAACACATGAGAAATATGTGTTTTGAAAATGTAGCTATAGAAACATCAGGATCCTATTACATAAAAATTAGAGAATGAGAAAGGTTAACTGATTTGACTGTGTACTGACTTGGTCGATTTTTGTAATACTGTTTTGTCATAAATAAGCTGTTAATATACTACTTCCTCATTACTTTGTCATTTCATTTGTATTCTAGTTATAATTTTAACATAGGTTTTATTTTTTTTCTTGTGTGTGTTTTCTATAAAATTCTGGTGTCTAATCAGAGTAAGTTTCCACGTGCATAATTTTGCCAGCAAAATTCACTGTGCATTTGGAGCCAAAATTGCACTTAGTATTTCATGGGGTTTTGGCTTATTTCCTGTCTGTTTTCTTCATTAAGCAAGTGTCATCAAGGCCAGCAGTACCCATATTATATGTCCAGAAAAGAGCCAGACCAGATGGGAACTGCATGAAAGCTACCAGTTATCTTGCTAATTGTGCCAGCTAGAACCAGTTGTATTGCATTAAAAATGTGAAATCCAACAACTTAGCTGTTCACACTCAATTAGCAATGTGCTGGAGAATGGAAAACTCAAGCAAGGAGTTCATGTGCCTGAGGAAGTGACAGCTGCTTCTTTACCCAGCATTTAATAACTGTAAAATTCCTCAGTAAGTATCGTTATAATAAATAATTTTAAGGAATTTATATGTATATAATATTGTTAACTCACCACTTTGTGAAACATCATATAAAGAGAGTTCAGTATTCTCCCTCTATTATTTATAACCTTTATTTAGAAAATATAAGGAATTTAGTTCAAGATGAAGCCATACATTTTTGACATTTTAGAAAAAGAAGAATCAACAGAGAAAAGAGAAACAAATCAGTAAAACAACAATTGGCATATTTATCATAAGTGAAAGAAAGAACATGTAGACTAATGAACACTCTAGTGTTGCATTTGTGCATCTTCTGACATAAAAATAGCTTTAAACGGCAACTCACTTCACTGGCATTTTTCGTTCCACTGTCTGACTGTCACAGATGAAGCCGAATTTCTTTTTCTGACTGATCTTCAGGCTGAAGGTAATGTAACAGCAGGAACATTACAGTTAGTATGCAAATACCTGTCTGCTGGTGACAAGTTGCCATTCTTTAAATCATGATATTCGCAGTCTTTTTTCATTTTGCTAAGTTTTCTTTTCTGGTCAAAACATTTAAATTTCTACCTACCAAAAAAGTCTGTGAATAAATGTGACACTTCTCTGAGTCAAGTATAGCATAACTATTTCATTTGGAAGTTTACTTGCTAAAGTTCATTTATATTCATTAAGTATGACAACTATTGTTCAATATATATCATAACATGTATTTAATATTTACCTTTAGTTCTTTCATCTCTTTGAATCATCATTTGTCTTCCTTTTTCCTTTGATTGTATAAGGAAGGCTTTATTTTTAGCACACTTGTCTTGCAAAACTACTCAAGTTTAAAAGATTTACTCACGTTGCACAAGGTTCTAGTGCATGCATTATAATTTTCCTTATAATTTGTTGTCGCCTAATACCCACGCATTTCCATATTATTTTAAAGCCAAGAATCTTAAATAATTTTATGATAATATTTCTTTACTCAGTGATGATGTTTAAAATAATCTTGCTGATATTGTTCTCAAAGTAAGACAATTTTAATGTAGTCAATATTTGACAATCCCATGTTTTGTCAAGCTTTCCTCTCCATAAACAATAGTAGCATAATAGAAGTAAAATTCTGATTCTGTTTAACTTAGTCTAAATGTCCCCAATGAGATGCTTTATAGAAATTTCAGTATGTGAATGACCCTGGAGTAGTGTATCCTTAAGCAGTGATATCATCAATTAGCGCAATGTATTCTGTCAGTTCAAGCACCATTAAGTAGAGTTCCTTTGATGTTCAAAGTTTAAACCATTAAACATTTTTGATGAGGTGAGACAATGAAGTACAAAATTTATGCATTATGTTTGAAATTAATACTTTTAAATAATAACCATATTCTCCACATATTAGGACTTGACTATTTTTGGTGAGATATTATTCAATCTTCCATAATGTTTCAATAATGGAGCTAATTACTTTCAAACCTATTTTATTTTAGAAAAAAAAGCTCTAAAAATTTAGAGAATTTTGGAGAAAAAAATTCAGCCAATTTTTTTTAAAGAAGCCAAAAATAAGATTAGTGTGCTTTAAAGTAAAAACCAAAGTTAAGTTCTTCGATTAAAAATTCTTAGACTACTTACACTGTGTAAAAACTAAGATAGGTAGCATGGGAATACAAGATTTTAATTGATCAGTATGAACTTGATAATTTAGAAAACTGACATGTTTAAGATACGAGTGGAAAGAGTAAAGAGAATGTGGGAATAAAGGCAAGTGTTTGTTCTGTAACTATGTACAATTTTATTCATCAATTAAATTAATTTAAAAAGGAAGAGTCATCAGAATCAGTTTTCAAATTTTTAACTTACAGATTAAGTGATATAAATTATACTTTTAAAACACATTTTTTTGTCAAAGCCCCATGGTTTAGGGGAACCAAACTCTGCATTCAATTTCCTAGTTTAACAAGGAGAAGTTGGTTTTTTTTTTCCTTGAGATTTTAATGAAAAGCTAAAGAAATGAAAAAGTTATAGTGCACTGACTCAAGAGTGAGAGGAGAGAAATGGGAGAGGGCAAAGGAAAGCTGAAACATGGAGCCTGGGCTGAAGGGAGGGACCATCAAAGCAACAAAGTTATACCTGACTCTGTAAATACTGTGTCCCTACTCATGGTATAGTAAAGGAAACAGGACCCTAAATATTTTTAAAGATTTATTTTTTAAACTTTATTTGTTATTTATTTTGCATGCACACACATGTGTATAGAGGACACTGTGTATTCCTGTGTATTCAAGTGTGACTACGGGAATCATCCTGGATTTTTTCTACCTCCTTTTTTGCTTAGCTCTAGGATTTTTTGGCTCTGCCCACGAAGGCCAAGAAGTGCAGGCCACCCCCAATTTTGCTTGATATGTTTACATAGGACATGGGATCCAAACTCAGGACCTTCTGCTTCTGAGGCAGAATCTTAACCCCTGAGCCATCTCTCCAGCCATAGAGATTTATTTAATGGGGTATGTAAAGAACTAATTTTGGATCAGCATAATGTAAAATTTGAATTTCTGTTTTATAAACAGAAGTGACAATTGTATTTTCTCAATGCTGCTGTGCCTGAGGTTACTGATGCAAGAGGTGCAATTTGTGAAGCAATGAGTATGACTTGTGTGGGTTTCATAAATTATTCCTGGGAACAATCCTGAAAAAGTCTGAAAGGTGTGGTGTAATGGCTGACCACTGATATGTGTGCAATCTCTCAAAGTGATTGTTTAGAAATGCAAAGTTCACTTGGATGTGTAATTCTCTGTATGCTTATTAACAAATCAATCACATTTTTTATTCATACCTCATTCCTATACATTCTTTTTTTTAACATTTTTATTATTATTTCCACTCATACAAACTCAATAGGTACACCAGTTCCCTCCTTCCCTCCCCCCAACCCCCTGCTCCACCTCCCCTCACCCCTCCCTCCCCATCCCCCAGTATCTTCCCCCCAATTCCCAGAGAGTCCTTTAATGTGCATGCCAGACTCTCCTCTGGGCCCTCCTCTCCGATGACATACAAGGACCCAGTGGCATTTCCCTGAATCCTTTCTCATGTTCCCCTTAAGCATAGGAACACTACTGTGGCTGTCAATCCCTTGCCTCCAAGGATCTTGGTGCCTTTAGCAGATGCTAGACTTTGTGAGGTCAATAATGTGTTGGACATTGGGCAGGGCATGCAAAGTCCAATTATGATTGCTTCGGCCCTAACTTGTGTGGAGTGCAAATAAGTAATGAGACACCTGGTTAAGTTCACAGATGTTCGTTCCTGATCATTTACAACTGAGAGGGTATGATCTCACCAGAAGGGGAGGGCATATAGTCTGGCAGATAAAAAGTAACCATTTTGCAAATGGGTGATTGACCCCTCCCTCACTGAGGTTTCCTACTTTTATTACATCTACCCTTGAATGTGTTCTTATAACAAGACTCCAGTTTAACAGCTTTTGTCTCTGGCCAGGGGGTGACATACAATGCCCATCAGGATGGAGTGAAGGGCATTGCAAGAGCGGCAAAACTGCAAAAGAAAATCAACAAACCAAAATCCAGAACTTCAGAGACTCTATATCAACCACCTAGAACAAGGCCAGCCTAATCTCTCCCCATCCTGAAGCTCAGGGAAATTTGCGGAAGAGGGGGCAGTGAGATTGTAAGATTAAAAGGATGGGAGGAGCAATGATTTGCAAGATACTCATTCCTATACATTCTAAATGTATGCTCTTGTGTGTTTCCTTAGAACACCAAGTCACTGATATCACAGGAATTGGTGGATTCATGTATCTAAAATTAAATAATCGAAATGAATTTAAATTGCATTATAGAATAAAAGTAAGTTATACCAATTAAAAACACCATAATTTTTTGGAGGAGTGAGTAAAAATTTGAAGCTTCACATTACAATTTCATAGGCTCTATGATCTGTTATTAGTTAGATCTTGAAGATTTCTTCTGCTTACATAGCGTGTTCTGAAAGCACAGTTGTAGCAACCATCTCACTGACTCTTGCACTCAGGACTCAAATATCTCCATCATCATTTTCTGTCTCAGCATCTGTTTCAGACTTCTCCTGAGCTAACTTTCCCTTCTTTGAGGTCTCTATAAAGAGCCCTCATGTAAAGAGCTCTGCATTCAAGAAAAGAAAAATGCAAAGCCTATAATACTGTTGGAAAATAGTCATAAAACTAAATAATATACTATTGAAAGGACATTGTCCTAGACTGTCCCTGTGTTTACCATTGCCAAAATTACTTTGCTAACTTTCTTAACCCGAGTTTTTATAGTAGAATTTCAGTAAATTGATATATAACTTGCAAAGACAAAGTATGTCTTAATAAGTTATAGTATTTACAAAAGTGTAACAGTTAGAAGATGTTTAAATTCTCCTTACATTTGAGCATATCAGTCTCTAGAGTAAAAGAGACAAGCACAGATTTCGCACATGGAGGATTGAGCCCAGATATATTGCAACATTGAACAAAGTCTTTTTAAATATTTTGTGAAAAGTTTCCATATCTTTTATTGCACAACATTAGAACAAAAATAAAAGCTATAGCATAAATTATAGTTTATTTAATTCTTTTCATGAAACCCACATTCCATTTATGGACTACTTGCCTGATTCCATTTAAGTTCTCAAAAATAAAAAAGGAAAAACCTACAAAATTCTTATTAAGCCAATCACCCATCTCCCTGAACACATAAGATTACTTTCATTTATTTTGTTCACAGCCAGTTATTTCCTCTTATTTAATAATATTGTTTTCATATTTAAAACTTTCAAACTTACAGAATTAACACTTCTGGAATGGTAAAGGCAACATGCAATTAAAACTATTCACTCTGTTGCAAGTATTGGTTAATATTTGACATGATACACAGGGATATTCAATCATTTAACTTTTTTGACAGGCTAAATGGCTTTCTCTTAATTTGTAGATTATTGCTGAAAGAATGCTCTTTCCAACATTATGAACAAGGCAGGAAGTCATCAAATAAGTGCACTGCCGGGAATCAGACAGTAGCAAATCTCCGATTAAATTTATCATTCTCCAACTACTAGAGCCTTTTAGTCTTCTGATTAGTGGTACTTGGGCTTGACTTACAGATTGGATACAGGAAATTCAGAAATGTCATACAGACATTATTTTTCAATCAATCAGGTTTTTTAGAAAATATGTTTTACATAAAGGGATGTCTAAATTGCTAACCTAGATACTATTTCAATGAATACTGTTTCCTGAACACCTGACACAAAATATATTCACTAGTTTCTTATTGGTAAGGTATATCGAAAAGCCTCAGTATGAGAACTCGTAAACCACTTTTGTAAAACATGTTTTTTTTTTGATCTGCTCCCCTCAGACACAATGATTTTTCTGCTATTTTATAACATTCAAAAATATACTTTACTGTAGAACAATTTTAGATTTACTGAAAATCATAAAGATATTGTAAAGGAGCTTACATATACCCTACCATCAGTTTTCCTAGTGTAGTTATATTTATTACTATTAATAAACTAAGATAGTTGGGGAGATGACACAGTGGGTATAGTGATTACTATGTGAGCAAGAGAATCTGAGTTTGTTTCCTTCATATTTACATTAAAAACTGGGAGCAAGAGCACACATCTATAACCCCAGCACTTTGTGGCAAAGACATGCAGATACTGGGGACTTGTTGGCCAGTCAGTCTAGCTGTATCTGTTTTTCACAGTGGTTCTTTTGTACACAAATTTAATTACCTGCTTATTTATTTTGTTTGTTTTTCTATGGATTACAGGGCTTTATGCATGCAAGGCAAGCTCTCTACCACTGAATTACATCCTCAGTCTTTGTTACTTTAGCCAACCTCTCACCGTGGACCTTACCATGAAGCCCTGCCTGGCTTTTGCTAACCTCCAGTCTCATTCTCCTCAGAGTTTGGTTTGCTGGCATGAATCAGATTAACTCTATTCTTATTCATGAAATTTCATCTAATTGGAATTCTCTGTCCATTTCTATGTCTTCTTGAAATTTTTCTAGGTATAGCTTTAAAGGGTCCTCCTTTCAGAAAACCTTCCAGGCTTCTCCAAAGAACAATACCAACAGAATTCTTCAGTAATAAGTAAAATGGTGATGGTGATTAATGACCATTCTTTGTCTTCTGTGTCTGTCCTGATAGCTTGTGAGAATCAGGTAAATACTTTTGAAAAGTATTAACTTATCCTACCACTAGCTCCCACCAACCAAAAAGCTAAAAATGTCCTCAGAATCTTTAATGGAGCATTTTCTGTATTGCTGTGTAAACTGCCTACCTGATATTTCTATCAATGCATTTGAAAAGTGTCTTGATTTATGGTTTTCTTTGTTCTGTGATTATAAAACTTTGTGTAAGGGGCTGGAGAGATGGCTCAGGGATTCAGACTACCTTGAGCAGAAGGTCCTTAGTTCTGATCCCAGAATCCACATAAAAAACACTAAGAGGAACACTTCTGACCCTGGTGGGAAGAACCTGGGAAAATATCACAGTAAAGCAAAAAGGAGGTAGGAGCAATCCAGGATTATTCCCGAAGTCATCCTTGGTCTTTCACAGGGATACACATTACCCTCTGATACATAAGCCCTCTCCACATGCTAAATAAATAAATAAATAAATAAATAAATAAATAAATAAAAACTTTGTTTAAAAAAAACTGCTACCATAGCAGAACATATGGAATTTAGGGCCATCCAAATCTGTTTGTGGATCACAGTGTCTCATATTGAGCTCTAGAATAAACTAATTCTTATTCCTTTGAAGTGAAAATTGTTATGATCTCTGTCCCAGGCACTGACAAATATACCTCACATAAAGTTTTTAATGTCATTCTTATGTGGTGTATATTGTTCTTGATACTTATGTGCAGGAACACAATTGTCTTTGTTCTCTTAATGGAGAAAGGTTTCAACACCAGACTTAACTGATTGTAAAACAAGTGCTCTTTGTTTACATGCAACTTGAACATAAGAGATTTCGTAACCTTAATGGTGAAGACATCTGTCATGAGTTTACAAGCATGGATGTGTCAAGTAGTATTCTGTTGATGTATAACATTAAATTTTTCAAGAGGACTTATCTCTTAAAATATCAGTTTAATGAACAGGGTGTTGTTTATATGTGTAGATATGGTGATAGACATCCTTTTGGAGAGAATATGAAATGCAAGTTACAAATAGGATTTCTGCAAACTGGTTAAGTGACTTTTACAGGTTTGTAACAGTGATAAAAATGTAAAGTGGATCATAATTGAGTTTCAATGAATTTTCACTTTGGTATCTAAGCAATCTTGGAAGAAAGGAATGGAGTAGAAAAAGGTGGAAGGAAAGGGATGGAACACAGTTTTTTCTAATTTAATAATCTAATTTTAAATACTTCATGCTCTTTTTTCACTTATGTGTATATGGTGTGTGTGTGTGTGAGTGTGCACATGAATGTGTGTGTGTGTGTTTGCATGTATACTGGAACACATGGGTGAGTGTGCATAACTGAATGACCTTGAGTATGTGTACTTGTGAAGGTCCAGGGGTGACTTGGAGAGTCATCCTGGATTATTCTACCTCTTTATTGCTTTGCCCTGGGGTTTCCAGGCTCTGCTTTTCAGGGTTGGAAATGTAGGTAGTTGACACTTTTGCCTGATATTTTTTTTTCATGGGATGTTGGGATTCAAACTCAGGTCTTTCTGCTTACAAGGCAAAGATTTTAACCCCTGAGCCATCTCTCCAGCCTTTATTTATTCTTGTGTGTCCAGAAAATCAATGAGTATAGGATGTAGAATCAAAGTTCAGTTCTCTAAGCTCAAATGTGTTTTCTATTCCACTTTGAGAAGGTTGTCTAAAAATATGGCCTAGATGAACAAAGACATGCAGTCCCAAAGATGGTGCTATATATGTATCTTTCTTTTCTATAAGTACAATATGTTAAAGCAGCCATATGTTAAAGTAGCTCATTTTTTTCCTCAAGATTAAATGATGTGTCTTAAGTCATACAATGTGTTTTATTTTAGTGTGTGGAGCTTTTACTTTCACGGGTTCTTGGAGAGGTATAAAGAGAATAGAAGTCTCACATGTCTATCATTTAGCTTTTCAAGTAGTTTGCAGTTTATTTAATTGTATATAGTAACCAAATAAGATATAGGTATAGGCACATCTGCTGTCGATCATTGCCTTATGGATGGATCAATTTAACTCCATATTAATCAAAAAAGCAAGTCATTCCATCACTTTGTCCCCATGCTAAGCTTTTATAGCCGACCTTTTTGCATCACCTGAAGTCTTTAATTAATTTTCATCTTTTTTTGCTTCTTCGACAGTATGATATAAATGGTGTCATAGAATATATGGAATTGTAAGACTGGTTATTTCATTAAAGACGGCCCTTGAGGTGATATACTTCTTTGTGTGTGAATAGTCATTTTTTGTTTTCATTGTAGAGTAATATTTTATCATCATGAATTTATCTATTTTCCCCTTAAGGTACACTGGTTATATAGAATTTTGACTTACTAAAAATAAAGTTTTGGGCTGGAGAGATGGCTCAGCAGTTAAGACTTCTGCCTCTCAAGCAGAAGTCCTTTGGATCTTAGATCCCACATAAAAACACCAGCCAGAAAGGGTGGCGGCCTTCACTTCCAGCTCTGGTGGGCGGAGCCTAGGAAATCCTTGAGTGGAAGCCAGAAGGACAATCCAGTATGACTCCTGTGTCCTCTGATACACATGCTATACATACAATGAATGAATAAAAAGAAAATTAAAAAAAATAAAGTTCCTGGGTATGACATTCTGCCTATAATTCCAGTCTCAGAGGCCAGGGACAGAGAATGCCCAGAGCAAGCTTTATTGGTGAACTCTGGGTTTGATTGAGAAGCTATTTTTCAAATAATAAGGTGTGAAGCGATGTAGGAAGAATCCTGACATTAAAATCCGGCTCCAAGGTGAGCATTCATGTGCACATGAAGCCCCTTACACACGTGCACTCTACATGCAAAGACTCTTAAACACCAGCACATACACCACACATGTATGTAAACGATAAAAGCAAAGCTGCTTTGAAAATACCTACAGGATTTTTGATTCCATTGCTCTGACTGTGAAGGATTGCATATGCTAAATCCTATGGTAAGAAGTCGTATGTATACATGTGGATATGATATATGTATGGAGAACATTGTTAGTTCATCTGTGCTTGACCACTTCCACAGTGATTCACTCTGCATGCCTCTGTAATATTGTGTGTATATCAGTGTTTCTATATTTCTCTAGGTATTTCCATATCAATGCTGGCTCATATTAATTAATTCTGTTCAATGGCCCAGCAATTCTTACTTCTTCACATCTTCATTGCTAGATTGTGGAATCATGATGGCTTTCCTTAGTGGCTCTTTTTCACTGATTGACAACAGAAGGCTTTATGTTCTTCACACCTGCAAAGTGTGCTTTCATCATAATTCCCTAATTCTATTTCTATTTTCACTTGTTTCCTTTTTTTTTTTTTTGCGTCTTGGATTTTCAATTTGAATAAGAGTACCCTGCATTTTTTTTTTTTGTCTTTTTATGTGCTGTCTTTTTAAAAACTGTGACTACTTGGTCTAAAATTCTGATTTAGGGAAAAGAAGCAATTGTATTATTAAACTTTTTTTATTTTCAAATGTATTTTAAAATTTTTTTATTATTTCTTTGTTTATGTGTATGATTATGTGTGCATGTATGTGTGTTTGTATGTGTGTGTGTATGTATGAGTGTGTATATATGCCTTCACATGTAAGCCATGGCCACTGTGTGGAAGTCAGGGGACAAGTTTCTCTGTTCACCTTTCTGAGGCAGGGTCTCTCTTCTGTCAGTCACTGTGTGATTTACTCCAGACTGGTCTGTGAGCTTCTGGCTGATTTCCCATTTTCCTTCCTATGTCATGGGAGGAATGCTAGGACTACAGATGCAAACCACATTTGGCTTTTTAAAGGTGTTTAAGGGACCAAACTCAGGTTATCTCACTAGTATGGTAAGCTCCTCCATTTCCCTAAGTAAGCCATCTTTTCAATCTTACTTTTGACAGAATATGGAGTCTCTTAAATTTGAAGTTTGAAAAATTATCTAATGTTTTGAATATAATTTCTTATTATATTTTTCTGACCCACACTTTTAATGTTTTATGAAATTTTATCAAACAACTCTTTCCCAACTTTGCTTTGCTTTCCTGAGGCAGGATTTTTTTCTAAGATTGACATTTTATTTTATTTTTTACATTTATGGCAGCAAGATTCGTCTGCAGTCTTTCTGTTTTCTTTGTATTTTATTTTATTATTATTATTATTTCTGCTCATACAACTTAACAGGTACACCAGTCCCCTCTCTCCATCCAACTCCCCCCACCCCCCCTTGCTCCCCCCTCCCCTCTTCTCTCTCTCCCCATCTCCCAGAGTCCCCCCCATCCCCCAAGAATCTTTTAATGTGCATGCCAAACTCTCCTCTGGGTCCTCCTCTCCCATGAGGTGCAAGGACCCAGGGGCATTTCCCAGAACCCTTTCCTGTGTTTCCCTTAAGCTTAGGAACACTACTGTGACTGTCAGTCCCTAGTCTCCAAGGATCCTAGTGCCTTTAGTCCATGCTAGACTTTGTGGGGTCAATAATGTGTTGGACATAGTGCAGGTCATGCAAAGTCCTATTATGATTGCTTCAGCCCTAACTTGTGTGGAGTATCTTGCATATCATTACTCTTCCCATCCTTGTGCTCTTACAATCTTACTGCCCCCTCTTCTGCAACTTTCCCTGAGCTTCAGGATGGGAAGAGATTAGGCTGGCCCAGTTCTAGGTGATTGATAGAGTCTCTGATGTTCTGAATTATGGTTTGTTGATTTTTTTTTTTCAGTTTTGCTGCTCCTGCAATGCCCTTGGCTCCATCCTGATGGGTATTGGATGTCACCACTTGGAGTCCTTGATGGTGGCCTATTTTCTCTGCTGTAACATGATCCCCTCTCTCCTTGTTTCTGGAGGGGCCCTCCTTCCCCATCCCTCCTGTTTATAATCTTTACAATTACTGTAGGTATTACAGAGATTTGTCTTTGAGTGTCTCTAAGTGGTTTTGATACTAGGATCCACCTATTAGGGAGTACATACAGCGCTTAATTTTCTGTGTCTGGGATACTTCACTCAATATAATTGTTTCTAATTCCAATTGAGGCAGGATTTAGCTCTGCAGCTAAAATGTCCTCCTAGTCTCTATGGCTCCCAGGCTACCCTCACCCTAAGATTCTCTGAGTGAGTGGGATTATAGGCATTGCTATATTTCCCCTAATTTGTATCTTGATTATTAGCAGTTGATAGGTTTTATTTGAGTATGACAAACTTTCTATAAAGTTTGCTTCAATGTCAATTTACATTATATACATTTGTATATATTTTAAAGGAGAATACTTTACATCAAATCACTTGGTACCCTTTGACCCAGGAACAAAAAAGACAAAAAATTGTTTAAAATTTGTATAACTACATTAAAACCCACCCTAAGCAAGTACCTGATGCACTCTTCAAAGTGGTTTAGATGCACATAGTAGACCATGCCCATCAACCACAAGTATGAACCATGATCAATAATCAATGATACATAGGCATCAATATAATACTTTATCATAATCACCCAATTAATTGCCAATAGAAGACTCAGAGATATATATATGCCTAAGTACTGTCCACTAAATTACCCTTAAACTTATGAAACTCAATATGTAAAAAACTAGTCTTGTTAGTTTCCTGTTTTTTTCTCCTTCCCCCTCTTCTATTTGTTTCTCCACCCTCTCCTTAATCTTCTCACTTGTTTGTAAATTATGTATTTAACAACTAAAGGTAAAATGTCAAAGTTTGGAAAGTTACTAACAGAGATGTCAGGTTATATTTAGAAATTTCTCATGTTGTCTATAACTCCACAAGTCTATCAATATCACCTTCATCCATGACTCAGTCTTTATTGATAGGTTCTTCCTAATTCTTTTCATTCAAATTCATGTATTTCAAGGAGTCTCTCTGAAAGTTTACATGATCTCAGAATTTTCTGTTCTAACATCATTCATATTTTGTGCGAACCTCTTACGATGACATCCAGTGTGGATTGATTCTCTAGACCATCTTCTAATATTTATCCTTAATTCTTTCAGAGTCTATCCTTTCAGAATAGCTTACACTTTATAATTCACTTTAGGAAAATAATTTTAACACAATTAAACTGAACATTAGTTGATTTCTGGATTTGATTCATCTTATCTTCATTTTCTATATTTTACTCATGCATGAAAATTTGGTCTGCATGCTTTCCTACTTCTTATCTGCAGAGCTGTAAGTTACCTCTGGCCTTTGAACTTTCATGACATCTCTAGAATTCTAATAATATTTTAACTTGTGTACTTATGATATGTGATCATGCTTTATCTCTCCTTGCAGTTTCTTATTTTATTCTTATCAGTTTTTAATTTCCCTCTTTGCCTAGCATATTACCTTATAAGTAATATCATTATCAGTTGATATATCATATTAATAATAATGCTGGATGTGAAAATATAATTCAGTAGAATACAATGAATTTGGTATTTTTTCTTGCTTGATACCTAGGGAGTGCCTTGTGTCAGTATAATTTTAACTTGCCAAGAACATATACAAAAGATAGAACTTATTGAATTATGTTGCTTTTACCTAACTAAATAAGTTCCTACATTTAATCCTACTAATTATATGGAAAAAACAAAAGATGTATGTTCTTTTTATATAGATATTGGAACTCGGGAATGATTCAGTTTTTTTTGTGCTTCCTTATCTTTGTTGGCCTCTATTTGTCTTTTTTGTTTTTTCCTTGGACATTCTAGATTAGAGAACGGAGATTTGGGGACAGTTGTACCTTAATTGTCTGATACACCTTATTTGAAAAGCATTCAATTCCTTTGTAAGCTTTAGGAAATTGCTACAAAATGCAATTCATATAATAAAAATTCCTTTAAGTCAGAGTAGCATGTGGAATTTCTTATATAAACTTTATTTTGCATATATAGCATTTTCCTTTAACAATGAACAGATACATTGAAAAATAAAACTCTACATTTCATTCTTTTCAGAAATAAACATGAAAGAATTCTAACATAAATTAAGTAGGTAAGATAAGTGTGAATATGAAGGTGGGATGATGCTCATGCTAGGCTCAGAATGCAGCTAACATGCATCCAGGGAAAATTACAAGGAAGAATTTGAATTTCATGCTCATAACAGTAATGTAAGGCCTGCATACTTTATATGTGCAGTATTTATTCTCTTGTCAGTTTATGTCACTTGAACAAGAGATAGTAAGGTTTCACCATCATTTTATGAATTTTTATTTTATTTATTCATATTATTTGATGAAGACATAATAGCAAATGGGTGAATAATTGCACTAGATAATTTATAGCCTACATCACTGTGAAACAAACTTTCCTTTAGACATTTGAAAAGAAGGCAAATTAATGGCTCATGAAAAAGTAGGAGGTGTTCTTCCAGAAATAATTTTTTCTTTCTGTTTAAGTATATTTTGCTATTTTTTTCATTTAGATACATGAATATAATGAACTCATGCCATTTTTACTCTGCAGTATCTCATCTCGTCCCCTCTCTTCTCCCATTGAAAACCTTCTTCCCAACTGGTCTCCCTCGCACTTTCACATCCTTTTTGCATGTGTGTCCCTTGAATTTCATCTGGGTTGCCAATTCAGGCTACAATAACTTCCAATTACATAGAATTATTTAATTTAATTCATATTGTAAATATATAATATTTTAATTCTGGCTTTTAAACTTCTATCAGAAAGCATATTTTGTTTAAAAGAGCTAGCATCTACATGCCAGCTAATAAATCCCTCTTTAAACTTCATGTGGCTTCTCTCATCCACTCTTTAAAGCAATACTGGGTTATTCATCCACATGTATGCATGTAATTGTTATCAATGTAAAGTTCTAGAAATCAGATTGTGGGATAGAGTTTCATGTACAATTCATACTTAAATACTTATTTGCAAAGCTGCTCATCACAAATATTTTAGCTATGTGCTTTTTAATAAAGAATATTTCTTTAAGAATTTCCAACAAGATTTTATTAAAGAATTGCTTCCTCATTTTCATATAAAAAAGTTAAATGGAATAGATATTGCCTGTTTTGTTAAGATTTGTTTCTGGAATTCCTATGTATATCTGATTTAGAAAAACACAATAGACCATAAAGAGAAATCACAATGAAGTAACTAAACATTTAATTTATAAATTAGAGAAAAGCCCACTTTTTTAAGATAAATGATAAACATTTCTTCAATTGTTATAGTTCCTATGTCACCTAATTTTTTGACTTGAGTTACTGAAAACTTCTTGGATTTTATTCATCGTTAAAGACAACCTCATTGGTGAAAAGAGAATATGATTTAAAAATAGTAAGTATACCATAAAGAATTGTAAATTCCTGATTTAATTAATTGCTACAGATGCTGAAGTCAAAGCCTTTTGTTATGAGAACTTTTCCTCAAATCATCATTTTAAACGTATTGTTGGATGCAACAGCTTTTCTATATTTACCAAATGTTCAGTCAAGTATTTAATAGGCATTTGCTTTCCAGATGGCAAATCCTTTGAAAAAATGCTTCATGTTTTCTTTATAAAAGGTAGATTTTTAAATTTTATACATCTTTTAGATTTAGCATGATTATTTATCTTTTTAGTTTCCTGTTTTCATGAATTGTTCAATCAAGGAATTGTATAATCTGCCTCTTTTGATGAATGTTTTGCTGTCAAGGCCTCTCCTAGTCTTTTGCAGTAGTTTGCTGCTCTTGTCCATGATTTGCCTATTTCACATTGCACTTGTCCTCTTTTTGATTCATTCCTTTGTCATTTGGAAACCCCTACAACCAGCTCCTAAATAAGGCCGCATTCCTGCCAAGATTTGTTCTTAATAAGCATCTTCTTCAGCCTGTGGACAATTAATTATGTATTATTTGATGCACATTGGAACAGCTTATATGTCATGACAGTCTTGCCATTTTTGAAGGAAAGAGTTGGCATTTTTGGGAAATGTAATTATAATCAGAAGAGTGAACCTGTTGTTTACCATTCTGAGCTTTAAAAATGGACTAAGGGTAGAAAGAGATTAAAACTGAGTAGAAATTTGGAATTTTCTTTTGATATCAATATTAGATTTTTCAGATACATATATTAATCTACTGTTAACATTACCATTTTATGAACAAGTGACAGGTGCAATTCATTTCCTCCTTGGTCTGTACAATGGGGATATATATTGAGATACTGCTTTTTGAAGCATGCGCCTGCAATCCTGCACTTTGAAGGGAGAGATAGGAGAACACCCACAGAGCAGCCCAGCACAGCCTGTGTTACAAGCTGAGCCTCTGTCCAACCAGGGCTACAAAGAACATCTCTATCAGCAGGAAGTTTAGGGGAGTTTCACGTATGAAAGCAAAACTGATATCAGTAGGACTGTGTTTATCTTCACCTATTAAAACTGAGAAAATTACCATCGCTTTTGAAGAGGGAGTATAATCCCTATTCTTTTTTTTAAGCACTTTTATTATTATTTCCGCTCATACAAACTTAACAGGTACACCAGTCCCCTCTCTCCCTCCACCCCTCCACTCCCCTGCTCCCCCCTCCCCTCTCCCATCCCTTTCCATCCTCCAGTGCCTCCCCCCCCAATCCCCCGAGCATCCTTTAATGTGCACGCCAAACTCTTCTCTGGGTCCTCCTCTCTGATGAGGTGCAAGGACCCAGAGGCATTTCTCAGAACCCTTTCCTGTGTTCCCCTTAAGCTTAGGAACACTACTGTGACTGTCAGTCCCTAGCCTCCAAGGATCCTAGTGCCTTTAGTCCACTTTGTGGGGTCAATAATGTGTTGGACATAGCACAGGTCATGCAAAGTCCTATTATGATTGCTTCGGCCCTAACTTGTGTGGAGTATCTTGCATATCATTACTCTTCCCATCCTTGTGCTCTTACAATCTTACCGCCCCCTCTTCCGCAATTTTCCCTGAGCTTTAGGTTGAGGAGAGATTAGGCTGGCCCAGTTCCAGGTGGTTGATATAGTCTCTGATGTTCTGAATTATAGTTGGAGCCAAGGGCATTGCAGGATCAGCAAAACCGAAAAAAAAAATCAACAAACTAATTCCTATTCTTGATTGCATAGAATTTTCTGATCCAAGATAAAGCAATCATTATGGTGAATTAAGTCATATTACTTTAATTTTAGAAGCATCTACACATGTATTTACTGCTTTTGGTTAATAAAATTATTTATCATATCATTTTAATGTCTGGAATAAAAATTGATATTTCTGTTTCTCTCAAGTGTATAAATTTATTCACTTAGGTATTAAGTTAGTAGTAACTAGTAGTGATGTTAAAATTGGAAGACATACTTTTTGAACATTTGGAAGGCTATTTAGATTCCTTCCTCTGCCAAGTAACATGGACTATACCCCACTGTTTTTCCATAGCTGCTAAAATTGTTTTAAAATAGCTTTTCTTCTTCCAACACAACAGAAAAAGGAATATCATTATTTTAATGTCATGCCCTCTATGTTTTCATTCCAGCAACAAAAAGAACATCCAAATTTGTAAGTCAATATGACCAACAGTCATTCTATATTTTTTATACTTAAGTTATAATTGCTAGATTTGTAGCTATGGAGATTAATTATTAGTCATAGAATAGCCATATTTTATCTTTTCAATATAACAAATGTGATAATCTCTTATGCAGCATATTACTCCACTTAAAAAATGAATCAACTTTTTTTTTGTTCTTCCTATAAGATCTGTTTGCGTATATTAACTCAAGAAAATAGACTATTTACAATTGGAAGGGAAGATATTCAAGCTTGCTCACCTCTGTTCTCAGAGCAATATTAACCAAATACAAGAGAGATGTTAAAGATGCTAATATTTCATCTTTATCATCACCGAATCATTTTTTATGATAACAAGTGCTGTATGTTTTTATTCATTGATGGTTTCATAAACAAATACACTGACTTTATATAATTTTAACCCCTTAGTGCTCAATCCCATTCCCCTCCTTTGCCCCTTTGCAAACCTTTCCTCCTCTCCTCCCCTCCCCTCCTCTCCTCCCCTCTTCTTCCCCCCCCCCACGTTCCTCCTTCCCCCCTCCGCCCCGCCCTCTCGTCCCCCCCCCGCCTCTCTCCTCCTCCTCCCCTCTCTCACCCTCCTCTCCCTACCCCCCCCCCACCCCCCCCCTTCCAACCCCCCCCCCCTCCCCCGTTCCCCCCCCTTATCAGCCCTCCCTCCCCTTCCCACTCCCCCCCTCCTCCCCCCCCCCCCCCTCCGCCCCCTCTCCCGCCTCCGCCCTCTCCCCCCCCCCCTCCCCCCTCCCTCCCCCACCCCCCCCCCCCTCCCCCCCCCCCCTACCCCCCTTCCCTCCTCCCATCCCCTCAACCCCCATCCCCCCCCATCCCGTCCCCTCCTCCCCTCTGACCTCTCTCCCTCTCCACCTGCCTCCCTCACAACCTCCCTCCATCTCCCGCTCCCCCCCTCCCCCCCCCCCCCCCCCCCCCCCCCCTCCCCCCCCCCCTCCCCCCCCCCCCTCCCCCCCCCTCCCTCCTCTCCTCCCCCCCCCCTCCCCCCCCCCCTCCGCCCGCCCCCCCCCCCTCCCCCCCCCTAGCCCCCCTCTCCCCCTCCCCCCTCCTCCCTCCCCTCACCCCAACTCCCCCCCCCTCCCCCGCCCACCCCCCTTACCCCCTTCACCACACTGCCCCCCCCTCCCTGTCATTCCCTCCCCCCTCTCCACTCGCCCCACCTTCCCAACCTCTCCCCCCCTTCTCACCCCCCCACCCCCCCCCTCCCTCCCACCTCCTCACTCTCCCCTCCCTTTCCCCCCCCCTCTCTCCCCCCACTTCCCTGTCTCTCTCTTCTTCGCCTCCTCCACCCCCCCATCTCCCCTCACCCTCTACCTCCCCCCACCCTTCGTCCTCCGCCCCCTTCTCTCCGCCCTCTTCCTCCCTGCCTCCACCCTCCCTCCCCCCTTCCCCCCCCCCGCCCCTCCTCCCCTCCCCCCCCCCCCCCCCACCCTCTTCTCCCACTTCACCCCCCCTCTACACCCTCTCCCCTCGTCTTCTCCTCCCCCCCCCCCCCCCCTTCCCCTCCCCCCCCCCCCCCTCCACTCTCTCTCCCCCCTCCTCCCCCTCTCCACTTCCTCTCCCTCGTCCCCTCCCCACCTCCCCCCTCCCCCCTCTCCCTCCTCCCCTCTCTCCCCCCCCCCTCCGCCACCCCCCTCCTTCCCCCTCCCCCGTCCCTGACCCCTCCTCCCTCCCCTCCTCCCCTTCCTTCCCCCCTCCTCCCCTCCTCCCCTCCCTCCTCCCCTCCCTCCTCTCCTCCCTCTTCTCCCCTCCTCCCCGACTCCCCTCTTCTCCCCTCCTCTCGCTCCCCTCCCCTCCCCTCCTCTTCTCCCCTCCCTTCCTCTCCTCCCCTCTCCCCTCCTCCCCTCCCTTCCCCTCCCCTCCCCTCCTCTCCTCCCCTCCTCTCCCCTCTTCTCCCCCCTCCCCTCCCTTCCTCTCCTCTCCTCTCCTCTCCTCTCTTCTTTTTCTGCCCCTTCCTTACTTTTCCTCTCTCCTTCTCTCCCTTCCTTTCTTCCTCCCTCCCTCCCTCTCTCTCTCTCCCTCTCTCCCTTTCTCCTTCCTTCCTCCTTCCTTCCTTCCTTCCTTCCTTCTCTCTTCCTTCCTTCCTCCTTCCTTCCTTCCTTCTTTTCCTTTCTTTCTTTCTTTCTTTCTTCTTCTTTCTTTCTTTCTTTCTTTCTTTCTTTCTCTTTCTTTCTTTCTTTCCCTTCCTTCCTTCCTTCTCTTTCTCTCTCTCTCTCTCTCTCTCTCTCTCTCTCTCTCTCTCCTCTCTCTGTCTCTCTCTCTCTTTCTCTCTTTCTTCCCTAAGTTTCCTTTGCATTACCATGGTCTGAGCACCTGTTAGAGCATGGACAATGTGTCAGTGAATGTATCACTGAAGAATATGCTTCCTTTTCCCCACCTGGCATTAATCCTCAATAGTCTGTCAGGGATGTATGTTTTGAATCATTATTCACATTTTAAGAGTTTCTTCTTCCCTGTCTACTTTCAGAAATGGCATTTAAATATAGTTTTGAGTGATTATCTTCTGTAACTAAGATATTTGATTATATGGGATTCACTTATGGACTTACTTTTGCAAGATGCCATAAAGTTTATTTTTAAATATTATTAGAAAAGATGAGTAGTATTTAACTAACATTGTTTTCTATGTATGGAGTTTTGAATGCTGAAAATTTTCAGTTATATGTGTTTGCATAGATATATACACACATATCTGTATATAAAATGTATTCTTTTATGAAATGTTTTCATTTTTCTATGTAAATTCCAAGTGAAATATAACCATTATTTCCATTTTCCCTATATAGAATTCATATTGAGGTGAAATAATATTGCTTGGAGAGCAGTAAGTCATGTTCCTGAATCTCTGTCATTCATAGACAGCCTAAGGAAATGAGAAATTATGCCTGAATATAGTCTGAAAATTAAACTGAAGTGAAAACTTATCTAATGAAAATCTGCAATCATCATATAATGTGTCATTCTTTTAGGACATGATCAACTTCATTTTAACCGAAGTGGAACTGCAGTTTATCTGTATATTTGCTTTATCAATTGTATCTTAGCTTAGAAAGGAACAATGCAGCAAAATATAAAAACTTACCTTTGGTGAAATAGTTTTAAAAAGTGCTGTATTGCTAGAAGATTGTCTTTTGAAACATTCTTTTTCATAACATTGTAAGTCTCTGTAATCACATAGAATTTAATCTCTAAACTATGTTAATAGAACTTCTATCTTCATCTTTTTCTCTTTGGAATATAGACTTCCATTTTAAGTCATCTTACTACCAACTTTGGGAGTCCGTTAAATTCACCTATAGGTCTTCATGTTTTTGAAAATTTAGTCTATAGATGTAACTTAGACCCTACTCTTGAACATCTTTTCCTTGTACCATTATATAAAATTTACTCATCAGGTTTGTTTTCCAGTAGAGGGATACTTTTATATTGTTGTGAATTCAATGTACATAGATTGTATTTTATGAAGACAGCTTCTTCTGTTTCATGCACTTTGACCACGCTGAATCTTACCAATATTCTGGACAAAAATCTATCTCATTCTATTCTGTTCATTTTCATAATTCATGACTTATTTACTTCACTTTGTCTTCCCTTTCCAGTAGGGAATGTCTGCCTGGAATTTCTGCAACAGCCCCTCAACTGCTCACCTGCCAACCAGTATCTTCTTTCCACTGGCTGAAGGCCACATCCCATAGTGCAAAAGTTTCACCTTTCCAAAAAACAAATCTGAGATTATGTCATTGCCTGACCAGATGTCATGCAAATTGATGCATTTGCCTCCATGGCCAACCTATGCAAAGGTGAAAGGAGGCAGCTGTATGTGTGAGGTAAAGTATAGTGACTTTCACTCAATCACAAATTTCTCTCTTGTAGCACAATCATTAGATGGGATATTTCTTTTTACTTTGTGTTGACTTCTGGAAATCTCTTTGAAATAAATATTTTAGTTTTTAAATAAAGACATTATTTTTTAAGTCTTTTGATTTTACATGGTAATCAACACCGATACTACCCAATACATGTAACCCCACCCTCATCTGCTTTTCTTTCCTTAATATTTTATTTTATCAATATATGTTTATCAGTACTAGAAGGGCACACCTGGAGTATTTCTGTTATTTACTGTTTTCTTTTACATTCTTCATAGTTCTTTTAATTTTTTTGTTGATTTCTTTTTCACTTTTAGAATCCAATCCAGAAAACAATAAAGTGTATTTTAAATATCAGTTTTGTGAAAATTTAGCTTAATATGCTCTCTCGGAAGGGTGAGCAGTAGGAGAAGACTTAATGAAGCTAGAGACACAGCACTATGGTGATTGTGGGTAAAGAGATCCTGTGCTCCAGGGATCTCACATTTTTTGGAGGTCCTGAGACACCAGGACTCTAGTAGCTCTTGTTTGTGAGATTTAAAAAGAGAGTCAGAAAAATAAAGACATTTTGATTTTATTTAAGAATAATACTGTTAATTACAAAGAAAATGATAGAATCACTATCAGTACAAACTCCAAAAGGGAAAATAATTAGGGAAAAATAAGAATATATGCATCGTTGACCAGATACAACAATTAAAAAGCCCTTCCCAAGGGCTTCCTTGCAAAACATTTGAATAGCCTGTTGTTCTGGGATGGCCATGGCCATTTGAGGTTTAAGGATATTAGGTTTAACAATAACAGAGTGCCTGCTACCTTCTGACTCCTAGGGCTTGTCTGTGTTCCACATGTCTGTATTTACAAATACAGTTTTCTGGCTAAGTCATTTAACAAGTACCTCAAGGAGAAAAGTCTGTATAGCTGTCTACTTCTTTGAAAGTATTAACTGTAGTCCACTGAAAGAGCAGAATATTGGATTACAGGTCTGCTTTAATTTGTACCTATGAGTACTTTATAAAAAAAACTTGCTCTGAATTCTTTAAAAATGTGAGATGTATAAGAAAATTGTTATCATGGTGTATGTGTGCATGCAATTTTGGCTTTTTCAAGTCAAATCTTTCATACTGATATACAGTGAAATAAAAAAATTACTGAAAATTATAAATGAAAATTTATCTTCTAATCTATCTTCTATCTTTTGAGTACATCATTGTGTTCATACATAAGATTAATAAGAAAATAGTTTGATTTACATGACTTTTATTTTCTTTTGTCTTTAAATTTGTTCTCATGTTCATAGAATGTATTAGCAAATAATTTATATAAAAGTAATTTAAAAGGCATAAAATAGAATCAATAAGGACTTGTTCCTTCTTATAAAGTGCCAATAACTTTCTCATTTATTTGGTTTTTTTTAGTGTTTAGTACCTAAAGTTATAATTAGAAAAGTGCACGGATCATAATGATTTTATATGAGCTGCATTTCATCAATATGTCTGGGAATTAGAAAGTCCCAAAGCCATAAAACTTCTCCCTATTTCCGATGGAAATCCAGCCCTAATATCAAATCATTATAAGTTTATTAGGCTCTTGTCATAACACTAGTTATAAATTAGATCATTTTATATTCTCAAGAATTGAAAAGTAATTAAATTGGTGGTTTCTTCAGTTGAAGAACTTATTTCTCTTAGAAATCAAGGTATATTGTTCTTCCATCTTCCAAGGGAAAGTTGGTGAAAAACTGAAGCTGAATAGAAATCTAAATGTAGCACAATAAGGTAATTATATTATGAATTTTGACTTGATTTGTACAAATGTCAGTGCATGCATTTCAAAATGTGAAGTTTCAGCCTTAGAATGTAAATATTAGGATTTTTCTTCATTAATATGTGAATTCAATTTTAAAATAAGGGTTTAATTAGGTGAATTAAAGGCAGTGAATCATGCTAATACTACCTCCCATGCTCTATATTTTTTAAAGATATGCTAGCTTAAGGCTTTATAATAGGGCATGTTGATTAGAATCTTTGTAAATCTTTCAGCACTGTAATTTAGTATTTATTGCTTTTTTGTTAATAAAGGATATAGGAATGATTAAAGTTGACCATACTTAAAAAGAACTTTTCTATGTTTCTAGTTAGTTAGCTAATTCTGATTTTATTTTGCTTCCTTTCATGATGTCCTTTTCTCTTTTCTCCAACAGAGGATGATGAAGCTACAGAAAATTAAATCAATGGTACATTAAATCATAAAATCATGATCCAAGCATCACCCATTACCATAACTCTGTTTCAGCATGCATGTGCTTTTTAACCAAAAAAATCACAACAACTTCTGCAAACAACTTTCTTGTACACTTTTTGCAGTCTCGATTTCTTCCTTCTGAGGTGTTTTGATTCTCAACTATGACACAGTTGTAACATGGAACATCTATCATGAATGCATTTTTGCAAAATACGTCTTGCTCTTTTATAGTCATGTATTTTAAGTATGTGGCAAGATGCTGCACACTTCAAAGTGTTTCTTAATGTCTTTCTGCCAGCACTATTATTTTGAAAATAACCTGTCTCTATTGCTGTGTTTCCTTTTCTTCTAAAGTAGGAGGTTTCAATTGGGCATTCCTTCCATATTTAATCTATCCTCATTGCTTTGGTTGCCAACAACCATAAGTCCAATTTGTCACCACTGTTCAGACCAAGAAGCTGAGACCTGGACAGTTAAATAGTACCTTATTAGAGTTTCATATCTCTAATTAAAGGGCTAGTGGTTTGTTGCCGGATTCCACCAAACTCTTCATATTTATTAGCCATGAATATGGTGAATAGCGTGCATATTATATTCCAAATGGGTTTTTCAAGAAGAACTATGCTAGCCTCAACTTAGAGTATAAATGTTAAACAGAATAATTCAGTAATTGAGAAAAGAATCTCAACTCCAACAGCCTCAATAAGCCACACAGCATATAGTGAAAAGATAAAAATATGATCAAAATTCAAGGGGAAAGAACGACAATATTTTCTATGTATTATGCATTGGACAGAATTTTATTTCTAGTTATTAAATTTGCTTAGCTAATATTATATAAAAATAATATTCTTCCCCAGTTTTACAAGCACTTTGAGTACTTACCCCTGTACTCCTCCTTCCTCCCTCCTTCTCATCCTCTCTCCCTTCCCTGACCATCATCTCATTCCCTCCACCCTCCTGCCTGTCTGCTTCTCTGGGCTGGTGGGTTGCTCCTGCCTTGTCTACTCTTGTGGGGGTTCAGGTTTCTGTGACATACCAAGTGGTCCCTCCTTGGGCTTCCCCACTCATTGGGGCTTCATTCATTCAGCTCTAGTCCCCAAGGTTTCCACTGCATGCAATTACCCATGATATTTTTCTAACAAATCAGAAAAATAGGTGAATAACTAACTCTAAGTGGTAGCTATGGCAAATGTTAACAAAGGTCACCCCCCATGCCCTCCCCAAAAAACATTTTCTTGCTAAACCATTTTGATTTAGTAAATTTATTGTAGAAAACAAGGACGGGCAATGTTGCTTGATTTCTCAGTTATTTGTCTAGTACTGGAAACTCACATGCGTAATTAGTAAAGGTTGAAGTGAAATTCTTAAATACTCATTCTATATGCCTGTTTTCCTTGTTTTAAATAATCTTTGGCAATAAAAGTTGAAACACACATTTTGCATGTCATTTATTTTCTGTACGAGCTGAAGAATGAGATTCCTAGGAGAACACTTTAAAATAAAATAAAATTGTAATGAGTTGAGAAATATATATATTAAAAAACGAATTTATCATTCTGGAAGTGGGCTTTATTTTCCTTATCCTTTTTGCTTTACAAATGGATGCCATGAATACCCAAAGCATTATTTTTGTCTTCATTTACTTCTAAGTGAAAACAGTCAGTATATCTTTGTAATGACTGTGCCATGCAATCATTAAATATCTATAATACGTCATGCATGGGTTACATTTTAAAAAATGCTGACTACAATAGTTATTACTCTTTGAACAGGTAATTTTCACCTAAGTTTGATCAGTGATGCTGTGATGATGAATCCATTTCAGATAGTGTACTACAATGTATTTGAGGAAAATATATACCAACACAGAAAAATATCAGCCATAATTGGGAAGTAAATTATATTTGATGCAGAAGGCTTGTCTTAAGACATATATCTTCTGTACTTCTACTGGAAAATAACTTTTGGGATACAAAAAAAATATATAAAGAAGGAACTGGCTGAGCCAAAAGTTCTGACAGATTTAGCTGTTCTGGCATGGTCAGAATGTTGTCCTTGGTGGGGGAAGGAGGTTAGCGATGCCTTGGTGGGTTGAGAGAGTCGCATATATTCACAAACCACAGAGTAAGTTATATTCTCCCAAGTTCTCAGAAGCAATTAGCAGAAATAATTATTAGCGTTACCATGAGGATGCCCTAGCTTCTTGATTTATTTTCAGATCATATTGAAAAATGTCACAGCTCTTTAACAAACCCAAAGGAATAATTCACATTTATATGTTTAACGGTTAGTTTTTTGAAATTCAATATTTAGTCATTGTCTGTTAGAATGTATTAACTTTTTAAAAGCATACTTAAATTATAGAGCTATTAATTTAACTGTTTTATATAACCATAGATATTAGATAAAAGGGAAAGAGTTGTCAGTATTTATTGTCAGAAATTTTTGTACTGGTGTAAAACAATAATAGGTGGTTAGAGGTGCATATATGCTAATATGACACATACATCAATAAATACAGAAATAACCCAATTTGTAACTAAGAATGTATGTATTAACTGTCAAATCTTATGAAGTTGCAAATTATGCATGTATAAAATATTTTTAAACATTAAGTTTCTATTGTATTTATAATTTTCAGAGCTAGTTAAAAGGACAAAATAAGAGAATGAAAAAAAGACTAATTTAAATACATATTTAAAACTGGCTGCATTTTAGAATTACTGCTGTCATAATCTCAAACACTCCTTAAGTTGTTTATATCATGTATACAAGCAGATATAAATGTAATTTTACATTAAATATGTTTTGTATGCTATTTGTGACATTTTCCTTATATTTTTCCATATGCATTATTTTATTACTTCAGAGTTTAACAACCGTCTACCTATATAATATGTCCTTGAGAAAGGTTTTATTACTTTCTTTAGCTTCTGTAATTAACAAATAAAGCCCAGAATGAGAGATGATATTTTCTTTTCCTTATAGCTCTATAATTCTTTGCATTATGTGATCTCATGTCTTGTCCTTATGTTTTCACTTTTGTGAAGTCTGATATTATTCTTTATACATTTTTCTTTGTAAATTTGAATCAGACTGCTTGGCAGAGTGTCAATTTTCTGACAATCTGTGACAATATTCTATTTTGTGAAAATTTTACCTAACGAATAGCTAGTAAAAAGTTTTTTTGATTCTAAATTTACTGAATTTGATGAATAGGAACTAATATTTGACATTTTATCTTTAAATGTCATCATTTTAATCTTTGCAGCAAGTTCATTTATATAACAAACTTTAAATGTCTTCATACTCACATAAATGTAATGCAGGGTAAATCACTTCTTTCTTGATTTCTTGATATGTCTTTCTTGGCTGAACTGATGTGAGAATCTGTGTTTCTTTGAAGAATTTCTTGTCCAAGCAGTATCTTTTCTATACTATCATGTCAACTACCATATATGATTATTTTCTTCACAGTCTTCAAATAACCACATTATTTGCTAGATCACGTTTAATTTGTAAACACCACTGAAGCCATTCCATACTCAAGATATTTAGATTTTAGTTTTAACTTGAAGGATTTTGGTGGCGTTTCTATCAAGTTGTAATAAATCACATGCAATCATAATCCTGACATGCTGAGATTTTTTTTTTAATGATTCAGTGCCTGTCCATGTCAGTGTCTTAGAGTCTTCATTTGTGAAGTCATTTATCATGTGATATGTAAATTATTATTCCAGTCAAAAATAGGAAAATTTTTACTTTGCAATTGTACTCTGACGACAGAGCTCGATTTGAGAAAAAAAATGACAAGTTATTTTTTTCTTCTGAAGGCTGTATTTGCATGGCTTTATGTGGTATAAATGTTTGCATAGGAAATTTATCATTCAATTTGCATCTGCATAACTTATTCTTTACTTTCAATGGCGAAGCTCATCTGGGGGACACTAAAATAGTTTAAAAGCTTCTGAAGCATAAACTACATCTTTATCACCTGAAGTGGATAGCGATGGGAAATTATTGAACTATGATTTTATTTTAAAAAGACTTGTCTTAATTGGAATACTAAGGTTGAAGTTGTGAAAGAAGAAGAGATAATTTCTCAGGTCAGTTGAGATTTTCTAAAATCAACAAAGTATCAGCTGCTGCAATGAGATCATCTTTAATGTCCATTCCATTTTGAACATTCAAATCCAAATCTGAACATGGGTTCTACATGATACCAATTGAAAAAATAGGAAGCAAATCCAGAATATAATAGTTCTTTCTGATTATTATTTTCATTTAAAAATGGACATTGAAGGACTAGGGTGATGACTAAGCCAGCAAAATGTTTGCTACACAATCACAAGGTCCTGATTTCATATTCCTAGCACTTACATAGAAAGTGGAACAGCTGAGGCTGGAGAGATGCTTCAGGGGTCAAGCAGAAAGTCCTGAATTCCCATCCCAGGTCTTATGTAAAAATGTCAGGTGGAAGCAGCCTCTGTCTACACTTCTGACCCTGGTGGGTGAAGCCTGAGAAATTCCAGAGCAAAGCAAAAGGAGATAGAAGCAATCCAGGATGATTCCCAAAGTCACTCTTGGATCCTCCACAGGGTCATATAGTGCCCTCTGACACACTCACACCCATCTCCCCACGCCCTATGCACACACACACACACACACACACACACACACGCACGCGCACACACACACACACACACACACACACACACACACAATAAATAAAGTTAACAAAAGGAAGTGGATCAGCCAGACATGCTGATTAGAGGATATGAGATAGGAGTATCCCTGAGGCTTGTTGCTCATTCACTCTAGCAAATCAGTGAGTTTCAGGTTCAGAGAACGAGCCTGTCTAAAAAAATAAGGTGGAAAGCTATGTAGAAAGACAACAATATAGACCTGTGGCTTCTAAACACATGTACATATGTACTTACACACACACATAAACACACTCATTTCAAGCAAAAATAAAGAAAATAAAGAATTACTAAAGTGCTGGAGTTGTAGCTAACTGGTATAAATTGCTTGCATAGCAAAGGCAAAAGTTCTAGGTACCTAGTTATCTGGGAAATAAAAAAACAATTAATTATGGCTAAGTGAGATAGTAAGATTAAAGAGAGTGACTTAGTTTTGAGTATGAAAAGAAATCTTTTGCATTTGAGAATTGATAATTTGTTCAGATAGTTTTTAGAATAATTTTTCAAACACATTGTATGCTAGTATTACATTCCCTAGATATAGTACAATGTTTTCAGAGATAATTGATGAATTATGTTAATAAGCAACTAATAATTCTTTAATAAAACTTTTGATCTAAGGCAATTGCTTAAGGATAATTTAATGACGAAAAAGGTTTGTTGTATCTACTTTGGTCCAAGACTTTGCTCATCTGCTCAGGGTGCACATCCTTGAACTAGTTATTTAGTCTTTAGAAATCATCATTCTCTACTTTTAATATACAAACAAATTACTTGAGCAAGAGCTTATTTTAAGGAGCCAATAAGATCCACTTGTGCATTCATTCACTATATTGTCTGCTGTACAGTAGATATTAACTTATGTTAGCTGTTACTACCAAGGGTAAATCTTTTTAAAGCATAAATTCCATATGAACATAAAAGTTGAATAAAATTTAGAATATGATTTGACTTATGAAAGAAACATTAAAAGGGGCACAAATGTAATTTAGAGCAATTATTAGTAATGTGGTTAAATAAAGGAGATTTCAAAATATCTTAGTTATCAAGATAAATTATTTTATTGCATGTAGAATGGTGATGGAAAAATTGTGAGACTGTAGTAATCTAATACCTGCCAAGTGAACTGGCAGAGTTTTGAAAAAGGGATGGAGAATTCTCAGCACAGGATTAGAAAGAAAGGGCACCTGAGCGATAGAATTATGCATATTTCCTACAGACACTGTATTGTGAAACTGTGATTTACTGAGTTTATAGGAAAAGCAGTCATGGAAGGAAGAACTAAAGATATGGTTGGAGGTTTCAATGGAAGCATAGTTTAGCCAGGGATATGGGTGTTGTGAGAGAAATTTTAAGGATGAATGTGGTAATATATATGAAACACTATGTTCCTTGGAAGAAAGGTTCTATAAAAACATAACATATTGCTGATTCTTAGAATGAATGGTGACGGTTGAAAGATTTTCAGACATAAGGAAAGGGCACATTCACAATCCAGTGAGAAGCAAAGGATATTGAAAATGAAAGTCAGAAACGAGGAAAGTAAGACAGTTTTAAAACTTCTTAGGAGATCTCTCTCTTTCTCTTTCTCTCTCTTTCTTCCCCACCCTCGTTTCTCCCACTCACACATACCCATTAGAATTTTAAATAAAATTTTCACAGTTTTAGTTATCCTGTATAGTAAGTTTTCTTTAATGAAATTTGTTTCTAAAATCAGGCACATGCAATTTAAATAATACAGTAGGTAAAAACATAAATTTAGGAAAAACAATATAATAAAAAGAAAAAAAACGGTGCTGCAAAGAAGCAGATTTTGTAGAGAAGCAGATTTTGAAAGGACTGGGGGATGAAGTTCAGTGGTGGAACAGGTTGCGCAGCTTGCAGGAGTTTCTGGTTTCATCCTTGGGCTCAAACTCCAGAACTACAGAAGCAAGCAAAAATAGAAGTTAAGGATAGAATTGAAATTACACATCCAAGAAGTTCAGAACAATACTTTGAGGGACAGGACTGTCGTAGAAGTGCTTTACAGAACCCTGTGGATACTGGATAAATAGCTTGCCAAAGAATTTATGACCATCATACAACACCCAAACAACATTAGAGGGTGTAGTGGGAAACAAAGTGCACTGTCCACAGTGACTCCTGAGTTGCTCAGTGGCCTATCCACAATCTTAACTAATGCAGAGGTGGTTAGAGGATGCCCTAGAAACATTGCAAATGCCAGCAACAATCTGCATCTGAATATGGTATTACTCTTCTAATTAGGCTACATTTTGTGCTGTTACTAAGTAGCATTATCAATCAGACTTTTATAGTAACTGGTACATGGATGTAGAGATGAATATCCTCTATTTTGAGAAACAGAGTTCTTAAATGCTCATGGAGAATAATTCAATTTTATACTGTTATGATAAATTGAAATAGTGTTTTGTTATGTGTTTAAAGTAAGCTTGGAAAGAACAGATTTCCTTTTACTTTTGTGGCTATGTTAAAAAAAAAAAAAAGTATTTAAAGCCTAGCCAGATTGGTTCAGAAACTTCTACATATTTAAATGCAAATAAATTAAAGATAATTTCCGACTATCCCATTAGGGTCTTTGTAGTTGGTCTTGGATTTGAGGCTTGTTTTCTTATCTGATTCTAGCAGAGACAATGAGATTGTGATTTTAACTTTGTTTATGAACCACTCCTTTAGCTCATGCTTTTCTTTCTCATGCCTCATTTGTTCAGGTACAATTAATGCATGAATTCAGTTTCAAAATGTACGTTACCTTTTCTTCAGTCTTTTCCATACCACCCAGGCTACATTCCTCCTGCATTGCACAAGTATGTCTGAGCCATTTTGAATCATGTGGATTTGAAGCCTCTCCTACAAATCCTGCGTGTTGGCTCCAGGCCTCCCTCTGATAATGACTCCTGTTCATCATTGTTCTGCGTTGGTCACATTTGTCTACCTGTTGCTTGGCTCTAGATGTCATTGTTCATTGGCATTTTAAATTAATTTATTTACAAACAAACTGGGTTTATGTCTTTGGTCTGAACCCCTCCTCCCTACTTCCTTCCTCCCCCATCCTATCCACATACCCTTCTCCTACCCTCCCCTCTCTTCATCCATCCTGTTTTGTTCCACCCCCTGCCCCCTGTCCTTTACTTGTGAGTGTCATAGGAACCCGTCAGGGGTGCCTGTGTTGTTAAGGGAGTCAGATTTCTGATGAACTTTATGTAGCTCTTCAGCGGGTAAAGTTGTAAGGGGGAGATTCCTCTTCCTGCCCCTGAGACAATCTCTGAGAGCAGCTGTTTCTTCTAAGATCTTAGATAGTTCTTGGGGAAATGTTGGTAAGTGGGTGTGGGGGGGTGTAAGATTCTAACAGCCTGAAAGTAGGATGTACTCCTGACCAACATACTCCAGCCAAGACAGGTAATTGCAGGAGAACTTAAATGGTTCCTTTACATTTGCTTCAACTTCCTCCATAATCTTCCTTCCATGGTCATTCCTGTGATTTTACTACATGTCCTGACATGATTAGATTTCAAAGGTCTTACCTGACCAGTTCATTGACACAGCTGGCACGCAATGGACCGATCCCTCATCTGAAATTATCTTTATCTCCCTTTGCACCTTATTTTGTTCATAACGTGAAAAATAACAATAGTCCATGCTTACACTTTGTACTACTTATTTTTTCCTCCCTTTTTAAAATTATAAACTCCAGGTAAACAGCGATTTCCTTATGTGCTGTTTACTTTTATATAATGGTTCCTAACACTGCTTGCAACGTGTTGAGATAATTAAAGATCTTTTTGAGTGTATGCATGAATAATTTCGCCCCCAGAGGTTTGCTGATGTAAAGGTACAGCCATCATGCACTATGCCTTGAAGCTACTGGGACAACTCGGGTTAAGAGTCATAGAGGTCAGTCTTGGTACAAGAGGAAAGTAAGAGAGAGATTAAGTAAGAAACACTTGAGTACGTTCATGTGTGCAAGACATAAAAAGTCTTATCCGATTTTCCTTTTTTTTAAAATAAGGATCAAAGCTGAACTCAACTAAACTTTCCCAATATACATCAAACTCTAAACTTGTTTTAAAATTAGGTGTTTCATTTTTGCAATAACAAAATTGATTTTATTTCTAAATTTGTAATCTTCATATAGATTACCTGTACTTCTCCTGCAGTAGGATCATAGACTCCTGTCTGCATGTCTGATTGGAGGCTATATTTTGATAATTGGGTTTCAAGCACCTAGCTTTAGTAATCAGGGTACTTTATTTTAAATAATCAGGATCTCATTTAACTTCACTGTAGCTAAAGCTTATCTAAACAGTTAATTTTGAACAAATATAGTACTCAAATTCAAGCAGTTGAATAGAACCCCATCCACTTTTGTAGATTAAATAAACCATGTCTGTTTATTTTTGCCAATAGATGTCAGTGGTAGACTGCATTGGTGAAATCACTAGCATGTTTGCTCTATGCCACTGGTAGCAGACTAACGTCTAGTTTCCTCATCCCTTAAATTATCTTTTTGAAATTTCACCTTGAGAAGCAATACATATTTTAGCATGATAAAATTAACAAAAGGAAATCTTAATAAATTCTCTACTAACAATATTAAAATATACAGGTGCTCTAGGAAATATCCAACTAATTAAAATGGTTGGTTTAAATATTTCTTCAGTTATACAATGTAAAAATAAAAGGGAAATATAAAAATATGCATGTATATCTGCTTATCAATTTATTTTTCTATTTATCTTGAAACAGGTCTCAAGGAGCCTTTGGGTGGGTTGCAAGACTGCCATGTAGCTGAGAATGACCTTGAACTTCTGACTGTCCTGTCTTTGCTAATTTAATGCTGGTTTGCAGACATGAACCATCTGGATGCTTAATACAGTTTTGGGCATTTAACCTAGGACTCTGTAAATGTTTCACCAAATGAACTACTTTCCTGACTAAGAAAGCTTGCAAATAAGAATTATTTTTTTATTCTATGTGGTTGTATGGCCATTACTTTTTTCCTATTAAGGATAATTACAAACATTACATTTACTATAAACTATTCTCATTCTAAGGATCTTAAGCACTTGCAACAAAGTACAATTGATTTTATTTCTAGATTTATTATTTAATATTTTTCTCTGCTCTGTGGCTTTCTTTAATGATATTTTAGAATTGATTTTAAAATAAATAGGCAATTATGCATTTACTTAGATAATAGTTTCAAAACAACTGCAAACTGTTCTTCAGATTTCAAGAATGAGAAACTGCTTCTCTTTTTCATAAGTAGGAAACTAACAAAACTCAGATTTTTCAACAACTTCTTATTTGCAATTGTTTCCTATAAAACTGCCATTATTATGGTAAATAAAATATTGAGACATCATTTTAATTTATTTGTTATGTTATTTATGTTATTATGTCTTTGAGACATAACCTCATATAGCTTAGACTATCCTCCAATATTATATAAATTGAAATAAACCTAGATTTCTGAATCTTCTACTTTCACTTCCATATGCTAGGATTACAAGCATGTGTCTCCACACCAAATTTGAGGCAATATATATAGAAATATATATAAGGAATTTGTATAATATTATTGAAATATATGCAATCATTTATTCATTAGCTCACCACATATTTATTGCTCACCACATATTTATTGAATTCCTACTACATGTCAGGATTTGACAAAATTTAACAAGTCATGAAATTGAAGAAAACATTTGCAATATTTAATAAACAGGGTATGGGCATAGAGAAAACATAAGAAATGTATATAAAATGAAAGATATTTTTATAAGATATTTTATAAGATATGTATAGATGGTAAAGATGAGATAAGGAAGCATACTTTATTACAAATTATATTATATGATCAATAGAGATATTAAGGATTAGTCCTTTGAGAAATAAGTATCAGAACCATTACATTTACCACAGTCTAAATTTAAACATCAAATATAGGTAAGACTGCAACAATTGAAACAATAGTATCTCTCTCTCTCTCTCTCTCTCTCTCTCTCTCTCTCTCTCTCTCTCTCTTTCCTCTAACTGAACTATAGCCTCAGTCCTAGATTTTCAATACAGGGTCTCATTGTGTATCTTTGATTGACTCTGAAGTTGCTATACAGTTCAGGATGGTTCCAATATTTGATCACCTTATCTCCAGCTCTCATTTGTGCACCAACATGTTGGACAGAAATTTTCACCTTCTGATGGTAGTGCAGAAGGTTGTAATCATTTTGGAAGGCTGGTTAGAAATATACTTTAAATATGAACATTTACAAACCTTTGTACTTGGACAATTATGTGCATGCACATGTGTTCCATAAGATCGCTAATTGAATGTCCTAGCAATATAAACAAGTCACGTATTCATTTACAAAATAAAGAGTGGTTTATTGTAGGATATTCATACAAACATATTGTATAATCATAGAGAATAAAGGATCTGCTGCATGCAACGATACAGATGGATCTCAGAAAAACACTGAGTGAAAGTTAGTTGTGAATGAATGTGTATAATTTAAATCATTTTATGCTCTCAAAAGCATAAAATTAACTCATGGAGCAGAAATAGTACTAAAAGAGTGATTGAAATGTGTTCTAAGCAAGTCTTCTAGAAAATGATAAACTTCTTTCTTTGACCTGGTATTTTTCACTTACAATAGGGCTGTGACTTCATAAGACATTTTTTTTTTATTTATTCAATTGTGCGCATGTATGTGTGTGTGTGTGTGCATGTATGCGTGTATGTGTGTGTAGAACCACGGACGAATTTGGGAACCAACATGGACCGCCTCCACCACCTCCTTGTTTACTCTGCCCGGGGATTCACCGGCTCCACCCTACCAGGACCAGAAACGCAGGCCGCCCCCGCCTCCGCCCAACGTCTATAGGTGGGGTCTAGGATCCACACTCAGGACCCTCTGCCCACAAGGCAGAGGCTTAACCCCTGAGCCACCTTTCCAGCCCCATAAGACATTTCTTGATCTTACAGCAATCATCTTTGACTTGCACATTCAGGAGGCTAGGACAAGAGGGTTCAAGACCAACCTCAGTTACAGAGTGAGATCATGACTCCAAAAATAAAAATCTGATTTGTTCACTTCCTGTGTATTTGCCATACTTCAATGAAGCACTTACTTGAAAATTAACAATTTCATCATTTAAAAGACATAGTTGACTAATCCAGATATAAGATTCTAGAGTTTTTTCACAAGATATAGATAGAAATGGTCTTTTAAATAACATCTACAAAATGATATCAGGTGAAGTGAACAATTGTAGAAAAGGAAGAAGAAGTGAGATACTAATATCTGCAATCCTATTGCATCAGCATTAACTTGCAAAACTTAGTTCTGAAGTCCCTGGAAACTACAATCATAGGAAAGGCTTGATGGAATATGACATATTGTGCTTTGCTGTAAAGCAGACAAAAGAAACAACAAACATTTTGCAGAAACAGTAATACATTTTCCATGTTTTTAGTGTAATAATCATTTTGTAGCATAATAGTTTGATTTTTACCATTTAGGATATATAATATGTAATATATACATGTATTTAAATCTGAAATTATACTATGAAGCATTTATATAATGTATAGCTTATATAATAAATTTTAAAATTTGTTTGTATTCACAAATAATTGTATTCATGTGCTAAATATGACATTATGGATATGCATACATTATTTATTGTAGAATAACAAATCAAGCTATTGTACACGTTACTTCAAAAAATTTTGTTTTTTGAATATCTCAAATATATTATCTCAGTAATTTTAAAGTATACACTTTTATTTGTTGAAATAACTATACTGTACAACAGATCTCAAAATCTTATTACAAATTTTTAGCTGAAAAGTTGGTCTTTGATCCCTCTACTATACTATTTCTAACTGTAAAGCAGACAAAAGAAACAACAAACATTTTGCAGAAACAGTAATACATTTTCCATGTTTTTAGTGTAATAATCATTTTGTAGCATAATAGTTTGATTTTTACCAATCTATTATCTTGTTGCTGTAATTTTAACTTTTCTAGGTTCTTTTCTCTTATGTCTTTATCTAGTTTCACTGGATATGATACCCTTCAAGCTTATCACATTGTGGCAAATTATAGACTCTCCTTGCTTGTTAAGACTGAGTGATATTCCCTTGTGTGCACCTGTGACTTTTTCTTTATTATGCGTGCTTGATAGTCAAGTTGAAGCCATAGCTCCATATTGTGAACAATGTCTGAATGATATTTAAGGAAGGTTATCTTTTTAATATGCTGGCATGAATTATTTCATAACATGTTGCTCAGAAGTGCAATTGCTATATATTTTTATTTTCCTTTGATTGAGATTTGATCTGCAAAAAGGAACTATGTTGAACTTTCACTTCTCTGATCTTCCCTCTCAAATTGTTCAATGTGTTGGAAAAATCCATTCATCTCTATTACTTCTATCAGTTCTATGGAACTGACCCATAGATATGTGGTACCCACAGTTTGGGTGGGTCTTCCTGTCTCAAATTAAACTAACCCAGAACCTCTTTCATAGATATGTCTGAATTTTGTCTCTTAAGGTTATTCTAGAGTCTGTAAAGCTGCCAATTAATATTAAACATCACAATTCTGAATATTCTCTCTTTTAATATTATCTTAAATATGAAACACACTAAAATTTTTTTTTCTCTTCTTTATTTTCTTGGCTTCAGAGTTGCTCATTCCTCTTCTTGTTTCATCTATTTTACAATGAATGCCTTTCACCATCCTTTTAATTTTATTTAGTATGCGCTTCAGCTGATAGATTTCTGTTTAATTTTTAAATTGCTTTTGTCTCTGTTAAGCTTCTTTGCTCTTAAAATGAATTGCTTCTCTGTGTTCTTTTCAGTGATGAGTTTTAAATCCTTCAGCCGAAACCTCTTCTACACTGTCTATTGGCTCCTGACTACTCAGTTTCTGGTGCTTGGCTTTGATCAGTTGGTCAGGTTTTGGTTCCTGCACAGAGATTGTTGCATATTGACATGCAGCATTATCTAGTCCTCTACAGTATGGTGTTGAAAGTTTAATATTTATTTTAGTCTTCCTAATGTGCTTCAGTTTGTGCCTGGTATTCCTAAAATTCTAAGTGACTGCTTCTTTTCTTTCAGCCTAGTTACTTCCATTATTTAACTAGTAAACTGGTCCCAATCTAAGTCTATCTTTGTTTGAATCCATAGTTGGAACTTTTCAATGATAGATATCTATCGAAGCCTAATTTTGTTCTAAATCTACAGTTATTGCGTAGTTGAGCAGGTACTTGGTTCACCTAAAGAAAGGAATCTGGTCCTGGAAGCTTGTCTCTGTTGGTAGAGTATACCGAGGCAACTCATGGACAGGTATTTTGGATTCTTCCTGACTCCTTACTGAATCACAGTGGAGGGACCTATCCTAGGTTCCTAAATCACATTTATGGGAAATATTGTTGGAATGATGTGCCACACTCTGATTCCACAACCTGCAAGGTGAAGGCCTGGACAATTCCATCTCCCTTTCATAAGTAGGCAGTATGTTTCCTTATATTTCTTGGATTCGGAGTGAGGAATGACACAAGCTTTTTTTCCTGTTTTCCTCAATGAGGTTTTCTTATTATTATGAGAAGGTCAAGCACTCCTGCTTTTCACATGACTTCCTTAGCTCTTGTGGAGGTAGCCTGGCACATTTATAGTTGTTTAACTTGGTATCTTTGAAGGGAACAATGTTGGAGCTCTCTAAGCCACTATCTTGCTCTGCCTGTAATTCTTTACCTTCAATTTCCTGTAGCTATCCCATTTCTATCATGGAGTACAACTGAAATAATCCAAACTCTCTGTAAAGTAATATTTCTTAGAGGAATATGCAAAAGATATCCCTGTCCTTACTTTTTCAACAATACTATGAAAAGAAATACTATTAATTCTACAAATGCTTATAGGTTATTTTGTTTTGTGTGCTAACCAGATGAAAAGATAATAAATAAGAATAGAATCCTTCATGTAAGACATAAATTTTAAAATGATGTCCTAATGGACATTTTTCCATGCTCCCTTTATAATAGCATAACATTCACTCAATATTGCCCACATTAAGTGTCTACTTCATTTCTGTCATTTTGCTTTCAGCATATCATTTGCTTAATGCTACATTTAAAATAATGGAAAGCAAACAATTGAGCAATTGAAGCTTAATGATATCCATATTATCTCTTCCCTATTTGTTAGGTGTTCCTTTTTTCTCTTTCTTTTTTTTTTTTTTTGAGACCCAAGAGAGAGTTTATTTAGAGTTAAGGCCCTGCCATGATTACATAGCAAGTAGATGAAGAGAAGAGGGGCATGTGAGAGACCTGAGAACTTGGAGAGCAGAAGAGAGACAATTGTTGGGTTTTTCAAACTTGATATCCTTTCTTCATTTTCCAAAGAGAGGTACTCCTCTGTGGAAGAGAATATAATAATGGTAAAAAGAAAAAAAAATTAAATCTACAGGAAACAGGAACAAGAAGCGTTTAAAACTCTAGCAAAAAGTGGTAGACAATCAGCCACCCAGAGGAGGCTCAACACATCCCCTCCTCCAAATAGTTTTCTGGAATTTCCCCTTCCCTGAAATGTCCCTTGGGCAAAGTTTAATTCAGGTCTAAGATATGTGAGAGTTCTGCCAGAAACAGGAGTGCTGGGCAGGGAAAGGTAGGATTGTAAAACACCAAAACTGCTTTATCTTGCTTCTGTGAACAACTCTTCAGCTCTTATGCCTTCAGGTCTGCACTTATGGGTTTCCTTTGTCACTTACCCTTACAGGCTTGCAGGTGTCTCCCTTTTCTCCCCTTTGGGGACTTGAACATCCTCTTTGTCTAATTATTGCCCTTTCAGTTCTTAAACACATTGAGGTTCCACACTGAATTCACATGTGGGTCCCGGTATACCAGTTTTTTCCCCAATAAAGACTTCTTCCTTTGATAAATTTTTAATTTATGGTTAGTGGTGAATGTCTGAGTGACCCTGAACCCATAACATCCTCCTCATATAACATTCTTTATAAAGGCCTAGAATACCAATGCTTCTTCAGCATCACCTTGAATGCTTTGACTAACTCTATGTACAATTTCTATATTACTAAGACCAATCATCTTATAAGTGCTCTTCGTAAAAATTTCAGAATAACAGCTTGAAATATTCTACTAGTGAAAATCTAGAAGAGATAAGACAAAACTTGAAAAAAAATTTCCCATCAGACAGAGGCTGTTATTTCAGTTGATAGCATAGAGAATGGATTCAGCATTCATTTTCTTAGTTTTGTCCACTGAAAAGCTGAATATGTAGTTATATGTCATGGACTAAAGCTGCTTCTGCATGACTTGGTGAAGAAGAGTGAGAATAAATAAAAATAAGCTATTCCAAAGAGAGAAGAACATTAGAAATTAGAAAATTATAGAGAAAAAGATAAGTGTCTTTCTTTCAAAGAGTCCTAAAAGAATAGTACCCCTGTCAGGAAAGTGGAAGCAAAAAACAGAAAAAAAAATTCAAGCAAATCTGAGGGAACAAGAAGTAAGAATTCTACTTATAAAAACTACTTTGCAGATTTAGGGAAGACAGTGATTCCTTTGGCAAAACGGATCAGTAGTGAAAAGGAGGAGTGTTCTGTCACTGTACTAGAGGAGCAGGACTGGGACACTATCTTAAGAACAACCTACTGTTTTTGAGCAGGCTAACCTGGGTGCCTGCAAACAGGGAACGACTGGGAGACAGAGAATCTGAATTCAATCTGCCAATACCTTAGGATAAGAGGCAGCCCTGGGAGGCAGCTGGAGCCACGGTCTGACAAACAAAGCAGTGCAGGTGGCCTGATGCTTAAGTCAGACAGTGAAGTCTTAGGGAAATGCAGCCTTTGCCCTTGGTTGCCAGGAAAGGATCTCACCTGACAATGACCCTGGGATCTGATCACCCCGAGCCTAAATTCAGTGGGTTTTCATTTTTAAAGCTATGTTCTACTTACTTTTCTGCTTACTGTGAGACAGCACTCAGACACAGGAAGAAAGGGAGGAATAATTATTTATTTTGCTTACATTTCCAGAGGGAATAGAGTCCATTTTGGCAAGAATCACATGACATGATTGAAGTCAGAAACAGTAGACTGATTTAGAGCACCACAGTTCTAATGTTGTAGGGTAACTCTCTAGGAATTTGTAAGTATCCAGGTTCTTGTATTTGTATTTAGAGTTGAAGTTTGAAATCAGAACACACATAGAGGATTAAGGCAGAGTTTATTAGAGGAGAGGAAGAATGGAAATCAAAGACTCTAGACATGAAGTATCATGGAGAGGCTATGGTGCCCTGGATAACTCACGGACTCCAGGCATGGAATCCATGAGTGGGATCGGGTTGGAAAAGAACTCATGGACTCCAGACATGAAGTGCCATGAGGCGCAGGCATCAAAGACAGTTGTCAAGGTGTATTTATGTACTTAGGCAAGCCCAGGAAAAATGGCTTTCCTCATTAGTTAACTCATATCTGGGCCCAACCCAGTTGATCTTGTGCCCACCTCAAGGTGGAGCAGTTTCTTTTGATGGACTTAGCTTATCTGCTATGGAGAACTAATCTTCATATCCTTTCATAAGCAAAGAGTTGGGGAAGTGGACCTCCTTACCTCTTGTGGAAGATTAGAGTCAGTTTTTCCCTATCTGAAAGGGGTATTCCTGCAGGATAATCCAGCAGGTGGGGATGACTTTCCAGAATCTTGAGAGATCTTCTAAGCATGGCTGCTTTAAAGATGCCAAACTAAGAAAGAGAGAGAAAGAAAGCCAGAGGAGGCAGGCAAGGCTATTAAATCTCAAGACCAATCCTTCTGAAAGCAAGGCTCTATATCTTAAAGGTGTCACAACCTTTCCAATACACCAGCAATGGAATCATATGCATAAGTCTGTGTCATATTCAAGTAAAGACAAATTATATTATTTATTTACTATCTTTACAGAAAGAGAAAGAGAGAGAGAAAGAAAGAAAGAAAAAAAGAAAGGAAGGAAGGAAGGAAGGAAGGAAGAAGAAGAAGGAAGGAAGGAAGGAAGGAAGGAAGGAAGGAAAAGAAAGAAAGAAAGAAAAAAGAAAGGAAGGGAAAAAGAAAGAAAAAGAAAAAAAGGAAGGAAAAAAGAAAGAAAGGAAGGAAGGTAAGAAGGAAGGAAAGAAGAAAGGGAGAAAGGAAGAAAGAAGAAAGAAAGAAAGAAAGAAAGAAAGAAAGAAAGAAAGAAAGAAAGAAAGAAAAGGAAGGAAGGAAGGAAGGAAGGAAGGAAGGAAGGAAGGAAGGAAGGAAGGAAGGAAGGAAGGATGGAAGGAAAAATATAACAAAAGAGAGAAGGTCTGTGCACCATATCACACACAGGGAGGTCAGAGCATAAATGTTGAAAGTCAGTTCTCTTTTCTATCATGTGGGCTCAATGGATAAATTTCAAGCCTCAATGTTTATCCATAGGCACATTCTTACTGGGAAGAAACCAAACCATCACTATCTGTAGATGGTCTGAGTCTATGGCCACAAATCTTTATAAACATTCACTGGAAAAGTCATAGACTCTTATAATCACTTTCTTCACAAGTAAAGTACAAAAATCCACATACAGAAAACAACATCCTTTGTATATGCCTATAATAAAAGGAAATGAAGAGGCAAATACCCATTCAAAGTAAAGAAAAAAAACTGTCTTATCAAAAACCAAGGAGGTGAGAGACCGCTACAGTATAAGTAAATTGAGGAAGATATGAGAAATGTCTTCCCATAGTTATAGTTTGGAAGAATGTTTATATTATTAAGAGTAATCTACAGATTCAATGAAATCTCCCAGAGTATATTCATCCCGTCACTATAAAAATTCATCTTAAAATTCACTTAGAAGTGCAAATGACCCAAATAGCCAAAGTAATCATAAAGAGCTAGGCTAGGAATATCACTATAGTGTTTACAAACTATATTACAGAGCCATGGTGACAGTAAGAGCATGGTAATATAAAAGCACATATTTAGAACCATAGAGTGTAGTAGAAGTAAACCAAAACAGCTGCAACCATTTAATTTTTGACAAAGAGTGTCAAAAACATACACTTAAAACGATAGTCTTTTTGACAATTAGTTCTTGTAAAATTAGATTAGTAGATATATATGGGTGAAACTCAACCCATATCCTCAGTCCTAAATAAAAACAAATCAAAACAAAATCAAAAAAACCCTGAAAATAGATCAAAGACCTTAACTGTAAAACCTGAAACTTCGAAACTACTTGAGGAAAACATACATTATTATCTAGTATTTATGAAGAACTTTAAAAAACTGAGCACTTAAAAATACAATCAATGAACAGATTAATGAATTAATGTGTCTCTCAAAGGAAATACAATTAGCTGATACCTATTTGAAAAAGTGTTCAACATCTTTAGCCATCAGAAAAATGCAAGTTGAAATAACGCTGGAGAGATGGTTTAGTTCATAATGTACTTGCCTTATAATCATGAATAACCAACGTTGTATCTTCAGAATTCATGCAAAAGCATGGTACGATGGTGAACACCTATAGTCACAGGACCGTAGTTAGGAAATCAGGTGGATTCCTGGAGCTCACTAATTCACTGTTTGTGGAATCAGTGAGTTCCTTGTTCCATGAGAAACCATGCTCAAAAAGTAAGGTGAATAGTGATTAAAGAGAACACCTGAGGTTGACATCTATTACACACACACACACACACACTTTTTAAAAATAAGACTTCATTGAGATTCTGTGTTGTGACTCAGAATGACTAACACCAAAAAAGCAAATCACAACACATGCTAGTGAAAATGTTGGTGGGAATGTAAAAACTATTAGTGGGAATGTAAACTTATGCAGCTATTATAGAAATCCCAGTGTAGGTTCCTTAAAAAAACTAAAATAAAAAAAAAACTAAAATGAAAATTATCACGAGACCTAGTTATAGATTCCACAGGCATATACCTGAAGGATTTCCTTTCAGCAATACCACAAAGATCCATGCCTATCCACATTTAAGGTACATTCACAATAGTCAAGAAATGGGCCAAGTCTATGTGTCCATCAACAAAATAATGGAATGAAAAGTGCAGTATAAATACAAAATAAAATTTTCTTCAGCCAGAAAAAAAAATAAATCATGACACTTGCAGAACAATGGAGGATCATAGACATCATTATATTATGCACACTAAACTAAACTAGGTCATCAAACTTGTAAAATGACTGTGAATGGCAAGGAAAGTTCTTTTTTTAAAATTATGTATTTAATTATTCAATTGTGCATGCGTGTGTATGTGCGTGTGTATGTATGTTGTGTGTGTAAAACCACAGGCGAATTCAGGAACAACCATAGACCGCCTCCACCTCCTCCATGTTTACTCTGCCCCGGGATTCACAGGATCGGCCCTACCAGGACGAGAAACTCACGCCACCCCCACTTCCTCCCGGCAGTCTATATGTGGGGTCTAGGATCCGAACTCAGGACCTTCCACCTGCAAGGCAGAGGCTTAACCCCTGAGCCACCTCTCCAGCCCAGGCAAAGAAAATTCTTAAGGGGCAGTTGGGGGAAAAAAGAGGGAGTAATTAAATGTAGATGCATAGAAACACGAGGCAATATTATTTAGAGCTAGGAAAGGGACCACCAAACAAGGAGCAAGAAAATAGAAAGTGGACGAGTGCAAACAGTAAGAATAAAACATGTCAACCTTTTCATGCAAAAATTTCTATAATGAAGTATTATTATATATGATAGCTTAAAGAATGCATTTTAGAGGGCATTAAACTTTGTCTTACAATGATTTTAATGTGACAAATATATATACTTATATTCATGTAATAGTGACTAGAATACACAGATTTTATGCATGTATATATTCATATGGATGTCATCATGAATGAAACCTAAGGCACTCAATGTGCATATATACTATATAACTATATATTCACTTTGTATATAATATATACTAGTCATGTATGCATTTTCCTTACCCCTTAAGATTTTTTTCTTCCCATTCAGAGTCATTTTACCAATTTTAACACTTGGGAAAGCTTTTTGTACTTAAGTTTATTTGAAATTCTTTTTATTCTTCGAGTTTTACAGTAAATACTTTCACCCCTTATTAATTGATCTTATCTTCACTCTTTCTAAAAATCTTCTCAACCAATCTCTTCCTTCCCTCCCTTCTACTTTTCTGCCTGTGTGTGTGGGTCTGTGTCTGTGAGGTGTGTGTGTGTTTGTGTATGACCCAATGAGTTTCATAAGGACTTCCTGCATTAGCATCAGCTGGTCATTTGCTAGAACTTGATGAAATATACATGTGTGTACTTCCCAAAGCTAGCATTAGTCAGGAAAATGGCTATTAAGAAACTCCTCTATAATATTTCATTTTCTTGTTCCCTATTTTTAAGTTGATGTTTCTAGCATAATATCTATTTATAAGTAGAAATCTCTGTTATATGTTTAGCCACAGTCTTTGTTAAACACCCTGAAATTTAAATAAATGTGAATTTTTTGTAAGAAAAAAAGCAAAGGTAATTTAAACCTTAAGACATTATTATAGAAAATGTTTCTTAGAGCTTTCTAAACTTTGAGTTGGTAAAATTGCTTAAAATGCAAAGTAGAAGAGACATTGTTAAAAACATTGTGGGCATAAACTAAAAGCAATAAGCAGAATAAAGCAATTGCTGTTATTGTGGTCTGTTTTCTAATAAACTTAATGTGGTAGAAATTATCATTGTATTTTTAATTAGGAGATAGAAGTTTGGGTCTTCATTTTACCACTTCCAGGTGAATAACGTAAAAAGAGGACAGACTTTTCTGAAACTCAGTAGAAATTTTGGGAGTGAGTAAAAAAATTTAGAAGGCTCCTTATTTTTATAAGGTAGTGCCTTTAACTTCCAAACAAGTTCATGAACCATAGACATTTTCTAAATGATATAAATAATGTGTTTATATTATAATTGTAATGGCTGAAACTCATGCAAAATATACCAAAAACCAACAAAGACTTCACAGCATTCTTTTCTGTTTATGAATTGTGACAGAAGCAAACTGTCAGAAATCTAGCAAGACAAAAAAAATGAAATTTTAAAAGAAGTCTTAAATGCAAAGAGCTTTCATACTAGCTTGTTTCTCAGTTCATGGGCTTCTATCAGAATTTCAGCTTTATCACTTAATTCCTATGGCAATGTGGACAAGCTGTGTTTGGGTTCTCTCCACTGTGAAATGGGAAAAATAATATGTCTACTTTGGCAAGATTTAGTGAAAATTAAAAGGCCTATAATATATGCAAAGCTTCTCACACTGCATGAAAAGCCCTCATATCTGCACATGGCTCAACTTTGCTTCTTTTCTACCTTTCCTGACCTCTGTGGGACAAGCAAATTACACTTTGTATATTATAAAGGACTGAGGGGTCAAAGTTAATGATAATGGATAATTGGGGAGATGAAGACAATTAAACAGGATTATTAACATTACAAAAATGAAATTAACCCATCCTTTTAGGGTTTTGTCTTAGTATCTCATGCATTTCTAATAATGGAAACCATTGTTCTCAAGGGATAGTTTGTTCAGAAACTTTTAAGTCCTATCACACAGCCAGAATACATCAATGATGAACGGAGAGTGAGATGCAATCTCATCACACTAAAGGGAACAGCCATTAACTCACTGGAGAACTAATTACATATTTTTGATTTATTTTTCTTTGAAAGTTTCATGTATGACTGCAATGAATCTAAGTAATTTTCATCTCTTATTACCCAATTCCTTCCCCTTCTTCTCTCATTGAAATCCTTCTTCCCTGCTGTTTTCATGTTTTTTATATGTGTCCTCCTTTGTAATGTGTATGTGCTTGAGCACCTATTGCAATATGGGCCATATTTAATTCCCTATTTATTTTCTTTCAATAGAAGATCATGTTCTTAGAAATGTATTAATTTTGCTATGTTAATATAATTTTTAAATGATCATATAAGACATATTTTCCTAATAGAACTGAGTTAATAAATTATAGTAAAAGAAAATTCGAACCTAAGACTTAAATTTGTAATTTTGTTTTGTAGTTCACCTTCACTTTAATGTTCCAAACACTGTAGGCTTTAATAGTATTATTTATGCAGGTGATTATACAAAATGTCTGTCATTTATACACTATCATCTTCAATAAGATGGCTTTAAAAATACTGTCATATTCTTGGTTCATTAAAGTCAATGTTTTTCTTCAGCACTGGTACTGAGGGAGTAATTTGGAAAATTTCCATTCTTTTGAAAACACCCATGACATCCTCAAAAAGTTAAGTGTACTTCTCTGAAGTAACCTAGTGCTTCTGAACTATAGTCAGTTAAGAGCACATCATATATTACTGTATAAAGATTGCAATAAAATCTGACTTTTCCAGGTAGAAAATAGCACACACTATCAGTTTGCTCTTCTTCCAATAAAGTCCCTTTATCTTTCCTATTTTTCATTCCTTCAAGATTTTAAGGTGAATCTCTATTTCTTATACATTGATTGTTCAGTTTAAGATGTTTTCCTTTAAGGAAAAAATTAAATTCTGTTTCTCATTGCACATGATACTATAAATCTATTTAGCCAGAAGACCATGTTACAGTGATATATTCAGAGGGCATGCTACAGTGACTTCTACTTCTTCTTCCCCAATAAAAATCAATAGTCCTGGAGTCCATCACCCTATAACATTATTCAGATTGTTTTTCTTTCAAATTCTCAGTGTATTTATGATCAACATTTAAAGAGCTTTGCTGTATGTTCTTATAGTTTAGTTTTGTTTTTTTCATTTTTTTGACAAATCAATTTGTGTAGCAGCCTTCAAGTTGCCTTGCATCCTTTTCTTCCTTATTTATGGAATCCAGAGTTTTATCAGTCACCACTAACAACCATGAGTTTGGGATCTGTTTAGGCCCATAAATTGAAATGATACTTATGAATTCTGTACCACAATTTTATAAGAAATTTCTTTCAAAAAAAAAAAAAAGAACAAAAAAAAAAAAAAGAACAAAAAAAAAAAAAAAGAAATTTCTTTCATACCATGGGATTTCTTTCATTCCCTTTTTAAATTTTTTTTTATTCAGTTTTGTGTGTGTGTGTGTGTGTGTGTGTGTGTGTGTGTGTGTGTATGTGTGTGTGTGTATGTGTGTGTGTGTGTGTGTGTATGTAGAGCCACAGGCGAATTCGGGAACCACCATAGACGCCTCCACCGCCTCCTTGTTTACTCTGCCCTTGGATTCATAGGCTCCGCCCTACCAGGACCAGACACGCAGGCCGCCCCAGCTTCCGCCTGGCGTCTATATGTGGGGTCTAGTATCCAAACTCAGGACCTTCCGCCTGCAAGGCAGAGGCTTAACCCCTGAGCCACCTCTCCAGCCCCTCATTCCCTTTTAGTTTAATTGTGGTCTGAGAGATCGGAGATACAGGGAGGAATCCCAAAGTATTTCACTTGTTTTGCAGTCAGATTCTCCAATATTTGCCATCTCATAACCATGAGATGCATAATATATGCATGAAGCTCTATGATGTGGAGACATCAAGTTTTGTCATATCTGTGGAGCTTCAGCAGCTACTTGATTGCAGAGAATTGTAGCTTCATTGCTATGCTAGATGATTAAGTAGTGAGAAGGGTGCTCACAGTATTGCTGGATTTCTCTTTTCAAATTTATGTTTACTCTTTTGTCCTCTCTCAACTGGTTATTATGGTCATGCATTGAAAGAAAACTAAAATTACATTACTGATATAAATTTTGTACAAATCTTTAATTCTTTTGTCATTGAAGAAAGTGTTTAAGTCAATAAATCAACAAGAAAAGCCACTTTAATGTTCTGAGAAAATCTACACACACTTATCTCTCAGCATCACTGCTTTTTCCAGGAGACTCTAGAAATGTAATTTATGAAATTGGTTGCAATTTATGAAAAAAAGAAAACTTAGTTAACAAAATGCACACAAGTGGAAAATGACACAATGTTTCACATGAATAAAATTGAAATGATATAGTAATGGATTAGTATGATTACTGAGAAAAACAGACCATTTTAACTTTTATTTAGAGAGAATTATTATCAACATTTTATGTTTTTGTTATAAATATTTTATTTTAGATAGAATACATGTTTAAATTCAAACTTAATTGCAATTTATCAATTATTTTGTGTTTATGAATATATCTGGAGTCAGAAATGCTTTGATTTCTAGAATGATTTCATTATATGTAAGTGACAACTTACTGGGCTTGTTATGCTTTATTTGTCTTCTACTTTTCCTTCCAGACTAGATCTCTTTGAAACAACTATATCATCAAAAACCATATCCTGAACATATATAGAATTAATATAGAAATCATATAGATGTTATTTGATGTAGTGATTAAGGAATTCCAATAAAGCTTTTTTTGATATCTATGTAGTAAATTATACTACTTGGGGTACTATGAAGGATATAAAAGTAAATTTGAAAAATTCCTTTTCAGGCTAAAGAAAATAAGAAATGTATGCACAACTCTAATATGGTTGCAAACATTTTATCTCATAAAACAGCATTGTGATTTCAGGAGAATCTCATAGGATAAGGGAAAATTTTCTTAATCAGATGATGTTAGAGATGAATCTTGAAGCAGGAAGCAATTGGTTAGAATTTCATGAAAGCAAGAGTGGTAGAGGGTATAAGCAAATCAAAGGATGTCACAAACAAAGTAATAGTCTGCTTGTGAGGAATCCATGATGATAATTAGACTGTCTCCTTGTAGACTTCTCTAAATGTAAGTCAGTAATTGAAAATTTTTCTTTGGATACTGGAAGTTCCTTGTGGTTCGTGAATATGTTTATTACCTGAGTATAACTTTATAATTAAAATTTGATGTCTCTGTACTAAATAAGTCAGAGGCGAGATAAACACTAGAAAGCAAGTGAAGGCAACAATAACCTTTGGGTGAATCTGAGTTAAGTGGTGAATTAAAGAACAAGATAATTAGTAGAGACAAAATTATAATCCAGAAGCCTTGATGTATGATTTGTGGGCAAGAGAAAGGGAGAGCCATGGATAAATGTAATGTTGTAAACTTTCACAGCTAGAAAAAGATGGATTTTATATAAGGATGTAATCTAAGTTAAGACAGTATTCAGTAGAGGGGCCAAAATAAATTTTGAAATGAGAAGCAGCAATGTGTACTTATTTCTTGGTGATCCAAAGAATGAAAGAGTGATAGGTAGGCAAAGATATCAAAAGCCTTCAAGATTTTTAAGTTATCAGGTGGTCATAGGCATTCCTAGTTAAATATAGAAATTTGAAGGTTCAATGCTAGGATTCACATATGAAAGAGACCATGAGACATTTGTCTTTCTGTAGCTGGGAAATCTAAGTAAGTAAGTAGCAGGTGGGGGGCAGCATCAGTGGTAGAAAGGTGAAGGGGAGTAAAAAAGGAAACGGGCCTTGGGTGTTATGGGATAGAGAGTACATGTGGAAGAGAGAAATGAAAAAGCAAAATAATGATGTATGATAGTGCCAGACAGAAACATAACATACTGGGGCTAGAGAGGTGGCTCAGGGATTAAGCAGGCAGAAGGTCCTGAGTTCGGATCCTAGACCCCACATATAGACGCCAGGCAGAAGCGGAGGCGGCATGTGTTTCTGGTCTTGGTAGGGCGGAGCCTGTCAATCCCGGGGCAGAGTAAACAAGGAGGAGGTGAGGCGTCCATGGTGGTTCCCGAATTCGTCTGGGGTTCTACACACACACACACACACACACACACACACACACACACACACACACAAACAATTCAAACAATTGAAGAAATAAATAAAAAGAACTTAAAAAGAGAAACATAATATACTATAAGTTTATCTGAAAGTAGTTTTAAAAATGTGAGTAGAGATGCCCCTCACAGAGAGGAGAAGAAAAGAAATAACAGAAACTTCCATGAGGTGTTCCTCCCAGAAGCCATAGGTAATTAAACAAAGCTCCCATCATCAGATATGTGATAACTTTTACCATGCTGTTGATCAGAGAGGTCTCAAAAGATCCCCCTCCATTCCAATAATATACCATTTGTGTTTTCTCTTGGTTGTCCATCAGGATCTGATGGTAAAGATCTTATTGCTGAAGGTCACGTATGTTGATCACATGACATAGAAAAAAACAAACTGGAATTGATCTGGATATTTCCTTCCTGCTGGCTAGTTTTCATAGTACCAGAAGTAACTAGATAGGTTGCTGGTAGAGATAAAACGTTTATAGTCTTATTCAGCTGTGAATCCTGTGAGCAGCAAAAGTAAATTTCTGTCAGGATGTGTCCATTGCTATCATAGTAGCATGAATGATTTGGGAGTAACCAACATCTTTCTTTTGGGGTTTAAGGTTTGTCTTGCAATAGGTAAATCATGTCTGCTACAGTTAAGAACCTATGGCTGTCGAAGTCATAGGCTCTAGGGAGGAAAAAATAAAATTATTGTTTTGTTACATAGACAGGATATCAAATTGGCTTCTAAATACTTATCACTATGCCCATAGATCAGTGCAGTTCTCAGAACTCAACTGAAAAGATTTCTTTTGTAACAGGAGGAGTTTAATATAGAATCATAGTTGGCCAAGGAATAAATTAAAAATAATTGAGAAGTGTTTGGCACTAAGCAAGAGACCTATATCTTTCCCTCTCAAGGCTCAAGAACCATCAGTGAAGAAGGTAAGAATATCAGAGGGTGTGGGGGCAAGAGAATGGACTTGATGCAAAATAATGTCTTCTGGATATGGTTATACCTATCAACTCTCTTATTTCCACAAGATCTGAACAAGACTTGGCCTATCACAGTTTCATCATGGAAGGGAAGACCTTATGACCAGCCACCCTTCTTGAGGCTAAATGTGGCAAGGGAAGGTTACTTTTTTAGTGGTATGCCACTATCTGTGCAAGAAAACCAGATGAACTCAGTGGGAAGAAGCATACAAAAAGATAACAATTGTAGAAAGACTGGTTGAAAAGAAGGGAGAGGGAAAGGTGTGAGATCTGTCAATAAGGAATGGAAATGACTTCATTTCATGCATGAAATTGTCAAAAATTAAAAAGTATTAAAATGCTTTAAGTTAGCATAGTAAATATTTTAGAACCTTTTTTCAGATGCAGATAGCATCAGTCTTTGATAACTTGCCAGATTTGCTAATAATAGCTTAAGTTTTCTCTATATTTCAGTCTTATCATTTGTCTCTTGGACCAGTTGAATGGACTTCATCCTAAATATTGCTTCTGATCTTTGCCTTCTGTTCTTTTTCTTGTTTACATGTTTAAAATCTCTGACTCTGCGTTTTAATTCTTGAGAATACTTGTCCTAGAATTTCATGTTGATATTGGATAGCCACCTGAGGTAACTTGTGTTAATATTTTATCAGGTACTTCACATGCTGTTGTGACCAAATACCTAACAAAAGTCACTTAAGGAAGGAAAAGTTAAGCTTGACATACAATTTGAGGGTATAACTCACCATGGTTGAACAGGTATGACAGCAGGACTTTCAGTCACCTAGTCATAATTTATCCACAGGTAGAAAGCAGAGAGTAATGCTTGCTGTGCTCAGCTCACCCATTTTTTTTATTTATTTTTTAATTTTACTAACATATTGAGTACGAATTCCTGCTTCCCTCCATTTTGCCTTCCTCGTATTTCCCTCCTTTCCTCTCATCACACCATTCCACTTCCTCCCACCCTCCAATCTTGCTGCTTCTAGGAACTCCAGGTTTCCCTCTGGCTTATCTACTCTTGTGGGGATTCAGGCCTCTATGGCATATCACATTGCCCTTCCTCAGGACACCCCACAAATAAGGAAATTTCCCTTTTCTCATCAAGCTCTAGTACATAAGGTTTCCCCTTCAATTCCTCATAGTCTATGGGAGCATGTTGTTATTTCAATCATTATTCAGGTCTGGTGAGGACAAGTCTCAATGCTGTGTTTGCAGAAGAAGCATCCTTACCTTGAATAGAATGTCTTGTACAACAGTGGACCTTCCCAGCTTTAGTTTTTTACAATCTTAGAACCTCTTCTATCAGTATCCCAAGGCTTATAATGGGGAAAGATTAGGATGGCCTGATTCTGGAAAAGCATTGCTGGGTTACTAGTAATCTGCATTATGGTTTTCCATTGTGGTCCACTTCACTGCTCTTCTACTGGCCTAGGTTCCATCTGTCAGGGTGTTGAGTTCTCTACCTCTATTGTAGAAGAAGATTTCTAGGCTGAGTGCTAAGTTACCTTCAAATATTTACAGAACAGTTTGATGTACTGTCTTCCTAACTCTATGTTCACTGGGTATTTTTCCCTGTTGATCTATTTACTTCCATTTTTGAGGTTCTTGTTCTAGTTAACAATAACAGGAATGTGTTCCATTTTGACAAGCAGGTCTTGAGTGCAGTCAGAAAGATGTTGGTTATCTCTTTGAAACTCATGGTGCTTCACCTGTTGCCATGATGATTTTTATTGCAACTTAAAGATTTCATGGATTGATAAGGCCTATGGTTATTTTCTCTCCCCCAGTAGCTTCTACAGTATTCCTTGGTACTTGAAAGTTATCCAGCAAGGAGAAAGTTCTCAGACCAGTTCCATTTGATGTATTTTGCTCATGTTTTGTGATCCATTTGTGTTGCATCTTCAGCAATAGCAAGAGCCTGTAGGGATTGTGAGGCTTTGAGACCTCCCTGACTGTTGCAGTTCACCTGCATGGCTGCTGATAAATGACCATCAATGGTTTAAGGGAACAAGGTGTTTATTTTCTGTTACAATTACTGGTTACAGTTCTCAGTCCAGCTTGATGGGAGAGCATGCACCAACACTAGGGCCGAGGGAACTGGCCACACCATCTCTACACAACAGCTGAGAAAGGGACAATCCTCACTTGCCAGACCAGCATGTATGGCCAAGTGTACAGAAGGATGCCAACTTCCTCAACCAGCTCTCAGTATTTTATTCACCTGTTCAGGACTTAGTCCCACCCACCATAGGCTGGACCTTCCCCCTTAGCTACACAATCTCCTGCATGTTTGCTTTAGGCTTAACCTAACCACTAATTCTCCACAAATGTGTCCAGAGCTCAAACCCTCAACCACCAAGTTGACACCTGTACCTAACTATGACACTGATCAACATTTTATCAGGACCACTACACTCTTGTTACTTTTAATACATCTCTAATTGTCACTGGCTAGTAAGTGGATCAGCTCTGGGCTTTTTTTGTTTTCTTTTCTTTTACTTGCCCTGTTTTCCTGACTCTGTGCTCTTCTGCATAGAGACTTTTTCCTTTTTTTTAAAAGACATTTTTTTTTTAATGAGATTCCTGTGGGGTTAATTCTCACAATCTTGGGGTTTTCCTATAAGTCCTTCTGACCCTTCTATACTCCATCTCTTCATGGCCCCTAGGTATTTTTCCCAAATATTCCCTCCCTCACTCTACTTGCCTTAGCATACTAAATCTCCCCTTTTAAAAAGTGTCACCCTATTCTCCTTCCCACCTTCCCATTCACTGGTCCTTTCTAAATTTCTGGCTCATATAATAATTCTAAAACTGTGAGTGTCATCAGGCCTAAAGCTTGCTCTCTGGAGAATGATACATAAGGATCTAAAATGGGCAGTTGTTAGGGACAACCCCCTTTCTTTGGAAGATGAGTTTTGCCTCTTATCTGCATAGACAATGGCAGGCGAATTCCTTCCTCTGGGAGTTGCGTTTACCTCCTGTCTGTTATTGGATTCTCTTTATTATTCTCAGGGCTGGTTGGGTTATAACCTCCCCCTACAGTTACCTCCCTATGCATTTGAGATATGTTAACACATGGACCAGGTAACTTTGCTTTGAGACATTCATTCATTGTCCATTCCCTTTTAGCAACTAAATGTCATATCTGCTTTTAAGTCTACCTAGAGACATCATGTGTGGTCCCACACAACAAGTAAATGTCACTCCTGCCTTTTCTTTGTTAATTGGAATGTATATGTTTTACATAATCCTGTAAAGAATTTGGCCCCCGCTCCTTGATTGTTTTCCTATAAATACTCATGCATGCTACAATAAAGTTGGCTTAGATGATGGAGGACATCCTAAATTCCCTCTGACCTGATGCCTGATCAATTCCTACCACTCCCACTTCTGTTTCCTGCATGTAAGCCTGGGTTTATGCTGGTTCGTGGGCCTGGACATAAAACAAATACATTGACAAGGATATCAGTACTAGCATCTGCATATAAGATAGAACATGTGGTGCTTACCTTTCTGTGTCTGAGATACTTCACTCAATATTAAATTTTTCTGTTCCATCCTTTCTGATGGCTGAATATTATTCCATTGTGTATATGTACCACATTTTCATTTTCCATTCCGCTGTTGAAGGGCATGTTGGCTGATTCCATTTTCTTGCTATTGTGAGAAGGGCTGCAAAGAACATAGATGTCTTTGTAATAAAATGTAGAATCTTTTGAGAATATTCCTAGGACTGGTATAACTGGGTCATAAGGCAGTTCCATTTTTAAATTTTTTTTATTTATTCAATTGTGCGTGTGTGCGTGTGTGTATGTGTGTGTGTGGGTGTGTGTGTAAACCACGGGTGAATTCGGGAACCACCATGGACCGCCTTCACCTCCTTGTTTTACTCTGCCCCAGGATTCACAGGCTCCACCCTACCAGAAGAAGAAACACAGGCCGCCCCTGCGTCTACACCTGAGGTTCAGGATCCAAACTCAGGACCTTCCACCTGCAAGGCAGAAGCTTAACCCCTGAGCCACCTCTCCAGCCCCTCATTTTTAAAAACCACCACACTGATCTCCAAAGAGGTTGTACTAGGTTGCACTTCTACCAGCAGTGAATAAGTGTCACCTTTTCTCCGCATCCTTGCCAGCATTCTCTGTTGGCTGTGTTTTTTATTTCAGGGTGGTTTTAATTTTCAGTTCTCTGATGATTAGGGAAGAGGATGTTCATCTTTTAAGATATTTGTTTGACATTTCGATTTATATTTGAGTGAAGTCCCTGTTTAGTTCTAGGGGCCATTTTTAATTGGAATGTTTGCTGACTTAGTGTTTAGTTTTTTTGAGCTATTTGTATACCCTGGAGATTAATCCTTTATCAGATTCATAGCTTGTAAAGATTTTCTCCCTTTCTGTGGATGTCTTTTTGCACAGTTGACTTTCTTTTGTAAAAAAGAAGCTTTTTAATTTCACTTTGTCACATTTATTGATTTATTTGTCTTTAGTTCCTGGGCATTTGCAGTTCTGTTTAGCAAATATTTACCTGAACCTATCAATTCAAATGAATTCCCTACTCTTTCTCCTAACAGTTTCAGGGTTTTGGATTTAACATTGAGATCTCTGAAGATGATTTTTGTGCAAGGAGAGAGGCAACAGTCAATTATTATTCTTTTACATGTAGATGTCCAATTTTCTCAACACCACTTGATGAAGATGCTGTCTTTTCCTCAGCATGGGCGTTTGGCACTTTTGTCAGAAAGGTGAGAGCTTATATCTGGGTCTCTGTTCTAATCCATTGGTTGATGTATCTGTTTTTGTGCTAGTACCAAGCTATTTTTCTTACTATAGTTCTGTAGTAAAGTTTGAAATCTGATATAGTGATACCTCCAGCATATAAAACCTCCAGTTTTATTCCTCAAAACTATTTGGTTAATAATGGTCTTTTGTTCTTCCATAAGAATTTTGATGGGGCTGGAGAGGTGGCTCAGGGGTTAAGCCTCTGCCTTGCAGGCAGAAGGTCTGGAATTCGGATCCTAGTCTCCACATATAGACGCTGGGAAGAAGCAGGGGCAGCCTGCATTTCTGGTCCTGGTAGGGTGGAGCCTGTGAATCCCGGGGCAGAGTAAACAAGGAGGAAGTGAAGGCATCCATGGTGGTTCCCGAATTCATCCGTGGTTCTACACACACACACACACACACACACACACACACATGCACACACGCATACACGCACGATTGAATAAATAATAAAAAAATTAAAAAAAAGAATTTTGAGATTATTCTTTCCATTTCTATGAAGAATTGTACTGGGATTTTGATTGGAATTGCCTTGACTCTGAATATTGCCTTGAGTAGGATGGCCATATTCACAATATTGATCATACTGATCCAAGAGCAAAGAATGTCATTCCACTTTTTAGTATCCTCTTTAATTTCTTTCAGCAATGTCTTGTAGTTTCCATTATACAGGCCTTTTACTTCCTTGGTTAAATTTATTCCATGTTTCTTATTGTCTTTTTAGCCATGGTGGATGGGACTATTTCTCTCATTTCTTTCTCAGCTTGTTTGTCTGTGGCGTATAGCGAGGCTACTGATTTTTGCATGTTGATTTTTTGTAACCTGACACTTTACTGACCTTGTTTATTAATCTGAGTAGTTCTTAGTAGAGTCATCTCTTTCTCTCAAGTTTAGGATAATATCATCTGCAAATAAGGATACTTTGATTTCTTCTTTACTCATTTTTGTGCCTTTTATCTCTTTCTCTTTCATTATTGCTACAACTTCAAGCACAATATGAACAGGAGTGGAGACAGTGGACAGTCTTGTCTTATTCCTTATCTAAGTTGGAATGCTTCAGTTTTTTCCCTATTTAGGATGATGCTTGCTTTAGGCTTGTCATATATAGCCTTTATCAAGTTTAGATAGGTCCCTTCCATTCCTGTTTTCTCCAAAACTTTTATCATGAAGTGATGTTGGATTTTGTCAAATGCCTTTTCTGCATCGATTGAGAGAATCATATGATTTTGGTTTTTGAATCTGTTAATATGATGAATCACATTAACTGATTTACGAATGTTAAAGCATCCTTGCATTCCTGGTATAAACTTGATTTGATCATGGTGTATGATCCTTTGACTATGTTTTTGGATTCTATTTGCAAGTATTTTATTGAGTATTTTTGCATCTGCGTTCATTAGTGAATTTTGCCTATAATTCTCTTTCTTTGATGTATTTTTGGTTTTGGAATCAGAGTTATATTTGTTTCATAGAAAGAGTTTGGGAGTATTCCTTCTTTCTCTATTTTATGGAATAATTTGAAGAAGAGTGGTATTGGTTCTCCTCAGAAGGCCTGGTAGAATTCACTGAATCCCTCTGGTCCTGAGCTTTTTTTAGTTGGAAGACTTGTAATTACTGTTTCAATTTCATCTTTTGTCATTGGCCTGATTAATGTATCTATTTCATCTTGAGTCAATTTTGGTAAGTTGTATGTGTTTAGGAATTTATCTATTTCCCTTAGGTTGTACAATTTGAAAGCATATAAAATTTTAAAGTATAACCTTATGAGTCTCTGGATTTCTCCAGCACCTGTTAAAATTCTCCTCTTTTCATTTCTGATTTTGTGAATTTGAATATTCTCTCTTCTTCTTTTGGTTAGTGAAGTTAAGGGCTTTTCAATCTTTTTTATCTTTAAAAAAATCAGCTCTTTGTTTCATTGTTTTGTATTGAATTTTTCCATTTCAATTCATTAATTTCTGCTGGGAACTTAGATATTTCTTCCCATGTGCTGCTTTTAGGATTGGTTTGCTCCTTTTATTTTTCAGGTGTAATGTAAATTTACTTGGGATCTTTTAGGGGCATTTAGTGCTATAAACTTTTCTCTTAGAACTGTTTTCAATGTGTCTAATAGAATTTGGTAAGTTGTTTCTTCATTTTCATTGGTTTCAAGGAAATTTTTAATTTCCTGTTTTATTTCATTTTTGACCCATTCCTCATTTAAAAATGGGTTATTTAGCTCCCATGAATTTGTGTAGCTTCTCTTGTTTCCTTTGTTGTAGATATCTATCTTTACTTGATGATGGTCAGATAGTATGAAATGGATGATTTAAATTTTTCTGTATATATGGAGATTTGATTTGTGTCCTAGTACATGGTCTATTTTTGAGAATGTCCCATGAGTTGCTGAGTAGAATGTGTATTGAATAATGTTTGGATGAAATGTTGTTATAGATATCTATAAAGTACATTTGATTTATGGTTTCACTTAACTCAAATGTGTCTGCTTAGTTTCTGGCCCATTGACCTGCCTAATGTTACTATGTTTAGATTGATTTATTGTTTTGTCTCTTGTAGTGTTTGTTTGATGAATTTGGGTGTTTCCATGCTTGGTGCATATATGTTTAAGATTGTAAGATCTTGCTGGAATTTTCCCTCTACTAAAATGTACTATCCATTGTATCTCATATAATTTGCTTTAACTTGAAGTTTATTTTTTTCTGATATTAAGATGGCAACTCCTGCTTGTTTCCCTTTTCTGTTGCTTAGAGTACTTTTAACCATCCTTTTACCCTGAGAAAGTGTTTATCTTTCAAGTCATCATAATGATGAGTCGTAATGTTTGATTTAAGTTATATGCCAATTGATATTCAGTTATTATTGAAAGGTGTTTAATAGTTCCTGACATTTGTTGATCTTGTGGTGTTTGACTTTTTTCATTCCTCATTCAGCAATTGTGTTGATATTATTTATTTCCTTAACTTCTTTGATGTGTTTATCTTTTTCTTCCATTTTACACATTTCTTACAACATTCTCTGTAGCCCTGGCTTAGTGACCTTATATTTTTCTAATTTGTTTTTGTCATGGAATGTTTTTCTTTCACCTTCTATTATGATCTACAGTTTTGCTGGATATAATAATCTGGGTTAGTATTTGTATTCATTCAGAACTTGTAGTGATTTCTCCAGACATTTCTGGCTTTTTCCATTTATATTGAGAAGTCAGTTGTTATTTTGATGAGTTTACCTCTAAATGTGACTTGTTCCTTTTGTTTTGCAGCTCTTAGGATCTTGTCTTTAATGTATATATTGGTGTGTGACCTACCATATGCTACGAGTTGTTTCTTTTGTGTATTTGGTGTTCTGTTTGCCTCTTGAATCAGGATAAGTATCTCTTTTTTTTTAGGTCAGGGAAATTTTCCTCTATTATCTCATTGATTATACATGGTGGATTATCCGCTTGTGTGTCTGTTTCTGAGATACCTTTGATCTGTATGTTGGGCCTTTTGATTAACAATTGAAAATATTAAAAGTATAGATTAGCTGAGGGCTTTTCTACTTAGTACTACAGGATCATGCTATTTGTATCCTATAATTCTTGTTCTGTTTTTAACAAATCATCAGTGACATAGTGAGAGCATTTGAATTGATTAAACTCAGAGTCATACTAGGATGTTCAGTAGTAGTTATGTGTTCATTATAACCTTCAAATTTTGACTAAGTTCTTCTCTAGTTACCAAATGTTACTTACTCTGCCTGAATTGGGATAATGAAACTATGACTTCACTGAATAGTCACATTTGTCATTACATAAACTTAACACAAATATTAAATCACATTGTTCATATGCATGTGGACAATCCTTGTGTTTCTCACAATGTATTTGGGAAGGTCTGTGCCCAATCCTTTGGAGCAAAGCAGCGATGATAGACTCACAATACTGGCCTTCTGAAGTTGTTACATAAATTGGGTGAAAAAGTGTGATTTCTGAATCAAAGAGTATGACAAAATATAAAATTCAAAATACATATTGTATTTAATTATCTATACTCAGAATATAATTTTATATGAGGACTTCGGGATGTTTTTATAGCACTAGCTTCAATATACTCAACCTCAGAATCTCTTTCTCTTTGTTTTCTAGTAAATATTGAGGATAAACTTGAACGGCAGAAATTCCCAAGTCCTATCTTGCAGATTAGCTATTTATTGAGGAATTTGCATTATCATAAAACAAAAGTTTTAGACATGAGAGAAAGAAAAGAATAAGAATTCCATGAGGTACTCTTAACAGCTGCCATGTAACTGAAAAATCCCAAATACAGATGTTAATTGGACTTTTAAATGAATTATTAAAATAAAGTCAATGAATATTCAGATACATTGCAATCAATAGTTTGGTAAATTATTGTTGAGCGGGTCTCTAAATCCTAATGGGTCATAATGAAAAAGCTTAAAAATATGTCAATGCATTTCATGATTCTTTTTCTCATTACTAGCACCAAAAATATACTTATAATTTGTATATGACTTTGTATTTGTGTGTTTAATATTGTTTGCAGTGAGTCTCTAGTCAAAAAAAGAATGGCATAAATTATATGACTCAATGCACTAGACTCAAAAATTTACATACTTATATTGTTACATAGGTCTTATATCTAAACTATTTATAAGTTTCCATTTTTATTTATGCATAGTGATGAATAGTGTAAAATTTCAGCAGTGTAGATATTCAACAGGGTTGGAACTAGGGTGAAGAAACTAGGGTATGGACTAAGGCTCTCTCACGTGTGAAATGGACAGGGACACCAAAAGTCTACGTGTAAGTAAGTTGCTTAACTGTAATACTAACAGAATTAAGTAGGTAAAAATTCAGCAATGAAGAAAAAAAATATGAAGTTTCAAATGAAGACAGGATAAGTACTAACATCTTTCATGTTGTACCTTGGGTCAGGGCCAGCACAACATTGGTGTTTAGATATTTTCTTGTCTTTAGAGTCACAGATTTCTGTACTAAGTCTCCTAAATGGTTTTTAGGTCAACAGTTAGAACACACATTTATTGTCTATGCTGATCAAATATTTAATTTGTTTTTAATGATCTGTTTTATTAAGAGAGTTTGTAGTGATTTATATAGTAGCTCTTGCTCAAATCTGGAGGGACTAAAACATGGAAAATAATCAATAACTGGAAGTTTTTGATCAGCCAACCAGAACATTTTTAATATAACAGTAAATTATGTATACACCACTGATGGAGACAATTTTATTTTTATGACTTAAAATGGTTCCTTTGAATGAATATAATTTGCAGAACACATGATTGTATGAGTGTCAGTGTCCAGAGATTATTATAAATTATAATTGCAAAATAAGAGGGAAATATTTTACTATATAAAATATTCATGTACTTAAAATAATTCTAAATCCTTGTTAACTTTCAGTAAGTTTTTATCCCAGTTCAGATACAGACATCAATGAATTCTTATGCCAAGAAGTATCAGAAGCCCTTTTCAGGCATTACTCAGTTATACTAATGTGACAACAATTTGAGGATAAATATAGTATAACCATAGCATGGTGCAAGATGACGAGGAATTTGGATCAGGGGGCCATAGAGATCCAGGTGTGAACACCTGCTGTTGTGTGACAGAAAGCCACGGGAGGCTCATTCTATAATCTATGACAAATTCATGAACTAAGAAAAAGTCTCCAAATTTATATGCTAATGTTGTTTGAAGGCAAACCCTCCAGAAAAATCAGGAGTATATGAAGTCAAAGAAAAGTATCAGCGGCTTTAAAAAAAGTATAAAGACTCTTACTCAGTAAGAGAGACACTGGCCATGTTTCAGGACAGCAATGGTTCCCTCATCTGAGATCAGTGTAATACACCTGGACTTCCTAGCCCATAGAAGCTATTAGCTAAATAAACCTCTAGCCAATAAATTATGTAATATATTTTGCAAGGAATTTAGAGACCAAAATTATTTTTCAGTTACTTGTATATGTCTTTGACTTTCTCAGTTGTCATATTACCTGGATGGCAAAGAACACCCATTAGGTTAACTTATTGAACCAGCTCTCTCCATCTTATCCTCTTGCCTAGGGAATAAGCCACTGTGGGTGGGGTCTTTCACTATTAGTTAGATAATCTCAGAGCTTTTCTTACTACTAATGTGTCTTCACCAACTGAAAGATTAAGAACATTATCAGGATCTGAGGCCATCAGTAGAGATTTCCCCCTTTGATAACCTGGCGTTTTCCCCCAAATACATTTGCAAATTGCCTTGATTCATGATTCTTTTTGTTCTCTTACTATTGGACTTCATGGAATAGTCACCAGGTCAGAGCACAGTTTTGATGCTAAACCAGATCAGTGTTCTTGGGCCATGGTCACTCATAGGTGACTCCAGAATAAGCAATATTTCTTTGAGATGGCAGCTGTGTTTTTGAGTCAGTGCCAGAACGCTATATTATTTGGTTTCCTGTTGCTTCATGGGCATAAGTACAGAAAGGAAAAAAAAAATATTATATGACAAGTTTCATGGAAGAAGTTAAAAGTTTCTTCTTTTAGAAAGAAACCAAAAGCTAATTCCAAATTCTTTGAATTTTTTCATACCTGTGTATTTTGTTGGCTTTGCCTTGTAAAGAAAGATGATATTAAAACATATTGATGTTTTATTGTATGATCCATCTCAGTTCAGGCTTTTTGGAGAATGAGACTATTTAGTGGTTGATTGGCTGAAGACATGCAAAATTAACTGAAGATATTTTTGATCTCTAAATTCTTTGCAAAATATATCACATTTCTTTTTTTTTTTAATTTTTTTTATTATTATTTATTCAACTGTGTGCATATGCGTGTGTATGTGCGCGAGCGCGCGCACGTGTGTGTGTGTGTGTGTGTGTAGAACCACGGACGAATTCGCGAACCACCATGGACGCCTCCACCTCCTTCTGCCCTGGGATTCACAGACTCCGCCCTACCAGGACCAGAAGCGCAGGCGCCGCCCCCGCTTCCGCCTGGCGTCTATACGTGGGATCTGGGATCCGAACTCAGGACCTTCCGCCTGCAAGGCGGAGGCTTAACCCTTGAGCCACCTCTCCAGCCCAATATATCACATTTCTATAAATATGGAGATCAGCTGATATTTATTAGACATAGTTTACTACTTTAATCATAGTAAAGTACTATTTTCAAATGTCCTAAATTGTTTTAAAATATAGAGTGGGTTTAGGATGGCACAATCTAGGTGCCTCTAACATATCTCATGATAACTGACTTAAATTTCAGTCACTGTGCCTGTGGTTAGATATGACTATTTCAAGGCCTTTCAGTAAAATAATAGCAGAAGTTAGAATGACCTTTAATAATCAAAATACAACATAATCTGATTACATTAATTTTCAATTTGGAACATTTTGTTAGTTTTTTCATTTCCCAAAATCAACTTTACAATCAACTCTATCTTCTTTCTCTATATCTCTTTCCCTGTTTGTTCCTTTTTCTCTTATCTAATATCAAATGTGGAAATGAATTTCTTGGAGAGTTTTATAATGTTCTGTTAAAGAACTTGGAGAGGTCTGGTGGGGAATCTGGAGAGGTACAGCTTTGAATTTGCCTCTTTAAGAGAAGATTTGTATTTGCATTAGCCAGCTTGTAATGTCTGTAAATCCCGGGTAGAGTGCATTTGCATCACCAATCTTTCTTATGGTCAACTTGTGGCTGAGTTTTGTGAAAACCAAAGTCCTGTGGAACTTTTTTTTATATTCAAATCATCTGTGTTTTCTCTCACATTCTTCTGAGAGAGTTGATTTCAATTATTTTCCATTCATGTACAGATCTCAAGTTCTACTTCCCCCATTATATTTCTCTCCCATTATCAAAGTTCCCTTAAAAACCTAATATATGGTGCATATATAAACATAATACTATTCAGCTGTCACAAAAATGAATTAATGAAACTTGCTAGTAAAATACCAGTAAAAGTCGAAAGAAATTATACTGGGTGAAGTATCCCAGACACAGAAAGATAGATATCACATGTTCTCTCTTATAAGTAGATCCTAGCATTAACCCTTCATAATGATATAATCAAATGGAAATTTTATAACACCCACAAACTAAAAAGAAACATAGGTCAGGGAGGTGAAGGAAGATCCAAAAGACTGGAGACAACAGAACATAGGCAAAAAGGTGAATAAAACATTTATGGTAGAATAGTTTTAAAGTGAAGAAGAGTTAAGATAGGGCATAGTTAGGAATGGCAGAGTCTTCTGATAACCAATTACATGCTAACTGACTTCTAATCCTCCCCCATTTAATGCCAGGAAACATATGCCTTTCCAATAATAGTGGAAGGCAAGAAAATAGACAGTAGACAGGGACAGGTATCTTAGTAGTAACTATAAATATCTGATAGTATACCACCACCTAAACACTTCTCATTGTATTCATAGATAGGAAAATATCCCAGCACTCATCCAAGATGCAATCTATTGCAATGAAATAATAATGAAATAGAAAACCACACCTTACCAAAGTGCAGAATATCGGTGACCCAATCAGGCTATACAAATCTCTCCTCATTCCAAGGCTCAGGAAGAGGGGTTGGTAAGATTGTAAGCGCCTAAAGATGGGGATGTGTACTGCCAGCAGGACACTCCAGTTATGAACTCTCTGTCACAACCAGTAACTCGCTGCATTAAGATCTACTGCCAACAGATATACACAGTGGCTGACATATCAACATTTCTCCATGGATCAATGAAGAGTCCAGAAGAAACAACTACATGCAGTGGGAATGTTAGGAGAAGGGGCTAGACAGGTGAAGGGGAGTATCCCCACCTGTAGGACCACTTATATTGCTAGTATAGAAACCCTGAAAGGATCTCTGTTGTCCACACATGCAAAGAGACACGAGGGTGGGAGAGACACAGATGGATTGGTGAAAGGAAGGGAGGAGGCAAAAAGGGAGCAGGGACAGAAACCCATTTTGACTGTAAAAAAAAAATAGTTCATTAAAAATCTAATTTTCCAGTTTCTGAGACTGGCAAGTTGCTCTGTCTTTTGGACCTTCCCACTCTGCTCATTCCTTTCTTATACACTCATTTATGTGTTAGTAAAAATATTTCTTATATTTGACTAGAATTTATGTGGTTTTTAAAAAGAGTTTTGTCATTCTGTTTTTTTTTTTTTTTTTTTGTCTTCACAACATTTTGTCTGGCATAGTTCTGAAATGGAAAACCACACTCGTTACAAAATACAGTTGAGGGTGAATAACTCTTCTCTGTGTCCAGTACATTCTGGATCAATGCCAAAGTGTATACATAAAACCATAATTTGGAATGGTCTTTTCAGTGATGTCTTAATCAATATTGCACAGTGATGGAAGTGTCTATTTATCTACTTAGAACCCCTTGCTGTATACGATTATTAACACATGTAAAGGAACTCAGAAAAACACTGTAGAGGGAAAGACCAGCTTTTGGTAAATAGGCTCTATGGAGAAAATGGTAAGCTGAGAAGACAGAGAAAGTGTTCAACAGTTCTTAAGTGTCAATGTGAAGAGAATCACCTGAAAGACTTCTCAAAACACAGATCACTGTGTTGAGTTCCTGGTTCAGTAGGTTAGGGCTGGATCCAAGAATTCACTTATTTTACAAGTCCTCCGATGATACAGATTTTACTTATTTGGAGATAATAATAAGGTATTGATCCAATTTTGTCAAGAGTTGATATTTTAGATGTAGAGGGTACCTACTGTAGAGGAGACTTTTCTGCTATCAACTTACTTTCTTCTAGCTTAGAAGTTGAAGATTCTGGAAATGAAACAATCTGCAGACACAAGATGCCTATATATATTTTACTTTGGATGAAAACAAAAGTCATGTATTTTTGTGTAGACATGCACATCCTTACTCTAACAAATGTTTACATTCTAGCTGCCGTGTAACTTTTTCCAAGGAAATATGAACAAACATCTGCTCACCCCAGATAAAGCACCCAAGAAAACAAATGAACCTATCCAAGCCCAGCTTGGAGTACCAATGAATTTATTGGTAGTATTCATAGAATTATGGGTAATGGGTTATTTATAGAAATATAGTTGACTTGAAGGCAGCTACATCACTTTTAAATTCACCCCAGCAACTATAGTTCCCCACACAACTTGCAGGCAGCTATTTTGAAGAGAGCCTGAGAGCCTCCTTTTTCCAATAATTGTTGCTGATTTTATAACTTGTAATTTTTTATCATGTATGCATGTATGTGTGTATAAAGTGTATGAATAATTGGGTGCATGTTCATGTGGAGAGCTAAGAGTGATGTCAGGATTCATGTTCCTTTGCTCTTCCAGCTTATTCTTTTGAGACAAGATCTCTAATAAAATTCAGAGCTCACGATGGAGCTGATCTTGCTAGCCAACTTGCTTTTATGATTCTCAGTCTTTGCCTTCGGAGGCTAGAATTACAGGGAATACTTTGCATAGGATCAGGAGATTCAAACTTTAACTGTTGAGCTATCTCTCTCCTGTCTTTTAAGTTCCATCAGCTTTTTGTATTTTATTAGCCTCCCCCCTTCTTATAGAAGGGAATGTTTTAACTTAGAGAAAAAGCTCTAATACACAATGTGTTTTTTCTTGATACTGAGAAGAATTTAATGTTTTTGCTACTTTTTTTCCTTGTGAAAGCTCTGTTATTTTTATTTCTAAGATAGTCTCATTTTTATTTGTAGACTAGGTCTTAAGTAGCATTAGAGTATAAATTTTGGTGATTTTATTCTCTTTGTCAGTGTTTTAAGAGTTGAAATCCATCCCCAAAGCAAGTAGTGTTATGTCATTAAAAGGGAGACCTACACTATAAATGCTTTTTTCCTCTGGTTTACTGTATCTTCTGATGTGTGGAGCTAACATACTCTACCTGTCTCATTTGTTCTTCAGTTAGCTTTTCAGAAGAGATCAGAGACCAGAAAATAATCAGAAAAAAGGAAACAGGACACTTAGAACAGGATCCTATTCAACTTCTTGACTTACTGTGACACATGATAACTTGCTAACTTCATATAGGCTTAGTTTTCTTCTGTTCTTCAATGCAAAATTCTTTTTATATACAACCTTAATGTTTAACAATATGGTTTTCTTTCTTTTTTTTCTTATTACAGAGATTAGCAGTATAGTCTTTGTTCATCTTCAAATTATCAATTGAATGATGTCAGGAATTAATTCAAGAAGCCTCCTCTATTGGGACTGCTCATCATGTTAGCAGTAGGAAATGATGTTTACAAGTGACTGCGGACAGAGGTTTAAGGATTACTGAGAGATTTCTCGAGTGTTCTGTTTTCACCACCTGAGTTGTGAATTCTCACTCTTTGAAGATAAATATTTGAAGATTAGATACTCTGATATTATATATGGCAAAAATCCTGGCATATAGTGAGTTCTCAAAATAAACATTTAACCAAATGATCTATGAAAACAAATCTATTCTTTAGCATGAAGATTTTTATTTGCTTTAAAAATATTTCTGTAAGTGTTTGTGTACTTTTGTGTGAGTAGGCGCACACATTACACAACACAGGTTGGAAGCCATAGGAAACCTCCAGTATCAGTCCACAACTTTCACTTTATTTAAGATGAGATATATCAGTTAGATACATGTGTCAACTTGAGAATTGAGAGATGAGTCTTTACTCATACATGTAAATAATTACTAGCCAAGGTAAGCCTTAAACAAGGCTTTGGGAAATTGCTTAGCTGATTAGGGAAGACCCAGAAGAGTGGGTGTGGGGCTGGAGAGGTGGCTCAGGGGTTAAGCCTCTGCCTTGCAGGCAGAAGGTCCTGAGTTCTGATCCCCAGATCCCACGTATAGACGTCAGGCGGAAGCGGGGGTGGCCTGCACTTCTGGTCCTGGTAGGGCGGAGCCTGTGAATCCCGGGGCGGAGGAAGTGGAGGCGTCCATGGTGGTTCCCGAATTCGTCCGTGGTTCTACACACACAGACACATGCACGCGCACACATACATACATACGCACACACACACAATTGAATAAATAAAAAAAAAAATTAAAAAAAAAAAAACTAAAATGCTCTGTTTAAAAAAAAAAAAAAAAAAGAAGAGTGGGTGTGACCATTTCCCAAGTAGATGGATAATATGAAGAGAAGTGATTCGGTAAGTTGGCATACTTCATCATACTTTGGCCAACTTTAATTAACATGTGAGGTTTGCTCCATTATCAGCTAGCCCTGTGTATAGAGTGTGGCCAGTTCCCTTGGCTCCCGATCTGGAAGATAACAGAGATAGATTTCTCTAGGCAGTGAGAATAGGGAGACGAGAAGAAATTAAGCCCGGTGACAAGACTATGTGAAAGGTAACACATACACTGGGGCAGTTAATCTTAAGCCTAAACTGAATTCAGCATGTAACCAGTCCACGGGGGGGGGGGTTGTCACAAAGTCCAACAGCTGGACTTTTAACACTGTGTCCTCCCACCAGAGATTACCAATCAAAAGTGAGAGGGGAAACCAATAAAAAAGTTTCCATTTTTGATCCCCCAAAAATTTATAAAAGGGGTATCTAGGATCCAGAACTTTGGAGCAAGACTTAGAAGGATGTTGCCTCTCCTGTGACTCCCCAAACATAGACACTACATCTTGCTCCCTCTGAGTCTCCTGAGCAGTCAGGTATCCCTCCATTCTGTGCTTTCCAGTAAATTTTACTTAAAGCGTTCATTGATGTCCCAGCTTCAGTCCTTGAGTGTGGGATGCAAGAACCTGGACAGAAATCCCATAACAGAGAGAACCCAATGTCAGTGCAAATATGAACTCTCCTGTCAAGCTGTACTATGAAATGTAACCAGAATTATATACACGGATAAAACCCCTTGTTCCTCTTAGTTGTTTGGTCGTGTATTTACCAGCAGCATACAGAGAAACTGCAACGCAGGTCCCTTGTTGTTTTTGCCCTGTGTGTGCAGAGTAGTTGGCGTAAACTTCTGGGGATTCTTCTGTTTCTGCCTCCCTTGTTGGCATAAGACCACTGGAAAAACAGACATCTGTTACCAGGTCTGGCTTCTTTCTGGGCATTCAAACTCAGGTCCTTATGCTTGTGCATTAAGTTCTTATATCCTCTAAGTGCACCTCCCCAGCCTTCATAATAGATGATTTGTAGAAAACAATTAAATAACTCACTTTTCTGTTCTTTATAAAATTATTCATAGATTTTTCCTATAAATTTCTTTAGATTTATCAAGGAAATGAAGAAATTACTATATAATTGTTTGTTCTATATGGCTCTGCTATGTTACATGTCTTTCTTTTTTCCCCACTTTGGATTCTCTGTTGCATGAAATAGCTACAGACATGACCTATTTTCTTCCCCTCCTAATCAGATCAAATATCAGAGTACAATAGATGTCCATGGAAACAAGAGGATTGTCCTACCCTATGATTATATTTTTCAAATAAAAGAAAGTCTTCCAAAGTGTCCTTTGGCATGATATAACACTAACCTTTAAAATGTCCTTTCCCTTTCCTTTGACATTCTATAGGCCAGGGAAAAAGTAAATGGAACTTGATGACGTGTAATGGCTTGTGGGTGAACAGGCAATGCTGGCATTGCCCCTGCCTGACCTCCCTCCACTGGTATAAACACTAGCAATGATGTTCAGATGGGAGACAGTATAGAGACCACAGTGGTTTTTTAAAGTATTTATTAAAAAGTTCTAAATGAGGAATCCTCTTTTTTAAATGTTTTGTTCTAGTTACACAAATATATGCACACATTTCTCATCCATTTATATAGAAATACACAGTGTAAATTTGACCTTTCTGATTTGAATCCTAATCTGTGAGATTGGTGCCAAATGAAAGATGGAAACAACACATAAAATATTTCATTCAAGAATTTCTTTTATTTACAAATCTCCATGTGATTAAAACATAATCACCACATAAAATTGACTATGTGTGAGGCAAATCATCTAATTCTGAGACATTTAAAACTTTTAAAAGAACTCTTAAATTGTGCACTTCTGTATATTCAATCAGTGTCATGTTTACTTATTTATTCATTCATTAATTTGTTTAACTTCCTGTTTTGTGAAGACTTACCTGGAAAGTCATCTGCCATATCCATGTCTGCTGTAGGATACACAGGTTACGACTAAAATTTGCCAAGCTCCATCCTTGGTCTGCTATACTTTCATTGTCTGCTTCTTCAAATTTTGAATCTTTTGATTTCCATTTGCATTTCAAGGATTACCAAATTTCTAAAGCTCTGCTTTCTACATATATTCATCTGTTTAGTTGAATATTTCATAAGCTTTTCAAACCCAACATGTTAGAAATTTCATTCAGGCTATCTGTCTCCAAATAAAGCAGACCCCTCAGTGATTGACAGTCAAATTCACGGGTTGACAAAGAAAACCTTGATATATCATCCCGGAATCATTTTTCCATTTCCAAATACAATCTGTATTTGAATACTTAAGATTTAACAAAGCAGTACATTCAGTCATATAGAATATACAATTCCCTGTTTCTTTTTATAGTAATTACTACAACATAATTTTAGAACTGTTCAGTCTCTTGATTTAAAAAAATAAGTTCTATCTTCATCAGTCATTCACCCTTTTTCCAGTCCATTGCTCAGGCAAACATAAACACTTTTATACACTCTGTCCCTAATTTTTAAAAAATGCTAATAGAAATTTGATATAAATGAAATCAAACATGATGTGGTCTTTGCAGCTTTGATTAGTGTATTTTCAAAGTGTGTTTATTTTGTACCATACATCATTTGCCTCTTTTTATTGCCCAAAACATTCATTTGAATGGCTAAAAAGGCCTTTATTTGTCCTTTCATTGGCTGATAAGCATGGAAAACTATTGCTGCTTTTGTTACTGGAATACTTGTTCTGTGAACATTTACATACAAACTTTTGTTTGTGATGAATCTTTCCATTTCTCTTGGTTAAAAACTTGGGATTAAATCAGGCCAACCTAATGTCTTCCTATCCTAAGGCCTTGGGAACATGCAGAAGTGGGGTGAGATTGTAAGAAATTAAAGACAGGAAGTTCACCATTGTACAGGGCATTCCATTGAGGCAGGACTGCTGCATCTAGGAACTCACTGCAGTAAGACTTGTCCTTACTGAACCTGCATGACTGACATAACAACATTCCTCCATAGACTAGCAAGGAACTCAAGAGAGATAAGAACATATAGTGGAAAACTTAGGGACTAAAGCTGGATAAATGAAGGGAAATGCCTCTGTCAGTGGGGTGTCCTGAAGAGAGGCAAATTGTTATGTCACAAGAAATCTGAACCCCCACAGGAATGAACAAGCCAGAGGGAACTCTGGGGTCCATAAAGGTGGATGCTTAGGAGGGTGTAAGGGAGTGGAAATTGACAAAAGGAAGGGAGAGTGGGAGGGAGGGGGGATGAAGGGAAGCAGGGACAAGTGTTCAATATGCTTGCAAAATTAGAAAGAGAAAAAAAGAAAAAAGAAATTATAAGAGACACAAGAATACTGGTAGGAGGGCAAAGAAAAAATAGAATTTTAAAATTGTGAGGTAACTATAATTCATACTTTGAGGAACCACCAAAGAAGCAAAGCCATGTTCGATGAGAATTTTTATCTTTTCATGTTCTTATTATCGCCTGTCTTTTATTCTAGCAATCCTAGAGAATGGGAATTCATAGGTTCTCCTAGTTGTAGCCTTCATGATGTCATTATGATTTCTAAAGCCATTTTTCATGTTTGTTAGTGAATATTTATTGGTTTCACTACTTAAAGTCTGTATCATAAAACAATAATAACAGAGCTTTCCACCATAATGGTGTTCCATATAGCATTGCTTCTGACCAGGGAAGACATTTTGCATCTAAGAAAATGTGGCAATGGGCTCATGGAAATCACTGATCTTACTGTGTTTCCCACCATCCTGAAACAACTAGCTTGACAGAATGGTGGAACTGTTTTTTAAAGACACAACTATGGCATTAATTATGTAGGTATTTGTGATAGTTAAGCCCGGGTGTCAACTTGACACACCTGGTATTAACTAAGCTGGGCTGAGACCACCTCTGGAAAGGATCAACTGAGACTACTTGAAAGGATTATACACACCCCAGATCCTACCAGAACTCCAAAGCTCTCAAAGGATTCTCCCAATACTACATCATCTAAAAAGGAGCAACCAAGGAGAACGGATACCTTCTTGCAGCTGTGTTAGGAATCGCTCTTCCTTCTGGCCGCCTGGTTTCTTCGACCTTAGTCTAGCCTTCCACTCCAGCCTTCAGCTATCACCTACTTGACTACCAAACTGAGCAGCTATTGGCAATCATCGTTGGAACTACCTCGGCTACTGGAAGCCATCGTTGGACTACCTTGGCTACTGACAGCCTTCGCTGGATTACCTCGGCCATATCTGTAAGCCAACCCAATAAATTTCCTATATATATTCATTCTGTGAATTCCGTGACTCTAGAGAACCCTAACTAATACAGTATTAATGGTCTGGAGGGTTGGGGTAGAGTATTTCAGGAGGTAGAATATGCCTTGAATTAGCACCCAATATAGAGCACTGTTCTCCTATAGCCAGAATCCATAGGTACAGGAACCAAGGGGTGGAGGCTGGAATGTCACTGTCACACCTAGCATCCCATTAGAAAAATTTTTGCTTCCTGTTCCCACAAGTCTTCTCGCTTAGAAGTTTTGATTCCAGATCAGAGGATGCTTTTGCCAGGAGACACAATATGCAGTCCATTGGACTGGAGTTAATACTTTTTCCTGGGCTCTTTTGCACTCCTGAGGCCTTTGAGTCAACAGACTAAGAAAGGATTAACACTATTAGGAGGTATGATTGATTCAGACTATCAATGGAGAAATTGGGCTGTTTTTCCATAATGGATGCAAGAAGAATAGAAATGGAGTGCAGAAGATACACTAGAGAGCCTCTTGGTGTTACCATGTCCTGTGATTAAAGTTAATGGGAAATTGCAACAATCTATTGTAGGCGGGATGGTGGATGGCCCGACTCCTTCAAGAATAAAGGTTTGAGTGACACCTCCAGGTAAAGAACCAAGACCTTCTGAAGTACTTGCTGGGGTACAGGAAATATGGAATGGGTAGTGGAGGAAAGTTGTTCTAAATACCAACCAAGACCTACTGACCAGTTACACAGATTTGTCTTATAGCTGCCCAAAGCATTTCTGTTCTATTCTGTAAAGTACAAATGGAGTTGCCTAGAATTTTTTGACCTTGTCCCGAATGTATACATACGTAATGAGTGACAGGAAACTATAGAATGTGATATATATGTATACATATGTGTGTGTGTGTATATATATATATATATATATATATATATATATCCTAGACTTTTCTCTTCTAATTTTGAATTTATATTTTGAGATAAATTTTCTACTTATTATCTACTTGGTGCTAAATTACTTAACGTATTTTGATACTTATAGGACTTTATACTTAAGAGATTTTGAATTTTATAATGTTGGAGTTTGAGAATTTTTAAAATTAAATTGAATATATTTTATGAATGTACTAGCTATGGGAATAAAGATCAAAAGTTCATAGTATAAAAGTTACTTGTTTGTGTCAAATTGACAAGGAATAGAATTTTATGGTTAGATTTGATTGTCAACTTGACAGTTGCAGACTGTTTGGGTCACAGCTGTGAAGAATCAATGGTTGGAGCAGGCCCTTGAACAAGTCTGCATGTACTTGCTCAATTGATATGGAAAACCCAGTGCATAGCGGATGGTGCTTTTCAATGGTGAATCAGATAATAGGAAGTGCAAGAAGGAGGGACTCCTTCTTGCCTTTTCCTGTGTCAGCATGCTATTGAGCTCATTCTTTGAGCATCTTTGCCTTATTGGAGCTTTGATACTTTTTTTTGTTGCTGCTACCCTTACTGCCTCCATCCCTGGCTGACTCAGAGCTCTGTACTTTCCACTTTGCCTCTGTTCCTGCTGTCTTTGGACCCTGTTCTCATGGGCTTTGCTGCTGTTTGCTGTTTATCACTGACATTGGATCCCAGCTGTTACTCACAGACATCAAAGCCCAGCCATCTTCAACCCTCCAGTGAGACAGAGGCTCAAGACTTTCTCAGGATCCTTTGGTTTTGTGAGACATTCTAGTGAGTCTACTTTTATTGTGAGTCTATTTAATAAAGTCATTATATATATATATATATATATATATATATATATATATATATATATATATATATAATTCTAGCTATTCTGTTCTTCCAGAGAACCTAAACTAATACAAGGACAATGTATCCTTAGTGCCTCACACCAAGAAATGTTTCAAACAAAAATGTACTGAATAAATGAATACTTTTTAAAATCCCAGTAAGCAGTTCATACCTAGAGTACATTGTTTCCCGTGATTATTAGAGCTATGAATAGAAAAGGATTCTGTTCAGCTTGTTCAACCCTAAAGGTAATAGCATTGTTTTCTCTGATCAAAGGAATCTAATTAGCAGTTTTTAAGCTTCAGGAACTCTTAATTGTTTGACTATCAAATGTGCTTTTGAAACATTCTCTTTTGCCTCAAGAATAATACATTATTATTCATATCACTTTTGCACTTAGAAGTCTTCTTCATAACAGAGGCATTAATGGGGACAACACCTCTGAAAAAGCAGGGTCCAAAGGTCTCTAATAGCTATAGCTGCTTAAAAGTCAACTTCACTCAATCTCAGGTGTCCAGTCCAAGAAATCCTAATCCATAGAAAATGAGTTTAGTAGTTTCTTCTCTTTGATTCCACTTCTCTCCCATTATCTCCACCCCAAGTGAGTTTCAACATGATAAATACATCCTATGCTAACATAATCTTTGCAATCAGTCATTTGCCAAATTCAATGCAGATACATAAATAGCCTCAAACATGATCCACTCAATTACAAGAAAATGTGGCACTTAAATTTATAGCCATTTCATTTAAAACTGAAGATACAATCATTTATCACTTAAATAAAAAAGACTGCTTCAGAATGACAGAGCTGGGATTTTGGTGTCTTGTTGGTTAAAGTCAGAAAAGACATAAGTATCCCAATTTAATCATATTGTTGAAACATTGCCTGATGTTTATTTTAAGTATAGTCACATATAACAAAGTACTTGATAAAGATGACTTTTTTCCCAAAATGAGAAAGAACTCATGTCAAATAGAGAATTTTGAAGCAAGACATTAGGAAAATTTTTATTGCCAAATATATTACTTATAAAAAGTCTCATTGCTGTTCACATGAAGAAAAATCTAGAAAGCTTTTAAAATGCCTTCTTTAAAATGATCCTTTAATATTTTTCTTTTTCCCCTTTATGCTTTGAAACCTTAATATACACATATAATGAATTTATGTGTCTTCACTCCCTAGTACTCATCCTTATCCCTTCTTCTCTCATCCCAAATTCTCCATTTCGGCATGTATGATCCACTAGACCCCATGTGGGGTCCTTGTATTGGCAAATGAGGGACTGCAGGGACAACTTGGTGAGTAGAGATGCTCCTTTTCTCCTGTGTGGCACCAGTCCCAAACATTCTCCTTGGAAGTGCTGTATCTTTGAGATACTTTGCTGTATTCTGAGATCTTTGAAATTCCATGGTTGGTATAAATAGGCCAGCTATTGTGCAGGTCTACTGGAAGTAGAAATCACTTCAGTGAGCTCTTGAGTGTGGCAGCCCTGTCACAACCAGGGTATAGTTGTTGGCAGTATCAGTACCCACCAGAGGATTTTACAATCTTACCAACAGGTTTATATATATACACAATGAATTGAAGGCATTTTCACCCCGCATTACCAGATCCCATCCTCACTGAAAACCTTCCCAACTATTTTCCCTCCTACATTCATGTCATTTTGTATGAAAGAGAAACACTAAATTTAGCATGTGCCTGGGTAGTTGCTAGAGCCTGTGTAATATATCACTAAACGTGGTTTGTCTTCCCCAGTCAGCATTAAATATCAATAGGTCCCCTGGAAAGAGGTCGTGACTTAAGAGTTCTCCCCCTCTTGTGGAGGACAACATAGGTGTATTTGCACTCTCATGTCCAGAGGGCAGTGTATGATAGTATTCCTTCCTCCCCATCTTATGGCTCTTACACTCTTTCTCAAGCCTCTTTCTTGGTGTTTCCTAAGTCTTTGGGAGAGAGGAGATATATATATCCTATTCAAAAGCAAGCACTTCATAGTCACTTATTCAATGTACTTTGAGCAATAGTGATTGCCTATGTCTTTTTTTATTATTATTATTATTTCCGCTAATATAAACTTAATAGGTAGACCAGTTCCCTCCCTCCCTCCTCCTCCCCCCGAACCCCCTGCTCCCCCTCCCCTCACCCCTCCCTCCCCATCATCCAGTGCCTCCCGCCCCAATTCCCAGAGACTCCTTTAATATGCATCCCTGACTCTCCTCTGTGCCCTCCTCTCCGATGACATACAAGGACCCAGTGGCATTTCTCTGAACCCTTACCCGTGTTCCCCTTGAGCATAGAAACACTTCTGTGGCTACCAATCCCTTGCCTCCAAGGATCTTGGTGCCTTTAGCAGATGCTAGACTTTGTGAGTTCAATAGTGTGTTGGACATTGCGCAGGGCGTGCAAAGTCCAATTATGATTGCTTCGGCCCTAACTTGTGTGGAGTATCTTGCATATCATTGCTCCTCCCATCCTTTTGCTCTTACACTCTTACCGCCCCCTCTAAGGCAAATTTCCCTGAGCTTCAGGATGGGGAGAGATTAGGCTGGCCTAGTTCTAGGTGGTTGATACAGAGTCTCTGAAGTTCTGGATTGTGGTTTGTTGATTTTATTTTTCAGTTTTGCTGCTCCTGCAATGCCCTTCACTCCATCCTGCTGGGCACTGTATGTCACCCCCTGGCCAGAGACAAAAAGCTGTTAAACTGGAGTCTTATTATAAGAGCACATTCAAGGGTAGATGTAATAAAAGTTGGAAACCTCAGTGAGGGAGGGGTCAATCACCCATTTGCAAAATGGTTATTTTTTATCTGCCAGACTATATGCCCTCCCCTTCTGGTAAGATCATACCCCCCTTAGTTGCAAATGATCAGGAACGAAAGTCTGTGAACTTAACCAGGTGTCACAATACTTATTTGCAGTCCTTGATGGAGGCCTATTTTCCCTACTGTAACATGGTCACTTCTCTCCTTGTTTCTGGTGTGGCCCTCCAACCCCATCCCTCCTGTTCATAATCCTCGCAATTACTGTAGGTAATACATAGATTTTTCTAGAAGTGTCTCAAGGTGGGCTGGGTGTGTTTGGAACTAGGAACCACCATTAGGGAATACATACAGCACTTAATTTTCTGGGTTTGGGATACTTCACTTAATATAATTGTTTCTTTTTTTTTTAAATTATTTATTCAATTGTGCGCGTGTATGTGTGTGTGTGTGTAGAACCACGGACGAATTCGGGAACCACCATGGACGCCTCCACCTCCTTCTGCTCCAGGACTCACAGGCTCCGCCCTATCAGGACCAGAAGCAGCAGGCCGCCCCCGCTTCCGCCTGGCATCTATACCTGGGATCTGGGATCCGAACTCAGGACCTTCCGCCTTCAAGGCAGAGGCTTAACCCCTGAGCCACCTCTCCAGCCCCAATATAATTGTTTCTAATGACATCCATTTCCCGGCAAATTCCAGTAATTCATCATTTTTGATGGCTGAGTAGTACTCCATTGTATAGATGTACCACTTTTTCCTTATCCACTCGTCAACTGTTGGACATTTGGGTTGATTCCATGACTTTGCTATTGTAAACAGTGCTGCTATGAACATGGTTGTGCTTGTGCTAGCAATGTGAACCTCTGCTGTATGGGGGGTTATACACAAAAGTGGAATCTCAGGGTCATATGGCATTTCAATCTTTAATTTCTTTAAGAATCTCCAGACAGCTCGCCAGAGTGGCTGTATGAGCCTGCATTCCCACCAGCAATGTAGCAGAGTTCCCCTCTCTCCACATCCTCTCCAGCATTTGTTGTTGTTTGTATTGTGGATTTTTGCCATCCTGACCGGGGTGAGATGATATCTCAGGGAAGTTTTGATTTGCATTTCCCTGATGGCTAAAGAAGTGGAGCATTTTTTAAGATATTTGTTAGACATTTTAATTTCATCCCTGGTAAAATTTCTTTTAAGTTCCAGGGCCCATTTTTTAATTGGGCCATTAGTTTCCTTGGTGTTTAGTTTTCTAAGTTCTTTGTGCAGTATGGACAGTAGAGCTCTATCAGATATGTGGTTAGTGAAGATTTTCTCCCATTCTGTGGGTCGCCTTTGAGCTCATGTTACAATCTCTTTATCTGAACAGAAGCTCTTTAATTTCAAAAGATCCCAACTGTTGAGAGTTGGTAGCAGTGATTATGCCATTGGATGTCTGTTTAGGAAATGTTGGCCTAGCCCAATCAACTCCAGGGAGTTCCCTATATTTTCAACTATGGTTTTTCTATTTTCTGGCCTGATATCAAGGTCCTTGATCCATTTGGAATTAAGTCTTGTACATGGTGACAAGTACAGGTCCAGCTTTAAGCTTCTGCATGTTGAGATACAGTTTTGCCAGCACGATTTGTTGAAGATGCTGTTCTTTTTCCATTGGATTCTTTGGGCCCTTTGTCAAAGACCAAAATGGCTATAATTTTGTGGACTTATATCTGGGTCTTCAATCCTTATCCATTGATCTGCATGTCTATTTTGGAGCCAGTACCAGGCTGTTTTAACAACTATGGATTTGTAGTATAGACTAAGGTTTAGTATGGTGATACCTCCAGCAGTGTTTTTGTTACTCAGGATTGTCTTTGCTATCCTGGGTCTTTTGTGCCTCCATATGAATTTTGAGATTGTTTGGTCAACTTCTTTGAAGAATTGCTTTGGTATTTTAATTGGTATAGCATTGAATTTGTATATTGCCTTTAGTAGGATGGTCATTTTTACGATGTTGATTCTGCCAATCCAGGAACATGGGAGGTCTTTCCACCTCCTGGTGTCTTCTGCTATTTCTTTCTTTAGGGTTTTAAAGTTTTCGTTGTAAAGGTCTTTTAACTCTTTGGTTAGGTTTATACCAAGGTATTTCATTTTTTTAGGGGCTATAGTAAATGGGATTGTTTCTCTCAATGCTTTTTCACTTCTTTCATCCTGGGCATATAGGAAGGCCTCTGATTTTTGCACATTTATCTTGTATCTTATGGCTTCAGCTAAGACTTCAAGTACAATATTGAATAGAAGTGGCGAGAGTGGACAGCCTTGTCTAGTTCCTGATCCAAGTGGGAATGCTTCCAGTTGTTCCCCATTGAGCATAATCCTTGCTGTGGGCTTGTTGTATACAGCTTTTATTATATTGATAAAGGTTCCTTCCATTCCTACTGTCTCTAGCGTTTTGATCATAAAAGGCTGTTGGATCTTGTCAAAAGCTTTTTCTGCATCTATCAAGAGTATCATGTGGTCTTGGACTTTGGACTGGTTTACATGATGAATTACATTTGTTGATTTTCCTATGTTGAACCAACCTTGTGTGCTGGGGATGAAGCCTACTTGATCCCTGTGAATAATCTTTTTGATATGTTTTTGAATCCAATTTGCTAAGACTTTGTTGAGAATCTTTGTGTCTGTGTTCATCAGCTCTCTGCCTATAGTTTTCTTTTTTAAGTGAATCTTTATTAGGTTTTGGGATTAAAATGATATTAGCTTCATAGAAGGAATTTGGTAGAGTTTCTTGCTTTGCTATTTGATGGAACAGTTTAAGGATTATTGGTGTTGTTAGCTCCTTAAATGTCTGGTAGAACTCTGTGCTGAATCCATCTGGTCCAGGACATTTTTTGGTGGGAAGATTCGAGATTACTTCCTCAATTTCCTTATATGTTATAGGACTATTTAAATAATTCACCACTTCCTGATTCAATTTAGGTAAGTTGTGTTTACTTAAAAATTCATCCATCTCTTTTGTGTTGTCAAATTTCACAGAGTATAAGTTTTTGAAATATGATGTTATAATTCTCTGGATTTCTTGGGTATTAGTAGTGATTACTCCATGTTCATTTCTAATTTTCTTAATTTGGGTTTTCTCTCTCTTCCTTTTGGTTAATTTAGCCAGGGGTGTATCAATCTTATTGATTTTTTCAAAGAACCAGCTTTTTGACTGGTTGATTTTCTCTATCGTTTTCTTAGTCTCGATTTCAGATATTTCTCCCCTTATTTTGCTAATCTCCTCTCTTCTACTACTTTTGGGATCAGATTGCTCTAGTTTCTCTAAAGCTTTAAGCTGCATTGTTAAGTTGTTTATTTCTGATGTTTCCATTTTTTTGATATAGGCATTAAGAGCTATGAACTTACCTCTTAGAACAGCTTTCATTGTGTCCCAGAGATTTTGGTAAGTTGTATTTTCATTATCATTCGCTTTCAGGAAATCTTGAATTTCTTTTTTAATTTCTTCCTGAATCCAGTTCTCATTCAGCATCATATTGTTAAGTTTCCAGGAATTAGTGTATTTTCTCTTGTTTGTTGTGTTGTGGATGTCCAGCTTTAGGCCGTGGTGGTCTGATAGGGCACAGGTTAGAATTTCAACTTTTTTGTATATGTGTAGATTCATTTTGTGGCCCAATATGTGATCTATTTTGGAGAAAGTTCCGTGTGCTGCTGAAAAAAATGTGTATTCTTTGGTGCGTGGGTGAAAAGTTTGATAGAGATCTGTAAGGTCCATTTCTTTCAGGGTTTGATTAAGTTCCAAAGTGTCTTTGTTAAGCTTATGACCTATTGATCTGTCCCATGTTGAGAGGGTGGTGTTGAAGTCCCCAAGAATTATCGTTTGGGGGTTGATTTCTTGCTTTAGACGCTGTAGGGTTTTCTTAATGAATGTGGAGGGGCCCGTATTGGGTGCATATATGTTCAGTATTGTCAAGTCTTCCTGGTGAATTGTACCTGTGACTAAAATGTAGTATCCATCCGTGTCTCTTATAATTTTCTTTGGTTTGAAGTCCACTTTGCCTGATATCATAATGGCTACCCCTGCCTGTTTTCTGCTTCCATTACCTTGTAGAATTGTTGATCAGCCTTTTATTTTTAGGACATGCCTATCTTTTGTGGTGAGATGGGTTTCCTGCAGGCATCAGATTGATGGCTTGTGATTTTTAGTCCAAATTTGTAATCTGTGTCTCTTGATCGGTGAGTTAATTCCATTAACATTTAGTGTTTTAATGGAGAAACTATTTTTAATTCCAGACATTTATTATTTTTAGTAGTTTTTATAAGCATATTGCTTCACTGTTAATGGTGTTATACTTGCCTTCTGTTCTCCTGGATATGCCTGTTTTTTTCTTCAAGCTTGAGTATCATTTCTAGCATTTTTTGAAGGCCTGGTTTGGTGGACATCTATCCCTTAAAGTTGTCAAGTTTCTTTCTCCCTCAATCATGACGGATAGTTTTGCAGGGTAAATCAGCATCGGTTGACATTTTTGCTCATTCAATACTTGAAGTATGTCTCTCCAAGCTCTTCTTGCTTTTACTGTTTCGACTGAGAAGTCATTTGTTATTTTAATAGGTTTACCTTTAAAAGTGACTTGTTTTTTCTCCCTTGGAGCTCTCAGAACCAGTTCTTTATCTTGAATGTGGAGTGTTTTGACTATTATTTGCCATGGCAAGCTTCTGTTTTGGTCATATCTGTTTGGGGTGCGGAATGCCTCTTGTATATGGATGGGCCTCTCCTTTTTTAGATGAGGAAAGTTTTCCTTGATGATCATTTGAAAAATTTCCTCAGGGGTGGTATTTTGAGATTCTTGCTCTGGTATTCCATGAATACGCATGTTAGGCTTCTTCAGGGTGTCCCATATCTCCTGGATATTTCCCTCAAGTATCTTTTTGGCATAACAACCTCTTCCATTGAGCTGGTTAATACTCCCACTTTCACTTCAAGGTCTGAAATTCTGTTTTCTGCTTCCTTAGTTCTGCTGATAAGACTCTTTGTGGAGTTCTGGGTTGAAATAAATTGTCTTTTAGCTCAGTTTTAAACTCTGCTTGAGTCTGTTTTAACTGCTCTATGCCAGTTTTTGTTTTTTGCACTGTTTTTCTCAACTCCTCCAAGTGTCTGTTGTGTTCCTCTTCAAAGTGATTGATTTGATTATTTATTTCCTCCCGGATTTCCTCTTTCATAGTATTGAACATGGTAATGATCACATTTTGAAGGTTGTTATCCTGGGTCAGGCTTTCATGGCCATTTTCCATGGGTTTGTTCTGGTTGGAATCTAGGTGCGTGTTGAGGCCCGGCTAGACCGCGCAGTCCCTGGCGGCGGAGTGGGGGAAGGGAGCGTGATTGCCTATGTTAAACACCATCTATTGCAAAAAAAGATTCATGATTGAAGCTGAGAGCTATACTAATTTATGGATATAAAGATCAGCTGTTATGTAAAAATCTTACCACAGAGAAGGGAAGCTCTCAATAGATATATTGCTATCCTGAGATACGTTGTAGAACTGGTTGAAGTCAAGAGAGGGGGTGTTTGTTAATTCAATGTTAGCCCACTGATCATGCTTCAGGTGCATGCCAATACAGGGATCCTAAATCAGGCCCAGGTCTCTCACAACCAGAGGGTTAGAGGAACAGAAGGAAGAAAGGGTGAGATAGGATGGTAGGCAGAGGAGAGACAGAAGGGAATAAAATGTAAATGTTTTATGAATATTAAAATTTCAAAAATAAGAGGAAAAAATTTAGAAGGCAATTTGATAACATGTCCACGTAGCAAAATGACAGCAACTTGCTCTGTTGTAGAACAATGACTTTCTCATCTATGGGTTTACCATACCAAGCACTGAGGAGTGTGCCTTAAATCTGTTGGAAAACATTTGGTTAGTGACATAGCATGAATGCTGCCATTGCACCAAGGGAGGTCACATCTTTAAGTGTGTTTATTATTGTAGTTCACAAGACTCATTTTTAGATAAGAATATTGACAACTTTCTTATCCCAGTAGTCCATCTTCTGGTACTATGAAGAAGAGCCAACAAGAAGGGTAATGGCAGGTAAGTTCCAACTTGATTTCTCTGTGTCTGGTGATCAACATTTGTGTTGTTGCCAGTAATTGTGTCATACTATATGGTTCTAGTGAGAAACAAAAAAGCAGAAGCAATGGATTACATTATTTTGAGGACTATGGATCCTTCCTGACCTGTAGATCCCGTGGAGATACCAATACGTTGTGCTGGGGGTTTTCTTAAGTTGTTTGTTGCTTCTTTTTATTATTATTATTATTTATTACTTATCCAATTGTGCATGTATGTGTGTGCGTGCGTGTGTGTATGTATGTATGTGTGTGTGTGTGTAGAACCTCAGACGAATTCAGGAGCCACCATGGACCGCCTCACTTCCTCCTTGTTTGCTCTGCCCCAGAATTCACAGGCTCTGCCCTACCAGGGCCACAAACGCAGGCCGCCCCCGCTTCCTCCTGGCGTCTATAGGTGGGGTCTAGGATCTGAACTCAGGACCTTTTGTCTGCAAGGCAGAGACTTAACCCTGAGCCACCTCTCCAGCCCCCTGTCTGTTGCTTCTTGGAGAAGAATATCAAGATATTTTCTGCTGTTTCTTTACTTTCCCTCATTTTTTCCTATTAGGATTGAGTATTTCTAGAAGTTTAAAGAAGCATTCTTCATAAATATATTCTTACACTTGAAAAAATGCAAATTGAAAGTTGTTTTATTTCCAATATGCTCCTTAATGGATCAGTCTTAGCTTCTGGTTTTCCCTATATTCTTTAGGAATCATGGTTTCTTTCTGACTTCCATACTGACTTTCATTTTTCTATAGGTCTCCTCATAGTTACTTAAGTTCAAAACTGCTTATACTGTCTCATCTTCTCTAGCTCATAGACAGTTAGTGCGTGTAATTGGCTGATCCTTCAGGCAGTGACCTGCAGGTCACTGCAACAGGTTCTTTGGTATCTATTACCCCTGAGAATCCCACTGAGCTGCTTTCCTTTTACCTCCTGTGAAGGCATTTCTTAATCTGCTCCAATTGTCAAGAAATATTTGCATTTATGTATAACATGAATTCACACAAATGTATCAAATCCTTAAGCAAATCTCTTGGTCTACAGAAGAGCCAGGTTAATGTTAAAATGTCTTTCTCCCTTCTTTTTTTTCTCTTTTATCCATTTTTTCTCTCTGGGCGATATGCTTTTTTGACTACTATACCCATGTGTCCTGCCTTTTAAAAAAACATAGCTAGTATCTGTGTGTGTCTTGCATCTGCTTACAAAAGAGTAAAATATAAATTCAGAGAATCATTTTGGCTTCTTTACTCTTAGGATGCCCATGTTCAGTGTCAATGCTATTATTTCTTAAATCTATTCCCTCATAAATATTTTAAATTAATATAGTTGTTTGTTATGTTCATACAGTTTCCTAATATGACATTCTCAGAAGTATTTATGATTTAAATTATTTCCAAGTATGATTTCTCAAGGTATCAATATTATAAAAAATGTAGGCTTCTGTTAACCTTGTAAGTCTTCAGGCAACATCCATGGCCACAGGTAATATTTTCAAACAGAAGGACCCAAGATCTGATCTCTTAGAACAGTCTCCCTCCTCCTATCTTTTTCCTTCAGCTGCTGACTTATAAATGTGCCTGTGATGCTGGCAGTTTATTATATCCATAAGGAAGCCTGACTTACTTTCCAGAGGTGAAAAAAAATCTGAAAGTGCAGAAAACTCAAAATAGCACTTACCTTTAAGATAAGTGAAACCTATTCAAATCGAAAGTGTGGTTACCCTTTTGATTAGCAACTTCCAATCTATAAAACATGTGGTACTGCTTAGCGAAAAGGTGCCACATGATAAACAACTACAGCTATGAGGAAGTGGGGTGTGAAAATTATAGTTTAATTTTAAATGTCTTTTAATGCCAATTTAACCATTTGAGGAAAAAAATCTTGATACTTCACAATAAACTTTTCCCAAGTTAACTATAAGTGTTTTTTTCTACACTGTCACTATGCATACATTTTCTTTTCAAAAATTTTTTGTATGTATGTCTTTGTGTATGTGTCTGTGATTATCAAAGGGCACAGTGTGTGCCTTTGGAGGCTCAAGGGTGACTTTGGGAATCATCCTGGATTATTCTACCTTAGATGAATAGATTGTCTTTGCTCTGGAATTTCCTAGGCTCCACTTTGCAGTACGGGGAGTACAGTCCACCATTAATTCAGTTTGGTGCTTTTAGGTGGGATCTGGTATCCATACTCACAACCTTCTGCCTTTGAGGCAGAAGTTTAACCCCTGAGACACTTTTTGGACCCTATGCATATATTATAAACATATATGCATACATTAAAATCAGTAGACTGGCCCACATGAATAAAAAGACAGTAGTAGCATAAAGTAGAATCATAATTGTCATAATCTTATCAAAAATAAATAAAAATGTCAAAGTATTTTCTAATTAGTTATGTTAAGTTTGACACACATGACCATGCCTAACAGCTTTTCTATTATTTCTAAACAACAAAGACAGTTTGCACAAAGAGAACTTCATTGATATGTCTAAGGAAGCCATCCATCCAAGCCACTTTATTTAATGAAGAGAGAAGGGATTTAGTTTGCAAAGAGATATTTTGGATGCAAAAAGATAGAGTCAGGACAAACTAGATATCAATGGATATTGTTTTCATTTTCTTTGAGGGGGTAGACAATCATAAGCAAATTCCATCAGTAGAGTGAGAAATCAAAGAAATATGTATAGAAACCAAAGGGTCACATATGTGCCAAAAGGCCATCAGACCTTCTTACATTTGTGAGCAGATGAATTTCTTATTGAATCAACATGTGAACATGGATCTATTCTGTGACACGGGAGCTTCAAGACTCAGGAATGCTTATCTAGAGTCCTAAGTCTTCTGAGGGGTTGAACTTCCTGCCTGTGTTGCACAACCTCATTCACTGTCATGTACAAGCAAAATGAGAACTTTCCATTGTGCATCCAAAGGAAAAGAGGGATGATCAGATAGTAACATACGTTACTCAGTAGAGTATTATCCATCTTATTTGTACTGTAAACCATACTGCATTGCTTGTTTTATTTTCTAAATATGTACAAATCATTTGAACTCATTAAGACTTTTTCTTTGAAGAAAAAAGTAATGCCTTTGTTATTTATGCAAATAGTATTTGAGCTCAAGTTGGTTTATGTTCTTCAAAGTGTGAGATGACTGGAAACTGCTATTAGTACTGCACGTGGATAGTGGAGGGCTTCAGAAAACTTCCAAGAGTGTAAGTGGGAATGGAAATAAGATGGCATAGGCAAGGATTTAAAAGGGAAGTTATGCAGTGATGCCTGCTGGAATCGAGTCCTCATCATGATGTGGTAGGTTTTGGCATCTCTTTTTTTTTTTCCACTCATACAAAGTTGATAAGTAGCCCATTCCCCTTCCTTCCTCCTCCCCTCCCTGGACTCCCCTCCCTCCCTCCATGACTTTCCTCTTCCTTCCCCCCTTCGCTCCCCTTCTCCCAGTGCCTCCTTCCCCCCATTCCTGGAGCATCCTTTAGTGTGTCTATCAAACTTCCCTCTGGGTCCTCCTCTCTGATGAGGTGTAAGGACTCAGTAGCATTGCTTAGAGAACTTTTTTGTGTTCCCCTTTACTATAGGAACACTACTGTGGCTGTTAATCCCTTGCCTCTAAGGATCCTAGTGGCTGTGATCCATACTAGATTTTGGGGGTTCAATGTTATGTTGGTCATTGCACAGGTCATGCAAAGTCCTATTTTGATTACGTGGGCCCTAACTTGTATGGAATATCTTGCATATTGTTGCTCCTCCCCTTCTTTAGGTTCTTACATTCTTACCACCCCCTCTTCTGCAAATTTTCCTGAGCTTTAGGATGGGGAGAGATTAGGCTGGAGTGGTTCCAGGTGTTTGATGTAGAGTCTCTGCTGTTCTGAATTATGGTTTGTTGATTTTTTTTTCAGTTTTGCTGCTCCTGAACCGCCCTTGGCTCCATCCTAATGAGTATTGGATGCTACCCCCTGGCCAGAGATAAAAGGCTGTTAAAATAGAGTCTTATTATAAGAGGAGATTCAAAGGTAGATTGAATAAGAATAGGAGACTGTGGTGAGGGGAGGTCAGACTCCCATTTGCAGCATGGTTACCTTTTATCTGCCAGACTTTATGCCCTCCCTGTCTGGTGAGGTCATACCCCATCTGATGCAAGTAACCAGGAAGGAAAGTCTGTGAGCTTAACCAGATGTCTCATTACTTACTTTCAGTCTTTGATGGTGGCCTATTTTCTCTGCTGTAGCATGATCCCCTCTCTCCTTGTTTCTGGCGGGGCCCTCCTTCCCCTTCCCTCCCTGCTTATAATCTTTGCAATTACTGTAGGTATTACAGAGATTTATCTTTCAGTGTGTCACTAAGTGGATATGTTACTAGGATCCACCTATTAGAGAGAACATATGGTGCTTAATTTTCTGTGTCTGGGATACTTCACTCAATATAATTGTTTCTAATTCCATCCATTTCCTGGCAAACTTCATTAATTCATCATTTTTGATGGCTGAGTAGTATTCTGTTCAGATAAAGAGATTGTAACTTGAGCACAAAGGCAACCCACAGAATGGGAGAAAATCTTCACTAACCACATATCTGACAGAGCTCTATTACCTAGAGTGCACAAAGAACTTAGAAACCTAAACACCAAGGAAACAAATGGCCCAATTAAAAAATGGGCCTTGGAACTTAAAAGAAACTTTACCAGGGAAGAAATTGAAATGTTTAACAAATATCTTAAAAAATGCTCCGCATCCTTAGCCATCAAGAAAATGCAAATCAAAACTTCCCTGAAATATCATCTCACTCAGGTCAGGATGGCAAAAATCTACAATACAAATAACACCAAATTCTGGAGAGGATGTGGTGAGAAGGGAACTCTCCTACATTGCTGCTGGGAATGCAGGCTTATACAACCACTGGAGAGCCATCTGTCAATTCTTAAAAAAGTTAAAGATTGAAATGCCATATGACCCTGCTATTCCACTTTTGGGAATAATTCCCCATACAGAAAAATTCACCTCGATAGCACAAGCACGACCATGTTCATAGCAGCACTGTTTATAATAGCAAAGTCATGGAATCAACCCAAATGCCCAACAGTTGATGAATGGATAATGAATGTGGTACATTTATACAATGGTTTTAGCATTTCTTACTAATTGAAGTGACAGCTGACATCAAGAAAGCAGACTTCTTAACAAGATAGCCAGAAACTTCAGTCTATCTGAGACTTTCTCCTTCTCTGAGGAACTGGGTCATGTTAATGAATATGACTAAACTAAATCACTCTGTAAACTGCTGCTGGCTCTTTAGCATTTCTTTTCCTCCCATTTATTTTCAAGCATTTTTTTTTCATTCTTGTGTTTCATCATTTGAGTGCTAGTGAGGATTTTTTTTCCTGACCTTTAACTATCATCTTGATTTCTTTATGGAAAAAAATCAAATTATGTAATCTAAATATTGTGTGGTCTTCCAGAAACAAGGAGAGAGGGGACCATGTTACAGCAGAGAAAATAGGTCACCATCAAGGACTGCAAGTAAGTAATGAGACAGCTGGTTAAGTTCACAGACTTTCCTTCCTGATCATTTGCAATTGATGGGGTATGATCTCACCAGAAGGGGAGGGCATAAAGGCTGCCTGATAGAAAGTAACCATTTTGCAAATGGGTGATCGACCCCTCTCTCACCATGGTCTCCTACTTTTATTCCATCTACCTTTGAATATACTCTTATAACAAGACTCTAATTTAACAGATTTTTCTCTCTGGCCAGGGGGTGACTTCCAATACCCATCAAGATGGAGCAAGGGCATTGCAGAAGCAGCAAAACCGAAAAAAAATTAACAAACCATAATTCAGAACATCAGAGACTCTATATCAACCACCTGGAACTGGGCCAGCCTAAACTCTCCCCATCCTGAAGCTCAGGGAAATTTGCGGAAGAGGGGGCGGTAAGATTGTAAGAGCACAAGGATGGGAAGAGTAACGATATGCAAGATACTCCACACAAGTTAGGGCCGAAGCAATCATAATAGGAGTTTGCATGACCTTCGCTATGTCCAACACATTATTGACCCCACACAGTCTAGCATGGACTAAAGGCACTAGGATCCTTGGAGGCTAGGGATTGACAGTCACAGTTCCTAAGCTTAAGGGGAACACAGGAAAGGGTTCTGGGAAATGCCCCTGGGTCCTTGTACCTCATCGGAGAGGAGAACCCAGAGGAGAGTTTGGCATGCACATTAAAGGATGCTCGGGGATTGGGGGGGGAGGCACTGGGGGATCAAGAGGGAGGGGAGACGAAAAGGGGGAAAAGGGGGGTTGAGGGGAGGGAGGGGACCAGTGTACTTGTTAAGTTTGTATGAGCAGAAATAATAATAATAATAGTAATAAAAAATATTGTGTGGTCTTAATATTTGGAAAGATTATTTTTACATGAAGTCAGAGCATCAGTTTGGATAACAACTGAAAAATTAAAATAGAGCAAATAGATGTGGTTGAACATGGACAAAAAGGTAGATGAATCAATAAGTAGTTGATCTCTGAAACAAAAAGTAATGACAATATGTTTTTAAAGAATAGAGAGTTTTACAGCACTGTAGAATGTGAATTATTTATAGAGAAGACTAGAAACAGGACAGTTACGTTAAACATTATTATGGTGACATAAGGGATAGATGGTGAATACACAGCTTGGGTAGAAATGGAGAAGAAAGATTATATTTTAGAGAGACTTGTCAGAGACAATAACAAGGTTTTGGCAGAATTGGGTAAGAAGAATGATGAAAGATAAGTGAATTATGCTATATTGTTTGAACAGGTCATTGTGTGATTACAATGAAAAATGTCAAAATTAAAATATAGAGTATTTCTACAGAATGACAAACTCAGGACAACTTTAAAATTGTGCTCACATGTTATTTAAACTATGTGTGTACATAGGGAAAAACACTTGATACATTAAGCCAAGAAACTCTACTTTTAGTCGTCCTTGTGGAATAAAGTTATGAGAGTTGGAGAAGGACTTACCGAGTAAAGAAAGAGAAAGGGGGATGAGAGGAATCAGCAGGTGGAAATGACTAAAATTCATAAAAGTGATGTATTAAATGCAAAAATAATCTTTTTATGAAAGATATTATATGAATGTTTTGAATGGCACACTTAGAATTCCTTCATTGCCATCTTTCTAATGTTGGGCAGTTATCAGTGATGGTCTGCTGAATTCATTCTGCTTCAACTCAAATACTATTTTATTAAATTGAATGTAAATGACCAAAAAACATAAATGAAATCAATGAATAGAGGTGGGAATACACTTGTAAATCATTTTTAAAAGCAGAGCCAGAAGACCTTTCTTTGTTTGGATTTTTACCAGCTCTAATAAGATGAATATTTTATATAATTATAATTATATATATCTGTAAATTAGGGATATTATATATGTAAATTAAGGATATTATATCTATAAATTAGGGATAACAAATTATATGTTTCAATATTTCTGAAAAAGATTAAATGAAATTAAGTGTACAAATAAGCTAGGATGCAAAGTGCTTGGAAAATGTTGGTTGTACAATGTAGGTTAGATATATTGTCATTATTGCTTTTAAAAATTATCCTTACATTGAGTAAAGAAATATTGGCAAAGGAATGACTGTTCAGATGATGCACAGACCCACACAATTTTTAATTTATTCTGGTAATTTAAAATAAAAAGGTTCCCTTTAGGCTGTGACAGAAAGAAAGTGTAGCTATGCAGTCAGATTATTTGTAATTATTTACAGGAACTCAGTACTAGAGCATGTTGTGTAGTGCTTGTTCATGGAAAGGTTCCCTCCCTCTCTCCCTCTCTCTCTCTCTCTCCCTCTCTCTCTCTCTCTCTCCCTTTCTCTCTCTCTCTCCTTCTCTCTGCCCATGCATGTGTCCACACTGGGCAGGTCAGAAGACAAGCTCAAGTGTCATCTCTAGGAACACCATCCACCTCTTTGTAACAGGATCTTTCCTCACCTGGAACTCATTGATTTGACTGCATTAAATGGCCAGAGAGTCCCAGGATCTTCCAGTTTCTACCTCCATGTATTGGTATTATAAATTTTACCAACCCATTTATTTTGTGAGTACTGGTGCTATAATTTAGTCATGCTTGCAGCTGAGCTATTTCTCAATTCAAAAGTTCCTTTTCTGTGAGACTGTATTTATTTTTTTATGAAGTGAGTTATAATGGTAGACATATTGTTCACAAACAAAATACAAAGTGGAAGACATATTATACACTTTCTAAAGCTAATCTCTCCTCTCAAGTCCTCTGGATTGTTTAGACATGATTTGAGAGAACGTTGTCCTCTGTCATAGGCCATGAGTAAACACAGGCTAATTCTGGGATCTCTGTTGACCAAGGCATTTGTTCTTTAAGTCAGTGGTTTGCCATAAAGGGTGACCAGGATGTCTTCTGCTTGTGGTAAGGAGTCAGCAAATTTTTCCAACTCATTTTGTTCTGATATGGTACTTGGTAGTACCATTCAGTTTCAGCAGTCTTCTTTCTCTCAAGACAAAAGAGCAATAATCCTCTACTTGGGAAGATGGTTCTCTGACTGAGTACACAGCTTAGGAAGGGATACTTATGGTGCAGTGAGAGGGGGAGGAAGAACACAACCACCTACCTGCCCCTATTGATCAAATCAACCCTGGTGATAAACATCTTATGATGAAAATAATATCAAGAAGCTTCATTCTTCTCTGAAAAATTTATGAGGACTCATGCTGATAGAGAAGAAAAAGAAGATTCCTACCTCAGTGGTAAACACATTGAGCTTGAATGCTTGCTGCAACCTGAATCATGTCAGGCACTTGTCATCAAAGGCAAACTAGATGAAACATAGTTTGTAAAGCAAGTGAAGAAGACACTTGAATGTGGAAGAGAGTTTGACAGGGGAGATGAAGGGATGTAAGGGGAAAGGTAGAGGAATGGAACTGGGGATTAGGGAGTGAAAATGTCATAAATTCACTAAATTCATGTATGTGACACTAAAAAGTAATAAAAAGATTAATTAAAAAAAAAGCCATGAGCCTTGCCTGTCTTTCTTTCTGTATTCAAATGACAGCTGAACTGCTGGCATTGGGGACATTATGCACATGTCATTTATATGACTAGAAAGGAAAGTGTGCTTTTTTTCTCTGCTTCTGGTTAACCTTTTTTTTTAAAAAAACATATTTTCTCTTTTTATAGAAAAGAACATAAAAGATGAAAAAGTGAAGGAGCATAAACCTAGTTGATTAGAGGAGATGCTGGCAGCAATACACATTTTTTTAATAGAATGTTTTCAAATCTAGTATGAGCACAAAAAGGATGGTATTGCTAAAAAATATCTTAGGTGACCAAATACAATGTTTTAGGAAATGGCCATCTATAATTGTATCCTTCAATATGTCTTATTCTGCATTTTCAGACAAAGTTGTTTAGCTATAAAAATATTTATCCTGAACTAGTCAATTAATGGTTGTTTTGTATGTATAAAGAACACACCTAGAAAAGAGACAAATAAATGGGAAAGATTTTCTCTCTTGATGTATGATCCCATGAGAGCAAATGTGGAGTGTCATTGCAATATTTTTTTTTAAAGGTCACTGGGAAAAAAAGTGTTAACCACAGAAAATCCATGTTTTTATAGTCTATAACCATAAAAATCAAATAAAAAATCCCTAGTATAATAAAATGTGGTAGTAGCAATTAAATTTCCACTCATCATTATTTATATGGTAGTTAGCTCCTCCTCTTATAATACTACATGAAACTGTGTACATTAGAGGCAGATATCATCAAGTGATCATGATCCCCAACCACAGTTCTATGTCTTTGTTAAGGCAACTTTGTCTCTGACTTCTGAAAGAAGTGTCTATTTTTCAGGAACCAACAACTACCTCAGAAGAAATCCAGAATACAAGCTAATTCCTGCAAGCAGATTTCTCTCAATCATCAAGATAATAGAAATGAAGGAGTGCCATGATCTCATGAAGAAATTGAGATGAAGATGACACAGAAGTAGGAAGATCCTTAAGAATTTTAAGTAGAAAGTAGGAAATCTATAATTTCTTTTTTGTGTCATTTCACATGAATATTTAAAATGATCCTAGTAGCAAATAAATGTGAGATTTATACATAATTATTTCATGAGATATGAGATCAATTTCATTTTGTATATTTGTACCTACATACAAACATATATAAAATGTTTCAAAATTTCATCCATAAGGCATTGGATATTTTTCTCAACTTAGCTAGTTAAATTGTTTTAATATATGCTTCCAAAATGTACTGTTCTTTACCTTCTCGAGAGATGAGCATGAAGGTTCCTTTCGTTTTCTCAATGTTTTCTGTCCACTAATAGGGAGGTATACATTTTTGGCTCAGTTTCATCCGGCGTCTCCACATAAAGGCTGCCCCCCCCAGAGATGAAACCCCGGAGTGGTCTCCCATTCGACCCTCTGCCTCTGGAGACACTGTGTGGGCATACGGCTGTGACCTAACGAACCGCAGAAGTTCCCCACTAAGCACAAAACATTTGGGTCCGATACATTCCTTGCTTTGTCTGTTTTTAGTCTCATCTGTGTTATTTGGAAAAATGGGCAACCTATTTTGGCTTTTTTTTGTTGCCTGGATTTCATATAATATATGTATTTTATGTTTGAAAATAACAAAGCTGTGGAAATTCATTGGAATTTCTCCTTCTCCTGGTATGTATGAGTTCCCTTTCTTGGGGACAAATCTGCTCTCCAATTCCATGTTCCCATGTGTACTCCTACTAAGGTGGAATAGGAATTTCAAGCATCCACCTTAGTCAGACCCCATTCCCTTGAAACAAAACTGGATCAATGTAATCTGGACTCAGCATAGTCTGTTTTCAGGAGATTCTAAGTACATTTGGGTCAACTCAGATTCATGTTTCTTTTTTCCTTGCAACTTTTTGGCCTAAGTTTCTTAACGAGTTTCTCTGAGGATCCAGATAAATTTATTTTTCAAACAGAAAGGAAGGAAAGAAAAAGAATAAAAAAAAAAAGAAAGAAAGAAAAAGAAAAAAAAGAAATTGAAACTTTACATCTGCCTAAGGGGATAAATAGAATACTAGCAGCTGACAAACTTGAAATTCCCTTCCCCACAGGGAAAGAAAAAAAAAATGCTTTAAATGTGTCCTGTGTGCAAACAATCTCCACGTGGCCCATGTTCTGACTATGGTATGGCTTTTAGGTATTCCTTTGTTTACATTTGAATATCCTAGGTTTAGACTTAATGGGATATTTTAGCATTGTTATGAAGTCATCCATGTAGTTCTGGATTTAGACTCACCAAAGTTGCTAGAGAGAAGAAATCATAAATTCCAGAAAATGATGGAATCCAGATAGCATGTAACAAAAGCCTATAGTTTGGAGGCCCAAAGAAAGTTTATGCTGTAGAGTTAAAGCCAGAGACATATATTGGTGGAAAGTTTAATAAAGTTTTGCCCTTGTCCTAAAAGCTTGCCTGAAGTTAAGCTTAGTGCTTGGCAGAGAAAAAGTGGCAATGGAAATCTTAAAAGTGTTAAACCAGGAAGAAGCAGAGAACAAAATGTCTGCTGTTAAACAGACTAGCTCCATTGACAAATCAAAGCTGGCTCTTCATTTAGATCAGAGGAGTGGTCCTAAGATAATGCTTAGAGATCTGTAGAACTTTCCATGTGAGGAAACAATGTCCCCGCGTATATTCTTTTACATTCTTTTGGTCCCAAAAAGACCTGTGCTGCTTTGCTTTAGGAATCCAGAAGGAAGAGGAAAACTAATTTAGTTTGTTCTGCCCAAAGATTCAGACAGTTTACATATTTTTTGGACAAGCCTTAGAATGTGACCTTGGAGATTTACAGCTAACAGAGGAGAAAGGTCTCCTCCAATATGTAATTATTTACTTACAGCTCTTGGCTTTTACACCAAAGATAGTGCCTATTTCAGGCAACATAACAGGTAGATCTTTTAGGCTTAATTTATCTATTTTGTCTCTTTTAGATGGACCTTGAAGTAATAAAGCCATCTATGAAAGACCTCTAGACCATCCCAGCATTTCATAGATGAGGACATCAGACTGCTCTTACTTCCTTTCCCTCAACTCAGCAGGAAGTAGCCAGAGTGGTTATCCCCCTTTATCCCCAGAGCAGTCTGATTCCTCAAATATGGGGGAATAAGGCAGGATTAAAGTAGCCATGCTGGGATGGGTCTCTCAAGGTCTTTGAAGATCTTTGAAGTTCCTGAAGGCCATCCCCCTCCCCTGCTGGTATCACCCTGAAGGAACACCCCTGATGAGGAACTGACTAATCCTCCCAGAGATAAGATGGCCAACTTCCCTATGAAAGGATATGGAGATGAACTCTCCTTATAAACAAACAGCTTTATCTTTAGCCCCTTCTAGGCCCAAGATCAACTGGGTTGAGCCCCAAGGTGAGCCAATCCTTTGCTTAGGAAAAGCCACTTCACTCTGGGCCTACCTAGAGATTTTTGCTTAACTCTTTAACCAAGTATAATGCCATCCGTGACCTTACAGCAATAAGTAGATATATTAGCTGAGGATACCACAGCAACTGCTCAGAGGCTTGCTCTTGCCGCATGTGACCCTCAATATGCCTCCATATGCTTAACACCTTATCAGGTCTCCAACATTTCCAAGGCTTGTAGTACATGTGGTACTTTTGTAGTACATCCAGGAGCCTTAATTACTCATTGACTTTGAGCCAACAGATAGAAGATATTAACATAATGCATGTGGATCCCCTGTCTATAGGTACTGGGTTCATAACAGAATCTGGAGCAACTTTAAAAAGCTATTTGATCCCTCTTGGATTGTGCTTTTCTTAATTATATAGCTGATGTGTCTCTTTCAGTGCATCTCCCGGCAGTGCTCCATTAACAAGACCACATTGCAGGTGTTTATTATGGCCCTTGAACATCCAAGCCATGGCCCACCTAGAGATGTGGTTCAAACTTGGATTGCAGAGATTCTTGAGGCTTCAGTCTAAACTACTATTCACATATCCTGACATGCTTTCCAGAGGTGAGGTCTTTGGAGGGCCCATAGTCAATGACAGATAAGATCCTGTGAGATAGGATGACATAAAACAGGCATGGTCCATCATGCTGGACTCCCTCTGAGGCAGGGTCAACAAGGTCAGAGCAAAGAACTCTGGCTCCTGCTGGCTGTCAAAATAAATAAAAAGGGTGGATATGTAGGAGGAACATGAGGAGGCAGGCCTGTATTGTTTGTATGGGCCATGATTGTGCAAATGCAACTTCCCCAAACTCCAACCTGCCTCTGCCCCTGGTTCTGTCATTGTCAAACTGCCTGACTGAGAGGACCAACCTGGACAGCACAATGTAGCAAAAGCTCCCACTGGAACTTATGGGATGTTGTATGAGGGTATATAAGCAACCCAATATTTGCAATAAAGAGCCTGTGAGCCTGCTTTGCCACTCGCCTGACTCCCAAAATGTGTGTCCTTGACTTCATGCCTCTTACCCCCACCCCTAAGGGTGTTTGTGGATGCTTAAGACCACAACATAGAAGGTCATGTCCTAACCAAAGACAAAAGACTGTTTAAATGAAGATCTTAATAAAAGAGGGGACTCAAAGGCAGATGGAAGAATAGGAGTAGGGCACAGCAATGTAGGGGAGGGTGGTTAGTGTCCCATTTGCAAGATGGTTACTGTCTATCTGCCAGTCCCTATATCCTCTCTGATTGGTGAGCTCAAACCTGTTCAGTTGCAAGTGATCAGGAAGGAAAGTGAGAATGAGCTGTACCAGATGTCTCACTATTTACAGGCAATACATGAACATGGCCTATTTTCTTTACTGAAGCATCATCCCTTATCTCTTTTTTTTTTTTTTTGAGCCCCCCATTCCTTTTCCTTTTGTTTATAATCCTTTGCAATTACAATAGGTATTTTACAGATTTACCTTTGAATATGTCATTAAGTGGGTTTGGAACTAGGATCCATTTATTAGGGATTACATAAGAGAAAACAATAAATTTTTGGCATCATTCTAGTATATCAGAGAATTACTCTGACATGAAGAGAAATACTCTAATGGAAATACTTCAGTAACAGGAAAACAACAAAATACATAACCTATCATAATTTGTAATGGAAAATGAATTTTACGAAACACATTGTCTTTAGCTTAGTGTTTGTATTGTGTGTGTGTGTGTGTGTGTGTGTGCATGCAAGTGAGGTCACGCACATGGTTGAGGCAAGAAGTCAACCTTGGGTGTCTTTATCAATTACTCTTCATATTATTTCTAAGATATTAGCTCTCACTGAACTTGGAATTAATGATTGGGAGAGACTAACCAGCAAGCTCTAAGGACCTTTCTGTCTCCTCCCTACAGCTGGTATCAGGTATACAACGACATACCCAGCTTTTCCCTGGGTTTTGGGGAACCAAAAACAAAGCATTTTACCCACAGAGTCATCTCCCCAGCCCCTGAAAGTATTTGTTGCTTTTACAAAAACAAATCAATAGAATATTTTTCTTTTTGTAAAATTCCTTTTTTTTTTAAATTTTTTTATTATTATTATTTATTCAACTGTGCGCATGTGCGTGTGTGTGTATGTCTGTGTGTGTGTCTGTGTAGGTGTAGAACCACGGACGAATTCGCGAACCATCATGGACGCCTCCACCTCCTTCTGCCCCGGGATTCACAGGCTCCGCCCTACTAGGACCACAAGCGCAGGCCGCCCCCGCTTCCGCCTGGCGTCTATACGTGGGATCTGGGATCCGAACTCAGGACTTTCCGCCTGCAAGGCGGAGGCTTAACCCCTGAGCCACCTCTCCAGCCCCTGTAAAATTCCTTTTATAATTATAAAATCAATTGAATTTTATCTCAGTAAATTCCAAACTATATTCTTTAATGTCTTGCATGTGAATTATGATTAATTACATGTTCTTTTTTTTCTGATATCTGGGATGTTTATCCTTTTTCTTTTGTGTATTTTTTGACCTTTGGTGCAATGTGGCATTTAGTAGCAAAAAGTGTTGGAATGACAGCTTAGTTTTAAACAAATTGATGTACAGAATGCTCCATGCCTCAAATATACTTTAATTTTGTATTAAAATTTTATCTGGCATAAAGAAAATGGCATGTTTTCTAAACATGCATGACTATATAAACTTCCAGTCTTTGTGCAGGAACAATTTCTAATAAAGGGCAATCATCTTTCCTCTCTTAGTTCCTTTAATTTCACTGTGAATTAACAAGACATAACTATTTTTCCAAATGTAGCCATTCTAAAATATTCACTGTTAGCTATGCATTTTCTCCTCTATTTAAAACATTGCTACATATAAATTCCTTCAGAAATGGAAAAGCCACCCGACTCAAAAAAAGAGCAAAATGAGTCATGTTTTGCACAGAAAGATTACAAAGTTATTTTTAAGTTTAAAACAGAGACGTGGTTGATACCTAAATTTAATTCTTAAGTATTTTTATTAATATACTCTACAGGGAATTAACTTTGAATTAACTTTCAATAATTAAGTAATACTCAAGGAAAAAGACTTTTCAAGCAATAAATGTATTTTGTGCATGTGTGTCTGCTTGCATGTGTGTGTGCCTCTGTGTGTGTGTGTGTGTGTGTGTGTGTGTGTGTGTGTGTGTATGTACAAGAGAACACTTGAGTATTGTGCCTGTGGAGGCCCATGAGTGACAGGAAGAACAATCCTGGATTTTTCTGCCTCCTGATTGCTTTCATCTAAGATTGTCCAGACTCTCTCTGCCTTTCAAGGTCAGAATTTCAGGCCATCACTATACACATCTACATTTTCATATGGAATCTAGGAGTCAAAGGAATCTAATATCTTTTGACTGTGAGACAGAGACTTCATGTCCATAGCCATCTTCCCAGCCTAAATACTTTCTGACAGCATAAATTGCAAGATTACTTTTTCACATTTTTTACTAGGAGACATTTTGTATTTTGTGAATGTTTATTTAGTGGAGGGAGCTACTGCTTCAAGTCTGAAGTGATTGTCCAGGAATACAGCTTAATCCTTGAAAGATATTGACAGTCGCTTGGAACTAGGGGATCTAACAGGATCAAGATCATATAATAAGGCCTGACTACTGCCCTCTTCACCTCTTGCCCCAAATAAATGACATTGAATTTCTCCCACTCTGTGTTTCTTTTCACTTGAAATATCAGCAGAGAACCCACAGTGACTGAGACCTTACAACGTGCCTTACTTCAACATGCTGAGAACAATGATATATTACACCACAAAGCTGACTTTTGACACTCTCAATGCCATTCAATGTAGTAACTGACATCAGAACTTGATTTACTCTCCAATATTGTATACAATTTAATATTATTAACTGCTTTTCTTGCATATTCATAGAATACATTGAAAGTTCATCTAGATGTAGTCTAAATGCCTTATGCCCTCTTTAAATATCACAGACACACACATGTATATACTTATGCTGTTCTTCATGTTTCTATTATTAAAACTTCAAGCCTCATTTTATTCATGCATAAATGAAACTATTATGAACATAAAAAGATTAGTGGGAGCATTCGATGAGCCCATGCTCATGGAATTGTTTTTCACATAAATTTGTAGAGAATTGTACCATTGACATAAAAAGTTTTTATTTAACTATATTTATTCTAAAACCCTAATTAAAACAGCTCTAAATAAAGGATAATAAAAAAGATTTGTCAAGAAAACAAAGTTGAATGAGATATGATTTCTGTTTTCAGTAAATTTCAATGTTCTTATCCTATATCCTAATTATATATTTCTATAAAAAGTTCCTGGATGATCAATAACCAGATTTACCTGAAAATGAGGAGATTTATGAGACAAGAGACATTTTGTTTCAAAATGAAGATAATTTGGGGTGAACTGGGGCTACTATGGCATCATAAATTCTCCTCAAGTCTTATTGGCTAGAAACAAAAATGGTAATCACTCTTATGCAACTGGACAGCTGGTATCTGGGCTTATTCATGCATTTACTCTCAGTAGGAAATGAGGTTGAGTCTGTCCAGCCACCTGGTCTCTTACGGACTCTGCACTTTCCATCATGTAGTTGTCATGGCTGCAGGAGGGTGAGCCCAGTGCTTAAACAACTCATCACATCTGCTCCTATCCAAAGCAAGTCAGGAGGAGGAGCACTGACAGGTGCATGGGTAGCCAGGGGCGTGATTCTCTGAGAGTCAGTTTTGTAAATACCTGCAATCATGCACATTATCCTGGCATGATCTTCCCGTAACCCAAGTCAGTGACACAGGAGACACCAGAGAGAAGCAGCAGCAAGGGCTTTGCCCAGAGGAGAGGCCAGAGGCAGCCTCACAATAGTTTTTACTTTACTGTTTTATTTGCCTCACTTTCAGGAGATCAATTTTGTTATGACATTTCAACTTCCCTATCCTTTACAAATAGAAGCCTAAAACATAAAAAATTAAAATGAGAGTTAATTAACTCATAAGTTAGTTTGCCAAGGTAAAAATGACTGAAAATGTGTTCTAAAGTTTATCAGGATTGCTGTAAGATATGTCACTTACCAGTGTGTGTTCTTGAACAAGTCCCTTAAACTTTCTGTGCCCTTTCTGTTAAATGATGATGATAATAGTGTACATGTTAGGATGTTTCCATGAATATTTAATGATTTAATAAATATTTAATGCTTAAAGCATTGTTTGGTACAAAATAGTGACTACCTAAATATTATCTTTATTTTTGCAAGCATTGTGAATACAAAGAAATTGTTTTAAGATTTATGAATGTCTTTTTGCAATGGCATCACCTATTTATGAAATTTTTGAGAATGAGAATTATTTTCCACCATTCTGTGTATTTGACTGAGACCATTATGATGAAATTATAGATAATTATGGCTAATAATATCTTTTGCTAAAAAGATACAAGTTGAGTGCCTACTATGCATCATTTACTCACATCTTTCAGTCCCCTCATTTTAGTAAAAATATAGAATTAGTTTCATACCTTCATTCACCATCTGTGAGACAGCACCTTCTCATGTATTCTAAATTTTCTCCTCTCTGTGATCCAATGCCAGACAAAATCAAAAATTTTGATAAGCAGATTTTACTAATGTTCAAAATCTTTCTAGAAGTACAATTTCTCTGACAAAGACTCTGCCTGACAGAATTCTATTGAGAGTTCTCTGAGTCCTTTAAACTAAGTCTCAAGACTGACCAATGAAGACACAAGCAACATTAACATAATTTCTAAGAAAGTCTTATTCTGAAAGTGAGCTTGGCTCATGATTGTGAAGACTGAAGATAGTCCAAAGAGTTTGACATTTTTTTCAAACCAGTGCCTGAAGACACAGTCCTTATACCGACTCACTATGGCAGAGTAAGGGTAGGGTCTAATATTATTCATTGTCAGCTAGCAAACCTGAGCATAAAATCTGCTGAAGTTCCCACCATTCCACCCCTTTCTTCTTCAGTCATTTCTGTCCACTTCTGCACTAATTGTGATGGAGCTCCATTCTTATCCTATCTGTAGTCACTATATAAAATCTTTTCACAACTTTCACCAATGTCTTGCTTTGTTTATCTTTGACATTCCTCTTGCTTCATTAAAATACTAGACAGAATCTATTTCAATTTTCCCGTTTCATCATAAAGAAAAAAAGAATTTTTGTTAATAATTTATTATATATACATATATATATATATATATATATATATATATATATATGGTGTGTATGTATTACATATGTGCTTTGTGCCAGGCACAAAGTGGTGGTGGGAACTGAAGTATGGATTGGGTAATGTTAGGTGAAGTGGCAGGATCAAGAGGTAGTATGAAGGCTGTTCTTACTGATTGATGTAAATATGTAAAAAGAGGTGAAGAAAGGAGGAGCACACCCCAGGAAAATGAACTGTTAGGCAACAATGCTCATGAAGAAGCAGACAGGTATATGCTATTCTAGTAAATTCTCATATATATATATATAATATATATATATATATATATATATATATGGATATATGGATATATGGATAGATAGAAAAAGAGAGATTACATTATATCAGTCTGCTCCTACATAGAATACTGCTCATATGCTCATATGCAATTGTTTACTTTTCCTCCTCCTCTGCTTCCTCCTTGTCCTCCTCCTCCTTGTTTGTTTGAGACAATGTCTTGCTAAGTGTTCCAGGCAAATAGTGTGTTGCTGAGAGTCTAGGTTAACTTTGGACTCATTTTATTCTTACCTCAGCCTCCCTATGATATTTAATTACCAAATATCTATCATATTTTTGAAAGAAAATAAACCCAAATCACACATAATTTTTGTGAATTCTGTATACTTTGTTGACACTAATGAAATGTGTGTATTTCATTAACTTGACTATTTCTGAATTCCACATTAGCCATGCTTATTTTGCTTCATTATTTATGATATTGTCATTAAAATAAAAATTTGTCATGTTTTGTATATTTTAGATAAAAATTATTTTATGTAGAAACATTTTGTATCATTTGACAGTTTCTATTAAATCAATCTGAAGATCTACTTAGCAAAGAATAGCCAGTTGTTTAGGATATAATAAGGTTGATTCTCCTGAACTACTGGAAAGTGACTCATGACATATTTGTAGTTTCAACTTTTTTTTTTCTTGTATATCTCTCTTCAATGCTACCAGTATTAATTGTGCTACGTTTTATTTCTTTTACCACCTGTCCCTGTGTTAGGAGCTTACAAAAGAAACTTTACAGAGTTTACACTTTTGTAGTGTATATTTTTTCTAGGAAATACCATAGACAAATGTAACCAGATACTGTTAAAAAAGGCTGAATTACATGATCTGAATGATCTTTTCCAAAATGGGGAAACTTCAGAGCCTCTCTGGATGATGCCTCATGGCAGTGAGAATCTAACCACAGACATTTGGAGAAATGTTCTTGTTCTTTTATAATATGGCATTTGTGATCATTTATAAAATCATCAAAGAGTCCTTAAAGGAGATTCTTTTTGGGAATGTTCCTAAGCTCTCTCACATATCTCATAATTCATTTCAAATGCACTGATAGAGCATCTACTCATTTTGTTAGAATGAACATATGGAAGGGAAGTAAGTCACATGCATACACTGGAAAAGTCTCAGAAGTGCCAAGCTGTTTGATGATGGCTTGGAATGGGCATATTTCAATTTACTTTTTACAAATAGCTCTCGATTTCCCCCCCCCCAATCCTGTTGTGCACATGTATATGTATTTTTTGGCAAGCTATGATGTAGATACAGGGATAAGCATAGATAAATAATGATACAGATACAGAGTCAGATGTCATATGTATATATAGATTTAACATGTAGATTTATTTACCTTATATCTTTTCTGTAGGAATTTAAGACACTATTACTGGTATCTTTTCCCCCTTTTTGCTTACCTTGTCCTCATAAGTAATATGTCACAGTTGGACTGTTCACCTATTTCTTCCTCTTAACTGTTTCAAGAATTACCTATAATCCTTTCCCTTCTTTACTAGTTCTTTCTGCCTGTCTTTGAGTTTATAAAAACAATGAATTGCCTAATATGGCATATAAATCCATGAAACACTGTCTAAAACTGACTTTAGCTTACCTTTCTAGTCTTCTCCCTACTATTCTCTATGTTTACCCACCATGTACACAGAATTAGGCTTATAAGTTTCTTATATCTCTTAGAGCAGTCTCCTAAAAGTTTCTACTAAGAATTACTTAGCTCACTGGGATTGACACAAGTCCTGATGTCCATGAGGCCTGAGTTGCTAAAAGATCTATAATCCACAGTAATTTGTCTAGTTTATTAATTAAACACATAGATTCTGAAGTTAAACTGCTTTGTTTCTCTCGTAGCTCCAGCAGTTCACACTAAGATCACTTGTTCACCTCTCAACATTTATATTTCTTCATGTGTATTTGGGGGTCATAGGAATGATGCATAAGATAAGTACATTGAGGAATAACTTCAATAATTCCAAAGAACTTTAAAACTGTTTCAGTGTTGAGTAATGGTGTTAACCTTTTTTTATAACTTATCTATTTTTAACAATTTTCCATTCAATCTTGAGAACTTGATTTCTGAAAGAGTATTTTAATTTTATAATTTCAATTGTTCAGTGAAGACTTATTATCACTATATAATTGTCTTTTAATTATGAAGTTTTATTATTATAGGAAACATACTCTGGAGGAGATAGTAGAAAGTGTTACTGGACATTGCATAGAGGCCCTGGCCCCTAAAGGTATGCTAGAGGAGGTGACGTTTTATTTAGTTCTCAAATAGTGCAGCCATGACAGGGAACTAGAAGGAACTGATTGCCCTGGTTAGCAATGGAACTGAGCAAAATAGGCTCAATTTTTATGGCATATAAGGTAGGCTTAAAAAGCAAGTATATTATTTTGGTACAGCTGACATATTTTGAGCATTAAGTAAACAAGACTTTGAAGCAGTTTATGAATTAACATTAATTCGACAATTGATTTGAATGGGAAGAACTTGGTAGAATAAATTCCCAGACAGTCTGAAGTTTTGGGCCTGGGGTCATTGCAGACTTGTATTTACCATTATGTGTCCTGGAAGGCTAGCCACAGATACTGGATTTGGGAAGATTTAAGCTAAATTATAGACTCATTTTTTAATGAAATATTGATGTTAGGGTTAGCATTTCAGCAGTTAGAAATATTTGAAATTCAGAGAAAAAGATGTAGTGAATAGAAGAAATGACTGTGACTGGAGTCCTGAAGAAATTATAAAGTAGAGAAGTTAGGATGAGTCATAAACCATTGAGAATTTCTAAATTTAAATTCTGAGAGAAAGAGAATAAGCAGAGGGTTCAAAGAAACAGAGGCAAACGAGAGGAGGAGGGAGAATCTTTAGAACTGTAAAAGCCAAGGAGAATTTTGATAGAAACTAAATCATAGTGTCTAGAAATGAATATAAAAGGACATGTGGCAGAATGAAAGCCCGTGAGGAGCTTGTGGGCGAGAATCACACAGGCCCTGGTTCATTATCTTTCTTTGCCCCTTCCTGTTTATGATTCTTTGTATGATGTACCCGCCTCTAGTAACTACCAAATGAACAGAGTCAGAGCTTAGTTCGGTGTAATGAGAAAGCCTACGAAGCAATCAGCATATTCCATAGCATAAAGTGTGACTCTAAAACCTCACAGCCCTGAAGAGCTTTAAACAAAGGCATAAACTGTTCCATTTATGTTGTCTGATACGGAGCCCACTAGACACAATTCAGAAGCCATTTTTCCCTTGCACAGCATTCTCAAGATTTAAGATGGTGAGGGTACTCTGGGGTCTCATTTTGTTTTTCAATGAATGTCTTCACTTGAATGTTTTATCTTTCTTTCACCTCATCCTTTTCTTTTTAAGGGAATATAGAAGTTGCAATTCTAATCAGGGTTCATTATGAAAATGTGTTTATGTTAATTATTTGCAAGGCAGATGACATACCCAAGTAAAATTAATAACTTTGAGAAAGCTGGATATTTCGGCACAATGGCCTCATATCATAGAAAATGAGCTAAATATCTGTTTCACAAACTATAAAGGATGTATTATCTATTTTAGAAATTTATGATTCACGTTCGATTTAGCGCTCAGTGATTGCTCAGAAAGAAAACACATCATTTGTTTATATTGGGTTGGAGTTCAGATTTCTTCTGTACTCTATTTTTTCTTAAATTTTCTAATGCGTTTGGCACCCATCTGATTTACTAGATTCTTACTCTAAAACCACAGAGATTTGTAGAGAAATTGCCTTCTAGTTGACCTATAATAATTAGTAAGTCATTTGTTAACTAAAATTAACGCATGCAGATGTTTCAAGTAAGCCTTCACCATGCATGATGATTTTTGTGTGGGTTTGTGAAGGATTTGAGGCTGGAAGCTGCAAAGCTGAGAGCATGGACTTGCAGCAGGCTGCTCCAAAGAATAATGGATGGATATCAGAGAGGATTTTGATTGCTAAATATGAATATTACTTTTACCCTGGAATTTTTAGTTAGTGAGTTAATTTTGTAATTTTTCCAAAGAAACTGGTAGGAAAATATCTTCTTCAGTAATTCTCATCTCATATTCTAGTCTTCTAAAATGTGGAAAAAAATTTCCAAAGTTTGTCAATTGACTGAAAATTTTTTTTACCTATTGGGTTTAGTCAGAGAGAAGAAACTACTCCAATATTTTCAGCCAGAGGAAATGATATTTTAGTAATCTATTGTAAATTTGTGAAAGATTTGAAGTCCTAAGGAGTGCATGACATTAAAATATTACCATATGAAGAAAGTCCTATTCTTCTGCATTGGAGGAATAAAGTGGAAACCATCTTTTCTCATAGGCACAGAACCTATAACAGCCAATGTATGACCTGTGTCCTAAATTGTGCTAAAATCCTGCCTCAATGCTGGAGGCAAAGCCAGAGCAGAAAAACAAAACAAAACAAATGCTTCCAGTGTTCTATCTGCCTATCCCCTGCTAGTATCTTCCATCAATAGAGTCTGAAAGGTTTCATAAAGAAAAACAGAAAATCAAATTTTCCTATTCCTTACTCAAAATACAGTCATAAATGGAGTAAAGTGAAAACACACAAAGGGCCAGAGTATTGTTTAACATTCTAGGGGAAATATTCCTTTGATATATTCTCCTTAGATATATGACCTTTACACATTAAAAAAAATCCCCTAGTTGGATCCAGCCCTAGCTGGACAATATCTTTGGTTCTAATTTTTAAATATTTTTGTTAGTGTTAAAAAATTTAAATGACTGAAAATACATGTTTAGTTCCTAGAAGGCTAGGATTTTCACTTAGAAAATTGTTTAGATGGACAGCTGATTTTCTCACAGTTTGTGGACCCAATTTTGAATCTACTTAACCATAACAAGATTTATTTATTCTTCTTAGCAAAATGTATCATGCTTACTTAGTAAACAAAATTCAAACTATCCAGCAGAATTGAAACAGTTCTGCTGAAAGAGAACTTTGCACATAGTAGGCCTCTTTTGGATGCTATTAACTTCTCATGTAGTTTTCCTTTGCTTTCCTCTCATCCAATTTGGGATATGTCACCATGAAATTTGCCATGTCTGAGAAAGTCAGTATGCTTCAGCTCAGATCACATTTCCTTGTGTAAACCATTAATCTCCCAGATCAAATATTTCTTGTTTGGAGTAGGAAAGATTATTTCCTAACTATGCATTGATGGAAACTGCTAAGAAATAAGAGTATTTGGGCCCTTTTCTGCTATTTGATTATATTCCCGATTAAAAAAAAAAGCACTGCCAAAAGCTGAGATGTACTTGGATTAGGATGAACTGCACTTGTGAGATTCTTCTGGCTTTGCTTTTGCAAGTTCCATTTAGACAAGGAAATTAAGCTATCCTTTACTACAGAATGATCCAAAGAAAAATGAATGTGGCATCTTTGAAAATTCAGGTTGATATAAGAAAGGTTGATGGAATAAATGAATCACTTTACTAATATATTTTTGCCACCTCAGCATACATCATTAACCTAATGGATTACGTTTTGTAGTGGATGCATTTTTTTTGTCTGTGTACTAAAATGACATATGGAACCTTCTCACTTTAATGGTCACTTAACCTTCACGGTGTGAAAGGCTTAAGTGAATTTAAACATTTGTATTAAAATTCATGCCATCTATCTCAGACACACAGTAGCTAAAAGTTGCAGTTAGCTACTTTATACACATCACAAACAGTTGGTTGGTTTGGTGATACTGGAAACATCTATGCTTTTGATTTGAGAACATTGTTGATTTCAAAGAAAATAAATTAGAAAAAATTTGTTTCAAGGTCCTCTGTAGGTTTTCTCACTCTCGTTTCAGACTTATTTACTTCAATATTAGAAAACAGTACAAGAGGATTTTCATTTAACTTTTCCTCAAAAAGTATTCATATTTTAATGATTATTAAAAAATACTACTTATTTGCAAGCAAAAAGGAAATTGATATTATCATGCTATGTATTACAAGATTATTTTGAAGAAAATGTGAATTTCTTTTTTTTTAAATTTTTTTTATTATTATTATTATTTATTCAACTGTGTGCATATGCGTGTGTATGTGCGCGCGTGCACGCACGTGTGTGTGTGTGTGTGTGTGTCTGTGTATGTGTAGAACCACGGACGAATTCGCGAACCACCACGGGCGCCTCCACCTCCTTCTGCCCCGGGATTCACAGGCTCCGCCCTACCAGGACCACAAGCGCAGGCTGCCCCTGCTTCCGCCTGGCGTCTATACGTGGGATCTGGGATCCGAACTCAGGACCTTCCGCCTGGAAGGCGATGGCTTAACCCCTGAGCCACCTCTCCAGCCCGAAAATGTGAATTTCTTAACTCAGCAAATGGTTTTTGAACAGTTATTCATTCCAAATATTTCTGTTTTGACACTATAAAAGCTTCAATATTTATCAGTTTATTGGAAAATGAAGAAAATCTATAGACAAATAATTTTTAAAATTATTTTTTTTCTAGTTTTTTATTATTATTATTATTATTTATTCAACTGTGTGCATGTGCGTGTGTATGTGCGCATGCGTGTGTGTATGTGTGTGTGTGTGTGTGTGTGTGTGTGTGTGTGTGTGTGTGTGTAGAACCACGGACGAATTCGCGAACCACCATGGACGCCTCCACCTCCTTCTGCCCCGAGATTCACAGGCTCCGCCCTACCAGGACCACAAGCGCAGGCCGCCCCCGCTTCCGCCTGACATCTATACGTGGGATCTGGGTGGGATCTGAACTCAGGACCTCCCGCCTGCAAGGCAGAGGCTTAACCCTGAGCCATCTCTCCAGCCCTTTTCTAGTTTTAAAAGCTTGTTTTTAAATGCTTGATCCATCCGTCCTCCCACCCATCCCCCTTCCTTCCATTTATCAATCTATCCAACTCTCTACCACCCTCCTGCCTGTCTGCTTCTGTGGACTCCAGGGTTCCTTCTGGTTTTACTGGCTTTGTTTTTCATTTTTCTAGTTTAACAAGCATATTGAGTATAATCCTTGCTTCCCTCCAATGCCTCCATCAATCCTACCCTCCTGCCTGTCTGCTTCTATAGATCCCAGGGTTCCCTCTGGCTTGTCTACTCTTGTGGGGATTCAGGCCTTTGTGGCATACCAAGTTGCCTCTCTTCAGGCCACCACACTGATAAGGACATTTCCTTTCACTCATCCAGCTTTATTCCATAAGGATTCCACTGTACATTCTTATCTCTGTTGAGTTCCTTGATAATCTATGGGGGCATGTCGGTATGTCAGTCGTTATGGAGGTCTGAGAAGGACAAGTATAGACAAATAATTTTATGATTGGCAGCATGGATTATAAGTCAAATTGCAGAGAAGGAGATCTATTTCAAACATGGGTATTGGGAGCTGGAGAGTGGCTCAGGGGTTAAGCCTGGAAGGTCCTGAGTTCGGATGCTAGACCCCACGTATAGACGCCAGGCAGAAGCAGGGGCGGCCTGCGTTTCTGGTCCTGGTAGGGCAGAGCCTGTGAATCCCAGGGCAGAGTAAATAAGGAGGAGGTGGAGGTGGTCCATGGTGGTTCCCAAATTCGTCCGTGGTTCTACACACACAACACACATATACATGCACACACACACACACATGCGCACACACATACACACACAAATAAAAAAAAAAACAGGGATATTATGTAGAACGAATGTGGAAAATTAGTCATTGAATTATAAATAGTGAAGGATAAGGAGAATTACATATGATGAGTAAGACAAAGAAAGGTGTATGGGTATGACCACAGATGTAGGGTGTGGTCTTAGATCATACGTTCCCTATGCCATTATGTTAATACTTATAATGTGAACAGCAGCATTATCAGACTGCTTTTAAGCTCTAGTCTAACTATCTAAGTGACACTAAGAAACTTACCAGGAAAGAGAACAAAAGGAAGAGTCTAGGGGGAAGTGAGAATCTTCTAGGCTTCAGCCAGGGCACAAGTTCCATTAAAGGCAAGTCTCAAATCCACACAGAGCCAATCATGTTTTTGACAGTCCTATGTCGTGTTGGAGATATGCACTGCGAAGGTCTCCTAAAGATGGCTTATGAGCCCTGAGGGACTTCACTGAGGAAGCTCTATGAACCTTTACTTGAATTTAGAAGCACTGCTTGCACTGGGTAGTATCAATCTGAAAAAAAAAAAAATCATTCTCTCTGACACAACTTTCAAAAGAGCTGCAGTCACAGGCAGCCTGGAACACTGTGAGCAATGATATTAGAATCATTATCAGTTGATGGAACTCAGTTCTGCCATGAGAGCTTCAGCCACACTTCTAATGGATGCTAAAGTTCAGTTTAAGTCAGCATTTCCTCTAGAAACCTATACTTTTAAGAACTTTTAACTAGCAAAAGTCTCTGTGACTTGGCAAGAAATTTGTCGACTTGATTCAAGATTATTAATTTTTGCCTCATGGTTAGGATGCTAATACAGAAAAATAGGAAAATTGAGCAAAGGAAAGTAAGGCCTAATGACTTTCAATCAATTTCTCATTTGTCTTAATGGCATCATATCAAAGAAAGTGAAACCATTAATCAAGTAGAGGTATATATTTTTAAAATATACTTCGTAACCATTGAGACCATGTTACATTTCTAAGTGTGACATGTGATTTCTTGAAGCTGTTGAAGAATTCTCTTTTACCCCCACTGAGAAACTAAATCTGGTGGAGAGTATGATAGGCGGTTTTTAATTAGGCATGTGGGCCAGAATCATAGAGATTCCAGCAAGAATTTCTAAAGTTACAACCTGTTTTATAGGAAAAACCAGTTAAAGAGGGAGGCAAAGGCTTAGGTGAGATAACAGTTCACAAACATGTTTTACATTTACTTTTCCAGATATTTACAACACAGGTCAGTGTGGCCACTATGATTCCAAGACATGACATTCATCTTATCACACAGTCCTGGGGACTTACCCAGATTGGTAGGCATTCAGCACTCTTGACTCTAAAGGTTAGAATGGGAGGGTGATTGACTCCCAGCAGTTTTAACCTCTTTTCTGCTTCAAAACCATGCCTTTTATTTCATTATGTAGACATTTTATTAGGTACACACACACACAAATTAACACTTAACTGAATTGGTCGTCATGAATTTTATCTTCTTTGAGGCCCATAGTGGATGAAACTATTTTCTGCCAACGTGGATAAGATAGATCTTGTAATAATTAGACACAGATGTCAACTTGAGGGTTGAGATTTTGAAGTCTGTGCACATTTGTAGAGCATTATCAGTTAAGTCCATAATAAACCTGCAAGAGACTGTCTACTTGATGGGGAAGGCCCAGTCTATGGTGGCAGGACTAGTCCCTGGGCAGGGGAATGAAATGCAGAGAGCTGTTTAAGTTGGCATCCTTCTGTGATACTTGAGCAGACTTATTAGTCTGGCAAGTAAGGATTGTCCCTTTCTTGGCCATTATGTAGATAAGGTATGGCCAGTTTTCTCTGCTCATGGTGTTAGTGTGGGCTCTCCTGCCAAAATGGAAAAAGGGCTGTAACTAAGAATTGTAAGCCAAAAATAAAAACCCCTTCTTCCATTAAGTCATTTTATAGTGAACTTATCAAAAACAATGCAGGCTAACTGCAACAAACTTAGTTTGGTAAGGGCATACTTAAAGTGTTTTTTTGGCATGTTGGCATGGACTTTCTGGTAAAGTGAGAAAATTTCCTCTTTCAACAATTCTTGTGAATATGCTGTGGTCAAGCTAACCCAGCTCATGATGGTATGGACTTTCCTCTCAAGCCAAACTATGAACTGTGACTAATACTTACTGAGCAAGAATCAGCCTTTTAGTTCCCTTATGTTGTTGGCCATGAATTTATCAGCAGCATGAGGACAAATGGCAACACCAGATTAAATTACTTTAATGATATTTTATATTTATTGACCCGTTAGTGCATGGATTGTTATTAAAATTTTGTTAGATTCCCAAAAGTTAGGATGATATTATGAATTTCATTTTATAGATATAAAACAGACAAGAGAGATTTAGACTGGATGAGTCTATCAAGTTGCTAAGCATGTTTCTAAACCAAGATGTATAACTATGGAAACTATCTTAAGAACTAAGCACTAAATGACAGATTTTATAAAAAAGAAAACATTTTATAGGAACACAAAATGAAAGGCCAGTTTTTAGCTATAATAGAGTAACATATATGCATATAGAAGCCTTCTATAACTTTATCAAAAGATATAATAAAAAATGTGAACAGGGATGTCTCACACAGGAGAACAAAAAAAAAAAAAAAAAGGACCCCAAACAATATAGACTTTTTTTGATAACTTTTGGTCCCCCTCCATAATCTTTAGAATATCCTATTATAGATGAAACATATACATTGATCACAGGATATGGAGGAAAAAAAGGAAAACTAGAACTGATCTGGAAGTTTCCCCCTGTGACTGACCAGCTTTCAAAAGCACTATGTGAGGTCATGGAGGAGAAAATCAACCAATAGTCTCAACCACCTGTGAAAGCTATAGCAGCAAGAACCCTGTCAAGAATTGACCATTAGTACAGTATGCTATGGAGGGTGACCAGCTACTTTCTGAGTGGCTTTAAGGTTAGCATTTCTGCAGAGAACCTGTAAACCAGGACACAAAACTGCAGAGGGGAAGCCATAGACTGTAGGTTGAAGATAAACTGCTAAAATTTAGCTATAAGGACATGATGCCAAACTGCCATCTAAACAATTATCATTATACCTGTGCATTTGAACAACCCTTAGTCCCCAGTTGAGAAGCTTCATTTTGTAATGGAAGATATTTATTTAGTGCAGAGAATTGTAAGTGGCCAAAGTGTAGAAAATGAGTGGAGCTGAACTTCTAGGTCTTAATACAACATTTATCTCAACCGCTATCCCAAGGGATGTTAGGGAACATCCCCTAAGGGGCCTCAGTAAGAATATGTAAAGCCAGAGAGAGGGGAAGGGTGCAACCAAACAGTATCTTTTGGACATGGCAGAGATACTGTGCCCAGTAACTCACTGTAGCTATGTGTACTTCCACTAGACCTTCACAAAATTTGGTCTATTACTACTTCATTATGGAAGGGGGAAGATCTCAAGAAGTTCTACATCTCCTTGGGAGGCTATCAAAGTGTTATTGCCAGTCAGGGAAGGGAATGAAATCAACATTCCTCAGTGGTATATACACTGATATACCCTCCATGCCAACTAGTGCTCAGGATCATGCCAGTATCAATGTCTCAGATCAAATTCAGTGGACCACAAATGCACCAACATATGAAAATATAAGGAAGACTGGTCAGGAAGAAGAGAGTTACAGTGATTAGGAGGTGAGATTAGGTTGGGTTTCAAGGGGTTAAAATGATACAAATTTACTGTATTCACACATAAAACCTTTTAAGATTAAGCCTAAATTTAAAATGAGTCTGTTGCCCAACAACATTAAGAAATTAAGAAATAAGAAATTAGATATTTATTTAAAAAACAAACCAACTTTTTTGTCAAGCAAGTCATATTGAAGAAATAAAAAGAGGATTCATACTTCAGTAGTAAATGAGTAGTAAATGTGTTGAAATGAGTCTGGTAATACATAGGACAATGTACACATGCTAAAATACTCCCTGTGTTTCTTCACTTTATGTTATCAAAATGTAGCAGCATTGGCAACTAGACATCTATAGAATTTACAGTTATAATACATCCTTTACTGCAATTTTTCTTCTGCATGCATGTGCGTTTTGACACTTCCTTCAGAATTTTATCCACAAATATTTTATAAACAACCTCAAAAACAAATGTATTTTTTAAAATATTAAGTTCTTCAAAATAGTATTTCTGAGAATTTCCCTGATGTGCTGTAGAACCTGAAATCTGAAAATTTTTTTATTTCTTTAGATAAGATATCTTCAGTTATTGTTACTTGGGCTGTTCACAATCCTTTGATATGTGGATTGTGCTTGCGCGGTATAGAACTTCACTATATGTGTGTTGTTTTGAGAAATGGAGTTATTATATTTCATTTATTTTTAATCTTTGCTTCTATTAAAATAGAACTCAGAAAAATGTTAGATAATTTACAAGACATTTGAATTGAATGTGAATGTTCACACAAAAGTTATAGAAAATTAATAACTTTAAAATCTGTTTAAATTTGGAACAGAAGCATCTGGTTCTGTTAAAAGAAGAAAATGTCCTCTGGAAGTAAGAGCCACTTGTCCAATGATGTCACCTTGGTTACTGCCTGATGCTTTCTTATTCCTGCTTTGGTTTTATCTTGACATCTGCTAAAGTTGTGTTTTATTTTCTGGAGCATTAGATTGCCATGGTACTAATTATATTTAGCAATTACCTTTAATGAATATACATATAAATGTTTTTCTTTAAAAATTTAAAAAAATGTAGATTTTTATTCATAGATATGACAATGGTGAGTTAAGCCTTTCCCTTTCCATTTCTAATTAGAGCACCTGAAAGAAATATATAGGCATTCATTTAAACATTAATGCACATCATTTATGTAAACAATTGAAGAATTTCTTTTTTTTTAAATTTTTTTATTCAATTGTGCATGTGTGCGTGTGTGGGTGTGTGTGTGTGTGTAGAACCACAGGCAAACTTGGGAACCACCATGGACGCCTCCATCTCCTCCTTGTTTACTCTACCCTGGGATTACACAGGGTCCAGAAACGCAGGCTGCCCCCGCTTCCGCCTGGCATCTATATGTGGGGTCTAGGATCCGAACTCAGGATCTTCCGCCTGCAAGGCAGAGGCTTAATCCCTGAGCTACCTCTTCAGCCCCAACAATTGAAGAATTTCTATAGATGCTAATAATTCCTTTAGTAATCTTCTGTAAAGAATGAATAAAACTACACTAAAAGTATACTTTGGACCAATAACTTTGTTTTCAGCTATTAAAATAATCATTTTAGCTCTTTTCCTCCTTGGTTATCTGAGGGTCATCTCCATCATGAATGACACTTAACTGTCTGGATCCGGAAGGTCATGACCAACCAGTTATTGCAAAGAAGACAAATGGTCATCGATGTCCTTCATCCCAGGAAGGCAATGGTACCGAAGACAGAAATTTGGGAGAACTTAGCCAAAATGTACTAGACCACACCAGATGTCATCTTGATGTTTGGAATCAGAACTCATTTTGGTGGTGGCAAGATAACTGGCTTCGGCATGACTTATGATTCTTTGGATTATGCAAAGAAAATGAGCCCAAATACAGACTTGCAAGACATGGCCTGTATGAGAAGAAAAAGACCTCAAGAATACAGAAAAAGGAAAGTAATAACAGAATGAAGGTCAGGGGAACGTCGGTGCGTCGGTGCTGGCAAAAGGCCAAAGGAGTAAAAATTCTGCAGTGATTGGATGTGCTGTGATGGTGTGACTTTCAGAAGACTTAAAAATAAACGCTGAAACTCGAAAAAAAATTATTATTTTAATTGTTACCATTGTGGATGCTATAGATCAGTTTCTTTTCATAAGAAATGAACATAGAGAAAATGCTAAATGATAGCGTAGGTATGTCTAGGGGCTATTATTTAGATAAGATGAGAAAAGTATTGATTGAAAAGAAGATAAAATAGGATCTGATACCAAACAGGAATATACTATATTATTTTGGCTTCAGAATTTTAACACTAATTAAAAGACTGCATGTATATAACACAGAACACGATATGAATAATAAAGCAATAGTGCTTTTCTTGGAAAGAATGAATGTGATATCTTGTAGTAAAACGGATTGTAGGATAGAAGTAAGACAAGGTTATAAGAAAACAAATTTATATTATTGAAGACTGCAATAACCAATTCAATCTGTAATTGGAGAGTTTATATATAAATCAATCTCTGCATTTTTCAAATATATATTTGTACATTTAGAGAAATTAGAAAAAATTTACCCTTTTGTTTCTTGTTATAACTTTCACTGTACATTACTAGGTCTATTTGTTGTCACAGATAATATTATGCTTTTATTTTTCTAAAAAATATGTAACATAACATTTTAAATGTGGTTCCTCTTGAATTATATATTTCCTTTTTCTTTTATCACATAAAATTGGCTAGGAATATTGCATAGAATGCAATCAGTTCGCAGACATTTATCAAAACTGAATCTCTAGCTTGCATTCATTTGTCCTGACTTCCTACACTAGAAATGTCACTTTTCCTCTATAGAACTGAAAATTTTCCCTTACACTCACTATTCTCGCAGATGTTGATCAGGTAAAACATCAATCAATTCTGTATGGACCCTTTCTTTCTCCATGAAATTCATTCAACTTATAAATTTCTGAAATCATTCTACACAACATGTGGGAATTAATCCAGCACTCTATTTCTGGAGTAATGAATGGCTTATAACAGAAACATACACATACACATCCATAGAAGAATCACTATCATCCAGACAGCCTGAATGCCTTTATTTTTATCTAAGTCATATTTTCCGGTCTTACTTATGAAATTATTAGTAATAGTATAATCATTAATATATATCTGTGTATGTTCAGTTATATGGTAAGGTTGTTGAGCTATAGCTCAATTAGATTTTTATATTTTGCATTGCAACAGTCTGTCTTCCTTAATAAAAGCAGAAATTTATCCTTCATTCAGATGTTTTGCCTATGTTTGAGATGTGAAATAGGCAGATAGTAGTAAATAAAAGCATTAAATAAAATCAGAAATTTATGAAGAATTAAGTGATTATAAGAATTAAGTAGGAACTTTTGCTAAGGTGCATACTTTGTCTTGAACTATTCTAACACAACCTGAATCAAACTGGTTTTGCTCATGGCAAATGCAACACAGTCATCACTCCCACAATATACTTTATTTCTTCATCTCAGATGGATGCTATAGACATTAAAATTAGAGAATTAAATTACTGAACAAAATGAAGTCGCTAAAATAGTATAAAAACATGAAGTGGTAAGTGAAAACACCTAAGACTTTGAACCAACATTTCAGTCTATGCCTGAAAAACTCTTGAGCATCTTAAAGATCTCATTTAAAATGAGATATCTTTTAGTAAATCATAAATATGTATGTATACTCATTACATATGTATTTATTTTTCATACAAATGTAAAGTAAAATAGCAATTTTTGTAACTTTTCAAAATATTAGCAAAATGTTTGAATACACAGAATGCAACTTTATTACTTTTTTATTTTAGAAATGCATGCTAGATTTATTACCAAAATTACTTAACCTTTATTGTACAGATGAGAACATAAAATGACAATATTTAAAATTTCATATACTATAAAGATCAACAAATAAATGTATTAAATTAACAACAGAAATATTATTTCTTATTGTTTCTGATGACATAGTCCAATGTTTGAAGATTACTGAACTTTTAAATTTTTTTTTATTTATTCAGTTGTACGTGTGTGTGCGTGTGTATGTATGTATTCAGTTGTGCGTATGTGCGCATGTATGTTTGTGTTTATGTGTGTGTCGAACCACAGGAGAATTCGGGAACCACCATGGACATCTCCACCTCCTCCTTGTTTACTCTGCCCGGGGAATGACAGGCTTCGCCCTACCAGGACCAGAAACAGCAGGCCGCCCTCGTTTCTGCCCCGCATCTATACATAAGGTCTAGGATCCGAACTCAGGACCTTCCGCCTGCAAGGCAGAGGCTTAACCCCTGAACCACCTCTCCAGCCCTGAAGATTACTGAACATTTAAAAGGTGGAATTTTCATCTCCCTCCCTCTTCTAATCCCTAGCTTCTAAGGATTAACAGCCACAGTAGTGATTCCTATACTTAAGGGGAACACAAGAAAGAGTTCTAGGAAATGCCACTGAGTCCTTACACCACATCAGAGAGGGGGACCCAGAGGAAAGTTTGACATACACATTAAAGGATGCGCCAGGGATGGGGATAGGGAGGGAGGAGGGGAAAGGAAGGGAAAAGGGGGAAGGGAGAAAGGGGGTCGAGGAAGGGGTGGAGGGAGGGAGGGGACATGGTACCTATTAAGTTTGTATGAGCAGAAATAAATGTCCTTTCCTTCCTTCCTTCCTTCCTTCCTTCCTTCCTTCCTTCCTTCCTTCCTTCCTTCCTTCCTTCCTTCCTTCCTTCCTTCCTCCTTCCTTCTTTCCTTCCTTCCTTCCTTCTTTCCTTCCTTCCACTTCTTTCATCTTTTTATTTGTTCTTTTTATCCCTATAGCTGTTGAATTCTACTCTTCCATCCTGCAGCATTGGCAGTAACTTTAATGTGCATGCTGATTATTTACTATTTCTGTCCTTTGTAGAATTCTCTAGAATGTTCATTGCAAATTAGACATTTAATATATATCATATGACATAAAATAGCTTCCCATGGAAAAAGTAGCCCACTGTTTTCTCATGTCTTCCACTCTTAGACTTTTCTGTACTGTGCTGCTTAGAGCTTCCTCGTGAAACTCCAAGACCACCACCACCATTTGTATCTTTGCTATCTCATATCCATTAAAAAACCCACTCTAGCATATAACATGAAGAACTCATAACATATCTTTGAGCTCAAAATAAATGAAAACTGGGGCTGGAGAGATGGCTCAGGTTAAGACTCTGCCTCGCAGGCAGAAGATCCTGAGTTAGAATACCAGGTCCCACTCTTGGTTCTCCACAGGGACACAAAATGCCCCCTTCCCTTATAAGTAAGTAAGTAAGTAAGTAAATAAATAAATAAATAAAGTTTAAAAATGAAAAGTAAGGGGCTGGAGAGATGCCTCAGGGGTTAAGCCTCTGCCTTGCAGGCGGAAGGTCCTGAGCTTGGATCTTAAACCCCATAGATGCTGGGCAGAAGTGGGGGCGGCCTGAGTTTCTGGTCCTGGTAGGGTGGAGCCTGTGAATCCCGGGACAGAGTAAACATACTTCCTGAGAGAATCCAAATACTAAAAGGCACATAAGGGTCTCTGCATCTGAGCATCTTACATAATCTAATCATCTCTTGCATTCTAGACTGGCTTTCCCTTCCTTCCTTCTCTTTTATTTTTCCTAATGCTCTGGTCCTGTACAATAAAACACTTCCATGAAAATATTCATCGCACAAGTTTTTATTTGGCTGATTTAGGTGTTTTTATAGTCATTTCTTCATACCTTAATGTCTATATTTTTCATAATCTTTCATGACAGTGCCTGATTAAATGCCCTTTGTTAATACACTATGAAAATCTGGAATTATCACTTCTGCCTTATTTCTATTATTCCCAAATAATATAATTAATAATCACATTCTTTCAGGTGTATACAACCTTCAGATTCCTCTCCTTCAATAATATCTGAACACACAGTAAACTGTTCTATTTTATCTCTTGTTAGGGCCACATAATGTTAGGGTCACATAATGTTAGGTTCCCAAATATTTCTAAATTGCTCTCTAAACTGGTTTTCATACACACAGTTTTGCTTTTAACTCCTGCCTTCAGTTCTAATTCATCACTTGCATTATTTTTAAAGTAACTGTTTTAAAGTCAGTTTTGCCTTTTTTAATAAATAGTTTGCTTTCTCTCATTGTCATTAGGTGAGATACGGTGCACATAACCTTTCCAGAATTTGTTGTTCTTTACCAATTTCATCTCATACATACTATAATTATTTCTTTATACCTTCTCTGTGCTTGGTGACTGTCCCTCCATCTGTTTCTTTTTCTTTGTCTCTTCCTCATTTGTAGGATTCTTTTCTTATTCCAATCATAGCCCATCAAGAATCCTAGTAGTTTTTGCTTGTATTAATTTCTAAACTGCCCTTTCTGCCCGGGATGCTTGTGGCTCAGGGAGGACACACTGCTCCTCAGGTAAATCCTCCTAGTCGACCCCCAGGCCCCAGGTCACTCAGTCACCCCAGCTCCTCCCACCAGCTAGCCTGAACAGCACCCATTCTGCTCTGGGCTAAGGAAGGACCCTAGGCCACACCCCAGGTCCCAGGTGAACTGCCAGACAACTAGAAGCTCTGCCCTTTCCACCCAGAATGCTCAAGGTCCAGCGAGGACACACTGCTTCTCAAAATTCAACAGACAACCTTGAACTTGTGATCTTCCAGCCTCTACGTCCTAAATGCTGGACTAATGGGCTGGTGCCACACATGCAGTTCACATGCACTCTGTCACTGAGTTATTTAAAAAATAAAAATCAACAGGGCAATTCCCGAAGTCACCTTTGGGCCTCCACAGGCACTCAGAGGGCCCTCTGATACAGAGACACACGTGCAGACATACACAAAATAAATAAATAAACAAATCTTTAAAAATAAAAAAATAAAAAAAAAAATTCAACAGAGTCCAAAAGAAAACTTAAGCAAAGCTCTAGAGGACAAATGACATACATCTGAAGTCCTTTAAAATCATCCTATCACATGGGAGAGATTCTTCACACCCAGCTCAAAGATAAGCAAAGCCCTTTTGACCATCCTGTTCCTTTCAATTTTTAGTCACTGTAGTGTAACTTTTCCATATAGCCACCCCCCCAAAAGTATACAACTTCAGGGACTAGACCATTCACTCTCACATATCACCAAGGTAATAAATAGAAAAAGTGTACTACCATACTAATCTTCACTCCCTGTCCACTAAACCTGACTTAATTGATGTAGTAACAATCTAATAGCTTCATCTAGGAAATAACAATAAAAACAAACAAGTGTACCCAATTCCAATGCAAACACTAGTAATAACTACTCAAGAGTAGTTATGCCAAGTAAATCAGTTCAGTCAAAAACACACAGAAACTGAATAGCAAAGTCATGGAATCAACCCAAATGCCCAACAGTTGATGAGTGGATAAGGAAAATGGTACATTTATACAATGGAATACTACTCAACCATCAAAAATGATGAATTAATGAAATTTGCCAGGAAATGGATGGAATTATTGAGTGAAGTACCCCAGATACAGAAAATTAAGTGCCATATGCACTCCCTAATAGGTGGATCCTAGTACCAAACCCACTTAGTGGCAGACTCAAAGATAAATCTCTGTAATACTTACAGTAATTGCAAAGATTATAAACAAGAGAGAAGGGGAAGGAGGGCACCACCAGAAACAAGGTGAGAAAGGATCAAACTACAGCAGAGATCAAAGGCCACCATCAAGTACTGCAAGTAAGTAATGAGACATCTGGATAAACTCACAGAATTTCCTTCCTGGTCACTTGCAACTGAGGGGGTTTGATCTCAACAGAAAGGGAGGGCATAGAGTCTGGCAGATAGAAGGTAACCATCCTGCAAATGGGAGACTGACTCTCTTTTCACCACAGTCTCCTACTCTTATTCAATCTACCTTTGAATCTACTCTTATAATAAGACTCTATTTTAACACCCTTTATCTTTGGCTAAGAGTTGATATCCAATACCCATCAGGATGGAGCCAAAGACAGTCCAGGAACAGCAAAACTTGAAGAAGAAAAAAAAGAATAAAAAACCGTTATTCAGATCATCAGAGATCCTTCATTAATCACCAGGAACTAGGCCAGACTAATCTCTCCCCATCCTAAGGCTCAAGGAAATTTGGGGAGAAGCAACGATATGCAAGAAAGTCAACACACAATAGGGCCGAAGTAATCATAACAGGACTTTGCATGACCTGCGCAATGACCAACATATCAATGACCCCCCAAAGTCTAGCATGGATCACAGGCACTAGGATCTTTAGAAGCAAGGGATTAATAACCACAATAGTATTTCTATACTAAAGGGGAACACAAAAAGAGCTCTAGGCAATGCTACTGAATCCCTACACTCCATCAGAGAGGAGGACCCAGAGAGAAGTTTGATATGCATACTAAAAGATGCTCCAGGAATGAAGGAGAGGGGTGCATTGGGAGAAAGGGAGGGAGGGGGAAAAAGGAAGGGGAATGGGAGGGAGGGAACAAGGGGATCCAGGGAGGGGTGGAGGGAAGGAGGGAAAGGGGGTACCTACCAAATTTGTATAAAAATCATTAATAAAAAAAAGAGAGAAACTGAAAGGTTTTAAGAGAAAAAACAATGCCCAAGTCACAGTGCGAATCCATGAGAAACAAAACCCAAGAAAAAGAATTAACCCCATAATGATAGATTCTAATCAAACCAATTTCACAGAAAATTGCCAAGAAAGCCAAACCCAAGATAATGACTTTCAAAACATGATCATTACCATTTTCAATACTATGAAAGAGGAAATCCAGGAGTTAAAAACCGTATCAACCACTTTGAACAGGAACACAGCAGACACTTAAATGGGATAAGAAGAACAGTTTAAGAAACAAAAATAGGCATAGAGTAGTTGAAACAGATTTAAGCAAAGTTTAAAATTGAACTAAAAGATAAGTTATCTTCAACCCAGAACTCAACAGAAAATCTTATCAGCAGAACTAATGAAGCAGAAAATAGAATTTCAGATCCTTTTTTAATTTATTTTTTCCACTCATATAAACTTGATAACAGCAAGGGCTGTTAATCCCTTGCCTCTAAGGATCATAGTGCATGTGATCCATTGCAGGGTCAATGATATGTTGGTCATTGCACAGGTCATACAAGTTAGGGCCAAAGTAATCACAGAATTTCAGATCTTGAAGACAAAGTGGAAGAACTAGCTAGCTCGATGGAAGAGGTTGTTAAAGCCAAAATGACACTTGAGAGAAATATACAAGAATTATGGGACACCTAAAAGAAACCTAACATAGGCATTCATGGAATACCAGAACAAGAATCCCAAAATACCATAACTGAGGAAATTTTTCAAATTATCATAAATGAAAACTTCCCTAAATGAGAGGCCCATGCAAATACAAGAGTCATTTCACACCCCAAACAGATATGACCAAAATAGAAACTCGTTACAGCAAATAATAGTCAAAACACTCCACATTCAAGATAAAGAAAAGGTGCTGAGAGCTTCAAGGGAAAAAAAAAAGTCACTTTTAAAGGTAAAGTTATTAAAATAACAAATGACTTCTCAATGGAAACAGTAAAAGCAATAAGAGCTTGGAAAGATGTACTTCAAGTATTGAATGAGCAAAAAACTCAACCCAGGCTGATATACCCTGCAAAACTATCTGTCATGATCGAGGGAGAAAGAAAAGTTTTCCAGCACAAAAACAACTTGAAGGTTTACATGTCTACCATACTAGGCCTTCAAAAAATGCTACAAATGATGCTCAAGCTTGAAGAAAAAACAAGCATATCCAGGAGGACAGAAGGGAAGTATAATACCACCAAAACCTAAAAGCCAAATACACTTACAAAAGCCACTAAACACAAAAAATGTCCAGAATTAAAAATAATTTCTCCATTATAACATTAAATGTCAATGGAATTAACTCACTAATCAAGAGACACAGATTACAAACTTGGATTAAAAATCACAACCCATCTATCTGCTGCCTTCAGGAAAATCATCCCACCACAACAGATAGGTACATCATAAAATTAAAAGGCTGGTCCAAAATTGTGCAAGTTAATGGAACCAGGAAACAGGCAGGGATAGCCATTATGCTGTCAGACAAAGTCGACCTAAAACCAAAAAAAAACATAAAAGACACAGATGCATGCTACATTTTAGTCACAGGTACAATTCACCAGGAAGACTTCACAATACTGAATATATATTCACCTAATACGGGCCCCTCCACATTCATTAAGCAAACCCTACAGTGTTTAAAGTGATAAATCAATGTCCAAACAATTCAACACTGCCCTCTCAAACATGGGATAGATCAACAGGTCAAAAACTTAACAGACTAACCATAAGTCTTTGCATGACCTGCACAACGACCAACATATCAATGACCCCCCAAAGTCTAGCAAGGATCACAGGCACTAGGATCCTTAGAGGCAAGGGATTAACAGTGACAATAGTGTTTCCATACTAAAGGGGAACACAAGAAAGGGCTCTATGCAATGCTACTGAATCCTGACACCTCATTAGAGTGGAGGACCCAGAGGGACTTTTGACATTCATACTAAAGGATGCTCCAGGAATTGGGGGTGTGGGGGGAGGAAAGGAGCACTGGGAGAAAGGGAAGGAGGGACATGAAAGGAAGGGGAAAAGGGGGGAGGGAGCAAGGGGGTTCTGGAAGAGGTGGAGGGAGGAAGGGGACCAGGATAACTAAGTTTGTATGAGTGGAAAGAAAATTTTAAAAATTTAAACTGATACACACATACTTTAAATGTATTCAAGAAGTTGTATAACATGTTCTTCATACTATTCTTTGTCCACCACAGACTTAGAATTCTAGAATCTGTTTATTCATGAACATGAGAAAAAGTAGAAGTAGTGTCAATCCTTACCTATGTATTCATGAAAAGACTCACTTAAAGCATACCAAACATCTGATATTCAAGTTATACTTCTTAGTGAGATCCTTTGAAGATTTATGCAGTTCTTAGGTGTTTATTTGCATTCAGTTGTTGTGGATGTTAAGTTTCAATGACGAGATAGAAGTACAAATTGGGCATGTTTATATATTATTTACTCAAAAATGTAAACATTTTTTACAGTATACAGTTGGAAAACTAGATCCCAAAGACATATTTCAAATGAGTTTATGTATATGACTCTAAAGCCAGGTGTTTTAGCAGCATTACAAGTAGTTTGCATTAGGAAAATGTATTATAATCAAACTGTTAAAAATAACTTCTCCCAAAGGACACAAATTCCTAAAGAGGCATTTATTTGCATATTGCCTAGGAACATAATAGTGACATAAATAGAATTTAGAAACTGAGGTGTAAAAGATAAAATGTAGTTTTTCCATGTCCTGTTATAAAATATGGAGGCAACTGCTTTTCTTTTTTGTAATAACAAACATTATGTATATATATAATGTGTATATATATATATATCTATATGTATTCCAGTTAACCTATTAGTATTTAGTCTTGTTTAAAGCATATTTTTAGTGACTTTGTGAATTTCCTATATTTTCTCCTATTAGACTTTAAATGACATCAAAAATCTGGGAAGAAAAAAATTAGAATTTAAAGAGCCTTTGACACATTGAGAAACAGCTAGCAGCAGCACTTTTTGTTACCTTCATTCTGCCGTGTAGTGCTTTGCTTGAATGCTAAATACTGATCATCCATTTGACTTTGAGCAAAAGAGATTTCTGTCAAACATAAGAAAACTGTGAATTCAAAGAGAAGTTAGACATAATAGTGTATTTCGATGAAAGCTGTATTTACTCTTCACTAACTGTAATTAAATGCATGCAACCATATTTTTGACTAAGAACTGAGGCAGATAATAGACAAAAATTAATTCTGCAACTGTAAGCAATTATTTAATCACTTCCCTGCTTTTCCTATCAGTATTTTTCTCTTTGTTGTATATACCTAATTTTTCAGTTCAGGAAAAAGTGAATACAGAGTGTATATTCATGCCATGATTACATAATGTTGTGGTTGCTGTTTGTTGTGTGATGGATATGTTTAGTGAAGTGGTCAAGGCAAAAATCTCTGTACTGAACATTGTATTCATTATTCAACCAACCCTTTGGAAAGTATGAATTATGAATATGAAACAGTGTCAGTTATCTTGGGTGTCTTAGTTCACATATTCTTGGAAAATCAACAATTTCTTCAAAGTGGATAGTAAAGTGTTTGGCATACTTAAAAGAAAGTCTGTTCTTGGATAGAAGTCTTTTTCCATCTTGACTTGTATTAGGTAACTTTTGTCACACTTGAAAGGGGTGCTTTTATCTTAGATGGTTGCTGACATTTGTTATTCATCTAGTGGGAGATAGTGATTTTTAGAAAGACTAACCATGTGATTTTTAGTGGGAAATTCAGGTCATACATATTAGAGAATTTACAAAAAGTTCAACTAAAAACACAAGCAATTATGAATAAATCATGCATATGTGATCAATTCTTACTTAAATTTTGGATACTGTGTCTCAGATGGTCTTTCCTGATTGGCAACATAGGCAACATAGGGAAACGGTGTTGGTAATGTGTCCTAAGGAAGAAGGAAGCATCTGCTTGAAATAATTCCTAATTTGATCCCATGTTCCTGTTTTGCTGAGTATTAGTTGTGTCTTTTTTCCTGAAATAAACAGAAACCAATGGCAAAATAGTTTTTAATTAGTCTTGAAGTTTATAGTCAATTTTTAAAACTGAGGCTGTATTTTAGAAACCCCACATTTTAAATGGTGTCAGAAGTGAATCTAATTTGCATACTATTCCTTCACATTTGCAGTTGGGTACCTTTGACTTGGCACAAAGAAAACATTGAATGTGTAGAAAGACCATTTTAAAGAGCTCAAATGTATGTAAGGAGAGATTAAAAATTCAACATTCACCTATCCACAGGCACTTAAAATGACTTAGCAGTTTATATAACACTATAAAAGAATACCAATTTGTTAAGGTCTGACCCAAAATTAAGCAAAACAAAATTCTTAATGATATATAGTATTATTCATGTATAAATGGGTAGAAAATTAGTTAATGTAAAATGATATTGCTAAAATTTATGCCACCTATTATATGATCACATTGGGTTATTCAGAAAAAAGGTTAAAGTGCCATCCACAAAGGTATGATACTATATTTTCACAATCACAGATGTACATTGAACATTGAATGTCACTTTACAGAGTGAATTGAAATAATTACCATTTTGCTCAAACTCCAACAGCATGATTCATGTGTTAAGGTACAAAAATCTTGTGGAATTTTTCTTCTATATGTAATTATCTAAGTCCTACTAATTTGTTTTGGTGTTCAGCATATCTCTATAAATCAAATCAACATAATATTCTGTGAGCTAATAAAGGTCTCTGTACAGTGTATGAGAGAACATGAAAATTGATCTTGGTATGAATCAAAATGGCAAACTAGTATTATTGCCATAGAAAACAGTCAGCTTCTGATTGTTTATTTTTATGGATATGAAGGAAAAACTCTGTCTCAGTTCATCAAGTGCAGAGATGTATTGTTTCACAATAGCTTCAATAGTTTATTATATTTGTAACAATATAAAACCAGTATCCATAATCTATAAGACTTTTGATTTAGACAAAGAGCTGTCAAATTCTTTTTAATAATTATTTATTTATATATTTACTTACCATTTATTTATTTATTTTGTATGTGTGTGTGTATTAGAGGGTATGGTGTGGGTCTGTGAAGGCCCAAGGATGACTTTGAAAAACAGCCTCGATTATTTTGCTTCCTCTTTGCTTTGCTCTGGAGTTTCCCAGGCTCTAAATTCCAGGGCCAGAAGTACTGCCCGCTGGTATTTCTGACTGACTTTTTTACGTGGGCTCTGGGATCCAAATTCAGGACCTTTGGCTTATAAGGCAGAAGTTTAATCCCTGAACAATCTCTTCAGCCCTCAATTTCTTAGTAGTGATGGTGATTTCTATAATAGCATTGTTAGTGAAGTATCTTGAGAGAAAGGGAAAAGGAATTCTGAATATCCTCAGAGTTCTGTACACCCCATAGCCCGTTGCACTATAGGTTCAGGAAGCAATGGGAAGACCTTAAAAGTTATGATATTTTTCAGTTTGTACTTCTTCCTTCCTGGAACTTCTGTAGTAAGTACTTAAACCAATACTGAAGCTACATCCCTGTATGATCCAAAAATGCTTTTAACTGAATATCTTGTCTAATGGCACATTTGACTGTGCAAAGTATTTAAATTATATTATTAATCTCATTCAAATCATCCTTTAGTATCTTTTGGTGAGGAAACTATTAATTGAGTTGTTAACTCAAGGTCTTCCTATGAAACTGCATTTGATCAGGATGCTGTCTGAAACATCTAACATGCTTCTTTCTTAGCACCTTAGACACACTTAGGATGGTTGTTTATTCAGCTGACTTATGAAGAAGCCACAGTTGCTTCTTTCTTAGCACCTTAGACACACTTAGGATGGTTGCCTATTCAGCTGATTTATGAAGAAGCCACAATGAATATGTCTTTACTGAGAATTAAACGAAAAACAATGCTACCTTCTGACTATAGTCAAATACTTGTGTGATGGTCCTTACCTTGTTTAGATAGTGAAAGACTGTGCTTTACTTGCTATGCTCTGACAGCAATAAATTAATCTTGTTGCATGTCGTTGTAATGTTCTACTATAACCAATTTTTTCAGTAGTAAAAGCACAAAAATTCCTGAAGAATGAATTTCTGAAAGCTTTGAGAAAATATATACCTCATTGTATTTCTGGCATACCACGACACTTGTACTTCTGTATATTCTGAAGTCATCTTCTATAGGATACATGTTTCATTATTCCTGTGCCACCATTAATGATGCATTTCAATGTGTATCTGTGTGTGTTTGTATATGTCAATGGGCATTCTGTGTGTGCTTGTGGATGCCAAGAGTGACTTTGGAAATCATCCTGGATTGTCTTTGTTTTTCTCTAGGATTGCCCAAACTCTTTCTTCCAGCGTCAGAAGTTCATTTTGTTACCATTTTTGCCTTGAGTTTTTATGTGTGATCTAGGATCTGAACTCAGGTCCTTCTACTAAAGAGGCAGAGGTTTAACTCCTAAGTCATCTCTCAGCCCCTAACTTGTTCTTAACCATAGATAATTAATTCAGTAATTTAAACTATGGATTTTTAGTACATAAGGACATACATGGTAGAAATTTTGGCTCATTAAAGATTTACATATGCAAAGTAAAATACTGATAAAAGATAAAAATATAGAGTACATGGAAACAGTACATATTCAAAATAAGTTGTGACTATTCCCATTTTATTGAAAAAATGGTGCTTTCTAATTGTTTCACTATGGCAATGGATTTAATAATAATCCTTTTAAGTCAGTACACAATTTTTTCCTCTCTGAAATGTTTAGTTGCTTTGTTATTAATATGACATGATGAATTTAAAACATCAATGCTATTTAAGGCATTTTTACATAGCATTCGAGGAAGAAAAACTCTTTTGAATCTGTAAGATATTTTCTTCTCAAAATGAACAATGAACAAACTAGTAAATGAATATATGAAATAAAGTATTGATATAAAGGTGTAAGGAGGTCATACAAGAATTTCTTAGGGACAGGAAAACACAGAAAAGCAATAGGAATCTGTAGACTTACAAACCGAGGAGTTATTAAAAATGGTTGACTCAAAACTCTTCTCTTAGTCATTTATCTTTAAAATGTAAAAAACATATTTTATAAATTTATTTTGAATATTTCTTTTTCTATTATTAAGATTATATAGAAAAGTCCTTATAATCAACTGGAACTGATGAGGAAAGGTTGGTCACTAGGAAGTAAGTTATGATTAGACAAAGAAATAAATCTACCATTTTGTTCTACAATGGTGGTACAGATGGAAGAAAGTCTTGAATATTTTAATTATAGTGAAATCATGAGTGACTGAGGAAATAAATATTTACTCTAACTTAGGCAGGACATAGTATAAATATGAATTGGAGCCTCCTATGATAAGTCATAATTTGTGAGATTTCATCAACCATTTAAAAACTCATGTAACAATGGGATAGGTATAAAAGTGTCAAATACTTAGTGAAAAGTATTTTAGAGGTCAGAAGAACTCTTATGAGATGCAGTCCTATGAACAATCTAAATTTAGTGATATTTGAAAAGTAAAAAGAGAATTCATAAACAGAAAGCAGAAATTGACAGGCAGTAAGCTGAAAGATAAATTATAAGGAACTTGTAAATTAAGAAAAAAAAATTGCCATTGGAGGGACATTACAATTCCAAATGTATGTTGCAAGGAAGATTCCAGCCATGCTGCTGTGGTGGTAGAGCATGTATTCAAATAGTAACAGACTAAACTTCTGCAGAAGTCTTTGCAGTGCAATGAAATTAAGAGGCAATATTAAATCAAGAAATTTATGAAAAAAACAGAGAAGGGAATGGATTACTGTTTCTTTGTTCTGTTTGAAATGCTATATGCCTTGCTACGAATTGGGATGTGAAGGGCGAGGGAAAGGAGTGAATAAAAATGACAACTCTCTCATAGTGTGAGGACCTGGGGCTGATGGGTAGCATTTGTTGGTATGAAGAGCTTGTTGAAACAGGACTATAAAGGCAGTGTTCAATAATGAGATTTTAGACATGATGAACTTGAGTTGTCTACTAAAATGCCGGCTGAAATTCTTGTGTATTCATTTCATGTATTCACACCAAAATCCTGTCCCCCAAAAGATGAATATATATTATTTCAACAATCAGTCTTATTGAATTGTGAGATTCATGGAAATATCTCTCATCTTTATAGGCATTTCTAGAACCTGTGCTGGCACACAGATGGTACTAAATCAAAAACTTCAGAGGAAATGGATGCTAAGAAAGTGGGCCAGCATCATTGATTTATAAAGAAGGCAACACACACATATCCTTTACCATGGCAGTCAACACACTACTGTGAAACAGTGCAGAACGCCTGGACTTGTCTTCTAGTCCTCTACTCACTGACCCAAAAGTAACCTTGGGAAGTCACAAATAATGTATTTTCTGTGTATTGTAAGGCAGACACAAAAATAGTGAATTAGATTTCACTTCTTAGATGACAATTGCAAAAATATTCTATGGGTCAATTCTCCAATAAGAGACAAAAACTAAGAAAAGCTCTTCTGTTTTCTTTTTCTTTTTTTTCTTGTCTGGATACCTTGTTGGAGTTTTCTTGAGGAACAGAACTAATGGATTGACTATGTATCACAATAGAGGACTTAATAGATTGATTTACTTGAATGAGACTGGAAGGTCCACCAATGGTTCTCTGTGTACAGACCTGCCCAAATATCTGTCTAAAAGACTCAGTATTACTGATGTACATTGTAGTTGATTTTATGAACCCGTTTTTATGTGTGTGTGTGTTTACATAGGATTTGGAACTTTTAAAACTTATATTGGATTGTTACATAGTTATTAAATTGAGAATATTTGGTCTTTTTTCTAATACTACCAAATGAAATCCACAAAATACATATATTGTTTCTGATAAGTTCAGAAGTATAAGGGATTTGGGATTTACTCTTAAAAGATTATTTCCCATCTTCAGAGACATACGACAGAAGGTCACAAGACCCATGTAGTAAAGCAGATCATTTATTTCTCATAGCAAAAACAGCAGCAAAAGCAGCACTAAATAATCAGCTCCCACAGTGGCCAGATGTTGGTAGGATTGGACCCAGATGCTGTTGAGACCACAGATAGTTTATCTTCCCCAGAAGCCTGTATAACAAGTTCTGTTTCTATGAAAGCTAGTCAGCAGAGAGGAAACTTCTAGGTCATTTCAAGCGTGTTTTTTCCATCTCCCTGTGATTTCTCCCTTCTTTGTCCTAAGTGTGTGTGTGAGTGTGTGTGTGTGCATGTGTCCCACAGAGTTGATAAGGTTTTCATGTGCCTGGATATTTGCTACAGCATAGGCAATCTATCAGTGGCAACACCACTGAAGCAACAGGATCCCCTTCCCCAGCCAGAATTAACCATCAGCATTTACTTAGAGAGGGGTGGAGACACATAATGATTGGTCCAAACATGTCCAAGGCATATGTACATAAATACAGCTGGGGTGAGTTCTTGGATTTAATGGCCTGATCATGTCCAGAAAACACCGTTTGGTGATATTCTTCCCTGCCCTGTGGCTTTTATATCCTTCAAGTTCCCTCTTCATCAAAGTAAGCTTTTGAATGGAAGGGAGGACAAGGGGAGATTTAGATGACCTTTTTTTTTTTTGAGATTGAACACTCCACACTGACACATATCTTCAGGTTGACCAATTATGATTGTATTACTCACATCCACTGAAAAAAATATGCTTGCCAGATGAAGGCTGAGAGCTATACTAATCTATGGATCTAAGAATAAGTATTTAAAAGGTAATTTGTTGACATGTCCACTTATCAAATCAACAGATGATGCCCCCATAAAGGATTCTTAGCCAGGGTTGTAGTATCAGGCCTGAACTTTCTCTTGTTGAACAGGCTTTAAATTGAATCAGAAACCATTTGGGTACCTCATAGCATTCGTGCCAGTATTGTATCAATAGATATAGCTTGCCAAGATGACTCTTTTTGTAGTTCACAGGATTCATAATTGGCTAAGACTCTTGATGGTTTCCCTTCCACACTTATGCAGTGGCCTGTATACTGTCTTCTAATATGAAATTTAGCCAGCGGGAAGGAAACTTTTGGGTCATTTCCAACTTGAGTTCTTCATTTTCTAATAGCAAAGTATGGCATCTACCGCTGTTGGTCTTACTGTCAAGTTCTAGTAGAAACCAAGAATCATGACAATAAGCCATAATGTTTTAAAGTCTCTGGAACTTCCCTGTTCAACAGCTCATGTGGAAGTATCCCATGGCTAACACTGACAGTTTTGTCTAATCACCTGTAGTTTTCAGGAGGAGTATCTCAGAATACTCCTGATATCTCTATTATCCCTATTTTACCTTTCTCTTTGCACTTCTGTGTAGGGTACCTCCTTTCAACTTATTGTTTTTGCTTATTTTTAAAGTGAAATTTCTCCCATGTGTCTCTACACTTCTTTAGTGTTATTTACACATCCCTTACACGTCCTTTACCCTATCTGTTCTTTCCCTCATTTCATTAAATACTTCTTCCTACTATACCCCTTGCAGTGTTCATACCATGTGTTATAGTCAGTCTTCTGTTGCTGCTGTGAGAAAATATTCAGAATCGAGCACCTTAAAGGAGAAAGGTATACAAATTAGACTTACAGCTCCAAAGGGGATATAGTAAATTAATAGTGAAAATTACAAAGCAAATGCATGAATGGAGTCAGAAACAGCAGACTGATTTAAGTCACAACCACCATAAAGGAGCAGAAAGAACCAAAGAGTGAGAGAAAGCATAGCTATGTTGCTAAATCTCAAATCCCTTCTTCCAGGAAGTCTCCGCCTCTTAAAGGTGCCACAACATTCCCTGAAAACACCAGAGAAGGATCCAAACTCATGAGACTGTGTGTGTGTGTGTGTGTGTGTGTGTGTGTGTGTGTGTGTGTGTGTGTGTGTTTGTGTGTGTGGAAGGGGCAACTTACATTCAGACCACAACGTGACATGAGTTTTTTCACTCCTTTTCCCTTAAGACTCTTCATCCCCACATTTCCTTAATCTCCTCTTCTAGTTTCTTGGTTCTAACAGGAATTGCAAATGAAACTTAAAATCTGAAAGATCAAAACTAGGATCTCCATAAAGAGAGAAAATGTGGTTTTTGTTTTTCCATGTTTAGGTTGCCTCACACAACATATTATTGTCAGTTTCATCCATTAACCTATACATTTCATAATTTAATCATTCTTAATAGCTGAATGGTACTCCATTGTGTGTACCACATGGCTCCACTATAGAAAACAACTTGGGAGTTGCTAAAAAAGCTAAGAATAAAACGTACAAACATATGACTTTTGAACATAGTCACAAAGGATTCTTTATCTTATTAAAGAGAAACTTGCAATTTCATGTAAACTGAAGGTCAATCACAATAGAATCAGACTAGATTACCATCAACTGAATAATGCATAATTAAAAAGAGACTATAAGTCTAAGTCTCTATAGCAAGAAAGTTGCCTAAAAGGCATGGAACTAGTAAAGAAACACTTATTCAAAGTAATATAGTCAGATTTGATAAATAAAACGAGGCATTTGAACAAAATGTCACTTTTTAATTTTATTTTTCCAACTCAGTTGAATGGGAACTCCACTCTGGGCAGAAACAGCTAAAGCATATGATCCCTTTCCCTTTCCCTCCCACACAAGATCACTAAGGGGAACAACACTGCCTTTTACTATATCCTCTAACTCTGCACTAGACAGCCTTGTTCAAAAGTCAGTGACCACTTTCTCCCCTATAATTCCTCCATATACCTCTCACACATTAATTGTGCTCCCCTAAATGTGACAAGCTGAGAATCTGGAGTCTTTGTTTTGTATTTGTTCTAGCTTGTTCATAGAACAGAAGTTCCATTAAGAAAAAACAGGAAAAATAATCATAACTGTTGTCCCATCAAGTGTTTCAAATAGCACATCAATTTTTGATAGGAGACTGAGATACTAAAGAGGAAAATAGTTCTGAACGTCTTTCCAAAGCAACTGATCTATTTGAAATGGTGCATATGGAAACTGAAGGCAAAGTGAACTCTCAAATAATTGTCTTAACTGAAGCCTATAGAGAAATCCAAAGTCCATAGAGCAAAACCGAAAACTTAAAGAATGAAACACAGGAGAGCTCTCCTGGGCCAGAACCAAAAACGGAACAGTATCAAAACTAGCTCTATTTGCATTTAACAGAAGCAGACTATTAAAATAACAACAACTAGCCAGCAGTTAGCACAATGTAATTTTCAGGTAGACTACCAAATGATTCAGACAGTTTGACCTAGAGATCCAAGAAAAGACATATTCAAAGAAAGCAGTCCTGATGCCACTTATCACCTCAGATTGCTACATACAATCTAAGGATAAGCCTTTTGAGTGAGTGCCTTTAGTTTGGGGAACTACAGTTCAATAGAAGAGCACAGTTAATTTTCAAAATAAACACAAGCTAGCTATAACAAAAAACAATTTTCAGAAGATAGAGGAAGATCAATTTCTAGAATGTCTACAATATATTTCCTTAATTAGTTATCATCAGCAAATTAAAGTATACAGAGAGTGAACAGTGTGACACATAGATTAAAATAAAACATAAACAGCAACTAAATTCACGAGAAGAATCAATGTCAGACTTAAAAGGGCAAGACTTCAACTTGAATACATTTAGATTACTACTAAAAGCCAAAGTTAATGAAAGAAAGATATGTCTTGATAGATATTATAAAGTAAAAAACAAATTGAAATTATAAGCTGAATTGTATAATAAGTAAAGCATGAAGTTCATTAGCATGTGAATTCAATAGCTCTGAACTTATAAGAGAAAAAGCAAGTAAACTAGAAGGTGGATAAACGGATTATGTGCATCCAAAGCATCAGGGCATGGAATGACAAGCACTGCCACCTATATCATAATATGTGGATATTAAATTCCCTACTTTTTGTAAGATGGAGATATTAGTGAAGAATAGAGAAACGTTTAAAAGTAATGATAGAAATTTACTGAAAAATATTAATTTACATATGCGTGGATTTCCACAAACATTAAATATGATATTTTCAATATCAAAGAGTTCACACAGATGTTTCAACAAAAATACTGAAAGTCAAAGACATAGTCTTGAAGCCATCAAGAAAAGCAGCTTGTCACATATTGTGGAACCACAACTGCATTTACATTTGACATTTTTCAGTAATGGTGTCCAGCATACAATGTGATGACAAGTGAACTAAAAACCTGTCAGCCAAGGATATGATGTTTAGCAAAAGACTTTCCTAAACACCAGCAAAATAATTTTTAAAAATTCCAGAGTTACTAAAGAAAAAACCAGAGAACCTATGTCTAGCAGAGTTACTTAAAAGAATTATTAAAGGGTTACTAAAGGAATCAAGGAAACCCAAATAAAAATTCCATTCTATTTACATAGCAAAGCACTAGTGTAAGTAACTATGCAATGTAGATGTTGTTACAAATATATATCTGTCTTTTCTTTTCTTACCTGATTTTAAAGATAATAACACATGTAGTTTTCTAATTCTAAAACACAAAGAAATGTATTTTAGAGTAATGGAACAAAGTAGAGGTATGGGAGCTATTTTTTCTTGGAATAGGAAAATGACACCATCTGGTACTACAGGAATAATTTAAGAAAACGGACATGCATCTTCTTTTTCCATCACAAAGAGGTATTAATAAAGTAGAAAGAAGAACTTTATTTAGCTCTTGGTTCTAGAGGCTGAGAGGTGACAGAACATGGTACTGTCATCTACTCAGCTTCTGCTGAGGGATGTTGCTGCTTATACCAAGGTCAAAGTATAAGATTGTGTGTGCAAGAGAAGAATAAAGAATTCAGACCCACTGTCTATCAGGAGAATTTATTTTGGTGAGAATGAACTCACTCACAAAGAAATGACACTAATCAAGTCCAAAGTATGAAACTCAATTTTGAAACACTGTTAACTACCTTATGCTTTCCATACTGCTGTACTTATTTTACTACTCCCCTACCTGGACTTTGGAAGACACAATGTAGCCATAGCTTTCAGACCCTGATTTCCCAAATTAATGGCCTCCACAACACAAGATATATTTATTGAATCCTAAAATCTAGTGCATCTTACCTTGTTCTACTACTTACTTTAAAGTTCAAAATTGACCTCCTATTCTCCTGTCCTTTGGTTCTATGGATCCTGAGGTTCCCTCTGTGTCATCGTGGAGAGGAGGGTGGGATGGGAGGGAATGGGAGCAGGAGAGAAGTGAGAGGGGAAGGGAGGAGGGAACTAAGGAAGCAAGGAGCATGTATATAAAAATGTAAATTTAATAAATTTATTAAAAAATGAAGTTCAAAATTTCAAATCCTATTTGAATCAAATATGGGTAAAGTTCAAAATATGACTTATTCACAGATAAATTTGACTCCATTTCTGTTTATGTGAAATCAACACATGCTATCTGTTTTTAAAATTCAGTGTTAAAGTAAGGATAGAGTAGGCATTTCTATTTCAAAATGCAGAAAGACAGGAAAGAAGAAAGAGCACCAAGTGTCAAGCAAATTCAAAACTCAAGGCACACCTTGTATATTGATTTCACAATAATTTTCCCATACAAGTACTGAGCCCTGGATATTTTAGAAGGCACTTTGGTTTATCATGGCCTGAGGCAATTGCAACACATGACTTTGTTGAGCTCAGCAACTTTGGAACCTCATTGCTTGGTTCATATTTTTGAGGGAAATAAACATGTAGAATTCCTACTACATAAATGCTAACGGGTACAACTTGTGCTCTCAAGAGTGATAGAAGGAACTATAGAAGGAACGACTAAGCAGTTCATGCACAGTGCTTGAGTTTACTGAAGAACATTGCACTAGAATCCAGAGAACAGAGACCTGAAGAAGCCTAAGAGCAGGTAGGCTTGTTTCTAATTGTTCCTGCTCACTAAAGCTTTGGCTTCTGATTTGGAGGCAACCTATGAGCTTTCTGAAACCCTGAGGATCAAACCTAAACAGGTACATCCATATTTGCTTCTTCCGTTTAGCATCTTAATGGAGATTCTAGCCAGATTGGTTAGAAAAGAAAATGAAATACTAGCATTCCAACATAGAAAGCTGGACAATTTTACATTTTACAAAGTCTAATGAATCTGCCAGAAAGAAAATAAAACTAACTTTAAAGTTTATCAAGGCTATGGGATATAGGATCATTTTGAAAAACAAATGCTCATATGTCATTTTGATAACAAATCTTTTCAGCATTACTGAAACATATGATACCTAAATAAACATGTAAAAGTTATTTCTGGTGTATCCCAGGAGAGTACTTCCTAGAAGAAATTAGCATTTAAATTGGTAGAATGAATAAAGTAAGTGAACTTCCTCAGTGAGAAGGATCCTATCTGATCTGATTGGAACAAAACAAAGTACAATCACAAAGAAAAGAAGAAAAAAAAAGTAAGAAAAGAAAATAAAGGTAAATGATTAAAAAAAAAAAAGGAAGAGGGAGATCAAATCCACTTCACATGTAACTGGTATTAGTCTCTTATTCTTAGTGTTCTTGGTTGGACTGTAATCTATATCCAGAACTTTTGGGGTGAAACTTTATAACCAACATTCCTGATTTTCAGGATGCAGATATCATATCTGGTACTGCCAAGCCACCATGTTCACGTGACCACATATCTACAATAAATCTCAAGATTTGTTTTTCTACCTACTTGTCTCTGTATCTGTGTATTGTCATGTCTATGTATCTATGTGTGGTAGTTACCTTCCTGTTGCTCAACCAATACAAGACCAAATAACTTAGAGGAACAAAAGATTTGTTTAAGTACATTATTCTCAATTATAGTCACCAAAAGGACAGGAAGGTTTATACTAACATCAGAGCCAAGGGAACTAATCATGTTGTATGCATAAGAATTGCTCAGATTGGGACATGTTTCCAACATATCTGTATGCCAAAGTGCATCCAAATACAGAACCAGTTATCCCAGGGAGTGGGTCCGCCCACTATACATTGGGTTTCCCCACATCAATTAGACAACCTGCCACAGACTTCCTCAAGCACTGCCTTATTTAACACAAATGTGACTAAGGGCTCATTCCTCATTAGTCAAGTGGCATATCTGATTGGGTACACTATGTATTTTTTATGTCTGTTTGTCTGTCTATCTATCTACCTGCATATCCAAATATATATAACTATATCTAGTTGTACATGTTCAAAAGAGCATGTGCACACTTCAACTGGGTAAATTTTAAGGTATGTGAATTCTATCACATGAAACTATTTTAAAACAAAAGATCTTTTTATCAAACTGTTTATAAGATCAAATAGCTAATCATGCTTCTTAAAATATTCTAAATGCAATCACCAAGTCACAAGTTGTAGTATGAATCTTAAAGATCAACTTGATTAGACTGAGGTATACCTAGGAGATTAGCAAAACATATTACTAGGGATATCTAAGATATTTTCAGGGAGGATTCACAAAGATTGGAAAACTTAGTCAAACACATCCAGGTAATGTAGAAGGAGAAAATCAAATCTACATATATTCACACCTCTCTCCCTCCCTCTCTTCCTCCTCCTTCTCTCTCTTCTTCTTTCTTTCCCTTAGTTTCTCCTCTCTTCTCTTCTTTCCTTCCCGTCTCTTCTCCTCTTCTGACTGCCCACACTGATGTGGATGTATCGTTGATAGACTATTCCTGCTGATAGACTCAAACCTTTAGAAACCTGAGCCAAATAAAGCATTCCTTTCTAAAGTTTTATTTATTTATTTATATATTTTAGGTATTGTGGCAAAGAGTAATAAAACCAAATAATATGGTAGGATACTATAAAGAGAAAGAAAAAAAAGAAAAAATGATAACATGCAAGTTAAGTTTAACATGAAGAGAATACAATGAAACCATTAGAAAAAAAACCTAACAAGACTGTAAGGTTGAATAAATTATATGAATATTGATACATATGTATACACAGATAACTGAACTCAAGTCTTTGACTCACAGCAAACTGAAATTTTGGTATGTAAAATAAAAAATTTAATTGCTAAATTAAAATGAATTGTCTATCAAAGATGCGAGAAGTGTAAATTCTCTCTTCTTAAACAGCTAGAAGATAATGAATTTTAGTAAAAGTTAGCTTTCTAACTAGTAAATAATACAATAAGGTACCTATTTTAATGTCCGTATCTGTCATCTACATATATTATGTCATTCTATCATATATTATCTAGCTATATCTATCATCTGTCAAATCTATCAACTATCTATCATCTATCTATGTATCACATATCACTCATCTATGCTTACTAGATAGATAGATAGATGTTAAACCATTGTTTTTAATTTGCATGCTTTAAATTATAAAAAGATATTGGCAAGTAGTTCATCTAAAAATTCATAATAGATTTAATCTACATAAATGGTATAATGGTTCTTAAGGAAAAATTCAGTTATTTTCAACATTAATTTCTACTTTATACAAGTGTTTTTGTAATTTTTACATTCAAAATATCACAGTTCCCAGGTGAGTCCGCCCAGCACCCACAGGTGGCCCCTTGTCTCAGCAGCACCCAAATGGCCTCCAGTTTTGCCTGGGCCCTGCCCTGTACCCCAGCCCCTTGCTTCCTATCGCCCATGCCTCCACCCTGCCATGGCCGCCCCCCGTGTTCCAAATCCCAGGTGAAGAATTCTGCCATCAACATTAGACCCTCTGCCTCTCTGGCCCACCGGGGACCCACGCAAGTGCTCCAAGGAAGACACACTGCTACTCAGAATTCAATAGAGTCCAAAGGAAACTCAAACAAAACTTTAAGGGACAAAGGCCATACATCTGGAGTCCTCTACAATCATCCTATCACGTGGGAGAGATTCTTCACATCCAGCCCAAAGATAAGTAAACCTCTTTTTTTTCACCTTACTGATCCTTTCTAGTATCAATTGCTGTAGATCAACTTCTCCATACAGACACCCCCAAAACATATACAACTCCAGGGAGTACACCACTCACCCTCACATATCACCAAGATACTAAATCGTAAAAGTGCACTACCATACTAATATTCACCCCCTGTCTATTTAACCTGACTTAACTGATGTACTAACAGCCTAATAGCCTCATCTAGGAAATTACAATAACAAAAGACAAACGTACCCAATCCAAGGCAAGCACTAGAAATAACTGGCAAATGTAATAATACCAACTAAATCAGTTTAGTCAAAAACACACAGAAACTGAAAGGTCCTAAGAAACAAAACAACAATGCCCAAGTCAAAGTGCAGACCCATGAGAAACAAAACCCAAGAAGACCAATCTCCCACTGAAAGAATTAACCCCATAATCATGCATTCCTACTGGAACAAATTCACAGAAAATGGCCAAGAAAGCCAGATGCAACATAATGACTTTCAGAGTATGATCATTACCATAATTAATACTATGAAAGAGGAATTCTGACAAGAGTTAAACAACCTTATCAAACACTTTGAACAGGAACACAACAGGCACTTGGAGGAGTTGAGAAAAATAGTTCAAGAAGCAAAAATAGGCATAGAGCAGTTAAAACAGTCTCAGGCAGAGTTTAAAATTGAACTAAAAGACAAGTTATCTTCAACCAAAAACTCAACAGAGAGTCTTATCAACAGAACAAATGAAGCAGAAAATAGAATTTCAGATCTCTAAGACAAAGTGGGAGAATTAACCAGCTCAATGGAAAAGATTGTTAAAGCCAAAAACATACTTGAGAGGAACATTCAAGAGATATGGACACCCTGAAGAAGCCTAACATGCACATTCATAGAATACCAGAACAAGAATCCCAAAATACCACACCTGAGGAAATATTTCAAATTATCATAAATGAAAACTTCCCACAACTAAAGAATGAGAAGCCCATCCAAATACAAGAGGCATTTCGCACTTCAAACAGATATGACCAAAATAGAAAATCGCCACGGAAAATAGTAGTCAAAACACTCCACATTCAAGACAAAGAAAAGGTGCTGAGAGCTTCAAAAGAAAAATAGAAAGTCACCTTTAAAAGTAAACCTATTAGAATAACAAATGACTACTCAATGGAACAAGTAAAAGCAAGAAGAACTTGGAAAGACGTACTTCAAGTATTAAATGAGCAAAAATGCCAATCCTGACTGATATACCTGGCAAAACTATCTGTCATGATTGAGGGAGAAGGAAAAGTTTTCCAGCACAAAGACAACTTGAAGGGATACATGTCCACCAAACCAGGCCTTCAAAAAAAATGCTAGAAATGATACTCAAGATTGAAGAAAAGAACAAGTGTATCCAGGAGGACAGAAGGAAAGTATAATACTACCAAAACATAAATGTCAAACAATACGCTTACAAAATCCACTAAACGTAAAAAATGTCAAGAATTAAAAAAAATTTTTTCATTATAATGTCAATGGTATTAACTCACCAATTAAGAGACACAGATTACAAACTTGGATTAAAAACCACAATCCAACAATCTGCTGCCTTCAGGAAACTTATCTCACCACAAAAGATAGGCACATCCTAAAAATGAAAGGCTGGTCCAAAATTTTGCAAGCTAATGGAACCAGAAAACAGGCAGGGGTAGCAATTATGCTTTCGGACAAAGTGGACTTCAAACCAAAGAAAATCATAAGAGACACAGATGGATACTACATTTTAGTCACAGGTACAATTCATCAGGAAGACTTGACAATACTGAACATATATGCACCAAATATGGGCCCCTCCACATTCATTAAGAAAACCCTACAGCGTCTAAAGCAAGAAATCAACCCCCAAACGATAATTCTTGGGGATTTCAACACCGCCCTCTCAACATGGGATAGATCAACAGGTCAAAAGCTTAACAGAGACACTTTGGAACTTAATCAAACCCTGAAAGAAATGGACCTTACAGATCTCTATCAAACTTTTCACCCACGCATCAAAGAATGCACATTTTTCTCAGCAGCACATGGAACTTTTTCCAAAATAGATCACATATTGGGCCACAAAACGAATCTCCACATATACAGGAAAGTTGAAATTCTAACCGTGCCCTCTCAGACCACCACAGCCTAAAGCTGGAAATACACAACACAATAAACAACAGAAAATACACTAACTCCTGGAAACTTAACAATATGATGCTGAATGAGAATTGGATTCAGGAGGAAATTAAAAAGGAAATTCAAGATTTCCTGAAAGCAAACGATAATGAAAATTCAATTTACCAAAATAAATAATTTAACAATGCAGCCTAAATATTTAGAGAAACTAGAATAATCTGATCCAAAAAGCAGCAGAAAAAAGGAGATTAGCAAAGTAAGGGTAGAAATGTCCAACATCGAAATTAGGAAAATGATACAGAAAATCAACCAGTCAAAAAGCTGATTTTTTGAAAAAATTAATAAGAGTGATACACCCCTAGCTAAATTAACCAAAAGCAAGAGAGAGAAAACCCAAATTAACAAAATTAGAAATGAACATGGATACCCAAGAAATCCAAAGAATTATAACATCATATTTCAAAAACTTATACTCTGTGAAATATGACAACACAAAAGACATGGAGGAATTCCTAAGTAAACACAACTTACCTAAATTGAATCAGGAAGTTGTGAATTATTTAAATAGTCCTATAATGTATAAGGAAATCGAAGAAATAATCTTGAATCTTCCCACCAAAAAATGTCCTGGACCAGATGGATTCAGCACAGAGTTGTACCAGACATTTAAGGAGCTAATAACACCAATACTCCTTAAACCTCTTCCATCAAATAGCAAAGGAAGGAACACTATCAAATTCCTTCTATGAAGCTAATATCGTCTTAATCCCAAAACCTAATATAGATACACTTAAAAAGGAAAACTATAGGCCAATCTCTCTGATGAACACAGATACAAAGATTGTCAACAAAGTCTTAGCAAATTGGATTCAAAAACATATAAAAAATATCATCCATGGGGATCAAGTAGGCTTTTATTCCAGGCACACAAGGTTGGTTGAACATACGCAAATCAATAAATGTAATTGATAATATAAACCAGGCCAAAGTCCAAGACCACATGATACTCTCGATAGATGCAGAAAAAGTTTTTGACAAGATTCAACAGCCTTTTATGATAAAAACCCTAGAGACAATTGGAATGGAAGGGACCTTTAAAAATATAATAAAAGCTATATACAACAAGCCTTCAGCAAGGATTATATTCAGTGGGGAAAAACTTGAGGCATTCCCACTTCGGTCAGGAACTAGACAAGGCTGTCCACTCTCACCACTTCTATTCAGTATTGTACTTGAAGTCTTAGCTGAAGCCATAAGACAAGAAAGGGACATAAAGGGGTTTCAAATCGGCAGGGAAGAAGTCAAGCTATCCCTATTTGCAGATGACATGATTTTATACCTGAGGGATCCCAAAAACTCCACCAGGAAGCTCCTGGTACTAATTGAGAAGTTCAGCAGGGTGGCAGGATACAAAATAAATGTACAAAAATCAGTGGCTTTCCTATATGCCCAGAATGAAAGAAGTGAAAAAGCCCTGAGAGAAACAATCCCATTTACTGTAGCCCCTAAAAAAATGAAATACCTTGGTATAAACCTAACCAAAGAAGTAAGAGACCTTTACAACAAAAACTTTAAAACCCTAACGAAAGAAATAGCAAAAGACACCAGAAGGTGGAAAGACCTCCCATGTTCCTGGATTGGCAGAATCAACATTGTAAAAATGACCATCCTGCCAAAGGCAATATACAGATTCAATGCTATACCAATTAAAATCCCAAAGCAATTCCTTAAAGAGGTTGACCAAACAATCTCAAAATTCATATGGAGGCACAAAAGATCCAGGATAGCAAATACAATCCTGAGTAACAAAAACACAGCTGGAGGTATCACCATACCAAATCTTAGTCTATACTACAAATCCATAGTCAAAAAAACAACCTGGTAGTACTGGCTTCAAAATAGACACACAAATCAATGGATAAGGGTTGAAGACCCAGATGTAAGCCCCCACAACTAGAGCCATTAGATCTTTGACAAAGGGGCCCACAAATCAATGGTAAAAGAACAGCATCTACAACAAATGGTGTTGGCAAAAATGGATATCCACATGCAGAAGACTAAAACTGGACCCGTACTTGTCACCATATACAAGACTTAATTCCAAATGGATAAAGGACCTTGATATAAGGCCAGAGACTATAAAAACCATAGGTGAAAGGGTAGGGACCTCCCTCGAGCTAATTGGGCTAGGCCAACAGTTCCTAAACAGACATCCAATGGCACAGTCACTTCTACCAACTCTCAACAGATGGGATCTTGTGAAATTAAAGAGCTTCTGTTCAGATATAGAGATTGTAACTGGAGCACAAAGGCAACCCACAGAATGGGAGAAAATCTTCACTAACCACATATCTACTAGAGGTCTATTATCCAGAGTGCACAAAGATCTTAGAAAACTAAACACCAAGGAAACAAATGGCCCAATTAAAAAAAAATTGGCCCTGGAACTTAACAGAAACTTTATCAGAGATGAAATTAAAATGTCTAAGAAATATCTTAAAAAATGCTCCACATTCTTAGTCATCAGGGAAATGCAAATTAAAACTTCCCTGAGATATCATCTCACCCCAGTCAGGATGGCAAAAATCCACAATATAAACAACACCAAGTGCTGGTGGAAATGCAGGCTCATACAGCCACTCTGGCGAGCTGTCTGGAGATTCTTAAAGAAATTAAAGATTGAAATGCCATATGACCCTGCTATTCCACTATTGGGAATAACTGCCCCTTCAGCAAAAATTCACCTCGATAGCACAAGCACGACCATGTTCATAGCAGCACTGTTTACAATACCAAAGTCATGGAATGAACCCAAATGTCCAACAGTTGACGCGTGGATAAGGAAAATGTGGTACATCTATACTCAGCCATCAAAAATGATGAATTACTGGAATTTGCTGGGAAATGGATCAGATTAGAAACAATTATATTAAGTGAAGTATCCCAGACACAGAATAGGTGGGTCCTAGTACCAAACCCACTTAGCGACACTCAAGGATAAATCTCTGTAATACCTACAGTAATTGCAAGGATTATGAACAGGAGAGATGGGGTAGGAGTGCCACACCAGAAACAAGGAGAGAGGGGACCATGTTACAGTAGAGAAAATAGTCCACCTTCAAGGACTGTAAGTAAGTAATGAGACATCTGGTTAACTTCACAGACTTTCCTTCCTGATCATTTGCAACTGATGGGGTATGATCTCACCAGAAGGGGAGGGCATATAATCTGGCAGATAAAAAGTAACCATTTTGCAAATGGGTGACTGATCCATCCCTCACTGCGGATTACTACTTTTATTACATCTACCTTTGAAGATACTCTTATAACAAGACTCTAGTTTAACAGCTTTTTATCTCTGGACAGAGGGTGACATCCAATACCCATCAGGATGGAATGAAGGGCATTTCAGGAGCAGCAAAACCGGAAAAAAAATCAACAAACCATAATCCAGAACTTCAGAGACTCTGTATAAACCACCTGGAACTAGGCCAGTCTAATCTCTCCCCATCCTGAAGCTCAGGGAAATTTGTGGAAGAGGGGGTGGTAGGATTGTAAGAGCACAAGGATGGGAGGAGCAATGATTTGCAAGATACTCCACACAAGTTAGGGCCGAAGCAATCATAATAGGACTTTGCATGACCTGCACAATGTCCAACACACTATTGACCTCACAAAGTCTAGCATTTTCTAAAGGCACTAGGATCCTTGGAGGATAGGGATTGACAGCCACAGTAGTGTTCCTATGCTTAAGTGGGACACAGGAAAGGGTTCTGGGAAATGCCACTGGGTTCTTGCACCTCATCGGAGAGTAGGACCCAGAGGAGAGTTAGGCATGCACATTTAAGGATGCTCCAGGGATGGGAGGGGGAGGCACTGGGGGATGGCGAAGAAGGGGGAGGGAGGGGGCACAGGGTGGTGGGAGGTAGGAGGGAGCGAGGGGACGGTGTATCTGTTAAGTCTATGAGTGGAAATAAAAAAAGAAAAAAAAGAAAATTTTGAGATACATATATATGTATATTATCATAAAACTTAGTGAGTTTTATCTGTTGACTTGGCTAGGTTAGGGGCATAGCATGTTTGGTGAAATTGTTTCCATATTATGAAAGCATTCTAAAGATGTGTTTAATTTTAAATCATTAGGCTGAGTAAGCAGATTACATTCTATAATGTGGATGAACCTCAGACTTTCAGTTAAAGACTTAAGAGAAAAGAGCGAAGAAGGAAATTTACCATTATATTAGTGTGAACTAAAAGCTTCAGTATTAACTCCTGAAATTTTTGTCTTCTCAGCTTCCCTGTAAATTCATTTATTGACCCTACAATCATGTGTGTCAACTCATTAAAACATCTTTACTTCTATCTTCAAATGTAGAAGTTGTGTAAGTTTTATATATATATGTATCAGGAGAAATTTTAAGAATGCAGTTTGCAGTAAAAATAATTGCCTCACTGTGGAATCTGACTTTTTTAGATTAATCAAAAATCTAATATATCTTAAGGAAGCAATTTTTTCATTAATGCATTAAGAAATATGAACTAAAGTAAGCATTATGTATGTTACTGGGACTTTTTGAATATTAAATGCTAAAAATTGTACTAATATTGTGTGACAAACCATTAGTGCTTTTTATCTTAGGAAATATTTATTGGGATAATTTACTAAATCAAATAGTGAATCTCTCATAATTAAAATTAATAATATTAATTAAAATAATTTATTAAGAGTTATTTTTGTTTCTGCAAATAATTTTCTTTATTAAATATATTATTAATGTATTATTAATTATATTAAAGATCCTAAGGAGAAAATATTGTCTTTCAGGTGTTTTTATCACATGAACCTGCTACCTTTAAATTTTATATTTTTCCACAGATACTTTGATCATCTGTTTGTTGAAGTTATTGCATGCAATAAATTATTAAAAACCTTTGAAGCATTTAAAATAAAATCTTTTGTTTTAGTAAGTTAGGGAATTATGCTGACAGTGGATGATTTAAAAGGTAATTTAAAATTCAATATACTTGATCAATGTTTTGTTACATAAAGCACAATTGTGTGCATTTGATCAAATGGGTGAAAAACACAAACGTATCCTAAAATTTTGAAAACAAATGGAAATAAGGCAGGAAGATTGATATGTGTTTGAGGGTAGACTGGACTAGAGAACATGAGATTTTTGAAAAATGATAGGATGCTGAAAAGACATTTCATAAAAATCTTTAATACATTAGTTATGTTTGCATACATGTGCATAATATAATATGCAAAAAATATTTCTAATCCTTGAATTGCATTATATAATATTCAATTCAAGGATTAGAAATATTTTATCTTTAATTGTCTCCACTCATCTTGGCCTACCAATTTAGAGCATTTTAGCAACACAATCTCAAGAATCACAAAACATCTTTTTTGGAGCTGAGCTAGCAAAATAGTCTCAAATTTCAAAAAGCTAGAGGGAATTTTCTTACTCAACTATTACCCACTGATGGTTCCTCTATGAGATGCTCAGGCAATTGTCAATGGAGATACCCCAGAAGTAACCTGTGAGTCACACTTGATTAAAAAAAAATTAACAGTAGGAGCGAGATTGGCAAGAAAGGAAGAAACATGAACTTGGACAAGAGCAGGGATGGGGTTGGACGGTAAGTGCTGAAAACATATACATCCATTGTATTTATGTGTGAAAAATGTCAAAGACTAAAAGAGTCAAAAATTGCCCAAATTGATGAGGGCACATATATCACCATTATCAATATCACATCATAAGCAAAGTGTGCAAATGAGATATGTAGTTGAGGCTATTCATGCTGAAAACATTATTGTTCTCAGTTGGCCTGAGTGTACAGGAATTACACTTTTTCTACATAAGAAATCAATGTATCTTTTCCTCTAGACCAAGAGGTTCTTTGAGAGGTCAACATCTAACTAAAGTCCAGGTGGAGTTAAGTTTCATCTGGAATTTTTCTTTCACCAAAGTCTATTGGATATTCATGTCCATTAGTAGCAAAGTGAACTAAAGATCATAAGTTACAACTCCACACACAATGTAGTACAATGGTGCCGGGTAGCTATAAAACAAACCGATATAATCCAGTATACTTGTAAAATCATGATTTAGTTGTCTTCCTTCCAATATTCTCTGAACATTTATGAACAGAGAAGGTCTTCAAATAATGCACCATAGATCTTCTTTAAGCATACCCCACATACCACATTATCTTTCTTCAGAAGCTATTCCTTAATTTGAGATTCACCTGATACTTAGAAGGGTAAAAAATAAAAAAAATTTTTAACCCATTAAGTTTTATTTATATTATATTTTTCAACTTATCACGTAGCTCATCCAGTTCCTCTTAAATGTTATCACAGGAAGTGAGATTCAATTTGGCACTGAATGTTCTCCCTATAAATGAGATATTTTGCTATCACAACCTATATCTGCTATCTATTATTGTCTAATAAACTGCACCAAGCCTTAGTGACTTAAAACAAGTGTCTGCCTTTCTCATGAATTGTCAAATTTAGAAGACTTAATAACACAGCTGCTTCCATATGTATGCCTATTTTCCTTGTCATATCAACTGGGTTACAAAGCAGGAGACTTGGGAAGCCTATTAAACTGACTTCTTTATGTGTCAGGAGTCTCTTGGTTGTTTTTTGGAAAGAAGAAATTCTATATAGATAGATGGGCCTTTTAAATAGAAGTGTATTTAGCAAAGCAATCACTTTAAAGAGAAATATATGGGACATACAAGATGAGGGATGGGTTCTGTGGAGACTGAAGAAGTTTTCATGAACATGCATGGGGGTGGATGCTTTTAATTCTCCAAAATCATGGTGGACTATATTTCCCTACTAGGATAATTCTTCCCAAGATACACTAGCAAAGCCACAAAAGAGGTTCATAGGACAGTATAAATGATACTTTATTGAAGTCCTGGTCTTTAAGCGTGCAGACCCTTTGCTTGTGCATATATATGAAAAAGTGCCCTGACACCTTGGCCTTGAATATAACAGGAACAACTTGTCTGTATCATCAAGCACATTTAACTATAAAGGAAAATTCTGGTAATCATGAGATAAAACTTAAAAGAAGCAGATGCAATACTTTGGTAGACTCACATCTAACTCCTTTTTAAGACTGCATAAGTCCCACAATTGATCTCATGACTGTCGATTCAGATATTTTATCTCCAGAATTTAGGCAATTTATTATCTTTCTCCTAGCATCTATTCTGTTTGGTATATGCCAATATGTGTGTGCATATATTGTATATATGAATTCATTGTCAGGCTGAACAGAAGAAGCTGGTTCTTGTATTTAATGAGTTGGGGATGAAACTCGTGTCATCAGATTATAACAATGACCTTTAAGCAATGAACCATAATATTAGTCCAATTTTGTTATTTTTTCAATATTTTATTCATTTTAGAGTTCCACACATGCATACAATGAATTTATGTCATTTTCTCCCTTAGTACTCCATTCTATCCTTCTACCTTTTCCAACTGCAAAGCTTATTTCCATCCAGGCTTTTATTTTCATGTCTTGTTGTATTTGCAGTCCACTGAGTTTCCTATGAAAGGCCTGTACTGGCATGTGCCTGAGTACTTATAGAGCATAGATGATACTCAATGGTTGTACCTCTGAGAAAAGAAACTCAATTTCTCTTTTCCTTCCAGAATTAAACCTCAGTGGTCACACAGGGAAGTTTGTTGCCTTTTGAGATCTTCCTCCTTCCATGCTAAAATGTGGATAGACCAATGTTTGTGTAGGTCTTAGGAAAGTATATCTACTTTCCTAGGAGTGCAGTGATTTTATGAGTAGATAATCCCTGTTGTTCCCTTCCATAAGGAAATGTAGATAGACTAAAGTTTGTGCAGATCTTATAAAAGTAGATAAAGCCGAAGTGAATTTATGGGTAAATAAGTCCTGTTGAATCCTATCCTAAATATATTATCTGCAAACACCTTTCTCCTCATTCAGGTTCTTACATTCTAACTGTCTCTTCTGTGAAATTCTCTGAATCTTTAGTGGGTGGTGATTTAGATGTTCTGTTTAGGGCTAATCAGTCCATAGTCACTTACTCTCTGTACTTTGGCCATTTGTAATTCTCTGTATTAAACATCATCCATTGAAAAAGAAAGTTTCTCCTTTGGTGACTGAGAGTTCTTCAGATTTCGTTAAGTTTTCAAATTAAAGTTTACACTAAACATGAGACGAGAATTTCATCAAAGACTGCCAGGATGTACCGTGAGGAAAAGAACTTAGGTTTTTCACAGGATCCCCTCTCCAAGTCTGGTGCTACTGGTGATCTTCTACTTACCACTCACATAGTTCTGAGTTAGTGCTAATTACCAGTTATGAGTTTAGGTTGAAAGACCAGAGATTTTAGTCTTGCTGCACACACATGACTCTTCATTAGGTGTTTGGGCTTAACAACCTTCTGGGAAAGTTCTCTAGAATAGAAGTGTTAGACTGGCTGAGCTTCTCCTGTTTTCTTGGTTATTGCTTTGAAGGGTAACTACAATACATTGGGTAGCAATACTCTTGAATCAGAAGGAACCAGTCGGAACAGTGTAGTCTGGTACTATTTGGGAACATATTGATTGTCCTTCTGTGCTTCTGCCTAGTGTGTTATATGCCCCCTGGGGAATAAAAGTGAGCTTCTGCCACATTCTGAGGTCCTGGAGCTGCAGTGCACATTGTCCGGGGAGGGGGGGAAGAGGGGGTTCTGCAGATGAGCCACTGTTGTCCCTAATCACCTTTCTTGATCCTCTGGGAGCAAGCTAATGATGCATTCCATGCTTCACATCCTCCTTGAGGCCCATCTGAAAGTACTAAACCTACTTTGTGAGATTCATTGACCATGTAGATATTTTGTCTCAGTGGACTCAGAAAGGTTGTCAACCAACAAAGAGTGAATTTTCTTTACACATAGCATATTGAGTGCTTCCAAGAGAACCTTTCTGAAGAAAGCAAAGTGAAAAGACATAAAGCTGATAATTGGGACTGGAGAGATTAATCGCTTACCAGTCAAAGTCTTTGTCTCACAAGCAGAAGCACCTGAGTTTGGGTCCCAGATCCCAGATAAAAATGCCACACAGAGATGACAAGTGGCTTACACTTCTGGAGTGCAGAGCTTGAGAAATTCAAGAGCAAACTGTTAAGGAACTATAGAGACCCAGAGTGATTCCAGAAGTCACCCTTGAGCCTCCACAAGCATGCATACAAATAAACAAGCAAGGAAGCAAACCGAGAAATATAAAGGAAAGGAAAGAAAAAAAAAGAAAAGCTGGTAATCTACTGAAATCACAGTTTCATTATGTTCACATTCAATATACTCAGGTTGTCTTAAAAATATTGCACTAAAATAAATATTTGAATATGATGAGTAGAAAACAAAGTATTGTGAAGAGTGTTATTATTCAAGGGACACTGTAAGAAGATCATGAAGGATAGGAGAGGTTGATACAGTCAAACTTAGGCAATTCAGTACAGGAAATATTAGAGAAATCAAAACTTAAATGGTTGTGATGCTCTAAAAATGGGTATTGTGTGATGATAATTGTTGATGAACTGCTGTGTGACCTTTCCAGGAGAGAAGTTCTTTTCACTACAGATGGAGTAATGGCAGACCAAAGAAAGGTTTCAAATTTAGTTGGCAAATCACTGAGTGCATTAGATTCACTTACAGGAGCATGAAATAAACACTTTGTGTAGGATCGTGGGTGACTCTGGCAGCTGTGTCACAAGAGAGTCCTGCTCAGGCATGGGCAACATTTCAGGGAGATGGTGTCGCTGGAGTCTCCCACACAATCTGCAGGCACTGCCAAGTCTTTTTGCCACCCACAAATGATTTACTGCTTATATACATTTGAGGAGGTACCTTGTGAGTTTTATAAGCCTAGGGAGTCTTGGGAGTTTTTGTGAGCTTCATGGATCTCTTCATTCTCTCCACCCCACATTGTCTCAATGTAGAGGAAACAGCTAAAGCACAACCATCTAAGAAGCCAACTGTGTCTATTCACTTTTGGTACAGTGAATCTATCAAGCATTTTGGATGGGCTTTTATTTGCTCTTGTGGTTAAAATAATATGGTATAATTTGCCTCTAGAGATAATGCAATTATAAAAAAGAATTAAATACATCTTTAAAGAATAACAAAACAGAATTAAACTATTTTATGCACAGTTTTGATGCAAAATGTGTATAACGTATCTCTTTTTTAAGTGCAAAATATGTTTAAAGCTTTCATTAAAATTTGTTTAACCTCTGACTCCTCAAGAACTTCATCAATTCCATTAGGAAAAATACACAAGTTAATGCTTGTGCATAGATCATTATTTCATTATACAGCTTACATAAATGGAGTTTTAATGCTTGATAGTAAAACAAAATGAAATGAACCATTATCAATACAAACTATTCGGAGAATTAATTCTTCATAATGACGTTGAAAAAGCTATCTTGATGTGTTTTTCTTATTTGTTTCATTAAGAAATGAATCATTGCTTAACATATAAGCAAGTATTTTTGGTCCTTTATTCAATGACCAATGTTTGCAGGGTAGGAAGAAATAGAAAGCATGCAATGTGCTTCAAAATTATATATATACTATTTTTAAATACTCAATAGCACATTCATTAATGGTTTAACAACACAAGACTCAAAGAAACATTTTAATGAATTATAAATGATTTAAATTTAATGATGCGAACATTGAAAATTTGAAATGATAACTCAGTTATTTTTAAATTCGACCATAATGCATACATATATGTAATATATGCAGAGTTCTTTGAATTTATGCCTGAGAGTTCATTTGGTGCTTCGAATGATGTGCTGGGCTTATTTCCTGTAGCATAAAGCTTTCAGTTTAGTTTCAACTATGTTTGTGCAATTGAGAAGATTACATGCTTTGTATGTGGCTGAATATTATAAGTTTCTTATCATATTTTTCACATCCATTAATTAATTTACGTTTGATCATTCTTTCTGATCATTATGAATAGTGATTTAATGAACATGAGTGCACAGTTGTTTCTTAAACATACTGAGTTATATTCCTTTGGTTATATATGCAGTAGAACTCATGAGTCATATGAGAGCCTTAGTTTATAAACTTAATACAATATTACACTGTGCTCTTTTTAATACTCAGTTTTATTCTTTGACATTTTCATACATGGCTGCAGTAAATTAATGTCATTTTTTACTTCTTACTACTCAATACCATCCTTCTCTTTTCCTAGCTTATACTTCTTTCTAGAGAGGCTCCTTCCAACTTTCAGGTCTTTTTGAGTGTGCAGCCCACTGGATTTCATCTGAGATGTCCATACTAGCAGTATCTAATTACTTGATGGTGAACGCTAGAAATCTTCCCCTTCCAAGGTGGAATGTTGATAGAACCAAATCTTGTGCCTGTCATGTAAGTGTGGACATCACTTCAATGAATTCACAGGTGTGACAACTGACATATCTAGAATATATTTGTCTTCCAGCAACAATTTCCACCTTCAAATTCTTACATTATTATTGCCCCTTTTTGCTGCATTCCTTGAGTCTTGGGGTGTGGGGTAATTTAAATGTCTTCCTTTGGGCTGAGTTATCCAGTCATTTATTTTTTGCACTTTGGAAAGTTGTGATTAAACATGCTTCAATGTAAAAAATGGTTCAGGATTGACAATTTTTCTCATCTCTGGGTAGAGATCAGTGTTCTATTACTATCAACTATATTATAGGCTTTTGCCATTGCATTTGTTTGCCCTCCAGAACCTGAGAATACTGTTCTTTTTATTAAGTGCCTTTACATTATCCTCAAGAGTGTCCTATGGTTCTGCTTTCTCCACATCATCAGTAGTTGGCACTTACTATGTTTTGTCCTGTGACAATAACTGCTCTTACACATTTATATTTTAAATGTTTATATTTGCTAGTAATTCTAAGTTTTATTTCTCTGATGATTAATAATGCTGAAGTTTTTTTATTATACATAAAGATCATTTGCATGTTTTCTTTGGACTAGTGAAATGTCTATTACAGTCCATTGTTCCTCTTTTAGTTAGATGATTATGATGTTGATAACTTCAAGTGAACAGAGTTCTTCAGTTATCCATAATATTAATATATTACCATATGTGCATTTTAAAATCTGGTGATAGTCCAATGAAAATATTGGTGAAGATATGCTTCAATTTTTTATTGAGAGAAAAATTGAAATCTTATGACTTGTAAATTTTGGGAAATAAAAACAAGAGTAAGTGAATATGAACATCATTGACAACTTCTAAACAAATTGATTGTATTTATATTCTTTTTCGATTATCTTTGTAAAACTACATATGTAAACACAAATTACAGCCTTTGAACAGACAATTGAAACCTTTGGTACATTTTATTGATGATAAGTTCACTAGCTTTCCACAGCATCACTATAGTTTTAGAATTGTTTAATCATGCTAAGTCCAGACATTTAAAACATTAATGTAATATAATTTTACTATAGCACAAGTCTTTCACAACAAGTACATAAAATATATGAATATTCAGTGCATTCCTTAAGAGCAGAGGTAATATAACCATCAAAACTCATTGCTTTTAATACTTTGATTCTTCCCAAATAATATCTACTCATTATATGAATTATTCTGTGTTTCGCCTAAGATCCTTTAACTGGTAAAACATTAAACAAATTTTCTTTTATTCCAGTATAAATATTTCTTGTCAATTTCTACACTCTCCTATTTCTCTCACTCTTTGGAGTTGCCATATCATAAATACCATTAAGCTGATAATCACATTCATGAATTGATTTTCTCTTTTTTGGGGAGATGTTGTAGGTTAGATACTCTCCAATGAAATAAGAAAATAGACTGTTTGACAGAGAAATTTATTGAGAGACAAATATAAACATTAACTTCACCACCAAAATCAACGCCTGCAGAGCTTTTATGTTTCAAAGTTTTTGTCTTTAATGCATGATATTAGGACTTAAGAAACAGTTATATATTCAAACATTTCATTATAAATTTTTTGCTTGTTTATTGTGTTGAAATGTTACTTTTAGTTTCTATAAAAACAGTATTTAATAGGCTCTTTAAAATAAGGATATAAGGACATTTATGAGTTTTGTAAATTCCCTTATGCATTGTTGGTGGGAGTTCGAACTTGTACAATTGTTGTGGAAATCAGTATTGAAGCTCCTCTGAAGTCTAAATATGAAACCACCCAATGACCTAGCTATATCATTCCTGGGACTATTACCAAAGGTTGTTACACCATATTACAGTGATACTTGCATGTCCATGTTTATCACAACTCATTCAACAATTGTAAAGAAATGAAATCAGTCTAGATATCCACTCCAGGATGAGTGTATATAGAAAATGTAATACCTATATGAAATGGTATACTATTTAGACATCAAGAAAAGTGAAATTATGGAATTCATTGGTAACGTGATGGAATTGGAAGCTATAATATTGAATGAAATATCTCAGACACAGAAAGACAAATAACACAGCCATATGCTAAATTTTAACCTTGAGAATAATACTCTCAAATATAGACATTTTATAATATCAAAGAAGTAAATAGAAACATAAGTCATGGGGAATAGAGGGATGAGAGAGGAACCTAAAATAGGGAAATCAATTGAACATACCCCTGACACTTTAAACCAAGCCAGATACCTGTAGACTATAGGCCCTGGAAGAAAACAAACTTCTTATTGTAAGTTATAAATATAAACTTGGTATTAAGCCATCATCTAAGCACTACTCATTATACCCATAGATCAAAAGAGGCCTTAGCTCTCTACCAAGAAATTCTTAGGAGCAAAGGAAAATGTGCAGTGCACAGAACTATTTAACTAACAAAATACAAATGGCTCAGCCCTAATCTAAATCACTTATCATCTCAAGGTTCAGGGAGCCTTCAAGAAGAGGGGACAGGAAGAGCCAATGAGAAAGATAATGCCAGACAATAGCCTCTGTTCATAACAATGCTGTTGAACCCAATAATACATTGCTCTCTATCTCTACTAGATATGTAATAACTGGCATAGTGACATTTTCCTGTGTAGCAGAGAAGGTACCATGAGACTTGATGCTACCTTGGAAGACTGTATGAAGCTGGGGCCAGACAAAAGAGAATGGAGCTTCCATAGAGTTTACCCACTGGTAGACCACTTTTACACTAGCATGTGCCTGGCACTAACTACTTATTCAGACTAGTTGGAATCCAATGGCTCACACATGTAGGGAGATGGGGAAGGAACAAAACAAACTGGAGGAAGAATATGTGGGATGGAATGGGAAGTGGCTTGTGGATGATTACTTGGTGATGAAAACATACAGACCCATGATTATTTAAACTAAAAACAAATGAAGTAATTTAAAGAAGAATTTGTGAGAGAGAAAGCCTTAGATGAGTATTTTTCCTTATTAAGCCTCAAAGAAACTTTGAAGTATTTTAGTCACAGCATTTTAATTATTTTATGAAACTTATTTACAAAACAAAATGAATGTTAAAACATCCATTAATGAATTTGCTTTTATAGTAACCCAAACAAAAGAGAAAGCAATTATTCTATGAAATAGTATGAAGTACTCTTTAATACTTTTTGACATTTATAAATATCAGTTTGAAGGATTAGTTTTACAGATAAGCACTGAAAGTTTTCACTCATCTTTGGAACATCATTAAATTAAAATCAAATGAATATGTATTTGATTTTCTAGTAAATTTGGTATACATATACCTATAGTGACATTAATCTAAACATAGCTTGAAAACTATTTTATTTACTTTATTGATTTTACAGGCTGGATTCCCAGGGGAGAAAATATGAAGATGGAGGTAGACTTGTAAGATCTTTATTTAAAAACACTCATAGAATCAAAACTACTATGAATAGGAGAATAAAAGACAGAAATGAGCAGATGTCTTGTTAGATTGTCAAAATACAGGTCTCCAGTGACACCTTCAGGATCATGGAATTGGAAGTAAGAATTAAATAAGGGATCCAGGGCTTTTCCATTTGCACAGTTATCAGTCCTTGAATGCCAAATGTTACTGAATGAAAGTATGTATAACTCTTAAGGAGGGAGATTTCTTTATTCATCATAATTATTTTTATTTAAAAACTTATTTGTTTCAAAATATTTAAAATAATAGGGCACTGTCATTTGCAGCTCTTAGATGGAATAATTTAGCCTGACTCAAGCTTCGGCCAGCCAGTCATGCATCCTCCTCCATGAAGGAATGTATCTCCCCTCTGGAACAGTAAGTTGAATAAATCTCCCTTTCTCCCTTAAGTTACTTGACTTTGGATGTTTTTACACAGCAACACACAAGAGTAACATTATGGACAATTTTCAAAAAGTTGTGCAGGGAATAAACTTCCAAAATTATAAATAGAAATGTAACATTGTAGTGATTTTTCGAATGCACAAAGACAGAAATATAAAAGGATTGTATACTGTTCAAAAATTTAACCAAATTTACAGTGCCTGGTTAGGTATACCATATTACTGTACAAATCTTACCAACACACTAGTAGCATTTTTCAATTAACGATACATAATATCATCTTCTACTATATGTGTTGTGATCACGTCAATATGCCTAACCTTATTTCTTAATTTTTCACAGTATTATTCATCAAGTGAATCAAGCAGTTCAGACCTAAATGTAGTTATGATGGATGGAACTAGAAAATATAATATTAAATGATATATCACAGACACAGAAATACAAATACCACATGCTCTCTTATATGAAGATACTAGCATTAAACTATTGACTGAAGTATTTGGCTTGGAATTTCCATATGATTATAAAATATGTGGTACATGCTCAATTTATTACATCACAATACTTAAGATATCTAAGAAAAAGGACTGTTTATTTATTTTATTTATTTATTTATTATTTATTGAGGACTTTCAGGATGTGGGATGATATTTATCTTGTTCTGAAGTATCAATGAATTATATTAAGTTCTCTAGGGTCCTGACCTTCTTATGAATTCTAAAAAGAATCTTCTAATATTTAATGGAGGCTTTCTTCCTGTAGGAACTGCAAAGTAAGGTTTATAATAAGATCTGAAGTCTTGTAACAATGATGGCTAATTTCAAGAACCCAGTGTATCTGCAATATGATAGCTAATGAAAGCTCTTTAAAGCTGGAAAGGTATTTCACTGGATAAAATGCTTGTCTTGCACGTATGAGAAACAGAGTTTGAATCCCCAGAACTCACATAAAGCCAAGCATGGTGGTACAGTCTATCAATCCAGTACTTCTACATGAGATGGGAGATGGAGACAGGAAAATCTCTGGAAGCTCATGGAAAAACTAGAAAAGCATATGTTGTGAAGTAGCAAAAACACATACACAAAAAAAAAAACTCCAAAAACAAAAACAAAAACAAACAAAACTGCTGCAAGAACTGAAACCTTACTTGATACATACATCAGGACAAGTGTCTTCCTCCTCCACACACTCTCCCATACCTCATACCTACAAATATACGCACAAGTGCCTTCCACAAAGCACACACCCACACCCTCCCCCTCTACCATATTCTCAATGCATCAGCTAAAGTCCCAATGTTGTAGGTAATAACCTAAATTTGAAGTTGTCTTCTGGGATTAATGGTCCTATTCCAGAGATCTAAAGCTTTGTTTGTGTTTTCTAGCAAAGATGTTATATCTTGAACATAGTTAATGTCCCTAAACATTTAATTTGAGGTAGTTGACTGTCATCCATTAATGTCTATAGTAAGGATAGTAAGATGGTAGCCATCATGCTAACGTATTTTATGCATGTTTTTAAGAATTGTAGTAATTTTTTTTGCTATTGATTCATTTAAGAATAAGAATAAGGCAAAATCTTAAAGTGATTTATTATTTTTGCTTGGTATGAAATAGTGTCAAGAGCTTCCACTTAGTTTCCATACTCTGATGGTTTGGTTAAAGATATTATACAATATTGTGTTATTAGTCTGTTATAGCAAAAATAATTATACGGTTTCTCATATATGAAAATAAGATGAATGATCCCAGATGAATTCATTTCTGGATTCAGCAGATCTTTTTTGGAACCAATATTCATTAGGACTCTACATGCTAGGTATAATTTATAAACTTGAGGAGCTACTTCCATTTGTATTGGGTGTTCACAGTAAAAGGTCAGGTCTGTCTGCATTCACATCCACTCAGATGCTATTTTAGTATATTCTTAAATTGTGTGGTACTCTCTACTTTTTTAGTATATTATCCAAATAAAAGGTCATAGGTCCTTTTAAAAACAAATTGTGATAATAATTACCACTATGAATGTACTTGCATCCATTTTCTATTTCTCATCTCTTCTTTTTCACTTCAATCTATTCATCTAGTTTACTGTGACCACTAGGGGATTTTATGAGTAATGACAGAGCAAAGTGAACAGACTGGTGCATTCACCTGAAAGAAATCTCACTATTATAATATTCTCTGAAGCATCACATGGAATAACTAACCTCCACCTGCAAGGTTATGTAGAAATGCTTGGAAAACTTCTAACCACTTGTCTGATTTTTCTTGTGCATAAAGACTTACCACAGGAAAGACTTTTCCATATCCTTATATATTTCTCCTTTTAATTATGTGAATTATAAATATGAAATACAAATATAACAAAATACTGAGTTAATGTTTAGCTATTAAGACTTCCAAGACGACCACGTATGGGCTGCTGATAAATGCTTTTGAGGAACTGAATTTTTACCAAAATAAATATTTACAGATGTTCTCTAAGTGATAGTAAAAAAACCAGAGGCAGGTATTTTCCAGAATGAAGAGATGCTCACAGAACAAGACAAAGGTTCTATAAGAATTAGAAAGGACTTCTCAAGTAAATGTTCAGGAAGGGAAGAGGTAAACAACAGTATCTGTGCATTAGCATCCAGTTGGCTCTCTCCTTTTCTTAGTGTGTCTCATTCTGCATCTTTTGCAAAGGCCTGGTTTACAGAAATCACTCTGGTCCTGCAGCATCCTTTTCCCTGTTGATTTGCCCTGCAAGAAGCAGCTCTTAGGTAACTAATGTATGCTTTCTTTAACACTCATAAATAGGCATGCCATCAGATTTGGGGCAATAATGCTTAAATACATATTTTCATGGGACTTCTGGGAAAGAAGATTATCTGCTAGAAATAATTCACTGTTTGTCTTTGGATCTTCTTGTGATTTCATTAACAAGAAATAGAAATATTTTACACTTTCATATACCTATGGAAAAACTATGCATAGTGCCCACATTTACAAGCATCTGCTGGAATCATTGTTGATCCAAAATTTAATCAAAGATTAACAACATAATTTTTTAAACATACTTCTGGAAACCATCCAATATGTGATGTGTAGGCACCTTATTTTTATGACATCAACCACGATTGTGGTTGGGAGAACAGTCACAAAAAAAAAAATACTAGCTCTTAACATTTCCAGTTTTGGAAGTCTCCTTTTCCTGGAGTTCCAGCCTTCTTACAACCATCTTCTGTCAGATTTCCTCAGAGATAGCCTACCTAAAATACAATCCATCCTTGCTTAGGAATGTGATAAACTTTCTGCTTCAGGATTACAAGGTTTATCTCCATTCATTGACAAAGTCCAGTAAATTTTACAGAAATTTTGTTCCAATGCACATTGACAATAAGAAAGCATACACATAATAGGAAGTGGGAAATTTAGTACTGAAAGAGGCTCACTTAAATATGTGTCTTTCATCTGAATTTCTGGATACAGAAATTATTAAGTCATGCTATTATTTAAGGAAGTTAAGTAGTATCTTCTCTTATTATAATGGAAATGGAAATGCAAATGCAAAGGTTAAATCTTAACAGTCCCATTGAGTCTAACATCTGAGGAAAAGTCATGTCAAAAAAATACCACTTTATGCATACCTTTCTTGATATCTACAAATTAAAGGGCACTCAGCATCTGCTTTTAAATATTTTAACATGATTTTATTTTTCCCTAAATATGACCAATACTTGAAAATAATATTTGTTAAACTTTTTGCTTATTTCCATATATCTCTTTGTGGCTACAAAGTTCATGATGGAAATGAATTTTTCTCACTCATTTATGGTGGTATCTTCAGGGCCTAGAGAATCACCTCTTTTCATTTGGTCCTTACTTAATAATGCTTAAGATGTAAAATTTTGGAAATTCATGCTGAGTTCTCTTTTCTCTTTTTCCAATTATTTTTATCGGGCATTGAAAGTAAGGGGGATGAAAATAAAACAATATATCAGACTGTGAAAATAACAGAAAAATCCCGAATACAATGATTAGCTAAAGCTATGAAGAGAACGATTGCATTTTGACAGATAGCCCAGAAATGAAATTGAAATTTTATATTATGTATCCATCTTGGTTGATGACTAGAAGCTGGAAGGACATTCTTTCCTTTGGAAACATAGAAAACTCTTGTGCACATGGGATAACAAATTATTCCAGCAATGAGAAGGTAAAAATGGCTTTCTGAACCAGTTTCCTCCAGTGTTTTTTTTTTTTTTTTTTCCTTGAGCACTGGCTGGCTATCATTACCCTGTGTATGTTCAGAAGTTTTTCAGATAATGTCTCTGTTAAAGTTTGATCAATGGCATAACGCAAGAGTGACCATTTGATCAAAGCTTTTTTCCTTATAAGACAAAGCCAAGGTTTTTGTGGAAGGTGCTGTAAGAATTTCATGTCTTTTTTCCCATGAGGAAATAGACTATTTCTTATTTTGAAGTTTCTTCTTATTTATAATAAATTTCAGTAAGTGATAGGCTTAATGGCTTTCTACTCCTGAGTATATTTGGCATTTTCAAGTATATAGAAGACTTAAGCAAAGCAATTTTCCCTATAAGTAAAAGCCAGAGTCATGAAATTATACTTTTCCTGAAATGGTTATTTTCTTTTATTAATGTCAACTTGAGACTTAAGGTCTTCACTATGGAGGTGGTAGAGTCTTTGTAACAGAATGTAAGGAAAACATAAAACCAGGTTTTCAGAAAGAAAACAAAATAAAATGGAGTTAATTTTCATGGAAACATAAACATGAAGACAGACAGACTCAGATGAGTTCTGTGATTGGGAAGCTTTGATTCATTCCTCAAATTATGTCCTTGTTCCTGGTTTCTATAAACTGCTATTGACAAAAAGCAAAAGTCTATGCATACACATATATCTTCATGTCGTGATTTAAAAATGACAAAACTTTCTGCACTTCAGCTCCAAGACATCCAAGAAGACAGGTAGTGTCAACTGTCAGAAGGATCAGGATCAAGATTAGGAAAGAAGCAAACACAGAATAATGATGGGCCTTCACAAAGTTTTGATCATGAGTGCTTGATACAGGTGACAACAGTTGAGCTTAGGGAACATTTGTAGAAAATTAAGAGTTGTATTAAACTTTCAACAAGCCTGCTGGTTTGATGTGGAATTTTCTGAGCCATGACCAGATAAACATAAGTCAAAATAAAGCTCCTTATTCCCATAAGCTGTTTTGTCATGAATTTATCAGCAACATGCAGGCATCAGAATCATGTGAAACTGCTAAAGGGAGAAAAAGTGACAGGTATAATGATCATTCATATAAAGGTAGAATCTAGGACTTCACATATCTTAATGTTGATGTGTACTGAACTCATAAGTGTTAGCTTTCAAATTTGAGGTAGGAGTAGGGTTGTTATCACCAAAATTCCTAAATTGAGGGTTGCTAGGAGATTACTTGGACAGACACAGAGTGTAATAATTCTAGAATCTGAGTAGATCTCATGAGAAGTCCTTGTAGGTGCTAGGCTGAGCTTGCTAGACTTTGTTGGTGTGGCCCACTGCCAGCAGAGGAGGCACTGAGTAGTTGGGCTATGTCATCTGTTCAGGAACGATCACAGACTTTGGAGAAGAGCTGCTGAGACCCTTCAGTATCCTACATAATATTTTTATTATATAATTACAATATCCTATATAATTACCATAATGTCAGAAGAAAGGATATCATCTGAATTTACATGAAAGAAGCTGGTGCAATGTAAAGATTTAAAATGAATTAGATACTTTTAGATATCAAATTTTATCATTCTTCTTTTACTACTAAACAGTCACTTCTAATGAATGAAGTACTTTGAGGAACATCAAGCACACAAATAATTTTGAAGACATATGTGTATATGGATGTCCTATTGAGCAAATCACAATAGATTGTGTTTGCTGTGACAAGGATTCCCAAACACCAAAAGCTTAAAAGTCAATTAAGTTATTTATTCCTTCTACTGTGAGCCAGCAGAAGAATTTCATCCCATGTCACTCAGACATAGCAGTGCCATCAGTATCATAGATGTCTTAGGTGCTTGTTACAGGGAAGAATGGGTCTAACTAACAAATTCTCCTGCTCTGAAGGGAAAAACCACAGCTCACAGATCACTGTTCAGAGCTGGAGACACTTTGCTATCTAATCATACTGGGGCCTGTAGAGTAGGCCCACCATGTACCTGGAAATGAGGGTAATTGGAAATACTCCAAGACAGCACAAATATTATTTAACATTTATATTATTAGTATTGAGAAATACTAAGGAGACAGAGTTTGAAAATATTTTATCTTATTATAACTACCATTTAATGAGTACTATAATAAAAATGAGAAAATAAATGGGCATGTTTCTTCTTTCCATAAAGGTCTTTCATATGGTGACTGAAATTGACAAAAAAGCAGATATGGACATGTTTTATTGGGATATAATAATACAGATATAATAATATATTATATAATTATAAATATAATATACAATTATATATATATAACAGATGTAATAATAGAGCCAGAGAGAAACTCAGGGGTTAAGCCTCTGCCTCTCAAGCAGAAGGTCCTGAGTTTCGATCCCAGATATGTAAAAATGCCAGGCAGAATCTAGAATTGAGGTTAAAGCAACTAACTTCAGTTATTTTGCTTTAAGAAATAAACAAGATACAAAGACCAGAAAGTCTTGAGAAGGAGAAAATGGTATTCATGCTTGTGGGAATAATTGGTTTTGGGTGTAGGGGACTACAACATTTTCACAATGTTAACATCATTGTGCCATTAATCACAAAATAAGACAAATTTATACAAAGTATATTATATGACAAAAATACTTTTAGAAATACTTATCTTCCTTCAGAAAAATAAAAGCATAGATTTAAAAATGTTGTTGGGCTTCGGGATGGTGCTGAGAAAAAAGGACATATTTATTAGATCTATTCTTATATCTAATTAATTTAAAAGGTATATTGAGAATTAAAATTAAATAGATATAAAGATATAGAGACAATGGTAGCACTGGAAAACATGTATGTATGTGTGTGTGGGTGTGTGTGTGTGTGTGTGTGTGTGCGTGCTATTTTTGAATTTGGGCATGCTCTATCCTTTTACCTGCAGAAGGCAAAGGAAGATCTAAGTGTTTTCCTTAATCATTCTGCACCTTTTTTCATCTTTTCATTATTTTAATTTAGTTAGAGTAAACAAAACTAAACACAGAACTTATTGTGTTTTTGGTAGACTGGCTTTCCAGCAAGTTCCAGAAGTCCCCATCTCCCACAACCTAGAGTTCACTCTGAGAAATCAAACTCAGGTTTTCATATTTCACAATAAACATTTTACCCACTGAATCATATCCCTGCCCATATTAGTAATTCTAATGGCTTTACAACATGTTGAATTGCCCAGAGAATTTGGAATATAAAACTCAGAATGGGAGGGGCTGGAGAGGTGGATCAGGGGTTAAGCCTCTGCCTTGCAGGCAGAAGGTCCCGAGTTCTGATCCTAGACCCCACGTGTAAGACGCCAGGCAGAAGCGGGGCGGCCTGCGTTTCTGGTCCTGATAGGGAGGAGCCTGTGAATCCCGGGGCCGGTGGAGGCGGTCCATGGTGGTTCCCGAATTCGCTAGTGGTTCTACACACACACACACACACACACACACACACACACCACACGCACAATTGAATAAATAAATAAAATAATATTTAAAAAAACTCAGAATGGAAATCATATACATATGATAATCTTGGATGTCAACTTGACCACATCTGGCATTAACTAAGATCAGCTGAGATCATCTGAAGAGATTATCTTGATCAATACATTTACAGTACAAAGACCAGCTCTAGATCCCTAGAACTTCCCTAAATCTCATTGGAACTTCCTAGGAGCAGAACAGATAAAAAGAGCCATAGAACCGGAGGCTGGGAAGAAGCAGAGACACTCTCCAGGAATCTTGTAGCCTATTGCATGTCTGCCTTTTAGCTTCAGCCACCAGCCATGTGACCTCCTCCATGAAAGTCTGTTTCTCCCCTCTAAAACTATAAGTTGACTTTCTCTCTTAAATTGATTGACTTTGAATGTCCTCTCACAACAATAGTTAACAATAACCGTTATAATACACACACACACACATTTATATATATATATATAAAGGCCTAAGTACTTTTAGGTGGGATTTCCATATTCTAATCCTAGTAGGTGATCTCTTTATGTTTTCCAAATAATATACTTATTGCTTGAATCCAGTTAAATTAGAATAAGATAGAAATATTAAATATTCAATATTTAATTATGAAGAAAAATGTGCAGAATTTCCATATTCAGAACAAAATAATCAGTGTCATTACATGGGAAAAAGTTTAGAGGATACTTATGCACTTACATTTTTCTAGGCTAATTTTGTTGTAAAACTGAGACAATGTTTTTGTTATCCATGATTTGTATACTTTGCGGATCAAAAGAAGATGCATCATTTTAGATTCAAGTGTCTTTATTTCTTGACACAGGCATTTAAATTCAAACACTGAATTGTTAAGATAAAACCACTATCCTTCAGAAAATTATGTTCTATAAGAGAATTTTGTTCTTTTGCTAAATTCTTTCACACATGCAAGTCCTTAATCCTTCTATTTTTCAAAAAAGTATTTCATGAGGTTTAAAGGAGGTATTTTTAATAGCATCAAGAAATATTTACTTTCAGAATACCTATAATAATAAATAAATGAGATATTACTTTTATAATGAAGAAGTTGTAAAGACAGTTGTTTGGAAAGTGTTCATTAAGGAATGAAATTCTGTTAGTCAGGCTTCTAATGTGGGGGAAAGGCCAGATGCTCACACAAATGAAACCCTGACAGTCTGCCCTGAAGTTGTTCCCTCTGCCCACAGCTCCACCGATTCTCTGATCAAAGTACAAATCTGCATTTGGCCGTTGTGGATCACAGACCCCTGCCTGTAGTTCATCTATTTTCTCAAGTTTTATAGTCTCTCTCTTTTCCTGAAAGTACAGCGCAGAGGGAGATAGCCCCTACACCTATGCCAGCTCAGTGCTCCCAGGCTTTGCCCTGGAGAGAATGAAGCTTGTAATGTCTAAATAACTATTCTAAGTGGGCAATTTCAGCAAATTGAATGGCAGTCAATGGACCTTTCTATGACTCCCTTCCTTTCATCTATTACCATTACTTCTATGTAGGAGGCTTTAGCTCCAGGCAGATAATACTGCGGAGCTCATGAATGACAGAATTTTTCAACTCTCTTCCTCCCACATTCTGAGGACCACATTCTGTACAAAAAATTGACAAGGAAACTTTCACTAACCACCACCTTTGTAATGAGATTCAAACTTTTAAGACATTTCATTGTGAATAGACATATGCTGCTTCTTAAGAGCTGATCAAATGTTAGATGAAGCATTGCACCAGGTCTTTTGTTTTAATATATATGAAGATCTTTAAGAACTATGATTTTTTGAGTGGATGTGTAGCTAATATGGTCAAGCAAGAAATGCAATCTTGTAAGTACCATAAAGCTGCCTGTTTTTATTCTTAATGCAGTATCTTTCTATGTACATTTAACTATTCCACAACTATTCTTAATCAGTCTAATTGACTATGAAATCCTTTATAACACAAAGCTATTTTATTGCCACTATTTTATAAAATATATATTGTAGTTCTAAGAAGTTCTTAGGAACTGGTACAAATCTTTAAAGTCCAAATTTCATCCAGTATCTCCAATGTACTTTCATTTGATATCAGATCTTCTCAAAAGGACCCTAAACAAAATAAGGACTAGAAAAAGATAAATTTGTAACTTACATTATAATTACTTTATACCCACATAAAAGCTATGTCCAGCTTTCAAATGCATGCTGAGGAGTCGAACTTAGGTCTATGTTTTTTTCAGTATCTTGTCTGCTGTATTTTAATTAACTCTACTTTATATAATCCAAGGCTATTGGCATCATTTTATAATCTCAAAATAATAAACACATTGTAAAATAGCATAGCAATGAGACTTTATTGGATCTGCATTTTTGCTTTATTTTTTACTGTTGAAAAATTTGAAATGTCATGTGTTTATTTATGTGAACCTTTAAACCTTCAAATAAAACACTCTGAGGTTACAGTAAACTTACTTGGACTTTCTGACAGGAATGTATTAAGGTAATGTTCTTATATTTCTTTTACTATGCTTTCTTTTCACTTGTACAATTTATAAATACATGTATCCGATATATTGATTGAGAGATGATAGCTACATCAGTAAATGCATACAAGTATATAGCCATCTTTTGATTCATCATTACTTGTACAATGCTTTCTTGGTTTTGTTTGTTAATTGCTAGATGTTTTTATGTAAGCACATGGAAAAGAAAACTGAAGAATTTCCTAATTTTTCTGGTTACAAATTTAAAAATGGGCATTTACTGAGACCTGGGATCCAAACTCAGGACCTTCTGGTTACAAGGCTAAGTCTTAGCCCCTGAGTCATCTCTTCAGTCCACAATTTTCGTTTATCTATTATTTCTAAAGTTACATATCTATTTGCTAAAATTTAATGCAGAAGTAGACAAAACATTCAGGCCCAAGAATTACACACCTTAACAAGGTTCAAGAAGCTATTGAAAGACAAAATTTACCTGGTCAATGTAATAAACAGTCACAATTTCCGGGGAAAAGTAACTTTAAGTGGTAGAGCAAGGTCCAGGGAGTATTCATAAATCAATGCCTATGCCAGATTGGGCTTTTTGGTATTGCAACTACCTTCAATTCACCCATTCTCTTCTAAGTTAACTACAATCTATGCATCTGTATGTGATTCCCTAAAACTCATTGTTTCAGACTTGAGTTGTATTTTTCTTTTGGTCTGTTATTGGTGTCATATCTTAGGTGAATAGATTTTTTTTCAAAATGTCTCCTATCTAAGGAACTATCACACAACCTTAGCTGAGGAAACATACAAATTTTATAAATAGCACATGCATTATTTTCATCAGCTAAATTATAGAAAGCTTGAAGGAAGCCTTGTTTGATTGGCTCTGAAATAAAGATTTGGAAGTGAAATTAGAAAGGCCCATGCATACCATAAGAGAAATGACTTTCTAATATTTCATTCACTTATATGAGAAAGAATGCGGGAGGGATATGAGAGAGAGAGAGAGAGAGAGAGAGAGAGAGAGAGAGAGAGAATGTATATGAATGCCATGATGGATGTCAGAGGAAAATTTTCAAATGTTCTCACGCTCTGTCATGTGGACTTTGGGTATCAAACCCGAGGTCTGCAGGTAAGGAAGTCCCTTACCCACAGGAGAACTGGCCCCAAGAGAACTAATTTTTCAAAACATTTTATTAAAAAAAATTACCAAAATCCATGTAATTTTATAAGAGGAAGGATAAGTCAAGATTCATATAATAATTTGTTTCTTAACGATTCTGTAAGTTTGACCCAGAATGAGATTTTTAGGAAAGATTGCTATTACTTGCTTGAGAAATTTCAGATCTGGAGATAATAGTCATTTTGGTATGATTATGATATCAGTTTTCCTTCCTTTCTTAGGTAACACTATGCATACAGTCATGTGAATTTTCACAACTAGTTATCATTTTTGGAGAAGAAAATGGTGAAACAAGAAGAGAAAACTAGTCAAACAGTTTTAACTAGTTAAAGAAAACACAAGTTTAAAGAAACACAATTATTTTAGGTGTGAGGGTTAATTCTGTCAACTTCTAAGGCACTTTGTAGATTATACTAATTGAGGTAGAAAGTCCCAACCTAAATGTGGACGTCAAAAGTCTATGAGCTGACTCTGAATAGGAAAGGGAAAACCGGCTGTGCAGTGAGTTTGGCTTCTCTGTTCCTGACTACGAATGCAGCATGACAGCCTTATACTCCTTTTGTCACGCTTTCCCCACCACGATGCTCTCAAACTTGGTGCCAGAAAAAAGTCTTCCTTCCTAAGTGACTTTCGTCAGATAGTTTGCCACAGCTGTATGAGAAAAGAAGCCTACACAACAGACTTAAGAGATAGCCTATGGGTCTGGTAATCCTCACACTTTGGAAGTGGTTCCTGAGGGGAATATGGAAGAATTATGAAATTTGTGCTAGAAAAGTTTGAGTCCTCTAAACAGGGTTTATTGGTCAATTCTACTATTTGTTTGGAAGACCAGAATGCCAAATCAAAGGTAAAGGCCCAATTTATAAGGGATTAAAGGGAGGACTTTGTTGTAAATTGAGCTGTAGGATATTTGCACTATAGTTTGGCCAAGAATCTGTCTTCATTCTGTCCATGACCTGAGAACTTTATCAAGGATGAATCAAAACTAATGAACTAATTCATTTAATGGAGGAAATTTTTAGACAAGATAACATTATGTCATGTCACAATTATTGCTCTCTTTTCTTATTCAGGTCAATAGTGAGAAAGAACAGAAATGTAAGAGAAATGTAATGCTTGGGAAGGAAAAGAATGTGAGCAAATTTATGATTACTAAAAAGAATGATGTAAAGAAAGAAGCTATATTTTTTAAAGAGATTAACACAATTAAGAAAAGCATACTGTGCACTGAAACATTTGGAAAGGTGCTTTGACTGCAAAACTCCATCCATTGAATTCTGTGTCCTTTGAAAATACAAATGCATTCGAAGGGAGCAGAACCTAAGCTATTAATGTAGCTAGAAGAGTTTCTATTTGAAATGAATTCCACAAGGAAATTTTGAAAACACACAGGCTAAATCAGCAGCATTCTGAGGTGAAAAGGTTTCTACTTCAGCTTGTAGTAGAAATTGGCATCATTATCTACCTGATAATGGTTTTAAAATCATGATAGATACAAAAATGAAAGGTTCTTAGAGTCTTGGGCAAGTTTCCAGAAAGCTATAGACTAAGGCCAGATCAGATTTCCTACAAGAAAGTCTGAGAGGCCATTGTGTAAAGTGGTGAACATTACATATAAACTCAAGTTACATGCAAAGTTTTGCCAGTTTTGGTCTTGCTTTATTTCAGTCTTTCATTATTGTACACCCATTAATCCCATTCAGAATGCGAATATTTACTATGTACCATTTTATGGTGTGAGTAGTTAACATGTTTTTTGATATTATAGGAGCACATGTTTAAGAGGTTGCTTGAATTTCAGAAAAATACTCTGTGATTGCATTTTTAAAATTTTTTTAATTTATTCAATTGTGCGTGTGTGCGTATGTATGTGCGCGCGCGCATGTATGTCTGTATGTGTGTAGAACCACGGACGAATTCGGGAACCACCATGGGCGCCTCCACTTCCTCCGCCCCGGGATTCACAGGCTCCGTCCTACACGGGCCAGAAACGCAGGCCGCCCCCGCTTCCGCCTGGCGTCTATACGTGGGATCTGAGATCCGAACTCAGGACCTTCCGCCTGCAAGGCAGAGGCTTAACCCCTGAGCCACCTCTCCAGCCCCTGTGATTGCATTTTTAAAGTGTTAGAATTATTAAAAATTATGTATAAGTATGACAATTAAAAAATGGGTCTGGGAACTCAAAAGAAACTTTTCCAGAGACGAAATTGAAATGACTAACGAATATGTTAAAAAATGTTCCACATGCTTAGCCATTAGGGAAATGCAAATCAAAACTTCCCTGAGATATCATCTCACCCCTGTCAAGATGGCAAAAATCCACAATAAAAACAACACTGGAGAGAATGCTGGAGAGAATGTAGAGAGAAGGGAATTCCCGTACATTGCTGATAAGAATGCAAGCTTATACAACCACACTGATGATCAGTTTTGAGGTTTCTAAAAATGTTAAAGATTGAAATGCCAAATGACCATGCTATATCACTTCTAGGAATAATCTCCCATAATGCAAAAATTCACGATAGTGACACAAGCACAACCATGTTCATTGTAGCACTATTTACAATATCAAAGTCATGGAATCAACCCAAATGTTCAACAGTTGACAAATGGATAATGAAAATGTGGTACATTTATACAATGGAGTACTACTCAGCCATCAAAAAGATGAATTAATTAAATTTGCTAAGAAATGCATGGAATTGGAAAAAATTATATTGAGTGAAATATCCCAGGCACAGAAAATTAGATACCATATGTATTCCCTAATAGGTGGATCCTAGTACCAAACCCATTTAATGACATATTCAAAGGTAAATCTTTAAAATACCTACTGTAATTGCAAAAATTATAAACAGGAGGGAAGGGGAAGGAGCCCCCCAGAAAAAAGGAGAGAAGATATCATGCTTCAGTAGGGAAGATAGGTCACCCTCAAGCATTGCATGTAAGTAGCAAGACATCTGGTGAAGCTCATTTTCATTTCCCTTCCTAGTCACCTGTGACTGAAGAGGTTTGATATAACCAATCAGGGAGGGTATAGGAACTGGCAGATAGATGATAACCATCCTGAAGATGGGACACTGCCACCCCCCCCTTTTGTGTCCTACTCCTATTCCTTTGAGTCTCCTCTTATATTAAGATCTTCATTTAAACAGTCTTTGGTTAGGAGGTGACCTTTTATACCAATCAGGATGGAGCCAAGGGTGGTGCAAGAAAAGCAAAACTGAAAACAACAACAAACCATAATTCAGAACTCCGAGGACCCTACATTAATCACCTGGAACCAGAACAGCCAAATCTCTTCCCATCCTAAAGCTCAGGGAAGAGGGGGCGGCAAGATTATAAGAGCCTACAGATGGGAAGGACCAACCATATGCAAGGTACTCCACACAAATAAGAGATTCAGTAGCTATAACTGGACTTTGCCTGACCTGCACAATGGCTGACATGTCAATGAACCCCCAAAGTCTAGCATGGAACACAGGGAAAAAGGATCCAGACAGTAGGATCCTTAGAGGCAAAGGATTAACAGTCGTAATAGAGTTTCCATACTAATAGGGAGCCCAAGAAAGTGCTCCTGGCTATGCCACTGAGTCCTTACCCCCACTAGGTGGAGGACTCAGAGGGAGGTTTGGCATTCACACAAAAGTATGCTCCTGGGAATGGTAGTGAGGAAGGGGGCTGCACTGGAAGAAGGAAAGGGAGGGAGGTGAAAGGAAGTGGAAAAGGGGAGAGAATACAAGGGGGGATTGGGAAGGGAAGGAAGAAGGAGGAGGACAGAGGTACCTATTGAGCTTGTATGATTGGGAAAAAATGTGGGAGGAAAAAAAAGAGAGTAAAAGCAATACATGCCTTTGTGTTCAGCAACAGCAAAGCAAGCTCAAATATAGCCTGATGCCACAGTAGTTATTCTAAGCATCAAGTAGTCTTAATGAATGTACTCCTGCCTGTACATTTTTAGGAAAATACATTATAAAAATTATGGAAGATATGATATCAAGGAAAAAATAAATCATTTTCAATGAAATAGATAGGCTCTAGCCTGTAATTATTTAGACTGAACTAATTAATAAAAGGTGTTATTTTTCAAAAAAATTATGGGTAATTTTGAAATTTTACTGAATGCATTTTAGGCTATGAGGCGGCTATAGAGATAACTGGTTATAAATTATAAATTAAAAGTGTTATGTGTTGCTGTCATCTAGACAAGGGATGGGATTATGAAGGCTAATACTGCTTTTAAACTTGAGAAGATATATAATGGCCCATGAGACAAATCTTTTTTGTAATGGAGCTTCTAGAATAATTTAATTTAGGTGAGAAGACCACGCTGAATGTGAGTTGCACAATACTATGAGCTGAGATTGCAATCTGAATAAAAGGGTAAAACAAATTGAATAACTGCTTTCATGGTCTTTTGGTTCTTGACTTTGGATTAAATTCAGACAGCTGCATCTATATTTTGCAACCATATTTTCAACACCAATGTATCCTTAAACTTAGTCAGATAAACTTTTCTTCCCTTAATTTTCTTTTATTAGTAACTTGTAAGAGTAATTTAAAAAGTAATGAATGTCTATCTACATCCCCCCAATCTACTAACTCATATTTTTATGAACTTAAGCAATTAAGAGGAAATAGTTTATAAAAATGGTTATGTTGCTGCATAACATCATTATTCATTTTTATTGTTCTTAATTATTACTTATACATTGATTCTTGGATTTCTTGACAGTCATATTTGGGAAATCAAGATAATAACCTTGGTTGTTTATTAAAAGCAAATAAATCTAGAACTTTGACACATTTTTACTGAAAAGTAGATTATTATCTGTATTACAAATATGTCATTTTCCTCTCCCATGAAGGTACTTCTGTTGTTTGGGATCAGAATTATTATCTGATTCATAAACAACAGCTATTTTGTGAATTTGATGCAATAAGGCCAAAAAGATTTGGCAAAAAGCTTAGTTAATATTCACTTTTCTACTGAAAAATTTTATTAAATATTTCTTAGGATATCTTAGCGGCAAATGGAAGTGGCCCAGACTATTCTAGAATATTTTACATCTGTCATAATTCTTGTAATATTTTTGACACTTATAGACTTTTATTGTTAATAAAATTTCCTGATCCTTATAAAATTATCACTCAAGATGAATAATAAAATAATGTGACCAACACCATATGTCTGCAGAAATGTATATTAGATAGAAATAAAAAAAATCTAGGTATTTACTAATTGAAAGTTTCTTATACAAGTAGTAGGAAAATAACTTTATCTATGTAAGTGCTTTTAACTTAGTGAAAGTTGATTGATTCAAACTAAAATGATTGTATTTTATATTGAATAAAAAAAGAAAAGATTTTATAATGCTAAATGTTTACTGCAAATAATTTAATCTGATTTTCTGAATTGTTAAAGAGTATAAATTGAAGTGCAGACCAGGTAGAGCACAGTTCTCAATATCTGTTTCATTTTTACTCTTAAGCTTTGATTATGGCATTTTTACCTTAAAACAGTTATTTGTCTAAGCATGTTTTCCATCCCGTCACCAAACATTCCCATACTTGCTACAAAATACATACTTAGGACCAAATACAAATAGCATCTTAAAAGGAAATTTGATAAAATATAATATAGAGCAGATTATTTCAATTTCACTTAATTTTCAATACTTCTACCAAAGTGAATTTGAAAGACAACCAGAATGAAAGCTAAAAAGTAAAATTAAGAATAAAATTGAACTAAGACACCTTTCAGTATAACAAACTATTTTACTGGAATTTTCAAACATTAATTTCATCCTTTTACATATATGTATATGATACATTTTCAATACTTCATTTAAGAATTTAAAATTGAATTCAAACTTAAAAAATTGATAAATAATTTTAGCCATTTACTGTAACTTTTTACATGGTAAAGACAGCAAATAGAAAATTTATAAGTTCTGAACTTCCACAAAGTATAGACTCTTGAATTTTCAGATATAGTTTTTTTTTCCTGGATCAGGAAAGTTTATTCTGTAATCTCAGAGATTAACTACCACACATTTATGTAATACAAACTGACAAGATGAAATCTTTCTTCAGTGATTTAAAATTAATCTGAAATGAAAATGCCAGATTGCAGCCAGACCTCATTTTGCACATTGTTTTAACTGATGACAGAGAGAAACATAAACTGAAAGACACCTCAAATTTTTATAGCAGTCCTATAAATCCACTGCTGGTTTATAAACAACTGTTGCAAATGTACTATATTATTTGGATATATACTAAATGTACCAACATGTGACACAAAGGAAATTTTTTTCCTTTTTTTTAAATTTATTTTCACTCTTTTACAATTTCATACATGCAGATGATGCATTTGATCATAGCTACACCTATCTCCCTCCCACTTCCCCTGGACATTTCCCTATCATGTCCATCTCCTGCCTTTATGACCTAATTTTTTAAATTGAACAATATAAAATAATATGTAAGCAATAAAAGAAAATACATTAAGGATGTAGATAATTATACCTGAGCTCCTAGTTCCACATGGTTAAGAATACATGATAAAGCTGAGGAAGAGCAGATTTGTCCATCTTCTGTGAGACTGAGTTCATGGTGTGAGCGCAGGGAGCCCTGGCCCATGGAGGCCATCCTCATTGTGAGCACCCCGAGCCCCGGCCCATGGGAGACCATCCTCATTGTGAGCACCCGGAGCCCCTTGCCGGAGGGAGGCCATCCTCATTGTGGGCACACACATGGAATTCAGGGTTCTGGCAAGCACTCTGGCATGTCAGGCTATTGATCATTCAGCTGTCAGCTGGTCAGACACTGACTGTAGAAATAGTCTCCCCTCCTCTCTGCCACTGTCTGGCACGCATGGTTTCCACTTTACAACATTCAACAGAATACAGCGGCGGTAACAGAGCGATCTGAATTGTAATCATAGTGTCGAACAAGAATCTTTGCTAGGACCCCATGTGTAGCCCGCGTACCAGCCCCACGAAGCCACCACTCCTAACAGTCACTTATACACGCGACCCTCGAGGTGTCAGAAGCGCTTACTGCCCAGCAGACACAGGGGCTGCGGGAGGGATGGTGACCGGGTTGTTGGCACCACGAAGGCGAATCTCAGCAGGGCTCTCAGCAGCCTGCAGACTAGCGTTCCCACCATCCTCACGCGGGCTTCTCGGTAGGGCGCCTCACCTGTCCTGTTGCTCCTCAGCTTCTCAGCTCCTCAGCGGGTGCAGGCAGCGGGGGTCCCCAGGCCTGGGGTCACGGTAGCGCATGGCTCCTGGTAGTTAATGCCGTGCCAGCTCCAGAGGGGAAATGGTCTTTCAGGGCGGCAGCAGTGGCATGGCTGGCTGGAACTGGCAGGCAGGCTAAGTCACAGCTGACCTGCACACGGCTGGAGCATCCTGGAGCGTCTCTCCTCTTCTCTCCTTTGCTTTTTTCTTGGAGAGTCCGGCCCAGCCTGGTCCTCACGCTCTGCTGCCACCGCCGGGCCCAGTGATTAGAGGGAAAAGAGGTCAATGTCTGCTGAGGGCATCATGTGGGCGCAGGCATCTTTGATGGTCCTCTGCAGGTGACCCCTCGGGGCCCCCACCTCCTGATAGGCGGCGGGCGGGTCAAAGCTTCCCCCCTCGAGAGGGTCCGCTGTCCCGGCCGCCGCCATCGCAGCCCAGGCCCGGGCACGCGTTGGTGAGCAGCGCCGCGGCCTCGTTGACGTCGTTCTCGGCCAGGCACAGATGGCGGCGGGTCGAGAAGCCTCTGCACAGCAGCGTGGTCCTGCGCTGCTCCTCGGATTCCACGGCTCGGGCCTCCGCGCCAGCGAGCGGCAGAGCTGCGGCTCCGGGGCCTGGCGGGCTCTGCGCCGCCTCGGTGCGGTCCCCGCGCTGCTACCCGCGCGCTCAGCGGCCCTGCGGGCGGGCATCGGGCCGGAGCCGGGGCTGCGGGGCGCTCAGTCCCGCGCGCCGCCATGTTGGCCTCCAAAGCGTCCATTTTGAAAACTAACCTGCCCAACATTAGCCTCGCCTTAGTCAGTCAGGCAACTCTGATCCACTTTTCCAAGCAAGAGAAGTTGAGCCTCCGGCTGGGTCGGTCACGCCATCAGGTGCCGGCTGCATCGGCGCTGATGCTTCGCTGCCACCGCCAGAGCTGAGGCTGCATCCGCCATGTTCTTTTTCAAATAAATAAATATTCTTAAAAAGACTTTTTGTGGGAAGGGGAGGAGAGGGGAGGGAAGAAGGAAAGGGGAAAGGGAAAGGCCAGATATAGTTTTAATTCATATGATATGTAAGTCCCTGCATCATTATACATTTATATTTCAGAGCTTTCAGATTAATAAACAAATCCTTTTTTTAGTTTTAGTGGAAAGGCTCAGTCTTCTATTTCTGAGTTTGTACTTTTACTTATTTTCTCTTAAAAGCTGTTCCAAGATCGTGCTGATGAGTGATGCTGGGCAGACTGGCAGGTGACTGGCTCTGTGGTGAAGCAAGTGCCGCCTATGACCAGGTTCCCAGCATGATGACGGGACAGCTTTAATTGTCTTTCATTTGGAACTTAAACGCTCTGCTTGATTTGCTCATCTAATTATGTCTAGATTCATTATGGATCAGAGGGGTTCTTTACTATGTTTCCTATTGCTAGGAACAGAGGAAGACTCACGTATCCCTGCAGCCCATATGACTCTTGTGTGAAGACCTGGCTCTGAGTAGTAGCAGTCTTGGTGCCTATAAAAAGTGACATAAAACTTTATTATATTTATCTGTTCATTCTTACTAGGTTTGAGAATTTAAATTGTGTAATATCCATTATAAGATACAATATGGATTATGTGAGCATTTCCCAAAATCAGGACATTTGTATACAGAATATTCATTTAGAAGACAATCTTAGGAAGTCCTCAGTTTCTAGCAAAAAAGGGAGTGGGGAGTATACAGAAGAGCAAGAGACAGAAGATAAAATGCAACGTAGTGATGAAATGTACATTTCTTGTAGGTTGTTATTTATATCAATGGCTGCTAAATTTCCTTGAAGATATTTCTGTGAGTTCTGGGAAACATGTCTCTAGATGATCTTATGAAACAATAAAAAGCTATCTAGTCTTCCATCCTCAGTGGCAGACTGTACTGGGCCCAACTTTTATATCCTGAACATCTCCTTTCTGAAACTGCTTCCTGTGAAGCATGCTACTGTAGTGTGAGAGAAAGACTGGTTCTATGTCAAAATTGATAGATAAGTCAAAGGAGATATGATAATGTATATGTCCCCAGGTCTGCTGGTGTCACGATGGAGCCTCAGGGGTTTACTCAGACCTTATACTAGAAATGCTTTGTGCTGGTATTTAATGAAGGCAGTTATCTATAATCACTAACAAATATCAAAATGTAGGGATGAGAGAAGAGATTAAAATCCTGTTGCTGTAACTAATCTAAAGGATATGATTAGCATTCTTGATCTTTCATCTGATATCCATACCTGAATTCCTGGGGGAATTTGGAGGGTAACCCATTATTTTTTCTTTCAGAATTTCCTGATATTTGCCTATTTATAATATTACCTTATTTATCTTGTGGAGCTGGGCTCATAGTACTTACCACAGTGCATATGTGATCGCCACAGAACAACTTTAAGGAGGCAGTTCTTTCTTCTTGTCATGTGTATTTCAGGGATTGAACTCAGGTCCTCAGGCTTGCATGGCAATTGATTTACCCAAAATGCAATTTCACCATGCCTGGGGTTATAATATCTTTGCTGCTATCCTTACTAATTATGATAACATCAGTTGATGTACAATGTGTCCCTGAAGCCCTTGGATGTATTTCTCTTCCAGTTTGAATCATTAATCACACCTGCAACTATTAATGATAGTAATTCCTTTCCTCATCTACTGGTGTACTATCATGAAAGACCTAAAATGATTTGACATCAACTGTAGCACCAGCTTGAAAAGATCTCTTCAAATGATATTTGATGACAGCATTGCTTAGTTCCCAAGATTGGGACATTAATTTCATTTGATTTTAGAACTTAAGATTTCATGAGAAGGAAACCTGTTCAAAGATTACTGATGACTGACGGTGGAAATCACAGATAGTGTTGTATCACAGTAGTGCATGTGTGCCTGCGTGCATGTGTGTGTGTGTTGTGTATGTGTGTGCATGTATATGATTTGTGAGTATATGTATGTGTGTGTCAGTATTGGCATCACACACAGTACTGTGTGCCTGTGAAGGTAGAGCTCAACTTCTACATGCTGTTGTTCCCTTTTCCCCTTTGTTTTGAGACCAGTCTGTTTATCACTGCTGCATAAGCCAGGATGGCTCATTTATGCCCAAGAGCTTCAGAAGATTCTTGGATCTCCACTTACTCTAGGTGTACAAGTGTCACAGACACTTTAAGGTATGACATCTGACATTTACATGGCATCTAAGGATCTAAGCCTCAGTACTTCTACTTGTGAAGCAAGTGATATACTTGCTAAGTCACTCTCAAGGCCCATTTCTTAGTTCTGGTTACATGTGTTCTGGTTACAGACTACACAATACCATCTAAATGCTACTGAAACAGTATTTGCTTTTCAAATAGTTTCCTGTATGATATTCCTCTGACCTTATACTTCTACAATCTTGTCTCTACTATGCTTTCATAAAACTTCATTACTTGCAGTATATAGGTTCTTATTTTTTATTGTTAACATACTATTTTGTAGGAGTACTGAATATCTGTGCACATTTTTAACATTGTATTTCCTTTGCTACAATTGTTTTCCTCTGTTAAAAGAAACATTATTTTATAAACATATAAGGAAACCTATCAGAAACTGATCCTGGGCTAAAAGCAAATATATCATTTCATGAAATTGTCCTTAATGACCATTAGACAGCAATTAGTGCAAGGTGAAAGCAATTTTGAAAATCTACCCCACTAGGACATTTAAATCACCTCTTATATCATTTCTCTGAGAACCTTGGGGAAGAAGGTGAAGTAACAATGTAAAAGTCTAAAAATGGGGAGAAATAATCTCAAACCAGCTTTCCTTTGTCTCAAAAATACCACACCTAATAACTCAGTATATTGATACCTATCACTACTAGACCACTACAACAGCTGATCTATCAAAATCTCACCAGAGAGAAAGGAGGCTCTCAAGAGATACTGTGCCACCCACCTTGAGAGACTTTGTGGGACTGATATAAGCTATGAGAGGAGAATATCATTAACTTGATGATTATTCTACTAGATGGCTGCTCATGCCTCACAGAATACCCAGGCCCATGCCAATGCAGGTGTGCTAGATCAACCCAGTATATCTTACAAGCAGGGAGAGTAGGTGGGAGACTGGGTAGAAAGGAGAATGAGTCGAGTGATATGGGAAGGGAGGTCGGTAAGAAGGGATAGAAAATAAATTCATTATGTTTGCATTTGAAAGCTTCAAAAATAAAAAGTAGTTCAGAATAGGTTAACTAGCAGTAGGATGTAAACATTAGTGCCCTTCATTCTAAAATAAGTTCGATTCCCTACAACAAACTAACAAGTGGTTTCTACTGCTAAAGTCAGACATTCTGTAATGATCTACGATAATAGAAGTCTTGGAAAAGGAATCCTGTGTCTGTGTTTCTGAGCAAAATTCTCATTGTCACCATGTGTGCTGTGGTCAGATACTTTAGTCTATCGTACATAAGCAACTGGATCACCTTTTCATATGATGACTAGTTTGTCCTTGAGTTCTTGGAAATGATCCAAAATTTATCTATCTTTTTTATTCATTTTCATGAATGTTCATGGGGAGCATGCAAATGTGTGTGTTTTATGTTTGCATGCATGCTATAGATTTTTAATAGTTGCAATCCCAGTTGTTAGTTAGGCACTACTGTAGAATAAGACAGTAAAAACTACTTCACTTTTTACCTTACCTGATTTCTGTCATTCTAGAGAGCTATCATACAGAGATACACTGTATTATGTAGGACATTTCATAGCATCCAGCCTTCCTGTAGACAGAGACTATCATCTTTTCAATTATTGAACCATCTGCTCCTTTAGTATAATCTTGTTTGCTTTAGCAAAAGAGTGTCAAAGGAATATAATCAACTGGCAAGATCTTTGGTATACACAGAAACAAGGACACCTCTCTGAGTTATCCAATCTCTCTCATTTATCTATTCAGGCAGTTTCAGCATCTCTAAATAAATTACTGCCTGAAGCCATCCTGTCTGAGGCTTGGAGCCATATCAACAAATCCTTAAGGGTGCCAGATAGCATTGCCAGGAAATTAAATGCAGAGGCAACAGAAACTCAGGAAAATGACCCCAAAACAGTAATTTTTCTTGGATCCAGATTTCAAGAATCCTGGATTATTTTGATTCTCCTAACACAGAGTAAATGTATCTTAACACTTTTTGGGGCATAAGATCATTGGGGAGGGGACTATCAAATATAAAGGACACTGTTATCATAATGGTTTTGCCCCACATGGAGTTTCACTTTATATCTTGACAATAATTCAGATTTTTCCAAACATTCAGTTAAAAAAAATCCCATCTTGGAATTCCATGATCCACTCTTCTCTAGGATGGTCTCAATTTGAACTAAGCTGATCTGTGGATATTCAATCTCCTTCATGACTCCAAGGTCATTGTGATGAAATTTACAGCCAGAACCTGTACATTTCAATGTATTCTCAACTCTTCTTTTAAAATGAGCAAAACAGATGGCTATGGTTTGATAGTAGTGCTCTTAGCAGAATTCATGGAGAATTCTTCTTTTTTTATTTGTCTAAAACTTTATTTCAAAGTTATTCACCCCATTAGTAAAGTATATAGTTAATACTTTATGCCAATATTACCAGATTTGCACATTTCTGGCAATGGACTTTGAGATAATCCATTTCTTGGCACACCAAACATTACACTGCTCTTCTCAAAACATACTTGCAGAAGTATTACATATACCACCCTACCAATAGTCTTTACATTATTAATCTGAACTTACATTATTCTACATCAGTGGATGTTAAAATGAAATCATTTTAACAAATTTCAACTGTGTCTTACAAATACATATTACATCTTGTCTTCCAATCTGAAACATTACAGATTTGTATGTAATTTAGAAAACTAAACTTCACAGAATTTAACAGCAAATAAAGTTAAAAACATTAGTTCCAACTTTCTCTATTTCATAATCTATAAAATTTATATCATATTTCAGCACCGAAAATGCCTATAAAATGTTCTAAGCAATCTTCTTTTTCACCTCATGTGATAGCTTGTTTGTTGCTTGAATGTTTAAGAAAAGAAAGTTACAAATTTTACTTCCAGGTCTTGAAATAGATTATCCTTTTTATCTGGTCAGACTTTGTAAAAACTTGACTACTATCTTATTTTCACTGAACAGAAATGAAAACAAAACAAAATACGTGCAACCCAAAGGAAAAGAACTCTCACCCCATGATTTTTGTCAGTCTATAAATCAAATTTATAATACTGAAGCATATGTAACTTAACAATGGCTGCCCTGTCCTCCCTGGTTTTAAAAAAGAAACCCAACAGATGTCTTATTTAGCCCTTAAGGTATGGCTCTGAGGAAGACCTTGGCAGGCTTCCTCATCTCAGCTCCAGTAACACATCCACTAGGAACTGATGAGAATCACTCAGTCCTAGAGCTCCTTCCACAGGCCCTGAGTCACAGAAGCCTAAACTCATCTCCATATCCTTTCATAAGCAAAGGGTTGGGGGAAGTTAACAAAGGGTGTGTTCCTCCAGAGTAATTCCCACAGTGAGGGATGGCTCTCTGAGACCTTCATAGGCCTTCCCAGCATGGCCCCTCTAAACCTGCCTAAGAACCAGCCTTTCAACACACTCCAGTATATCAGGAGTTTTACCCTTCCCTCTATGGAAAGTGCTGCTTATGGGCTGGAGAGGTGGCTCAGGGGTTAAGCCTCCGCCTTGCAGGCAGAAGGTCCTGAGTTCGGATCCCAGATCCCACGTATAGACGCCAGGCGGAAGCAGGGGCGGCCTGCGCTTCCTCCTGGTAGGGCGGAGCCTGTGAATCCTGGGGCAGAAAGAGGTGGAGGCGTCCATGGTGGTTCGCGAATCGTTGGTGGTTCTACACACAGACACACACACACACACACACACACAGACATACACGCGCACACATACACACGTACATGTGCACAGTTGAATAAATAATAATAATAATAAAAAATTTAAAAAAAAGTGCTGCTTATCACAATCAAGCATCTAGTAACTTGATTGCCCAAGGAGGAGATAGTGACAGACCTGGAAACTGCAGTTTTCTTTCCTCATCAGTTCTTCCCCCATGCCTGAATCACTTCCTTTGAATGTAGAAACTTGCTGGCCAAAAGATGTGTGGATTGTTGCTCTTGAGTGCTTTAGCTTAGGCCAGGCCAGAATGAGCTTGTGCACTGATGGAGAGGATATCAACTCTCTTTGCTTGACTGTGGTTCATAATCAATGGAGAAACTGAATTATTAATGCAACAACATTAAAAGGTTTAAGGGAAGTAATAAGTAATGAATGTTCTGCTTTCATGTATGAGATTATCATCACTAGGTAAAAACTCAAGTTTAAAAGGATTTCCTTTTTCTACCACTGAGAGGCACATTTCCTATAAAAGTTGTGGCATAAAGCAGACTTTACCATATACAAACCCTCTTCAATTTTTTTCATCCTCTTTGAGTTTAAGAAAGAAATGTTTGTTAGTTACAACTGACTCAATTGGCAGTATTTTTGATTAGCAGTCCAAATTAGCTTTTCTAAAGAGACCTGATTATGTCTAAAAGTGATGTACATTATTTTCATTGTCAAATATTATCAGGGAAATATAAATCCAACCAATGGAGATATGATCATAATTGTTATGCAGATAGTAAGGTACCAAGTGACAGAAAGAATTTAGGAAATTTTTAAACATGATTGGTAAGAAGGTAAATGGCATAAACATAACCCCTATGGTTGGGCTCCTTGTAATTACATCATGAACTTATAAAAAAAGTTTTATAGGACAGACAAAACAGCTGTTACTTTGCTTAATCAGGGATTCATAATTAAGTGGATTTAGAAGTTCAATCATAGTTAATATCTACATTCTAGACATATTTTATTTTTATTTCTCATACAAAATTTTATATTTTAGTCCAAATGAAAAATGGTAACAGGCGGATGTGCTAGAGGTAAATAGAGAAAAGGGTATGTGAGAATTTAATACGGATGTCTACTTAACAATTGAAGGCTCTGGATACAGTTGTGAAGAAATAGTGGTTGAGTTAGGGCTTGAGCAAACCTGCAAGAGATTTTCTAATTGGCTGAGAAAGCTCAATCCATGGTGAACTGGTAAAATAGAAGGAGGTGATTCAGGACAGTAGTATTCTCTGGCATACTTGGACAGACATGCGGTCTGTCAAGTGAGGAAACTTGCCCCTCTCTCAGTAGTCCTGTGGAAGTGGTGTAGCAAGGTCCATTGTCCTGTATGACCTCTCCTGTCAAGCTGGAGAAAGAGATGTAACTGGACAGTCATAAACAGAATAAAAGCCCTTCTTTCCCCTTAAGCCATTTGGCTCATAATTTTAGCTTCATGTTGTCACTTGTCAATCTACAAACATGCCTCTCCCAATTATTTTAGGAATTCCCAGATGCTTGTATCCATGGTATCCAGTCTTACTGTTTTCTGTTAAAAAAATTCATAAATGTTATCAAGTCTTTTTCCATTTAATAATTAATTAACTTATGGAGAAAACAAACCCTAAAGCCCCTTGACATATCACAGTTAGTAGGTATTCCAACATGATATTAAAGAGTGTTATTTTATTCTTAGTTTTATGGGCAAGCTATTTCCTTTCTCACCATTGTGATGTTTACTGTAGACCTTTCTTTTACAAATATTCTTTATCAAGTTCATAGCTCTATTATTTTTCTAGTAATAACAGCTAGTAGAGGATAAAATTTGCTTGTTCAATTTGATAAGATCAATTGTAATGTAAGTTGTGAATTATTTTATTTCTTAGATGGAAAACGAAATGCCAAAACAATTGAAATAAATGTAATCCTGGCTATCCCTAGTTTTCTTACCTATCTTACTGTTAGGAATGACAGTTTGCTTCTTATGAATTTCCCTTTACTTTTAAAACTGGAAGGGAGTAAAATCAACCAGAGGTTTGATATGTAGCCTTCCATGATAGAGAAAAAAGTTGCTGCATATTAAAAACTTCTCTTCCAAAATATATTATAGAATTAGAGATTATTTATAAAATTATAAATTAATGGTGTGAAAGTCATGTTTTTAACCGTTTTATACTACAGTACTGCTGTTCACATTTTCAAGACACATCTTAGCTCCATACTTATGCATTAAGAATATGTATTAAAACCTCACCTTGCATGTATAGTTGTTGACACTGTGAATATTTTCAACTCTGCTTCATCCCTGTGTGCTGACACTCTCCACTATTTTTATGTATTGTATTTGCTTTAATTCCAGGTTCCCACACAGGTTTGTTTCCCTCACATCCCACTGTTGGGGACAGAAATGAAGTTATGTCATTCCAATTTTTTTTTATTTTTTCTGCTCATACAAACATAATAGGAACCCGTCTCCTCCCTCCCTCCACCCCTCTCTGGACCTCCCTGTTCCCTCCCCGCTTTGTCCCTTCCTTTCCCCCCTCCCTCCCTTTCTCCCAGTGCCCCCTCTCCCCATCTCTGAAGCCTCCTTTAATGAGTATATCAAACTTTCCTCTGAGTTCTCCTCTCTGATGAGGTGTAAGGACTCGGTGGCAATTCCTAGAACTCTTTCTTGTGTTCCCGTTAAGTATAGGAACACTATTGTGACTGTTAATCCCTTGCTTCTAAGGATCCTAGTGCCTTTAGTCCATGTTAGAATTTGAGGGGTCAATGATATGTTGGTCATGCGCAGATCATGAAGAATCCTGTTACTATTGCTTCGGCCTTAACTTGTGTGGAGTATCTTGCATATCATGACTCCTCCCATCCTTGTGCTCTTACAATCTTACCGCCCTCTCTTCCGCAAATTTCCCTGAGCTTCAGGATGGGGAGCGATTAGGCTGGCCCAGTTCCAGGTGGTTGATATAGAGTCTCTGATGTTTTGAATTATGGTTTGTTGGTGATTTTTTTTTTCAGTTTTGCTGTTCCTGCAATGCCCTTGGTTCCATCCTGATGGGTATTGGATGTCACCTCCCTGGCCAGAGATAAAAACCTTTTAAATTAGCGTCTTGTTATAAGAGTATATTCAAAGGTAGATGGAATAGAAGTAGGAGACCGCGGTGAGAGAGGGGTCAATCACCCATTTGCAAAATGGTTACCTTCTATCTGGCTATTTTATTTTAAAGTCTATTTCTGTAATGCAAAAAAATCTACCTACTTATTTTTCCATTGAGGTTTCATTTATCACATTTTTTGACTTGGATGGAATTTAGAAATCTATAAATGAAATTATCAAAATGTTCTCAAAAGAATAATTATTTTAACCTGTGAAAAAGAACATATGCAATTATACACTACTAACTATCATTTTTTCTAGCTAAAAAGAACTTATTTGGAATATTACTGGCTAATAAAACTTAGCTAATAATGTAATTAATGTGCAAGGCCATTATTTTGATAGAATAAACCCTTTAAAAATGTATGCAGTATCTCTATAATTAAGAAAGCAGATAAATATTTATTTGATAGTAAACAATCATCCAAAACTTCTCATTATACCCTTAGATAAGAGAAACTCTTAGTGTTCAACTATGAAGTATCCTGTTACAATTGCAATTGCAATTCAGAGAACCACAGCTGGCCAGACTACAAAGCATAAGTGAATCTGGAGTGTTCTTTTCTAAACAGGACATCAAATCACCCCTCATCCCAATGCTCAAGGAATGTTGTGCAAGAGACAGCAGTAAGAGTATAAGAATCTACAGGTGGGGACTGGTCCTGCCTTCTGTGATACTCCAGTCACAGCAGAGCTGCTGCACCTAGGAATTAACAGCAAGGTTTACCTTAACTAGAACTACACAATAGCTGGCATTCTCTCATAGACAAACAAGTATCTCAAGAAATACAGTAGCAACTAGAGACAATCTTTGGGACAGGTGACAGATAAGAGAAGGGGAGCTCTACATTTTTCAGGGACTCAAAAAAAGAAAAAAGATACCGAAGTATTTAGATTCAGAATGGAAAGAAACTAGAAAGCAGAGAGTTACAAAACCCGTTTAATATTGTATGGCTCTTATAGACTTATAGAACATATTCTAGACTGAATGTTTGTGGTAACCACTTCACACTAAAAATAATCATAGGTTGAAGTCTTAGTACTATTTGTAGGTGTGGCCTTCAGGAGGTAGTTTGGTGTAGACAAGGCCATGGATAAAAACTTACATCATGGTGGGGCTGGAGATATGGTTCAGGGGTTAAGCCTCTGCCTGACAAGCAGAGGGTCCTGAGTTTGGATCCTAGATCCTACATATAAACACTGGGCGGAAGTGGGGTCAGCCTGTGCTTCTGCTCCTGGTGGGTGGAGCCTGTGAATCCCGAGGCAGAGCAAAAAAAAAAAAAGGAGGTAGAAGTAGTCCATGATGATTTCCAAATTCACCCTTGGTTTTGCACATACACACACACATACCCATACACACACACACACACACACATACACACACACACACATACACACACACACACACACACACAAAATTGAATAAGTAATAAATAAAAAAAATTAAAAAAACTTACATCATGGAGTTTTAGCTCCTGAAAAGAAAGAGATTAGAGGTTTTCTTCTAGTGACACAGGAATATGAGATGGCAGATGAATGTAAGACTGAGAGGACACTGACTAGTTTTCCTGATTTGATATTAGGCTTCCAACCTAAAAACTATGAGAGTAAGAGAGAAGCTTATTGTTTCAATCACCTAGTTTATTGAATAAAGAAATGTCATTAGAAGTGGTCCTCATATAATAAAACCAAGAAAAACAGGCAATATCTTTGAAGTAGGGTATGGATAGAAATTGGAGGAGATTGGAATAGTTTGTTTAAAAATTACAAGATGGAAATTTGAAAATTTGGGCAAAATCTCAAAGAAAAACTTATAATATGTTAGAATACATAAATCAGCAAAAATGAAACCATAAACAATTGGCAGTAATGAAGATGTTAATGTCAATTCTCATACCATAGTTAATGGAATTAAGGAATAATTAGGACAATTGGCAAAAGGTGATACTAACTATAGAATGACAAAGAATTATTTTGAGTTCTCTTTATGAGGAGAAATGCATTGTGGAAATACACTGGAAATACACTGTAGAAGAAATGCATTGCAAGACAAGAAACTGAACATTTAGCAAATTGTTGAAGAATGATATCTTCATTTTGTGCCTCCTAAAATATAAAAAAGAAAAATGAAGAGAAGAATAAATTACTGCATTACCTATGGAATCAATTAATTTGTTGAGCAGAAAAGTTATTATTTTTTTTCTGATTGACAGTATTGAAGTTTATTTCAGTTTTTTGTTTGTGTTATGTTACAAGGTCATGCATCATCAAAGGGAAACAAATTTGCATAGTTCTGAAGGGAGATGGGATAAAGAAGGGTCTTGTATGTATTAGATTTTTACATTCAGCAAAAAGGATAAAGAAGGCTGTCATATATATTATGTTTTTATACTTACCATGAAGGGATGGGATGGCTGGAGCTTATGTTATTTACCAGGAAAAGGGAAGAATGGCTGAGAGGTGAATCAGATATGAACTGAGTCAATATTTAGCCATCACCTCCATTAGAATACATGACAAGAGATATAACTTACACTTGTAAAATTGGTATTCTGACACCTGCCTGACTAATCTAGGTATGTGTGGGAACCCCACTCAGTCATGAGGGTCCAACATGGTGTTCCTAAAGGACAGTTACTAAAAGCCAGAGGACCTTATACTCAATCCTTCATATCTCATTATATATATTTTGCTTGGTTTTAAACTTACTTTGAGCTTCTTTTCTGTTCTTTCTTTCTTACATTTTCTTTTCAGGATAGAATGACTCTCTTATACCTATTTAATGTTCATATTTGTATTTAGGAAGCACATCATTTATTTTATTTCAGAATTCCATTGATAGAGAAGAATTCGATCACCTTATGCCTTATCTATATTTGATTTGTGTGATATTTTGATGACACACTGTACTCAAGACTTTAGAGTTGTTGGAAAGAATAAAAACTGTTAAGTTCAAGGCCAATCCAGGACACTGAGACAATGTCTCACATAGTAAATGTGTAAAGTTAACTAGATCAAATAAAAATAGCTTAAAGTATGAAGTCATGATAATTTTATGATTTTTCTCAGTATTTCATGAGGTACACAAAAGTGAGACTAAATTTAATAAAAATCACCTAATCTGTTCAACAGAAGAAATTTCAAGGTAGCTAGTGGCAGACTGTGGCACCAGTCTGTGGCATGGTGATTCTGAATTAATTTTATCCAGGTTTCCAGTTAAAAAGAGTTATACATCTACAGAAATATATATAAAAATGGGTAGTTCAGCAAGCAAAAAAACATGGGAAAGAGGATGTGACTATGAAGAGAAATCTCCTCCTCTTCCCTTGGGCAATAAGACAAGTATCCTGAGGATGAAGTCCATTTACCACAGACTCTAATATGAAGATTTATAAGTCTGAACTCAGAATTCAGCTAAAGGGATTCTTGACTCATAACAATTGTCCACGCAAGCAATTTTGTATATTCAGTCAGCAAAATAAGCTCAAGCTATGGACCAAGGAGCCCAGGCTCCATCTGAAGCTGGCAGTAGAACGTGTGGATTGTTGGTATGGCCATCTTCACATGTTCAGAGATTTGAAAACACCATAAATTGAATACTATGTACTACATGGTTGTGGCCCTTCAGAATTACTTGTGAATCCTTAATATTAGGTTAGATTGCATCTAGAAATGAGGCTATTGGAATGTAGTTATGTTTATGTGCAGTTAAGAGTAATACCTTTATGATGTGTCCTCACAACAAAAAGAAGGGAAATATAATATATTCTCTCAACCACAGTGATAAATCACCTAGCACAAACAGGTTTTCTTATACTCACTAAAAAAAAGATATAGCTCACTCCATAATTTACTAGAACCACTTTTATGCAATATATGGGAGCATCCACTTCTTAATTTCAGGAAAGAGAGAAAGTGGTTGAATGTTGCATAAATGTTGCTTTTGTAACCAATAGTTTTGTAATGTTCCTGTCCCTTCTATGGCTTTATATAAGTTCTTCAATTGTGAAAATATATACAACTTTATATAATTCTTAGTATACGTACATGTTTTGTGAATATCCAGATACACATAAACTGTCTAATTAAACTCATTGTTCATAACAGGTTCTTGCTGAAGAATAACTCTAATAACCTCAAGAAGTTCCATGCATTAAAGGTTCAGTTTCTAGCTTTGTGCTTTGGGGAAATGGTGGACACCTATGAGGCTGATCATAGGAGGTCTGACTACTTGGGGTGATGCCCAACACTCCCTCTTTCTCTTTCTGCCTTGTTCAGGGCCCACCTATATGGTGAGCAGCTTTCGTTTATGCCTAACAATTCTATTATACACTGCCTCACACAAGCATAAAAGCCATGGGACTAACTGGACAATAAATGAAATCTCTAAAACTGTGAACAGAAATCAATTGTCACAAAAATAGAAAGATAGCTAATAGGGTTTGTCAGGGTCACTTTTTCTGCTATGAGACAACACTCGTCACAACTTAAGTGTGAACAGGGAAATTTATAATGTTTACAGTTCCAGATGGAAGATGGGGTTCATTAAGGTGGCAGAAGCTAGAGGCAACTTAGGTCGCATCCATCAGCTGGAGGTTGAGAGAGCCAGCTGCAGCCTGCAACAGTAGACTTCTTGCAGAAACAGGGCAAGGCTAATCAATTTCATGGCCCATGCCCTGTGACGTGCCTTTCTTCAGCAAATTTCTACCTCCTAAGGGTGCCATGATCTTTCCAAAAACTGGCAAAAGCAATTCAAATATTCGCCATATATTAATTCAATAAAGAATCTATGGGGAACAACTTACATTTCAGGCCATGACAATGTTCATACATGGTCTTGCTATTTTTATTATTACTACTGCTAGTGTTATTTAGCAATTGAGATCTGCTTTCTTAATTTTAGAAATCTCTGAAACAACCTCATTCTTTAAAAATATTTTATTTATTTACTTATTTACTTATTTAGTGTGTGTGTGTGTGTGTGTGTGTGTGTGTGTGTGTGTGTGTGTCTATGTCTGTCTGTCTGTCTGTCTGTGTATCTGTCAGAGGGTATTGTGTGTCCCTGTGGAGGACTAAGGGTGACTTTCAGAATCATCTTGGATTGCCCTACTTCTTTCTCTGCCGACGAGGGCTGGAAGTCCAGGTCACTGCTGTTTTTCTTAGAGTTTTTTACATGGGACTTGGAATCCAAGATCAGAACCTTCTGTTTGCAAGGTAGAGTCTTATTAACCCCTGAGCTATTTCTCCAGCCCTTCACAACCTCATCTTTGAAAATGCAATTTTATAGTTACTTGAATGTCATCCATTTAATAGCAGAAGTTAATTCTTAAAATATTTTCATTCAAATATTTTTTCTAAGATGTGTTACATAAGGAATATTCATATTAGGAAGTTGCAATCGAATTTTGAGAGACAAAATAAAATTGATTTAGAAACAGAATTGGATAGCATTTTCTGCAATTTTTTCATGTGTTATATGCATTCATGTGTACATATGGAGGCCCTAGGATGAGATGGGGAGTCATCCTGGGTTCCTCTAGTTCCTCTATCTTTTTATTTATTTGCTCTAAGTTTCACAGGTTCCATACTCAGGGTCTAAATTGCAGCTTACCACCATACTTAGCTGTTTTGTTTATGTGGCAAAGTCTTTAACCTCTGAGCCATTTCCCCAAGCTGCAATTTATTTCAATATATGAAAATTTCCAAGATTTTAGTGTGATATAATTTAGACTTCAGGAAATCCTATGCTCAATATTTTGTTCTTGATAAGTGCTAGTAATCAAGATTTTTATTATTTCATGGTATAAAATTATGGTATCTGGGGACTGGAGAAGTGGCTCAGGGGTTAAGCCTCTGCCTTGCAGGCAGAAGGTCCTGAGTTCGGATCCCAGATCCCACTTATAGTGGAAGCGGGGGCGGCCTGCGCTTCTGGTCCTGGTAGCGCGGAGCCTGTGAATCCCGGGGCAGAAGGAAGTGGAGGCGTCCATGGTGGTTCGCGATTCGTCCGTGGTTCTACACACACACATACACACATGCACGCGCACATACATACGCACACACACACAATTGAATAAATAATAATAAAAAAATTTAAAATTATGGTATCTGGCAAAATAAATGTGGTTCCATAAAATATTGGTTATTAAATTAATGGCTTGGTTTCATGTTATAAACCAGTAAAATCACAGAAACTAATTTGATATAGAATTCTAACCAGAAGGAAATAATTAACTGATTCTGTGACTTGTCAGAGAAAGATTCGGAATGTTGCTAAGAAGTGCAAAAAATTTAATGGAACATAAGAGATATTACATATGTCTTCTGAATAATGAATCTTATGGAGATGATTACTAATAAGTATTATATTAGTCAAATGCATACCTAATCAATGTATTTTTATTTATTTTTTAATGTTTTTATTTATTTATTTATTTTTCTTCCACTCATACAAAGTTGATAAGTACCCCATTCCCCTCTCTCCCTCCCTCCACCCTTCCCTAGATCCCCTTGCTCCCTCCCCCTTTCCTTTTCCTTTTCCCTCCGCCCTCCCTTTCTCCCAGTGTGCCACCCCACCCCCATTCCTAAAGCATCCTTTAGTGTCCATGTCAAACTTCTCTCTGGGTCCTCCTCTCTGATGAGGTGTAAGAACTCAGTGGCATTGCCTAGAGCTCTTTTGTGTGTTCCCCTTTAGTATAGTAAAACTATTGTGGCTGTTAATCCCTTACCTCTAAGGATCCTAGGGCCTGTGATCCATGCTAGACTTTAGGGGTTCAATGATATGTTGGTAATTATGCAGGTCATACAAAGTCCTATTATGATTACTTTGGCCTTAACTTGTGTGGAGTATCTTGATATCGTTGCTCCTCCCCATCTTTAGGCTCTTACAATCTTACCACCCCCTCTTCCGCAAATTTCCCTGAGCTTTAGGATGAGGAGTGATTAGGCTGGCCTGGTTCCAGGTGGTTGATGTAGAGTCTCTGATTTTCCGAATTATGGTTTGTTGATTTTTTTTTTTTCAGTTTTGCTGCTCCTGCACTGCCCTTGGCTCCATAGCAAGTCTTGTCCCCGGCAGGCGGGGACAATGTATTTTGAAGTCTTCAGCTTTCACTGACTTTTTACTTTATTCTAAAAGTTATTTTATATAATTTTCTGGTATTTCAAGATTTTAATCTTTTCAAGATCAATTTAATGACTATCAATATAGTCAAGCAGCCAAATAATTGTTCTGTATTTCTAATTGCACATTCTGAGAATTCACCGTCTCATTACATCAGATTCTAAATGTTCACAATCCAACTTTTGTTTTTAAACTTCAGTAACAATGTTAAACTTATTAACCATCATTTTTTCCTGAATTATGACTTAGCAGTTAAGTTATTGATTCACTTTTTTTAAGAAAATTGTTCTCTCTGAATGCATGATCTACTGATGTCTCCAGGAAATCAAATTCGAAGATATCAGTTGGCTAGTTCATCAAACTCATTTCCTTTGATTGTTAGGATATATACAAACCAGATTTTTTTTTTCTTGGAATGATTTTAACTTGCTTACATTTCTAGTATGACCACTTAGGATTATTCTGCAAGTATTGCTGTTCTAATTATTATAGTTCTCTAAAGTTTTAACTTTAGAAAATTTTCCCCGCTCCTTTGAATATTTAAATAGCTTCAATGATTTTGAAATTCAATTCATGTATCATAAATTAAACCACTCAGAATACACAATCCAATGGATTCTACTTATTTCTATAGGTTTGTCAACTCAACAATTCAACCAATTTAAGAGCATTGTTTGCCATCTCTGAGTCCTTTTTCTCTTCCCCTTTTCTCTACTCTGTAAACCTTGTCAAACACTAATCCGTCTATATATATTTATTTATTATGACTGACATGTCATATAGTGGAATCACACACATGCCCTTTGAGCCTGTGTTTTTGCAATTAATATTGTTGAAGTTTGTGCATTAACAATTCATGAGTACTTTATTATCAGATTAATTTTAAATATATGGATATTATCATATCTTACTTATCAGCTTATGAGTTGACAGACTTTTGGGTTCTTTCCACGTCTTTACTGTTATGAATAGGACTCATATGAGCATTTTGGCACACATTTTTGTAGGCATATGTTTTTGATATTTTTGGATGCATAATTTTATTGGGACTGCTAGGTCATATGGTAACTCTATATTTTACCTTCTGAGGATCTGCCAGAGTATTTTTCAAAGTGACTGAGCCACTGTCTAATTCCATCTGCAATGCATGATGGTTCCAATCTCTCCATATCCTCTCCAATACTTATTTTTATTCTTCATGAGGGTTTTCTTTTTGAAATGAAATCTCTTTTTATCCTGGGGGACTGTGAGTTATCTCTCAATTCCATGTGAAGGCCACTTATACAAAACCTCAGAGGTCTTTACATTACTTATCAGAATGATATCATGTATTTATCATAAATTACTTTAAAGTTGGTTATCCTGGTCATATTCCTATAAACTGATAGGATTTTTGACTCATTTCTACAGATAAATCCTAAATTCCAGACAAATTCCAGTTATCTAATGGTTCTATAAAATGCTTGCTAAATGACAGAGTGAAAGAAAATCTGACCCCAATATTATTTCTTTCTAAAATGCTACATAATAAGGGTGTGTCCATGATGTTCTTCCCCATCCATTTCTAATCTCATGTACCTCATCTCTTCACTTAGAAATTCCCATCACTTTCTGATCAAAGTACTGGATTATATGTTTTGAGAACACAGCAAGCACCTTTAGGTATTGATGCTATTTGTTTTTTTCCTGTATATCTGAGATCCTTTTTTTCTATCTCTTCCTATTGCTTTATCTACTCATTATAGAAGGTAAATCTCATTTCCCACATAGTTTTTACAAACTCTTGAAAGTAAGACCTATAGTCTGTATTATTCAAGAAAAAAGGATGCTGAGGTCTAAATTCCTGTATTAATAATTATAATATTCAGGTTGACAAGTCTTAATATATAACTTTGTGTAGGTACTTAATAGTGCATTTAATGGGGTTAAATTAATGAATGGCTTGCAATTACCATGGGAAAGATAGATTTGAAATCAAAATGCAGAATAAAGAAGGCACACAGTCGAGGAACAATCAAATGTTAATGCTTTGTTAATTTCCTTCATTATTTCAAGGTCTTTCATCCATGTTGACTTTTGAAATATTAAAGATATTTATTTTCATTGTTATGTCTTGGGCCTTATTTGTTATGTATCCTTCTTATGCTCCTGTTATATTTAATTTATAGTATTAATAGTGCTTTTCTTCACCTTGGGTTTGAAATACAAAAACTTTTATGTGACTCAGAGAATTCAATAAGCTCCTAATGTCTGTAGTAAACAATAAGAACAAAGAGTTATGCAGAATTATCTACATATTTAAAGACAGCATCATAACACTGAACATCACCTTACTAATTCCAAAGGCACATATTGCTCCAGTCTTTGCCACAGCAGATCCAGGACACTGAGAAATTTTAAGGACTGTTAGTAATGACAATGTTTATATGTTATTCATTTTTTGTTTAGTTATTCTTGTATTCTGTGACAAAACCATTTGGAAGACTATAAACTACTTTTTTCATTCAGTTTTACCTATCATATTTGGAATGGAAGAGAGTTGTTTCTAGTTTTCAAGTTAATTAGAGTATTTGCTAAGAAATTACTTTACAAATTATCTCTCAATGGAGATTGCTTTCCCTTGCAATAGACATTACTGAATTCATGGACTTCTAACACTTTTGGTGTACATGTAAAAAGTCCATGGCGGAATAGCGAATAGTTACATAGAGTTTTACCTACGTAGAAAAGAGAGGAACATTGAAAGTCTATATCTAATCTTCATCTTAGTTTATTACCTTTTATGCTGTTATATAATTTACAGAGTATGAAAACATGTAAATTTATGGTGTTTAATATGAGAATTAGATATCAAGTGAATGTAAGCGAAGACAGTAATATAGTTTGGGAACTGATGATAAATCAGTCCAGGTACTATATTCTGGGCATCTTTTCTTTTTCCTTTATCACCTGTATTAGGAAGAAACAGACTTACCTGGTTTCCTGAGGCCAGGGTTGGGGGATACAATGTTGGTAAAAGATACCACATACTGCATTTCAATTACACATGAGAAATTATTTTCAGAGTTACATTGTTGTAGCAAAATGTCTACAATCAATAACTATCCTTTTTTAAACTTGGAGATTTCTAATTCAGGTTGTAAAGGAATGGATATGTGAATTAGCTAGGTATACATCTACTATGTATAAATATATCAAAACAACTTGTCATACATTGTGGTGGTTTGGTTCTCTTAGCCAGGAGCTGTGCATTTGTTTGGTTTTGGATAGAATGATGTCTCTTCGAACTTCTGCTATTACGTGCTATGGAATGCCCTGTGATGTCACTTTTCTGCTTATAGTTTGAGAGTTTTGTTTTTTATATACTGTTGTGAAGTCTTCTCCTATTTTAAATTTTTCTTTGCCATAATAAAATGAAAGAAATGAAATAAAAAATAAAATAAAATAACCTTTGAATCATCCAGTATTATTTTTGATTATTAAATTATTTTGCCACTGTGTCTTCTATACTATACCTTGCCCCAACCATACTTTTCCTTTTGTTCTCTTGCAGATAGTTAGAGTCCTTTTAAGAGGATCCAGCACTTCAGTAACAGAAAACAGAAAAAAAAATTCAAACTGAGCCTGAAGCCTCTCATAAAATTGATTTGGGAGGATTAATAGCTTAAGGCCATTTGTAGGTGAACCAAAGGTTTTAGATTTAATGCTTATTACTCAAGCCAAGATAGGGAAACAAGGGAGAAAAGAAATGAAGAAAGGAAACGAAAGAAGGAAGAAAGGAAGAAAGGAAAGAAGGGAAGGAGGGAGGGAGGGAGGGAAGAGATGAAGGAAGGAAGAGATACGGGTAAAAATTCCCTTATGATGTTCCTAATATTATGTTCAACTTTTGGAATGCAACAGCCAAGCCAATCTCTGGGTCTTACAGTTCATTCCAAACATAGGGTTGGTCTGTTGAGGCACTGACTGAATTGTTTCTGAGAGTTCATATTGCAGAAGTGTCCAGATGTTTATGTGATTTAAGTGAAACTTGGAAATATTGTATAAATGTTGGAAAGTAAACCTTAACAATCATTTCTCTCAGACTTGGCATCAGTCCTAGAATTATGGTCTTAGTGCTTTCATTTGTAGATCAATAACTTTGCTTCCAGGCAGGCATGTCCACAAAAAATGTAGGTATCTTCCTATTCTCTCTTTATTTTGCGTTTTTTCAGTATAATTCAAAGAACATTATGATAGTTTATGAGAGGTTTTGTAGGTTTGGGTGGGAGTAAGAACTAAGGTTTAGTGTTATTTACCGTCTCACTTTGACAGTTTTTTTTTAACTGCCAAGCAAAGGTGTGGGTGACATTTGAAGTTTGGTTAACTGATTTTTGAAGAAACTTTTTATTTATTACATAATTCTACAGGCTTTTAAAAGTATGAGTGGGTTTCACATAGCAGGTGGTGAATGACAGTTGTTTGGGCAGAATATGAATGAGAATCTCAGACACCTCCACATTATAAAGGTTTCAAAAACAAAATATGTAGGACCTGATACATGACAATGCATACAAAATTATTACTTTATCTCATTCCTTTTTAAACTCCTTTGCATAACTTCCATAATTTTAATTTAAAACTTAAAAAGTATTGGAATAAAATTAACAGTTTGAATGTAAGCTTTTTCATCAAGGATGTAATTTTATCTCTAAAGTATTTAAGATATGTAGAAGAATGGATTTAAAATATTTTCACCACAGAGAAATGATAAACAGTTAAGATAATGAAGACACTAGTTATTCTAACTTGTTGATGATAATGTATATATGGAAGCAACATGTCATTCCTGTCTGAAAAAGTGAAACTATTTTGTATTAATAAATGGTAAAAATAAAACAAAAGAAATTTCCTTTTGGTTATCTGTTTTGTTATTAGCAGATAGGATCTCTCTATGTGCTCAGGCTGCATTGGAACTCACATGTAGCCTGGGCTGTGCTGGATTTTACATGCAACTTAGACTGCACTGGATCTCACATGTGCATTTTGGGTTAGCTGACAGAATCTATGATGTGGGATTCGAAGGTGGGGATGGGGTGGATTCCAAGGCAGGTCCTGGACTGCACTGGATCTCACATGCAACCTGAGCTGCAATGGAATTCATGTGAAGTCCAGCCTGGCTTCAAACTGAAGATCTTCATTCTCAATCCTTGTAACTGCTGAGATAACAAGCATATGCCACATGCCTGGCAAAAAAAAACTTCAAATAAGAAAATTAGAAACCTTAACCACTGTGCTTCTCACCTGTTATTTTAAAATAAAATGGTGGTAATATTAATACATATTTGTTTTGTTATGCATTTTATATATTCAGGAATTTTTTGTCAGTTGAAGTCAGGCACTGTGATAAACAGACATCAGCTTCCTAATGATATTTTGCTCAATGATGAGCTGCATTAAGTACACATCTCTTAAGACTATATTGCCTAGGGACAGCATAGCAGAAACAGCAGAACAGCAGAGATATCATTACACAGACACAGATCCTCTTCGTTAGGTGACACATAAGGGTAAATAAGGACCTTAGGAAAAAAAAGTTAATGAAACTACTTATAACAGTTTTAATATACTGGCTTCTGTTATTCTGTTTACTTGTCAATATTTGCATCGAATCTTTGAATGGTTTGAGAACATGAACACAGCTTAGTGTTTGATTATCTGTCAGGCATTTTAAAAGTATAAACTGCAATTCCAGGATTCTATGAAGTAACAGGGATCTGATTAACATGGTAAGGCAGAAGTCCTATGTAGGGATATCTATCTTAAATGGCAATGGGACTTTGCCTAGAGAAAATTTTTTGAAGTTTCTGTTCACTCTTGAGTGCTGCACAGACACTATGCCTATAATTGGGCAGGTGATTGGAAGCCTGAAGATAAAAAGCAAGAAGAGAAATAGAACACAGTCAAGTGAGCCGCCAGACCAGCCTTTGACTACTTATGCAAGACAATGTGTTGTTTTGTTGAACCAGTACAAGTTTGGAATAATAAATTTATCGCAGAATGGAAGACTGATAAAGCGTGTATAAACAACTGTAAATCTACTATTTCCTCTTTTCTGTTTTACTAATATGAGTGCTAACCTGTGCTCATATTCTCAAGGCACACAAACATTTGATATAGATATAGGCAAGTAAGCAGCTAGAGTAGCAGAAGCAAAGATATTATTACAACTCTTCTAAGTATCATTTCATGAATACATTGCTCTCTATGGTTCTTTTGTACATACTTAGTTACCCCAGAGAGCAATGTTTTTACAAGTCACTTGCCCCTCTGTTGCCTGTAAACCTTTCTCTATTCACTTCAATATATAATCAAGTAGGTAAGAGAAAAAATATTTGTGATGAGGTAAAGGAAAATATTCACATGGGTTTCAGAAAATAGGCTCTTATATGAAGATATTTGCTGGTTAAATTAATGTTTGTTTATGCTTGTTTTCAGAGATTATAGAATTAAGTAGTTTAAATGTATTTTCAACAGTTGATTCGAAGTTCAAGTCTTAGTGGCACATAAACTGTGAGATAATTTTTTAATATGTATAAATCCTCAAATTACAGTGGTAGTAGATGATTCTAGAAATATCAACTGCTTTCTGCTTCAGATTCACTCCTTAGCACCAACTGTAGCCCATAATTGACATTTTTTTACTTTGGCTTTAAGCTAAAGGCAGATGTTTATGTGTATAAATGTGATGTGAAGAGTATGTACTTATCAGTGTTCTTTTTAGAACCGTCTCACTGCTTGGCAGCATGGGGTTTTGTGAAAAGGCGTCTGTCTGCCCTTCATTTCTAAAATTTTCTTTCCTTTAGTGAAACTCAAATTTAAGGGTTTTTTTTATTAAAATTCATTAAGTATAGCATAAGTACTTAGAAATCAAGAATTTAACATAACAGTGATTTCTTTTTAGCCTCTGTTTTTGGAATTTTTGAATGTTCTACTTCAAATTTTGAAAGCATAGTTGAGTACAAGATAGATACTTAATTGGATAGAATAGTAAAGATAGAATGAGTTTTTAATAAATGTAACCCTATGATGTTTGGAAGAGGATGATTCTATAGATTTTTTTTTTACAAATGTGTGCCCCCTTCATGAACATTAAAGTGCTTTCTAATATCCTTATTCTGTTTCATGTCAATTACCTGAGAAATGAAACAAATCTTCCAAAAAATGTCATTGCAAAGGAATTTTCTCTCTGGGAATAAATGACCTAACATTGAATAAATATGCAAAAAAAATCTATTCCTATCTTTGTCTACTTCAAAGTATGCGGTCAGATCAATGGTCCTATTGAACTTTGCACTAATCTGAAATTATTGGAAATGTTTGATCAATTGTGGGCATAACATTTTAAAAAGAAGTTGTCAATTATGCCTCATTTAGCAGATCATGCATTCTCAATCCTTCTTATAAGTACAACTCAGATGACAGTTCTTCAACAAATATTTAGTGCATGAATTAATATCAGATGATGGCTACATAAATGTCATGAAGACATTTGCTGAAACCACATGAAGATACATTAAGAGTTTGAGACTTAAATAAATTAATATTAGATTTCACATTATTGTTGTGTAACAAATTGACACAAACTTATCATCAGGGCTATTATTTTTATCTACGAATCCTTTGATGTTGTCATAAAAGAATGCAATGAATTTATTTCAGTTTTATCCCTTGTTATCTGATCTTATTCCTGCTCCTTTCTCACTGCAAATCCTCTTTTCAAAGCAGTTTCCCTCCTATTTCTTTTTCCCAACCAATCTCTCTCCTTGCATGTAATAATTAGAAAAACTAGGAAGAGGCATTTAAAGTAGAGGTGGTGTCATAGTTAGACACAGGTGTCAACTTGATTTTGAGGGTTCGAGCTCTGGGCACATTTGTAGAGAATTAGTCATTGACTTAAAACCAGAGCAAGCCTACAGGAGATTGTTTAGTGGATAGGGAAGACACGCCCCATGGTGGGAGAGACTGGTCCCCTGGCAGGTGAATAAAATGGAGGGAAATGTTTGAGAAAGATTGCATTCTTGTGTATACTTGGCCAGACATGCTGGTCTGACAAGTAAGGAGTGAACCTCTCTCAGCCTCTATGTGAAGATGATGTGGCTAACTAATTCCCTAGCCCTTGGTGTCAGTGTGAGCTCTCTTACAAAGCTGGATAAAGAACTGTGATAAGGAATTATAAGAGAGAATAAACACTTTGTTCCCTTAAGCTGTTTAATGGTAATTTTGTCAGCAATATGCAGAATAACTGCAACAGGAGTGGAGAGGATCCTAAAGTAAGTGAGTAAAATAACAAGGTAAGAGGTGGACAGGAGATCTTGCGTCTTAGATTTCTCCCAGTACTTCTTGGTTGGCTGTAGCTGTTCTTTCTCTATAGCCACTGATACCCTAGAGCAACCCTGACCTAGAGGCCAACTCCTAGAGTCTGACTTCTAGAGATTTGCTGGGCTTTGTAGTCCATGCCTAGATGAAAAACTACTGAGAGGAAAAATCAATACTTGGAAGCAGAGGACAAGATGATGGTGATTAAATCTCAGCCATTGCTCTGGAGGAAAGAAAGACTTTTCCCAGTGTTTTGCCACGTTAGGGAAAAAACAAAACAAAACAAAACAGAGTGTACCTAAAAGCATACATTTTTGTCTTCAGCAGAAATTGAAACACAAGCAGAGAGACAGGATCATTTCCTTAAATTAAAATTTTTAAGACCCATCATAAGCCATTAAGAGATTCTTTTATATGCTCATTGGAGAGTTATGTTTGTGCTTATTTTCGTTCCTTTTTAGGGTCTGCTGAAGATGGCAGTATACAGACTGGATTAGCAAAAAGTCGTAAGTGAAATGGGGTGTATAGATTCTTTAATCTTTGCCTTTTTGAACTATTTGAGCTCAAGAAAATTATATGCCACTCATGACATAGCAAGTGCCCAGGTTAGTGCAGGCAACACATTATACTCAGTGGGACACACATACACACACACACACACACACACACACACACACACACACACACACAAACACCCCACACAGTAGTAGAAGGGAGGCTGCTTAGGTAGACAAGGTTTTCAGTGTGAGAAGGATGGCAATTGGGATTGGGTAAAATGAGATGAAAATGAGTCAAGTTCATTGTAAACATATATGAAACTGACAATGAAGAAAAGAAGGAAAATCTGATTTCTTGACTTAGAAATTTAAAGAATTCTGTTATTTTGACTTAAAATAGTAAATTACAAATCAGTTAGACAATCTGAACAAAAAGTCAAATACAATGATCTTTTTTTTCAGGTAAAGAAGCAACACATTAACAGATGCCTGACACACTCCTGTAAGTAAAAATGAAATTTCAGTGTTGCTGAATTTAGTGAATATTGTCCCTGGGATGTAAGAAACAAAGAATTATGTGTGATTTCCATGGCTAAAAAGTTGCTAGTATAAATTTAGTGAGCTGTAAAGTGATAGCATATCTATGCAAAACTGATTCAGACCTACTTGATTGAACTGCATAGAGAATGCATCAATGATTATTAAACTTGGTTTGATAAGTGTATTCTGTTTAATTGAACGTATGAAGGAGACATACAAAGAACTGGTAATTAACAGTTTGTTCACCTGTAGAACTCTGTCTCTAAAAAGGAGAGTATATTAATTGTTATCATCAAGGAAAAGGTTTGTAATAAATGTCAAGCCACTTCTTGTAATTGCTTTTTCAAATTTAAGGCTGAGTTTCAAAGCTTGAATTATGCATATTTCATACAATATTATTTTCATATTCCATGTGCATACCTTATGCAAATTAACTTCCTCATAGCGTCAGACTGACTTTTACTGAATGAAGGAAATTAAATTGTAAAGTCTATCTGCTTAGGGAAGTCTGTCAGAAAAGATCTCCCTGCATTATTGAAATGTAAGAGAAACCTTTAACACTTCAAGGTATCAATTTCACTGTATAGTGAATTTGTAATAGAGATAATTGACAAATGGTTAAAATATTAAAGTATGCATTATACTGTGGATGAAAATGAAGAAAACAATGTTTAAAATATTATTATATAGTAAAGCATCTACAAAATCAGTCCTGTAGGTCTGTCTTTACAGCTACTTTCCATGCTATGTGTCAGCATCTTTGACATTGTCTTGGGCTTTTTAGAGATGGTGAACAATAATAAGCCCAATGTATTTTGACTTTATAAATGCCAGAATATTCTAAAACTATACTTCTAATAATATATGTATATATACACACACTACATATTAAGAATGAAAAATTATAGCTAAAATATTGTAAGTACAGTATTTAAATCTTTTGCATTCCATATAAATAATAAACTTCTTCCTCTTTTATCTGAGAATATTTTAGCTTTTAAACCTGTGATGACTTCTGATGAAATAAAACTGTAAGCTATGTATTTCCTGATCACATAATCTAAGCTTCCTCCTCAAATCTACATATTGGCCTTGTGATGACTCACAGTGCTAATGTCTCATATACTGAGAAAAAAGGAGTAAAACTTTGACTTCTCATGTATCATTTATTTTTAAGTTCACATTGCATCCTATTTTCTTTTTTTTAATTTTTTTTATTATTTATTCAACTGTGTGTATGCGCGTGTGTATGTGCGCGTGCGTGTGTGTGTGTGTATCTGTGTGTGCGTGTGTCTGTGTATGTGTAGAACCAGGGACGAATTCGAGAACCACCATGGACGCCTCCATCTCCTTCTGCCCCGGGATTCACAGGCTCCGCCCTACCAGGACCAGAAGCCCAGGCCGCCCCCGCTTCCGCCTGGCGTCTATACGTGGGATCTGGGATCCGAACTCAGGACCTTCTGCCTGCAAGGCGGAGGCTTAACCCCTGAGCCACCTCTCCAGCCCCTGCATCCTATTTTCAAAACTCCAAAGTCATATTACATGGATTTACTTACATTATCTAAACATCCTGATTCAATTTTCATACTAAAGTAATTTGGAATGTAACATCATGTATGAGATAAAAAGTTTGATGTTTATATTTTGCACCTAGAAACACATTTTTTACAACTACTTTAAAGGGAACTCATCTATAAGCAGAAATTTATATACTTCTATCCCTTTACCCCACCCCGCCCCCCCGCTCCGACGCATGTGCGGTCCAGCCGGGCCACACCTCGCGACCTAGAACCCCAGGCCAAATAATTCAGTTTAGTGAAATTGAAAGATCTTAAGAGTTAAAACGAAAATGCCAAAGTCAAAGTGCAAATCCATGAAAAGCAACACTCAAGTTAACAAATTTCCCACTGAAGAAATTAATCCCATAATGTTAGACTCCAACCAGAACAAACCCGCGGAAAAAGGCAAAGAAAGCCTGACCCAGGATAACGACTTTCAAAATATGATCATTACCATGTTCAATACTATGAAAGAGGAAATCAGGGAGGAATTACATAATCGAATCAATGGCTTTGAAGAGGAACACAACAGACACTTGGAGGAGTTGAGAAAAACAGTGCAAGAAACAAAAACTGGCATAGAGCAGTTAAAACAGACTCAAGCAGAGTTTAAAACTGAGCTACAAGAAAAGTTATCTTCAACCCAGACTCCACAGAGGGTCTTATCAACAGAACTAACAAAGCAGAAAACAGAATGTCAGACCTTGAAGATAAAGTGGGATTACTAACCAGCTCAATGGAAGAGGTTGTTAAAGCCAAAAAGATACTTGAGAGAAATATCCAGGAGATATGGCACACCCTGAAGAAGCCTAACATGTGTATTCATGGAATACCAGAGCAAGAATCTCAAAATACCACCCCTGGGGAAATTTTTCAAATGATCATCAAGGAAAACTTTCCTCATCTAAAAAAAGAGAGGCCCATCCATATACAAGAGGCATTCCGCACCCCAAACAGATACGACCAAAACAGAAGCACGCCACGGCAAATAATAGTCAAAACACTCCACATTCAAGATAAAGAACTGGTGCTGAGAGCTTCAAGGGAGAAAAAAAAAGTCACTTTTAAAGGTAAACCTATTAAAATTACAAATGACTTCTCAGTCGAAACCGTAAAAGCAAGAAGAGCTTGGATAGATATACTTCAAGTATTGAATGAGCAAAAATGTCAACCCAGGCTGATTTACCCTGCAAAACTATCCGTCATGATCGAGGGAGAAAGAAAAATCTTCCAGCACAAAGACAACTTGAAGGGATACATGTCCATTAAACCAGGCCTTCAAAAAATGCTAGAAATGATAGTCAAGCGTGAAGAAAAAAACAGGCATATCCAGGAGAACAGAAGGCAAGTATAACAACATTAAAAGTGAAGCAATATACTTATAAAAACTACTAAACATAATAAATGTCTGGAATTAACAATAGTTTCTCCATTATAACACTAAATGTTAATGGAATTAATTCACCGATCAAGAAACACAGGTTACAAACATGGATTAAAAATCACAATCCATCAATCTGTTGCCTGCAGGAAACCCATCTCACCACAAAAGATAGGCACGCTCTAAAAATAAAAGGCTGGTCAACAATTCTACAAGCAAATGGAAGCAGAAAACAGGCAGGAGTAGCCATTATGCTGTCAGACAAAATGGACTTCAAACCAAAGAAAATTATAAGAGACACGGATGGATACTACATTCTAGTCACAGGTACAATTCACCAGGGAGACTTCACAATATTGAACATATACGCACCCAATACAGGCCCCTCCACATTCATTAAGAAAACCCTACAGCGACTAAAGAAAGAAATCAACCCCCAAACGATAATTCTTGGGGACTTCAACACTGCCCTCTCAACATGAGATAGATCAACAGGTCAAAAGCTTAACAGAGACACTTTGGAACTTAATCAAACCCTGAAAGAAATGGACCTTACAGATCTCTATCGAACTTTTCACCCACGCACCAAAGAATACACATTTTTTTCTCAGCAGCACACGGAACTTTCTCCAAAATAGATCACATATTGGGCCACAAAACGAATCTACACATATACAAAAAAGTTGAAATTCTAATCTGTGCCCTGTCAGACCACCACGGCCTAAAGCAGGACATCCACAACACATCAAACAAGAGAAAATACACGGATTCAGGAAGAAATTAAAAAGGAAATTCAAGACTTCCTGAAAGTGAATGATAACGAAAATACAACTTACCAAAATCTCTGGGACACAATGAAAGCTGTTCTAAGAGGTAAGTTCATAGCTCTTAATGCCTACATCAAAAAAATGGAAACATCAGAAATAAACAATTTAACATTCCAGCTTAAAGCTTCAGAGAAACTAGAGCAATCTGATCCCAAAAGTAGTAGAAGAGAGGAGATTAGCAAAATAAGGGGAGAAATATCTGAAATCGAGATTAAGAAAATGATAGAAAAAATCAACCAGTCAAAAAGCTGGTTCTTTGAAAAAATCAATAAGATTGATACAACCCTAGCTAAAGTAAGGAAAAGCAGGAGAGAGAAAACCCAAATTAACAAAATCAGAAATGAACATGGAGTTATCACTACTGATACCCAAGAAATCCAGAGAATTATAACATCATATTTCAAAAACTTGTACTCTGTGAAGTTTGACAACACAAAAGAGATTTCTAAATAAACACAACTTACCTAAATTGAATCAGGAAGCTGTGAATTATTTAAATAGTCCTATAACATATAAGGAAATTGAAGAAGTAATCTTGAATCTTCCCACCAAAAAATGCCCTGGACCAGATGGATTCTGCACAGAGTTCTACCAGACATTTAAGGAGTTAATAACACCAATACTCCTTAAACTGTTCCATCAAATAGCAAAGGAAGGAACACTACCAAATTCCTTCTATGAAGCTAATATCGTTTTAATCCCAAAACCTAATAAAGATACACTTAAAAAAGAAAACTCTAGGCCAATCTCTCTGATGAACACAGACGCAAAGATTCTCAACAATGTCTTAGCAAATCGGATTCAAAAACACATTAAAAAGATCATTCACGGGGACCAAGTAGGCTTCATCTCTGGCACACAAGGTTGGTTGAACATACGCAAATCAATAAATGTAATTCATCATGTAAACCAGTCCAAAGTCCAAGACCACATGATACTCTCGATAGATGCAGAAAAACTTTTGACAAGATCCAACAGCCTTTTATGATCAAAACGCTAGAGACAGTAGGAATGGAAGGAACCTTTATCAATATAATAAAAGCTGTATACAACAAGCCCACAGCAAGGATTATGCTCAATGGGGAACAACTGGAAGAATTCCCACTTCGATCAGGAACTAGACAAGGCTGTCCACTCTCACCACTTCTATTCAATATTGTACTTGACGTCTTAGCTGAAGCCATAAGACAAGAAAAGGACATAAGAGACATAAGAGGGATTCAAATCGGCAAGGAAGAAGTCAAGCTATCCCTATTTGCAGATGACATGATCTTATACCTGAGGGATCCCAAAAACTCCACCAGGAAGCTCCTGGAACTAATTGAAAAGTTCAGCAGGGTGGCAGGATAAAAAAATATATGTGCAAAAATCAGAGGCCTTCCTATATGCCCAGAATGAAAGAAGTGCAAAAGCCCTGAGAGAAACAGTCCCATTTACTATAGCCCCTAAAAAAATGAAATACCTTGGTATAAACCTAAGCAAGGAGGTAAAAGAACTTTACAATGAAAATTTTGAAACCCTAAAGAAATAAATAGCAGAAGACACCAGGAGGTGGAAAGACCTCGGTTGTTCCTGGATTGGCATAATCAACATCGTAAAAATGACCATCCTACCAAAGGCAATATACAAATTCAATGCTATACCAATTAAAATCCCAAAGCAATTCTTCAAAGAAGTTGACCAAACAATCTCAAAATTCATATGGAGGCACAAAAGACCCAGGATAGCAAAGACAATCCTGAGTAACAAAAACACTGCTGGAGGTATTACCTTACCGAACCTTAGTTTATATTACAAATCCATAGTTAAAAAAACAGCCTGGTACTGGCTCCAAAATAGACACACAGATCAATGGATAAGGATTGAAGACCCAGATATAAGCCCACGAAATTACAGCCATTTGGTCTTTGACAAAGCGGCCCAAAGAATCCAATGGAAAAAGAACAGCATCTTCAACAAATGGTGCTGGCAAAACTAGATCTCCACATGCAAAAGATTAAAGCTGGACCCGTACTTGTCACCATGTGCAAGACTTAATTCCAAATGGATCAAGGACCTTGATATCAGGCCAGAGACTATAAAAACCGTAGTTGAAAGGATAGGGAACTCCCTTGAGCTGATTGGGCTAGGCCAACATTTCCTAAACAGACATCCAATGGCACTGTCACTGCTACCAACTCTCAACAGTTGGGATCTTGTGAAATTAAAGAGCTTCTGTTCAGATAAAGAGATTGTAACACAAGCTCAAAGGCAACCCACAGAATGGGAGAAAATCTTCACTAACCACATATCTGATAGAGCTCTACTGTCCAGATTCCACAAAGAACTTAGAAAACTAAACACCAAGGAAACCAATGGCCCAATTAAAAAATGGGCCCTGGAACTTAAAAGAAATTTTACAAGGGATGAAATTAAAATGTCTAACAAATATCTTAAAAAATGCTCCACTTCTTTAGCCATCAGGGAAATGCAAATCAAAACTTCCCTGAGATAGTATCTCACCCTGGTCAGATGGCAAAAATCCACAACACAAACAACAACAAATGCTGGAGAGGATGTGGAGAGAGGGGAACTCTCCTACATTGCTGGTGGGAGTGCAGGCTCATACAGCCACTCTGGGGAGCCGTCTGGAGATTCTTAAAGAAATTAAAGATTGAAATGCTATATGACCCTGCGATTCCACTTTTGGGTATGACCCCCCATACAGCAGAGGTTCACCTCGATAGCACAAGCACGACCATGTTCATAGCAGCACTGTTTACAATAGCAAAGACATGGAATCAACCCAAATGTCCAACAGTTGACGAGTGGATAAGGAAACGTTGGTACATCTATACAATGGAGTACTACTCAGCCATCAAAAATGATGAATTACTGGAATTTGCCGGGAAATGGATATCATTAGAAACAATTATATGAAGTGAAGTATCCCAGACCCAGAAAATTAAGCGCCATATGTACTCCCTAATAGGTGGCTCCTAATACCAAACCCACCCAGCCCATCTTGAGACATTCATAGGTAAATCTATGTATTACCTACAGTAATTGCAAGGATTGTGAACAGGAGGGATGGGGTTGGAGGGCCACACCAGAAACAAGGAGAGAAGTGACCATGTTACAGTAGAGAAAATAAGCCTCCATCAAGGACTGCAAGAAAGTAATGTGACACCTAGTTCTAAGTTCACAATTCGTTCCTGATCATTTACAACTAAGGGGGTATGAACTCACCAGAAGGGGAGGGCATATAGTCCGGCAGATTAAAAAGTAACCAATTTGCAAATGGGTGATTGACCCCTCCCATTGCCTAATGCCATATGACCCTGCGATTCCCCTTTTGGGGATAAATATTACATCTACCCTTGAATGTGCTCTTATAATAAGACTCCAGTTTAACAGCTTTCTGTCTCTGGCCAGGGGGTGACATACAGTGTCCATCACGATGGAGTGAAGGGCATTACAGGAGCAACAAAACTGCAAAAGAAAATCAACGAACCACTATCCAGAACTTCAGAAACTCTATATCAACCACCTAGAACTAGGCCAGACTAATCTCTCCCCATCCTGAAGCTCAGGGACATTTGCGGAAGAGGGGGCGGTAAGAGTGTAAGAGCAAAAGGATGGGAGCAGCAATGATTTGCAAGATACTCCACACAAGTTAGGGCCGAAGCAATCATAATTGGACATTGCATGCCCGGTGCAATGTCAAACACACTATTGACCTCACAAAGTCTAGCATCTGCTAAAGGCACCAAGATCCTTGGAGGCAAGGGATTGACAGCCACAGTAGTGTTCTTATGCTTAAGGGGAACACGGGTAAGGGTTCAGGGAAATGCCACTGGGTCCTTGTACGTCATCGGAGAGGAGGGCCCAGAGGAGAGTCAGGCATGCACAAGAAAGGACTCTGGGAATCGGTGCGGGAGGCACGGGGGGGGGGGTTGGGGCGGGAGGGGTGAGGGGAGGGGGAGCAGAGGGTTCAGGTTTATAGCTTTTAACCAAACCTATATCCAGTGTTATTAACTTTATGATAATTACTGCATATATGTATGCTTTCTAAAACATATAGACACAATAGTCTTTTCAAGGAATAAATTGAGCTTTCTGTTGAGTTCTACTGAAGTTCAGATTCTATTACTAATAATTAGACTACTTCTACGGCAGGAAAATCTGCTTTATTTGGAAAAAAATAACCAAAATCACCACTTTAATTTTAAACATTCTTTATCTGTCATGTCTTTTTGTTTTGGGATTCTTTATTCTTACTATTTGTCATTAATCCTTTTGTAATTGCAAAAATTATTTCTTTACATATGTAATATTACATATTACATTTACTTCAAACATGTTATCATTCATCATATTTTAAATTTAGCTATATTTTATTCATGACTGGTATTTTCTTCATAATGATGCCATATGTTTAGATTGCAAAAAACTGACAAAATGTGTTCATCGGGTCTTATACCATTTACATATTATTTAGAATTGATAGAATTTCTGATAATTAGTGCTTATGATTAATCCATCATTTGAATACTGAAGCTTTAAAGTAAGATTTTTAAAAATTACAAGGAAATGACCTCATGTTACATTGATTTCTTTCCAATTGAAAGAGTGGAGGTCTTTTTTTATTTCTTTAACTCATAATCCTCAGTCTGTGTTCACTAGTCTTTAGGGGATATGTAGAGTTAGTTGTGTTTTGCTTTTCAAATAGCATGCTGTTATATTAAAGACTGTGCTCAGGTTCTTAACCTCTTCATTTTCACATACATATAAGACTTCTGAGTGTCCTTTTTATTTTGTAGATGGCATTGAGAATAATGAAGGTATCTCTTTAGAACCTTTAGTGTTATATTAAGACAGTCATCTCGATCAATGTTCAAAATAATTTTGAAATATTCCATATGCTATATGAATTGCTTCAGATGTATTTTTTCTTTTCTTTTGAAACTGTATACATTTGCAGCACATAGTTTGATCATATAGACTCCCATAACATTTTTTTACTCTTGCTTAATACCTTATTTAAACTTCTGTGCCTCTGTGTGATTGTGTGTTTATAGATGTTTTACATATCGCCTTAATTTGCTGTGTGTCCATGATAACAATGGCCATGCCATGTCCAGAAAACTGTATTTTTTCCTTTTTTTAATTATTTTTCCACTCATACAAACTTAACAGGTACACCAGTCCCCTCCCTCCCTCTACCTCCTCCTCACCCCTATTCCCCCCTCCCCTCCCCCTTCCCTCTCTATTCCCCAGTGACTTCCCCCGCCCCAATCTCTGGAGCATCCTTTAATGTGCATGCCAAACTCTCCTCTGGGTCCTCTTCTCCGATGAGGTGCAAGGACCCAGGGGCATTTCCCAGAACCCTTTCCTGTGTTCCCCTTAAGCTTAGGAACACTACTGTGATTGTCACAGAACCCTCTACATCTCCTGGGTCTTTCCATCTTTCCATCCATCATCTGTCCTTTTCCCTGACCTTAGAAGGGGATAAAAAAATGACTTTTGGGGGAACTGAATCATCAATAGTAATTTAATCTCGGCAATTTTACCTTTTGTTTGTCTCTATATTAGCTGGAACCTATTGGGAAAAAACAAAACAAAACAATACAAAAAAACAAAACACCTTCTCTGACCCAGGCTGAGAGTGACACCAGTGAAAACATGCCAAGGTTTCAGATTGAAATCATTTCCATTTAACAAAGCATCATTGGGAGGGGTAGGTGGAGGGAGGGAGGGGACCGGTGTACCTGTTAAGTTTGTATGACCGGAAAAATAATAAAAAAAAGGAAGATCCTATGATCTTCCAAGATATAGGCATTTGTGTTGGTTTATAGCATGCATATGTTCACATCCATGTAATGTGTCTCAAATTCACAGGGTGTACCCAATCACAGTCACTGTACTCCTGTACCAATGGAAACTGAATGTCCCGCATATCAGCTATAGCACGAAGGGTTTGTGGATGACTTTTGTTCCATAACAGTCTGCACAGCACTTTCCAGCACTATGAATCCTAGTCAGCAGGAAGAAAACTTCAAGTGAATTCCAGCTTGATATCTCTGTGTTGTACACCCAAAGCAAATAATTCCCTCAAAAACAGGATCTTACCTTTTAGTTCAGTAGGTAACTAAGAGCAAACTATAGGTCTCCCTATAAAGGAATAAAACAATCTTCTTTCACCCAACACAAAAACTAATTCTAAATGGATGAAAGAACTCAACAAAAAACCTGAAACACTGACACTACTACAGGAAGATAATGAGTACACAACAGGAAATGAATATAAAAATAAAGAAGGGAAAAAAAAAGATAATAGGCATAATAAAAACATTCTAAGTAGGACTTCTATTGCTCAGAAAATATTATTGGGGCTGGAAAGGTGGCTCAGGGGTTAAGCTTCTGCCTTGCAGGCAGAAGGTCCTGAGTTCGGATTTTAGATCCCCCCCCCCCATAGACGCCGGGCAGAAGCGGGGACGGCCTGCGTTTCTGGTCATGGTAGGGAGGAGCCTGTGAATCCCTGGGCAGAGTAAACAAGGAGGAGGTGGAAGCATCCGTGGTGGTTCCCAAATTCGTCCGTGGTTGTACACACACACACATACATATACACACGTGTACACATGCATACATGCACAATTGAATAAATAATAAAAAAATTTTAAAAAAGAAAGTATTATTGACAATTAATAAAATTAAACTAATAAAATTAAAAAGCCTTTTTTCAGCAAAGAAAATTCTCAATAGAAGATGCGACCAACAGAACTGGAGGTCTTTGGCGGCTATAAGTCTAACAGAGACTTAATATCTAGAATGCATAAAGACTCAGAAACTAAACAATATAAATAACAACAATAATAAAAGTGGCATAATTTTAAATACAAAGCTCTCAAAAGAATAAATAAGATGGCTAGAAAACATTAAAAAGTTTTCAACATCACAAGTCATTATGGAATGCATAACAACTAGTTTAGACCTCTCACCTTGATAGAGTTGCTGCTATACAGAAAGAGAACAAATGCTAGAGGCAATGTAGAAAAGAGGAACATATATACACTGTAAGTGACTGTGAAACTCAGTAGCTACAATACATATGATTGTATGACTCCCTCAAAATCCAAAGATAGAATTGTTAATAACCTAGAGGTATTACTACTAAGCATTTACACAGAGGTCTCTATACTGTGAGACACATTTATCTGTATATCCATGTTCATTATGGCTCTTTTCACATCAGTGAGGAAATGGAATCATCCTAGTTATCTATCAAGTGAAGTTATCCATCAAGTGATTATGAATCACTAAAGAGAACTGAAACTGAAATTTATAGGAAGTGGAACTAAAGATGCATTTTCTCTCTCAACAAGTTAAGAAAGTGGAACTTTCTGTAACTTCTAAATTTTTAAAATTTCATAGTTGTCTATGAAGAATGAAAAAATGCAGATCAAATTATCTTATTCTTCTGAAAGATACAGTATTGGCAAAAACACAATAGTGTTTACTATTGTATTATTATTGGAGATTAAAATAATAGTTCATTTTGTTTTCAAAATTCAATAATTTTTATACTTCAGCAATTGCTATTACCAATTTAAATATATTAGGATTGTTTATCTCAGTTTCGATTTTCCAATAAAACTTCTATGAAAGCATAAATTTTGTACTATTACATCACCTCCAAACATTTGACTAATGTCTTTATATTCCTCCAGTGGGGAAACAAAAAGTACACTCTATCTTGTAGACCAATAGTAATTGTAACTTTAAAAATAAAATTATCTATGTGGGTATATAAGACTAAAAACTTCTTTCACTTATGAATTCTGGAAAATAGCCACCCGAAGAAAGCAGGGGACTGATAAGAAACACAGGACAAAAATGTGACCTTTGTTGCTCATCTAGAGGAAATTATAAGGATCATATTGCAAGAATACTGTTCTGTTCATTGTAATATTTGGTACGTCTCTTCTTTTCCTTTTATAGTTTGTTTTGTGAATGTTTTTCCTTTACACAGCAGATCTGATACATATGTAACATCAATACACAGAACTGGATGGGTGAATCACGATTTTGTAATGAATTAGTTTTATAATTTAAATTATTTGAGCAATGTCAATTTTTGTCTCTTCAGAATTCAGACTTTGAATTCTATATCCAACATTTATTTACAAAATCTCTATAATAAGTGATTTTCTGTGAATAAAATCTGAAGTCTATAATAAATTCTGAATAGCATATGTGATGCCTATGCTTCTTTCCCAGAAATTCAGTACAAATTTCCAGACATTGACATATTTTTCTTTTGTTTGAGTCTGAGTCTATCTATGTGGTATAAATTGGCCTCAAATTTGCTATCCTCTTGACTTGACCTCTCAAGCATTGGAATCACAGCTACACGTTAATGGCCATTCTCCAGAGATTATATTTCCTTTTCCATTTTTACCATTTTCATCTGTATGTATGTAAAAGGAATATGTGTATATATGTTTGTGTTTATGTGATATGTGTGTTTGTGTATATTTGTATGTGTTTGTGTATGTGTGCAAGTGGAAGCCTGAGACTAAAATCAAGAATCATCCTCAATTACTTTTTCTATTGATAGAGGATCTGTACTCAAACCTGGCACACACAATAGTGCTGGTCTGGCTGTTCTGGGGATTCTTGATCTCCATCCTCTGAGGCTGGAATTATAAGTGGGTCATCTCATGCACAAAGACATTTTATGTGGGATCTGGGAATCTCAATTCCCATCTGTTTGCTTCTGTGCCAAGAGTTTAAATCATTGAGATATCTCTCCACTCCAGAGATCCCCTTTTATAAAAGGTTTCAATGAACTCCTAATGAGCAAATTCTTAAGCCAGTATTACAGAATATACTAGCATGTATTGTGAGTATAGGAGAGAATGTCCCTGGCATTTTCCTGCAGTGTGTGAGAATCTTTCTCTATCTTCAGACAAAAGTAAGGCAGTATATAGGTTCAGCATGTGATATAGGGCTTTATCTCCGTTATAATAGTAAAATGACTTTGTATATCTATCTTTGTATATCTTTGTATATCTTTGTATATATACTATTCACTACAACGACAGAAATACAGGCGTAACATGAGTAATGTTTCTAAGTTTTGTGAATACTTTACCAATAATTAGCAATAATAATTGCTAATTAAATACTGAATATTAATAAAATACTATTAAATTCTAATATGTAAGATATAAAGTATTCCAACTGCAGGTTAAATTCTTTCCATGCAACATTCATATTGATTTGATCTTATTTGAGTTAAAGAATAAAATTTACAAATGAATTACATGTTGAACAAACCAGCCCTTCTTGAGAGTATAAATTCATGGATTTCACAGGTAGACTACAATTTTTCTAAATTCCCAATCTATGTTTTAGGTAAAAATATAAAGGCAGAATTATATTAGTAGGTCAGGATTGAGCAATGATTCACTCTTGATTTCTCCACAATTACCACTTATTTGTAGCATACAAGTTAAATAAATCAGAAGTAAAATTATAAACATATTCTGAATGTTGACACAGTTGTTTTCAGTACTTTCATGATATCAAAAACTACTATTAAAATTTCATTTCTGCTTTGGAAAATTAAATTAGTGAGTTAGTATGTAGGTAAATATATTTACTATAGAATGATTTTTAATCCTTGAAATGGTACATCATATTGATTTTTTTCATTTTTCAAGTCAATAATTCACTATTTTGTTATTACTTTTGCCTGTTGCACATTAAGTGATTTTTGGCCATATTTTCATATTTAGTTGGCAAAAATAGATATTTCAAATATTAGATAAAATATGATAATATAAATATATGTACTTTTTGTTGATGCTTTCTATCTTGATATCATCCAAAAGTAAGAAAATGGGGATTAGGGCTCCCTTCCCTCCACTCCGCCGCCTGGGACTCGCGCACTGGTCCAGCCGGGCCTCACTGCGCAACCCAGGTAAGCTCCATCCACGCACCACCCCCAGAACCCCCAGGCCACCCAGGGGACCCAGCTCCTCCCGCCATCCAGCCAGAGCCGCCGTGCAGAAGGCCTGGGAGGAGGAGAACACCCCTTCTGCACCCGGCCCCGCCCCCAGGTCTCCCAGGTTAAATAGCGCCCTTGCGGACCGCCCCATCCTCCTTCCCTCCATTCCGCCGTCCAGGATGCGTGGGGACCAGCCTGGACTCACCTCAACTTAGGTAAGCTACGTCTCTGTCCACTCCCAAAACCCCAGGCCAAATAATTCAGTTTAGTGAAAAATGCACAGAAATTGAAAGAAGATCTTAAGAGTTAAAAGGACAATGCCAAAGTCAAAGTGCAAATCCATGAGAAACAACACTCAAGTAAACAAATCTCCCACTGAAGGAATTAATCCCATAATGTTAGACTCCAACCACAACAAACCCATGGAAAATGGCCAAGAAAGCCTGACTCAGGATAACGACCTTCAAAATATGATCATTACCATATTCAATACTATGAAAGAGGAAATCCAGGAGGAATTAAATAATCGAATCAATCACTTTGAAGAGGAACACGACAGACACTTGGAGGAGTTGAGAAAAACAGTGCAAGAAACAAAAACTGGCATAGAGCAGTTAAAGCAGACTCAAGCAGAGTTTAAAACTGAGCTAAAAGACAAGTTATCTTCAACCCAGACCTCCACAGAGAGTCTTATCAGCAGAACTAACGAAGCAGAAAACAGAATTTCAGACCTTGAAGATAAAAAGGGAGTATTAACCAGCTCAATGGAAGAGGTTGTTAAAGCCAAAAAGATACTTCAGAGAAATATCCAGGAGATATGGGACACCCTGAAAAAGTCTAACATGTATATTCATGGAATACCAGAGCAAGAATCTCAAAATACCACCCCTGAGGAAATTTTTCAAACGATCATCAAGGAAAACTTTCCTCATCTAAAAAAAGAGAGGCCCATCCATATACAAGAGGCATTCCGCACCCCAAACAGATACGACCAAAACAGAAGCACGCCACGGCAAATAATAGTCAAAACACTCCACATTCAAGATAAAGAACTAGTGCTGAGAGCTTCAAGGGAGAAAAAAAAAGTCACTTTTAAAGGTAAACCTATTAAAATTACAAATGACTTCTCAGTCGAAACCATAAAAGCAAGAAGAGCTTGGATAGATATACTTCAAGTATTGAATGAGCAAAAATGTCAACCCAGGCTGATTTACCCTGCAAAACTATCCGTCATGATCGAGGGAGAAAGAAAAATCTTCCAGCACAAAGACAACTTGAAGGGATACATGTCCATCAAACCAGGCCTTCAAAAAATGCTAGAAATGATAGTCAAGCGTGAAGAAAAAAACAGGCATATCCAGGAGAACAGAAGGCAAGTATAACACCATTAAAAGCGAAGCAATATACTTATAAAAACTACTAAACATAATAAATGTCTGGAATTAAAAATAGTTTCTCCATTATTACACTAAATGTTAATGAAATTAACTCACCGATCAAAAGACACAGATTACAAATTTGGATTAAAAATCAAAATCCATCAATCTGCTGCCTGCAGGAAACCCATCTCACCACAAAAGATAGGCATGCCCTAAAAATAAAAGGCTGGTCAACAATTCTACAAGCTAATGGAAGCAGGAAACAGGCAGGGGTAGCCATTATGCTATCAGACAAAGTGAACTTCAAACCAAAGAAAATTTTAGAGACACGGATGGATACTACATTTTAGTTACAGGTACAATTCACCAGGAAGACTTCACAATACTGAACATACATGCACCCAATACGGGCCCCTCCACATTCATTAAGAAAACCCTACAGCGTCTAAAGCAAGAAATCAACCCCCAAACGATAATTCTTGGGGACTTTACACCGCCCTCTCAATATGGGATAGATCAACAGGTCACAAGCTTAACAGAGACACTTTGGAACTTAATCAAACCCTGAAAGAAATGGACCTTACAGATCTCTATCGAACTTTTCACCCACGCACCAAAGAATACACATTTTTCTCAGCAGCACACGGAACTTTCTCCAAAATAGATCACATATTGGGCCACAAAACGAATCTACACATATACAAAAAAGTTGAAATTCTAACCTGTGCCCTGTCAGACCACCACGGCCTAAAGCTGGACATCCATAACACAACAAACAAGAGAAAATACACTAACTCCTGGAAACTAAACAATATGATGCTGAATGAGAACTGGATTCAGGAAGAAATTAAAAAGGAAATTCGAGATTTCATGAAAGTGAATGATAACGAAAATACAACTTGCCAAAATCTCTGGGACACAATGAAAGCTGTTCCAAAAGGTAAGTTCATAGCTCTTAATTCCTACATCAAAAAAAAAAAATGGAAACACCAAAAATAAACAACTTAACAATGCAGCTTAAAGCTTTAGAGAAACTAGAGCAATCTGATCTCAAAAGTAGTAGAAAAGAGGAGATTAGCAAAATAAGGGGAGAAATATCTGAAGTCGAGACTAAGAAAATGATAGAAAAAATCAACCAGTCAAAAAGCTGGTTCTTTGAAAAAGTCAATAAGATTGATAAACGCCTAGCTAAATTAACCAAAAGCAAGAGAGAGAAAACCCAAATTAACAAAATTAGAAATGAACATGGACTTATCACTACTGATACCCAAGAAATCCAGAGAATTATAACATCATATTTCAAAAACCTGTACTCTGTGAAGTTTGACAACACAAAAGAGATGGATGAATTTTTAAGTAAACACAACTTACGTAAATTGAATCAGGAAGTTGTGAATTATTTAAATAGTCCTATAACATATAAGGAAATTGAAGAAGTAATCTTGAATCTCCCCACCAAAAAATGCCCTGGACCAGATGGATTCTGCACAGAGTTCTACCAGACATTTAAGGAGTTAATAACACCAATATTCTTTAAACTGTTCCATCAAATAGCAAAGGAAGGAATACTACCAAATTCCTTTCTATGAAGCTAATATCATTTTAATCCCAAAACCTAATAAAGATACACTTAAAAAAGAAAACTCTAGGCCAATCTCTCTGATGAACACAGACACAAAGATTCTCAACAAAGTCTTAGCAAATCGGATTCAAAAACACATCAAAAAGATCATTCACGTGGACCAAGTAGGCTTCATCCCTGGCACAAACTGTTCCATCAAATAGCAAAGGAAGGAATACTACCAAATTCCTTCTATGAAGCTAATATCGTTTTATTCCCAAAACCTAATAAAGATACACTTAAAAAAGAAAACTCTAGGCCAATCTCTCTGATGAACACAAACGCAAAGATTCTCAACAAAGTCTTAGCAAATCGGATTCAAAAACACATTAAAAAGATCATTCACGGGGACCAAGTAGGCTTCATCCCTGGCACACAAGGTTGGTTGAACATAAGCAAATCAATAAATGTAATTCATCATGTAAACTAGTCCAAAGTCCAAGACCACATGATACTCTCGATAGATGCAGAAAAACTTTTGACAAGATCCAACAGCCTTTTATGATCAAAACGCTAGAGACAGTAGGAATGGAAGGAACCTTTATCAATATAATAAAAGCTGTATACAACAAGCCCACAGCAAGGATTGTGCTCAATGGGGAACAATTGGAAGCATTCCCACTTGGATCAGGAACTAGACAAGGCTGTCCACTCTCACCACTTCTATTCAATATTGTACTTGACGTCTTAGCTGAAGCCATAAGACAAGAAAAGGACCTAAGAGGGATTCAATCGGCAAGGAAGAAGTCAAGCTATCCCTATTTGCAGATGACATGATCTTATACCTGAGTGATCCCAAAAACTCCACCAGGAAGCTCCTGGAACTAATTGAGAAGTTCAGCAGGGTGGCAGGATAAAAAATAAATGTGTAAAAATCAGAGGCCTTCCTATATGCCCAGAATGAAAGAAGTGCAAAAGCCCTGAGAGAAACAGTCCCATTTACTATAGCCCCTAAAAAATGAAATACCTTGGTATAAACCTAAGCAAGGAGGTAAAAGACCTTTACAATGAAAATTTTGAAACCCTAAAGAAATAAATAGCAGAAGACACTAGGAGGTGGAAAGACCTCGGTTGTTCCTGGATTGGCATAATCAACATCGTAAAAATGACCATCCTACCAAAGGCAATATACAAATTCAATGCTATACCAATTAAAATCCCAAAGCAATTCTTCAAAGAAGTTGACCAAACAATCTCAAAGTTCATATGGAGGCACAAAAGACCCAGGATAGCAAAGACAATCTTGAGTAAAAAAAACACTGTTGGAGGTATTACCATACCAAACCTAAGTCTATATTACAAATCCATAGTTACAAAAACAGCCTGGTACTAGCTCCAAAATAGACACGCAGATCAATGGATAAGGATTGAAGACCCAGATATAAGCCCACGAAATTACAGCCATTTGGTCTTTGACAAAGGGGCCCAAAGAATCCAATGGAAAAAGAACAGCATCTTCAACAAATAGTGCTGGGAAAACTGGATCTCCACATGCAGAAGATTAAAGCTGGACCCGTACTTGTTACCATGTACAAGACTTAATTCCAAATGGATCAAGGACCTTGATATCAGGCCAGAGACTATAAAAACCATAGTTGAAAGGATAGGGAACTCCCTTGAGCTGATTTGGCCAGGCCAACATTTCCTAAACAGACATCCAATGGCACAGTCACTGCTACCAACTCTCAACAGTTGGGATCTTGTGAAATTAAAGAGCTTCTGTTCAGATAAAGAGATTGTAACACGAGCTCAAAGGCAACCCACAGAATGGGACAAAATCTTCACTAACCACATATCTGATAGAGCTCTACTGTCCAGAGTCCACAAAGAACTTAGAAAACTAAACACCAAGGAAACCAATGGCCCAATTAAAAAATGGACCCTGGAACTTAAAAGAAATTTTACCAGGAATGAAATTAAAATGTCTAACAAATATCTTAAAAAATGCTCCACTTCTTTAGCCATCAGGGAAATGCAAATCAAAACTTCCCTGAGATATCATCTCACCCTGGTCAGGATGGCAAAAATCCACATCACAAACAACAACAAATGCTGGAGAGGATGTGGAGAGAGGGGAACTCTCCTACATTGCTGGTGGGAGTGCAGGCTCATATAGCCACTCTGGCGAGCCGTCTGGAGATTCTTAAAGAAATTAAAGATTGAAATGCCCTATGACCCTGCTATTCTACTTTTGGGAATGACCCCCCCATACAGCAGAGGTTCACCTCGATAGCACAAACATGACCATGTTCATAGCAGCACTGTTTACAATAGCAAAGTCATGGAATCAACCCAAATGTCCAACAGTTGACAAGTGAGTGCATAAGGAAACTGTGGTACATCTATACAATGGAGTACTACTCAGCCATCAAAAATGATGAATTACTGGAATTTGCCGGGAAATGGATGTCATTAGAAACAATTATATTAAGTGAAGTATCCCAGACCCAGAAAATTAAGCGCCGTATGTACTCCCTAATCAGTAGCTCCTAGTACCAAACCCACCCAGCCCACCTAGAGACACTCAAAGAAAAATCTCTGTAATACCTACAGTAATTGTAAGGATTATGAACAGGAGGGCTGGGGTAGGGGGGCCACACCAGAAAGAAGGAGAGAAGGGACCATATTACAGCAGAGAAATTAGGCCTCCATCAAGGACTCAAATATGTAATGAGACATCTGATTAAGTTCACAGACTTTCGTTCCTGATCCTTTACTACTGAGGGGGTATGATCTCACTAGAAGAGGAGGGCATACAGTCTGGCAGATAAAAAGTAGCCATTTTGCAAATGGGTGATAGACCCGTCCCTCACTGTGGTTTCCTACTTTTAATACATCTACCTTTGAATGTGCTCTTATAACAAGACTCTAGTTTAACAGCTTTTTGTCTCTGGCCAGGGAGTGACATACAATGCCCAGCAGGATGGAGTGAAGGACATTGCAGGAGCAGCAAAACTGCAAAAGAAAATCAACAAACCAAAATCCAGAACTTCAGAGACTCTATATCAACCACCTAGAACTAGGCCAGAGTAATCTCTCCCCATCCTGAAGCTTGCGGAAGACGGGGTGGTAGGAGTGTAAGAGCAAAAGGATGGGAGGAGCAATGATTTGCAAGATACTCCACACAAGTTAGGGCCGAAGCAATCATAATTGGACTTTGCATGCCGTGAGCAATGTCAAACACACTATTGACCTCACAAAGTCTAGCATCTGCTAAAGGCACCAAGATCCTTGGAGGCAAGGGATTGGCAGCCACAGCAGTGTTCCTATACTTAAGGGGAACACGGGAAAGGGTTCAAGGAATGGCCACTGGGTCCTTGTACGTCATCAGAGAGGCGGGCTCAGAGGAGAATCGGGCATGCAGAAGAAAAGACTCTCTGGGAATTGGGGTGGGAGGCATTGGGGGATGGGGAGGGAAGGGTGAGGGGAGGGGGAGCAGGGGTTTCGGGGGGAGGAGGAGGGAGGGAGGGAACTGGTGTACCTATTAAGTTTGTATGAGCTGACTTAATAATAAAAAATGTAAAAAAAAAGAATTAAAAAAAAAGAAAGTGGGGATTAGGATAAAGATCATAAGAAACAAAGAGTGAAATAAACTTAACTCTATTCATACATGTTTTGAACTGTTTATTATAGTTGATTTAAAGTGTAAATGTAAAGCATTTTACATTTCAATTATTACAATACTATTTACCAGATAAGTGATGTCTTTAAATACAGATATTTATAGACCATGCAATAGACACTAAAAAATAAATATTTCTGTAAAGATATATATGTATATATATATGAATAACCTTATTGGAATAACATGATATTATAGCAAGAATGTAATAATGGGAGAGCATACTTAGAATATGAACAAAGTATGGCATAAGAGTTGAGGCAAACAGGCTACTTATTGCCAGTGTTGCATATCTTAATATGATTGTGTTTCTGTGATCAGACAAAGTGATATCTTTAACCTGGGAAGTTCATAATATTGAAATAAGCACCACTAAGGATCCTAGTCACATACCCATGTGCTTAAGTTATGAATAACCTATGAGTTTTCCAGTGAGAAATAATATCATCATGACTTAAAACTATAAATGGCAGCCTATTATTTTTGAATCAGAACTGCTAATCCAAGGACCAATGTTCAACATTTGCAATTATAAGTAATGGATCACTTCCATACTTTTCAATTTCATTGTGGCAATGAAATCTGAACATGTGGCTAAGTATGACTTTAATCGCTAGGAAAAAATTCAAACCCATATTTGTCAAACTTTTGGCAATATTGCATAATTTTGATAAAAGTGTGCAATCTTAATTTTTTGCTCAACTTCACAATTTGTAAGAAATTTCCAATAATTCTTTATTGTGCTTATTAAAGGAATATAGTTATCATGAATAGATTAGAATCAAATAGAAGGCATTTATTGAGTATACTTTATAATAATGTATGATTTTTTACAACAAAATAATTTGGGTTTACATTTTAAAAATCCTTTCACAGAATGTATTTCAAAATAGACAATTATTTCTTAATATAAACAAGTTACATTGTAGAAGTAGATGTACAAATTTACTATCCAAATGAACAAAATCTTTTCCTTACAACCAAATGGAAACATCTGATTTAACATCTTGGAATTCATTGTAGGTAAATGAACGAGATCGTCTCCTAAGATTGGTTGGTCTCTGAGGTCTTCCTTCTATCAAGTGTAAGTAGATTTCAGATTTTAGAAAACGTTTGTAGCTGTCATGTTCCATGAGCTGGTATACTCTGCTTTGAGCTGCATCAAAACTCTGTAGAGTGGGTTGTTCGATGCTCTTAGTAATAATTTCTTTAATATGAAAGTCAAGGTTAACCTGGATAAGGAGGAAAAAAAAATTATAATCAGTCTATGTAAGAAAACACCTTTGAAAATACTTTACTTCTGATACAATGTTGAGAAAGACATGATGTATTCCCTGGATGTGTTTCTACCTCTGGTCCAGGGATGCAGTGATAAGTGATGTATTCTGGACTGGTATTTCACTTGACTCTTCTACCCCTTTGTTCTTGGTTCTTCTACTCTAGTTTAACATATAAAATCATGAACTAGTAGATTACTATGCATATCAGTAGAAAAACTCATTCATTTTCACAGCGAGAAACTAAACCTATAGAGAGTAAAGTGTTTACATGATGAAAGCCAAAAATATGGGGGATATCCAGAATATCAGTCAGAGATTTCTATTTAGTTTCATTTCTATTTCATTTTTTTCCTATGAATGCTAGCATAGGAATGGATTTCAAAAGTCCAAAATTCTTTATTATTGTTATCATGTCATTACTGATATATGTGTTTTTAAGCATAGTCTGTTCTTCAGGTAGCATCCTTCTGTTTTTCACTGTTAGACAATACCATACAACCTTTCATCTTGTTAAATGAACACCTCTTCTTTTGGGGCAATATCCACATAGTACTATTTTACAGACTGTGTTACAGCTTGGATCTTAAATGCTCTCTAAAGATTCAAATGATAAAAGCTTAGGTGACATCCTAAGGCACTATTAGACATTAAGAGAGCCTTTAGGAGATGGCCTAATGGAATGGAGTTAGGTTATTGAATTCATGACACTGAAGGGGAAATTGAGTCTTCACTCTCTGATTCTCGCCATTTCTGTCTCTCTCTGTTGCTTTCTCTCCCTCATCACTAAGTGAGCAATTTCTTCCATTATGTTTCTCTGTCTTTCTACACCACCTTGCTGTAGATCCAAAGGAACAAAATCAGGCTGTCATTAACTAAAACTTCTAATACCATGAGCCAAAACATGAGCCAAATATTTGATATTGAAACAGAAATCTAATACAGATAGTATTAGCTTATAGATTAACAGTGTAAGACCAATGAGTACTGGTTTTTGAACATGTTATAGAATCATTGGCATGCATCCATAGCTGATGACAATCAGATAATTTTTCTGTAATAGCTCACAGTCATATTTAGCAATTGCCTCATATTTAGAAAAAATAAAATTTACTGTGATTACATTTTTTAATTATATTTATATTTTTCTTTTATGAAATTGTCTTTTAGAATATCTTGTTGAACAAAGAACTCTTTGGCAAATGAAGTTTTTTATAGTTACATAAGCTAACTTTACAAAGGCATGTGATGAATGAATCTTTTTTGTTTATTTTTGTTTTGACTCTTGATTATATATATCTATAGTTTCTCATGTATTATTACTTGTACAATAATGGTTAACATGGAACAAAGAAGGAAGCAAAAAGTTGCATTTTTATTCACTGCACCTATGTTAAACTTTCAATCTATTTCACCTATATATTTTTTTCTGTATGTCTATACATAGAAATCTATATTTATTTTTGTATGTCTATGTGTATGTGTCTCTGTGTGTGTGTGTGTGTGTGTGTGTGTGTGTGTGTGTGTGTGTGTGTGTTTGTGTGTATGTTTGTGCATCTATGTGCCCAAAAATAATATCAAGAATCATCCTGGTTTACTCTACCTTCTTATTGCTTTCCTCTGGGGTTTCCCAGGGTCTGCCTTCTAGAACCTGAATTGTAGGCCAATGACATATCTACCTGGCAGTAAAAGTCTTTATAAATAACCAATTTTTCTTTCATGAAATCTTGTTCTCTTTGGCAGAATGAATAGAGGAAACATTTGATGAAGTTAGATTTTCTGAAAAAACTTTTCAGCAATTACAAACTTTTCCAAGAACTGTTACTATACCTCTTGTGGTGCATCATTCTGTATAAATTTTTCATATATTGCTTTTGCTTTTAGAATAATTTGTTGTGGTTCTTTGCTTTTCTTGAAATCTTCACAGGCTACCCAAAATTCAATGTTTTCTTCACTGAATTCAGTTTTAAGAAATCTGGTGAAAGTGTCCAGTCCATCTACCAAGAAAATATTAGTTACAACTACAGAATGTCCATGCAAGAAAAATGTGACTTAGTATCAAAAGATCATTACAACTATTAAAAGCAAAGTTAAAGGGTTTTCTGTAATACAATATGGTTTCACACATTTACACAGCATATGTGAAGGATCTCATGTAAACATATTGTTTAAGCAGATAAAAAGAAAGCATCGTTTCTGTTGAAATAAAGGCAGTATCATGCTTTTATCTAAATCCTTACACCTATGAGCAAGAGGGACCACTTCTGTTGACCCCAGTTTCTGTTCTTCCTGTCTTGCTCCTGAGAACAGGATGGGGATTTTATAGACCCAGGAAGTCTTTTCACTTGGAACCCTTCCTGCCTACTTCTTGAACATGCTTCTGTTACTCAGGACTCTGATATGCTCTGTGCAAAGGCTCTTCATTTCCAGAGTTTTCGCAGCCTTTATTTCCCCTAGTTCCTCTTTCAAAAGCACCCTTTGTCCTGTCTGCAGTGTCTTCTAAGTTTAGGAGGAATTAATCCATTAATGGGATGAGAAAAAGAGTAGAGAATATTTAGTTTTAAAGAAGAATCTAATAATTTGAAATTCAAATATGACCCTCTAGAAAGTTGACAAATTTAAATTCACTTTAATAAGAGTATGATATATAATTTAAACAACTAGTTTGATTTATAACTCTTAAGCGTTAAGCAGGTAGTATGAGGCTTTTATCCTGAGCCTAATAAATGGAACAATCATGCTTTGAAAAAATACCATGAATGTAGAAACCTGCAAAATTATAATAAATTGTCACAGCTAAGATAATGATATTAGCTAATGTAATCGAGACACAGAACAGCATGAGGATACCTCAGATTGTCACTTCAGAGCACATCTCTCTCAACTGTTTCCTAAATACCTGGAATCCATTATCCCATCCTTCAATAACATAGCTTTCATAAATTCAGGAATGCTATATAAATATAATTTATATTAGTTTGAGGCTATTTTTCATCAATAGGATACTCTGGATATTAATTCTGGTTGTGTGCATCAACATTGTGCGTGTATTTTCATTGTTGCACTGTATTTCATGATGTGACTATACTGCCATATACATTTATCTTTACAGGTTGATATGGGTTATTTTTATTTTATTTCTTTTCTTGTTCTTGTTCTTACAAAAAAAAAAAACCCAGTATAAACATCTGAGCATACCTTTTAATATATACAGGTCTTCTTTACTTTGGGATAAGTGTTAAAAAGTTAACTTTTCTTAATTGCTATGGTAGCTGGATCCTTCAAGCTTTAAGGAAGGGGAAATGTGTTTCTCTTTGGCTTTTAGATAAACTTTCTCAGAGGAAATAACATCTGAGTTTGAAGTAAAATATTTTTAGCAAATTTTCTTTGGATTTTGTCTCACTCTCTATATAGCTTTTTTCTATTTCTGTTGTGACAGATAAGTAAGTACACAGGGAACTCTCATGAGTCACAGCTACACACTTGGAAGCATGAGATAATACTGAATCCTTTTTAAAATATGCCCCTTTCTGAGATCCTAGGACAGCATACCTCCATGCGTCAGTGTTGGTTTGCTTCTTTGCATTTGTCTATGTTGGGTTAACTTGCTTTGTTCTGGATAGAAACTCAAGAATTCTCTGGATAGAAATTTAGGCATTCTGAACTCTGGATGCTTCCATTTGCTCTCTTATCTGCTCCTTTTCTCCACCCTCCTTTTTTTTTTTTGTTTGTCTATTTTTTTTTCGAACCTCTCTTTGTCCCCACTGTTTGTTACATACTTTGTTGGCATTTGTAGGTAAAAATGAGGTGCTGTAAACAACTTTCAAAACAATGGAAATTCTGATTTCAGGTTTGATATCACCTAAAGAGTTCAGTTACAAGAAATTGTCACAAATCTTCACACTCAAAGATAAATCTCTGTAATACCTACAATCATTGCAAAGATTATAAACAGGAGGGAAGGGGAAGGAGGACACCACCAGAAACAAAAAGAGAGGGGAATCATGCTACAGGAGAGAAAATAGGCCACTATCAAGTACTGCAAGCAAGTAATGAGACATCTGGTTAAGCTCACAGACTTTCTCATTCCTGGTCACTTGCAACTGATGGGGTTTGATCTCACCAGACAGGGAGGGCATAGATATGACAGATAGAAGGTAACCATCCTGTAAATGGGAGACTGATCTCCCCTCACTGTGGTCTTCTATTCTTATTACATCTACCTTTGAATCTACTTTTATAATAAGACTCTATTTTAACAGACTTTTATCTTTGGTTAGGAGGTGACATCCAGTACCCATCAGGATGGAGCTAAGGGCGGTGCAAAACTGGAAAAAAGAAAAAATGAAAATAAACAAACAAACCATAATTCAGAACATCAGAGACCCTATATTAATCACCAAGAACTAGGCCAGCCTAATCTCTCCCCATCCTAAAGCTCAGGGAAATTTGCGGAAGAGGGGGCAGTAAGATTTTAAGAGCCTAAAGATGGGGAGGAACAACGATATGCAAGATGACCAACATATCATTGACTCCCCAAAGTCTAGCATGGATCACAGGCACTAGGATCCTTAGAGGCAAGGGATTAACAGCCACATAGTGTTCCTATACCAAGGGGAACACAAGAAAGAGCTCTAGGCAATGCCACTGAGTCCTTACACCTCATCAGAGAGGCGGACCCAGAGGGAAGTTTGACATGCACAGTAAAGGATGCTCCAGGAATGGGGGGAAAGGGGACACTGGGATAAAGGGAGGGAGGGGGGAAGAAAAGGGAAAAGGGGGAGGGAGCAAGGGGATCCAGGGAGGGGTGGAAGGAAGGAGGGGAATGGGGTACCTATCTAGTTTGTGTGAGTGGGAAAAAAATACACTATAAATAAAAAAATTGTCACAAATCTTCTGACTTCAAATAACACTGTAATTACTGAAATAGCTTTTCTGCTTATAAATATAAAGTCATTGATTAAGTTTTCTATGACTGGTGTCTTACTCTCAATGCCTCATTTGCTTTGTAACAAGCTAAAACATGGCTTGTATCCACGTTTTACTGAAATTATTTTTGGAAAACTGAACTAACCTTTTATTTACTTATCTTTCTTTATCAATTCAAATGTTACATCCACTTCCTGTTCCTTCCTGTTCTATCACAGAGTCACTGTGGCAGTGAGTTTGTAACTCTCTCCTATGGCACCCACAGAGCCAGGATTCTTCTAACACTTCTGGTTATATCTGTTTGGTAAAAATTTTTCTGAATCCTCTTCATCCCTCACTTAAAATCCTTTACTTACTGTTCAAGTAAAATCTCTGTTCTTAGAACTCATCTTCATCTTCAAACTAATAAGAACCACATATGGTTAAGATCACCACAGAAGCTTCCACTAGTCATTTATTCTCCATGCTTCTTGTTCAGGGACTTAAATATTTGCTCAAGCATTCGATTTGGAAAAGGTGTGACACATCCTCAAGGCTGACAATTTACACTCTCCTCACACAGCTCATGTTTTTTTTGTCAGTTTTAACTCTTTATTATACATCGATGTCTTTCATTTTCATGAAATACATAACTAGAACAAAATTTCCCTCTTGTGAATTATTTTGAAAATTTCTATAAATATTTAACTTTTATGAGAGAGAGAGAGAAAGAGAGAGAGAAAGAAAGAGAGAGAGAATTTTGAAAGCTTTCTTATTGGTGATTCTGATTTAGGTTTCCCTCACCTCTTTTTCTAGTCTTCCAGTTTGTTATTTAGAGAGACTAGTCTGCAATGTCTTTCTAAACGACAAACTTCCAGTTTCTTTTCTGTTCAGAGTACCAGAGGGTACCCTTCCAGTAGTACCCTTCATCTCTTTCCATTCTGTTTAACATCCTCTTACCTCCAGTCACAAGGAGTATTCAGGTCCCATACCAGAGATACATTTGTGTATCACTTAATTTTAGCCCCTGTTGGAAATAGCAGTTTTTCACTTCCAATTGCATCAGTCTTATTCTAATTTATACTGGTCATTTAGCTTTAAACAAGATGCTCTATTGTTTGGTAAATAGTTCCAATCCTTCAAAAATAAATCAAATGTGTGTAATTCTGATTTTGATCCTCAGAGCCAACCAGGTTCTGAGAGTTGACCTCTGTGCTCCACGTTTCTCATGGTTTGTATACAACTCCTCTTGAGTGTACCTGCTCTCTATCTCTCACCCCTCTCTCTCTCTTTCTCTTTCTCTCTTTCTCTCTTATAAAATAAAATATTTAATAAATAATAAATTATTGAGATAACATTTTACAGTTTTCTTAAAATAAATGTAGTTAATAAAATTTGGCAATGGGGAATGTTTTACATTTTTTAATGAAAATAGCAGATCTATATATCTTTGTACAAGAAAATGGCAAACAAAGGCAGTTAGCATGAAAAATGTAATAAAAAATAAAAATAAGATCTAATGATGGATGAATATGTATTTAAATATGCCAGTCCATTTAAGAAGCAGACCACTAAGTGGCAATTATTAGATTAGTATTCTAATTTCATGCTTGGCAATCAAAACATTAGTTTGGCATCTTCTTGGTTTACATGATAATTTAGAAAGACAGCTGTCTGAGGCAGCTTTGCTTCTGGATCTGAATTACTAAGTTGGAACTCTGCCTCATGTGTTTGGCTAATATGGATTCTCTACTCAAAGATTTGGGTTCCTCTTGGACATTCTAACATGATGACTGCATCAATTTTGAGAGCCTACAAATTTCAATGCCAATCTGCCTGGCTTCAGAGCTAACCTACTTTCCTGGAGGAACACCACTGCCTAGTGGCTATCACTACATTGTGATTTCTGTAGTGGGTTTCTAACTTAAGTCAATTCTATTCAAAATGTTTGTTTATATATTAGAATCGTCAATGAAAAAATCATTAATTTATGGAAAAATATTTATTGTACACATTGTTCAAATCATTTTAAGTATTAAAGACCAGAAGTTTGGTGTGTATAATATTGCCTTAAATAGAAATGAGTATGGAAATGTGATTATTTAAATAAATGACATAGGAGGAATGTAACCTACTAATAAATAACTTACTTTCTGGATATAATTAATTCTAATACTGAACAAAATAAACAATAAAATGTTTCCATATATCTTCATGATATTAAATCTGAAAACTAAAAATCTAATATATCAGATTAAATTAAAACCAAGTTATATATGATTGTGAGAAACATTACATATGAATCAAAAAGATGAAGAAAAAGGATAAACATGATATGAGGCAGAAGATAAGTGAAATTAATATGAATAATACACTTGTGCTATCTGATGCAATTCCAAAATAAGCAACATTTAATATTATAATTACAAGATGTTCAATCATTAGTATGTAAGTATTTTAAAATATATGTGGTTTAATTTAGAATTTCAAGATGTATGCAGCACAGTGACAGAACTTAAAGTTAAAAATTCAATTATGGTTCTGAATTTTAATTTCTCACTCATTAATAGGATATTTCTCACATAAATTATTCACTAAATTGACCTAATTAACAATCATAAATGGTTTACCTAATACATTTAAGTGCATGCATAAAGAAGGTTATCAAAGTCTTTTTTTCTGGGCTATAAAATGAATATACTAAATTTCAAAAGTTAGGATTGATGATATATGATTGATGATATATTTCCATGGTAGAACATTACCAAGCATGTGTAAAAGTCTGTCTTGATCTCCAGTACTGCAAAAACAAGACAAATAACCAGAGAAATATTCTTAAAGATCACATCTTCGCTGTACTAAGGGTGTCAATTAAATAGTATTTCTGGTAACATAAGAAAAACCTTCGAATATTTGGAAATAATATTTTCAAATTATCCCACGGTCAAAAAGAAACACAAACGTAGTAAAAGGACATTTACAAGTGAATTATTGTAGAAGTATAGCACTTCACTGTGGAAATGCAGCTTAATCAGTGAGCAGAAGAAAATATATGAGTTACTATTACTATAAAAGAAAAGTTAATAAATAAGATCCAAATTTATACTTTAATAAGTTTGTAAAATAGAAAATGGAATTTGCAATAATTAGAAGTGATAAACAATAAAAAACCAAGAACATAAGTCTGTAACATAGGAAACAAATATTAAAGTGAACCAATAAACTATAGTCAGTTCTTTCAAAATGTCAGGCACACCCCTTCCAGAAGGAACCTTTAGATTAGTAAGCCAATAAAGGACATCATTACGATTTCACAGACATTGCAAAGATTGTAATTATCATGAATGACTTCTTGCCAATAAATGAAATAAATGAAAGACAGTATTATCTTAAGACTTATACAGCCTACCCAAAGCAACACTCATAAAGCAGAAATTTTTAATTCAACTCATAAGTACATTTTCTAATTAAATATCTAGTCTGCTCATCCCCTAAATGTTTGAATCCAAAGTTTGTGAATTCCATAAATATTTCTAAAAATACACTCTAATCAAACACAAGTTCTTCCAGGTATCATATAAGTTTCTATCTATACCAGAGCCACTCTAGCATATAATCATGAAAAACTCATAACATATCTTTGAGCTAATAAATGAAAACTGGGGCTGGAGAGATGGCTCAGGGGTTAAGACTGTGCCTCACAGGCAGAAGATCCTGAGTTAGAATACCAGGTCCCACTCTTGGTTCTCCACAGGGACACAAAATGCTCCCTTTCCCCCATAAATAAATAAGTAAAGTAAGTAAAAGTAAGTAAGTAAGTAAGTAAGTAAGTAAGTAAGTAAGTAAGTAAGTAAATAAATAAGTAAATAAGTAAATAAATAAATAAATAAATAAATAAATAAAGTTTAAAAATGAAAAGTAAGGGGCTGGAGAAGTGGCTCAGGGGTTAAGCCTCTGCCTTGCAGGTGTAAGGTACTGAGTTCGGATCCTAGACCCCACCTATAGACCGCAGGCGGAAGCGGGGGTGGCCTGCGTTTCTGGTCCTGGTAGGGTGGAGCCTGTGAATCCTGGGGCAGAGTAAACAAGGAGGAGTAAACAAGAGGAGGTAGAGGCGGTCCATGGTGGTTCCCGAATTTGCCCATGGTTCTACACACACACACACATACACACACACATACACACACACATACACACAAATACACACGCACACATGCACAATTGAATACATATTAAAAAAATTTAAAAAAATGAAAAGTAAGAAAGAAAAATTATATAGCAGTATCTCACATGACCTTAGATCTAAAGATTTTGGAAAACAAAATGAAATCCTACAATTTATTAAAGTGTAAAACACTGTATGTGTTTATGGTGGAGAATTAAAAAAAAGAAATTACAGCTTCATATGTCTTCATAACTTGTTTTCTAATGCATTTCCACTTCTTATGTTTCTAGTTCTCTAGTACTCTATACTCATTTATGGATATTGAGTTTGAAAAAATCAATCTTGTCATACCTCTCTTTTCAAGTAAAACACTGGACCATAACTTATTTGGTAAGATCATATTTTTTGTGGTACAATAATTTCCCTATACCCTATCATCTGGAAATGCATAACTTGAAGTGAATGAAGGATATCTGCAGATGTGACCAGATTAAGCACTGATGTGCGCAAGCTGTGGATGAGAATCCTATCTAACCTTGAGTTCTTAAAAGTGAAAGAGGATGGAAGAGTAGGTCAGAGAAATGTGCTGTAGGGCAAGACCTTGATTCTCCATTGCTGTCAATGTAGATGGAAACATAACTATGACCAAGGAGTAGAGTGATTTGGCAGATCCAGCAAGAAAACAGAGACCTTGGCCGAAATTCTAATTTTTTTTTATTATTATTTATTCAACTGTGTGCATATGCGTGTGTATGTGCGCGCGCGGGTGTCTGTGTGTGTGTGTGTGTGTGTATGTGTAGAACCACGGACGAATTCGCGAACCACCATGGACGCCTCCACCTCCTTCTGCCCCGGGATTCACAGGCTCCGCCCTACCAGGACCAGAAGCGCAGACCGCCCCCGCTTCCGCCTGGCGTCTATACGTGGGATCTGGGATCCGAACTCAGGACCTTCCGCCTGCAAGACGGAGGCTTAACCCCTGAGCCACTTCTCCAGCCCCCTTGGCCGAAATTCTAAAGAGGGCTTCCCTTGTCAGTGAGTCAAATGATAAAGCAGGATGTTTTCTCTTAGACCCTCTAGAAAGACTCACTGAATGCTGTCACCTTGATTTTATTCCTAAGACCTCTGAAATACACAAGTATAAGAGATAAGGGATTTTTGCTTAAATCACCATAGTCATGGTCAGTTGACAGAACAGCAACAAGAAACCAATTCAACCTTTGAATTAAATTTTATTAACTTCAATTTCTCCAATTTGTCTTGTCACAAAGCAATGCTTTTTAACATTGTAAGAAATCTTTTTCATGTTTTAAGAATTTAAGAATGTAATATGGAATGCAAAAGGGGAAAAAAAAGGACGCATAAAACTGTAGTTATCCCTGAGCATTAGAGCAAGGGAGGACTCTGATGCCTGACAAAAATACGACATAAGACGTAAGTCGTTTCTGCCCTCTGACTCATGTTGGAGCTTACTGAGCGAGATAAAGTATGGCTGTGTCTTTGCAAAGTGGCCCTGAGCACGAAGTATTGGTAGTTACCATTTAATCAAGTATCTAGAAAGACTAGGAAAGGTCAAAGTCAAGGATTTGAGATAAACATTCAAACTAAAAGTTACTTAAAGAAGGCATGTATAGTTCTTAGATGTAGGAAAGATTATTCCAGCTCAAACATAACCTTCTCTGCTTGGCCCCTGATAAGTGTTTCCTGAATTAGTTAGCAAACCGATCACAGAGAAACAGCCAGTATGATGGATGTGAGTGATAGAGTGATATTTAGTCATTTTCTATCTTTGCTATCAGTGTACTATTTTCAAGGTTTATTTCCTATACTAAGCAATGTGCTTTTCTCAGAGTATAAAGAGGAAAAAAATAAGTGGACAATGGTTCTTCAATGTATTTTAAATGTTCAAATATCTTAAATGTATACATTTTTAAAGTAACTTTAGATTTAAAATTAAAAAAACCAATAGCTTCCATAGACTTGGATAAATAATAATTGTGTTTTGTTCTTGCTATAGTCCAAACACGCATTCTTTTAATTAAAGAAAATTAAATTACAACATCCTCTTAGGACATAATATGATTTCTAATGCAAGGTGACAATATTAAGAAGCAGGCAGAATAAGTATCATTTGGACACCAATTGACAGCAAAAGGAAGTTTTTTTTTTTCCTTCTGGTATTTATATAACTAAAAATTAGATTCATGCCCTGTCCTCTGGTTTTACTTGGTCTTTGTTTCTTTGGTTCATCTTTTGTAATGATCTTGGAAGGAATTAAATAGTAAGACAAACCATTCATTTCAAAGTCTTGGATGAAATTGAATTTGAAGGCATGACTATATTTATAAAAATGAAAACACAAATAAATGTGACCAAAGGGCCTAAACTAAGGTTTAGATAGTTAGTCCAAGCCTTTGAGAAAAGTTAATAATAAATGAATAAACAAATAAATTAATTTTAAAAAGATAAAAGAAGGGAAAAATGTTTTTCATTTGCTATTGAAAAACATTTGCACCAAAACTTTGTTCATCTTTCAAATTGCTAAAATATTTGTACTTTTCCACCTAAATCATTATCCTTTCTAATTGGGCTTCACTCTTAAAATGTTATATTCTCTTCATTTGCATATAATCGCTATTCAGAACTTTGTGTTTTCTAATAGAGTTTTATTTCCTATTACAGGTCAATATGTGGATGTACTTTACTGAATAGTTGTGAGCAATTCAATTCTGTAGATAAATTCTTGGCTGTATATTAGAAAATAATTGGAGGCAAGACCACAAAGGACTATGAGAACATTTTCAGATAATCCTAATTATAAGACCACAAATACTCATATGGAAATGTGTCCTCTGCTGATATTAAAAATTGTGTCACTGAGGGATATTGTTCTGTTTGTTTATGGCATGAATCCTTCCTCTTCCCCTTTCTTCTATAATAAAAGAGTTTTAGTTGGCTCTTAAGCATTCCTCTATTACTATTTAATTATAAATGTAAGGAAATATAGTACTGCAAAAATTCTGCTGTATTAGTATAACATTCTCCTTCACTTTAGATTTAGTTTGGAAGAAGAAATCAAGTATTTTTTATCTGATTATTGAGCAAAGTTATCCTGATCCAGTGAAGGAGTAAGCTTGTCTATTTCAATGTATTCTTATTTTATGTTATTTATAAAAATTTAATACTTAAAAATAAAAAATATTCTTAATATGAATTAGTAACTAATTGCCATCATTTTAGCACATAACCATTGCTTTCATATTAATTGGTCTTAGTTATAATGAAATGCTTAGAAATGAAATCTAAAAGTTATTACCAATGAAACATATAGAAATCATTTTTATTTTTTTGAAATTAAAACTTTTATATGTGTTAATTTCTTACGAACAATGTAATAGTAACCTAAGGAGTAAGTTATATGCACAGATGCAATGATATTAATCATAATGAAAGTTTTGAGTATTTGCTAAGGACTTAACACATCCTTATACTCCTTTATTTTTTTTTTTTTTTTTTTTTTTTAAATTTTTTTTATTATTATTTATTCAACCGTGTGCATATGCGTGTGTATGTGCGTGCGTGTCTGTGTGTGTATGTCTGTGTATGTATAGAACCACGGACGAATTCGCAAACCACCATGGGCGCCTCCACCTCCTGCCCCAGGATTCACAGGCTCCGCCCTACCAGGACCAGAAGCGCAGGCCGCCCCCGCCTCCGCCTGGCGTCTATACGTGGGATCTGGGATCCGAACTCAGGACCTTCCGCCTGCAAGGCGGAGGCTTAACCCCTGAGCCACCTCTCCAGCCCCCTTATACTCCTTTATTGTCATAATTATTTTTTACTTTCACATCACCCTTATCTGACCAAGTCCTAGTATTTATAGATGAAATTGGATTTAGAAACTTAATTTGCTTAAAAAATCTAGCATAGTGATTGAACCCAGGCTTATCTTACTTAAAATTATCTAGCATTCATCACTAAAATCATATATAACAAAGGCTCTACGGTTGAGAAGTAGACAGATATTTGCGTATCAAGATTGAAGGAAGGAAAATTGAAGAATCACTTATGCTATTTGGAGGAACAGGCTGGAGAGAATCAGATTACACAGAATTTAAACAAAAGTTGTTCAGAAAAATAACAAACATTAATTCAAATACAGTCCTTCACTAGTTCACAAAGTGGGCATGTGCATTCCGCCATCTAATGGCCCCCACGAGAAAGTGCAAAAGTCCTTTGCTACCTTTTTCTCACAGTTAGATACAGTGGTGAACTTGATAATCGAAGGCTTGATCTTTGGGCACATTTGTAAAGAATAAGTAGTTAGTTAAGCCTCAAGCGAGGCTTCAGGAGATTGTCTAATTGATAGGGAGAATCCAGCCAATGGTGAGGGGAACTAAACCCTGGGCAAATGGGCAAGTGAAAAAGAGGGCACGAGATGATTAAGGGAATTGGCATTCTTCAGTGTACTTGGCCAGACATGCTAGTCTGACAAGCAAGGATCATTCCTCTCTTAGACCTTTGGATATGGTGTAGCCAGTTCCTTAAATACTGAGGTTAGTATGAGCTCTCCTGCCAAGGTGGATAAGGAACAGTAACCAATAATGGTAAGAGAGACTAAAACCACTTATTCCCCCTTGAGTTCTTGTTTCCTGAATTTATCAGCAACCATGCAAGCAAACTGTGACACTTGGTTGCTCTTGAGCTGATAAAGATATTCAAAATTAGCCAGAAATCTAATATCAAGAAAAGCAATGTGTCTTCTATGAGAGTTCAAGATGTGCTAACCAAAGTGATTGGATTTTGTTGGCATAATAAAAGTATCATGGTGACAAATAAATTCTAGGTCAATAAATGAGTGAATGAAGACTGGGAAAATTCATTTATTTAAAATTTTAGATGAATCACACTTGAAAAACTGCTATATATAATATTATGCAGGATATTCCAGCACATTAACTACTTGTTCTCTTTCTCTAGATAGCTGCATTAGGTCCAGTCACCGTGGTTATGTCCCACTCAGAGGCTGCAACACACAAAGCAGTCCTTCAGAAGACAGAATGCTGAGTGCAACTGTCAGATAGAACCTGGGACCAGAATTCACATTGGAAGAAGCTGTCTGGATGTGTCATACAAACATGAGATGCTGTAGTTGCATGTTTCTAAATTGAATCTCTGCCATCTGTTGGAATATTTTTCAGATGCCAAAAAATCAAATGAAGCAAAAGTCAAGAAATTCTCAGGTTTAAAACCTATATACAGTATAATTTCCCAGGCAGAGATTGATGCATTTATCTTTTAATATTTGGCTTCATGGTTTTAACCTGACATAAAATGTGAGGTTTATTTGACTACCATAATTTATTTATATCATTCACTTTATATTTAGACTAGATTTGTTTTATTTATTAATGTTATTTAGCTATATTATAAACAGTTTTAATAGATGAGTTTATATTAGACATTTACTTAATGACACTAAAGCCCCTCACCTTACAATAAAACAAGTATAAAATAGGAATTAGCAAAAATAATTTGAACAGCCATAAGATAAACATATATGGAGAAATATTCATGTTCTTCCCCGAAAGTGAAACATTCCTTGCAGGCCCTAGTCAAAGTTTGTCATAAATATATTTCATATGCTAGAAAGATGGCTCAGGGATTAAATCTCTGACTGTCAAGTAGAAGGACCTGAATTTGGATCCTGGACCTCATGTAAAAATTTCATGTGGAAATGTTGGAGGTCTGAACTTCTGGCCCTGGAAAATGGTACATGGGGAACCCCAGACAAAAGCAAACAGGAGGTAGAGCAACCAGATGTATATCTGTATAAACAGTTCATATTTTAAATTGATGAATTTGATGAATTATAATGCTTTATTATTCTTATACTTACCTGTGATTAACTTTTCTCAGCTGTATAGTTTTAGAGCCACAATTTGAAATATAAAAATGTACAAGTAAGTATGGAAGTAATTTACATAGGATCTCTTTATTTCTCTATCTCTCTATGTGAATGTATATGTACATGTGTGTATGGGCTTTTTAACAACAGATTCAAGGCAGCATTAATGAATTGAATTTTTTAAAATTTTTTATTATTATTTATTCAACTGTGCGCATGTGCATGTATATGTGCATGCACGTGTGTGTGTGTGTGTGTGTGTGTGTGTGTGTGTGTGTGTGTAGAACCACGGATGAATTCGCGAACCACCATGGACACCTCCACCTCCTTCTGCCCCGGGATTCACAGGCTCCGCCCTATCAGGACCAGAAGCGCAGGCTGTCCCTCCTCCGCCTGGCGTCTATACGTGGGATCTGGGATCAGAACTCAGGACCTTCTGCCTGCAAGACGGAGGCTTAACCCCTGAGCCACCTCTCCAGCCCTGAATTGAATTTAACTACTATTACCAAGAGTATATTAGATGATTAATGAAGCTTTATAATTTAACATTACAATTGTCATTACACTAAAAGAATAGAATTAGTAAAGTATTACCAGTTACATAATTTGCGAATTTAAATATCCTTACTGAGCAATTTTACCATTAAAATGATATTCCTATTTAAGTAGATCAGTGTTTTTTTTTAAATTCACACACCATTCTAATTTAAACTTGTGATAACTCATAGATGTTTAGTATTTATACTATTAAAGGAAAGTGAGAGTCAGATTCAGTTTGCCCATTTGCTGTACTATTTGTAAAAAAGAAGAATAAGTGAATGCCAGGTGAGAAGTTCCTTTTTTCTTATAGAACTGATTATCTTAGTAAATATTTCTTCACTTTTAATAATTAAAATGTCATGAAAATGTTATGTATCAATTTATCAAAGTATAGTAATAAATCTTATTTAAATATTACTTTTAATGAAATTCAACTTTCCATTGTTTATTCTATGATGTACTAGAATAAATTAAACTTCTCGATTATCATTTTTCATTTTAATAATAGTCATTAACATTTGTTTATAGTGCCCCACATTATGTTTGCTACATGTGTATGTGTGCGTTGTGTGAGTGAGTGTGCCTGCGTGTCAATGTGTGTGTCATGACATGTATGTAAAAGTCGAGGAAAAACTTTGGGAAATGTTCTACACCTGTCCATCTTGTTAAAAACTGGGTCACTTCACAGAGAATGTGTAAGTCAGGCCAGCTGGCCCATGAACTTCTGAAGAGTTCTGAAGAGGCAGATCTCTGCCTTCGTGTCCCGTATAAGCACCAAGACTGTAAATGTCTTTCATGGGAATCTAAACCTATGTCAACTGAATTGTACATGTGTCTTATATTAAACCATTTCCAGCCAAATTTGTCCTAGAAACTGAGTTCATTTCAGTGTGTAAGCACTTATTTTCAGGGAGCTTATTTTGTGTGGGGCTTATAATAGGAAAAAAAAAATCTGCTCTTTCTACAAAGAGATTCATCATCCAACTGTAAAATTAAAAAAAAATATTTTTCCTTCTTTCAGACAAGAATGTGGGATAAAAGAGGATTGTGAAAAGAAGCAAATTTTATAAGCATGAAATATGAAAGAAATTTTACTCAGGTTTTTATGACCAACCTATGAAAAAGCAAACCATACCTTAAGTAAAATATTGGCATCAAGATAGTGAGTATGACCCTATCCAGAGTATTCAGGATACTGAATCAATCAAGGTAGAAATGGTTGCAGAGTTATCAAAAAAGCTGAAGTTTTCATACCTGTACTCCCTAATCTCAAAGATGATATTTTTACACAGCTCGAAGTTTTGATTTCTCTACTTCTTTCTTTCAGCTAATGTTACAATTCAGAGGCAAACAAACATCTACTTCATGACTAAAGGGATGGTTTTCAGGACAATTCTGCAATCACTGAATTCCTATGTAAGTAAATGCAAAAACACATAGACATGCACCAAGACTCTGTAGAGAGATGGATAATTAATAAGGTAAGAAACATAGAGAATGTGGACGGAAAAAGAGAAATTGGCTTTTCATTAGGTAGAACTGGTAGTGAAGGTGAATTACAAGTATTGCATTCCCAGATTTTCTGGCAATACAAGTCAATTTTTCAGTTGACCCTCAGAGTGTGAAATCCACTGGAGGTTACTATACATGAACAGAAAATAGGGGGCTAGCTTTGTCTTGGAATGGTCCAGGGAAGAGATAGGAAGTGATCAGTCCCGTACAGTGAAATAAAAAAGACAGATGTGGCCATGTGGAGTGCAAAGGGAAGCTCTGACTGAGGAAGTCTAGACTGGTGGTGAAGAAGTGTAGCTTCACCTCTGACCACTTCAGTAAGGGATGTGTTTCCCCATCACCTGCTTTGCTACGTTAAAAATCATGAAATTGAACAATGGAAATGACAGTTTTCTTGCCTGGTACTTTTGGCAAACAGTTCAAAAAGCTTATATCCAAGCCACTTGTCTTCTATCCTACATCTTGATGCTGATGTGTCAAGAACAGATTTAGCTTTGTCTCTTTCTCCATCAAATATACAAAATTCCCAATTATCAACTTTTCTGCAAAATTGTTTATAGTAATATTAAAGAGGTGAATTTATTCTAAATTTATTCTAAAAAGCTATCTTCAGGAAGGTTTGGAAAGTATAACAAAAAACTTAAGAATTTGATCATTTCAGAGTAAGATAACATGAATTTAAACTCAGATTCGATAAAATTGAAATTATCAGGAGATAGGAGAATAAAAACCAGGAAATAAAAATGTGAAGTTGTTAACTAAAATATAAAGCAAAAATTACCATTTCATCATTAATAAGTAATTCTCAATTAATTAAGATTATTAAGACGTTTTACATTAGCTGATGTTTCTTTTGATTAGTGACTGCTGATCAGAATTTCAAACACTATAATCACTTACAGGATGAAAATTTAATGAAAACTTGCTTTGTATAATTACAGGCACCCTTTGCTTAATTTTCCATTAAGTAATAAAGTGCTTGGTAAATATATCACTAACCTCTGTGGGAGAGCAGTTTGTCAAGTGATTCACCCCATTTCGCAGCTTCCTCAGGAGACACTCTGTTCAAGAAACAAGATGTTTTACACTGGAATGCTCACAAAGCTAGCATGGGTCTCTCTGCACACGATACACAAGTATCAGGATATTTGAAAAGGTTTTCCTGAGCTATCCTTTGATTCATGATAATCAAGTTAAATATATGCTGGTAACTTCAATGGATTTGGTCAATTTTCTTTCAGATTTCACCAACTGAATGTGTCAAACTAACACTGATTTTTCCAAAGTTCGCGTGAATTGTTTATTTCTGAGAAAAGAAATGCATTGAGTTTAAAAGTATGAAACCAAGTTTAAAAACATATTAGGGAGCCTGGGAAGATGCTTCAAGTATTAAAGCCTTGTCTTGCCAGCAGAAGGACTTGATTTTGGATCAGTATTCAACTAATATAAAAGGAAATACTAAAAATTTTCACAAATCCTTGGTTTTTTTTTTCCTTTCCTATCATTCATACAATATATTTTCAAGTTTTAGAGGAAAGCTATGACTGTCCTTTTTCCTCAGAAAACAAACTAATGCTTCAATTTGCAGGATGAAAAGTTTATCATTTAAAATTGACAGTTATGTGAACTATTAGAAAACACCTTTAAATGTTCAGGTAATTACTTGACTGAAGCTACTGAAATTTATTTACTTGTGAAATATCCTTAGTTTCTTCCAATGAAAACTCTTTCCTCATAAAATTGGGCTGTTTCTAATGAATTATAAATCCTCAATGTACTTTCTTAAATCTTTAATTATAGAATCAGAAAATCTCCCGCTATGCAGTAGAAGTTATTCACCTTGTTTCTTTGGTGAAGAATGCATGTCTAGAGGACTGAATCTCTCCATGGTAGTCAAGTCTCTGCATGAGAAGACTTAATCTGTTCCTTTTCTCCTTAGCTCTGTAAAAAAAAAAAAAAAAAAGAAAAAGATAAAGGAATAAAAAAAGAGAGGAAAGAGAAAGAGAGAGAGGAAAGAAAAAGGTAGTATATTCAGGAAAATTTGATGTCATGTAGAATTTCTTTTGTTTAACAAATACATGCATACTGCAGTCACTCATGAGACATTTTAATCCTATTCCTAAAGGTATTATAAGAGTGTGTGTCAAATATACATTTCTTTTTCATTAATGACAAAGAAGTAATTGGTAATACAGTTCACTTAAGGCTATTCTATTTTTTTTGTATGGCTAGAACTGCTATGTTTTAAACAACAAAACTACTTTAGATTAAACTGTTGTTTACCCCTAGTAGGCTAAGAAAGCTGTCTTCCAGCAAGGATTTAAAAGGTTAAAAAAAAAAAGCTAAGACATTCATCAATCTTCCTTCTAAAGTTGACACAAACATCCACAATTTTACCTGATTTTGGGCTCTTTGCTTGTTTCTTCTTTTCCTGAACCATGTGTTAACTTGAAAAATGTTTTTTCTTTTGACTCACACATATTTAATTGAGACAAGAAAACCAAGGAAATGTCCATTTTCTGTCTTCAGTGAAAACAGCTCTAGCTTAAGACCTTCATGAGCTCACTGATTAAAACAACTATTCCGTTGTCACACATGGTGAATAAAAAGTTATCTCAACTCTTTGCACAGTGCTTTTAAAAGGAGATATGCATAAAAAAAGACAAAGGTTGTGTTTATGTCTCCCTGAAAGCCCAGAAATGAGGAACTGAAGTAGATAGAGTCTGACTCCAGAGGCTTAAGGAAATGATGATGCACATTTGCAAAATGAATTCTGGTCTGTGAGATAAAAACTGATATTACCACAGCACAACTACTCTGCTAAGTCTGTATAGACAGCATGAAGTTTTAGTTAACGAGAATGAGGCTGTCAGTTCCCATAGGATATATTTGGAAAATTCTATGATGCATGTTAAAATGTATTCTAGCAAGGTATTATGTAAAAAAAAAGATTTAAAAAATCTCCTTAAAATGCTTATTACATTTATTTGAATTTTGCAATGTTCATTATATTTGCTTAACATATTGTATAGATATAAGGCTATTCTATTTCTTTTGTATGGCTAGAATTGCTATATTCTAAATAACAAAACTACTTTAAACTGTTGTTTACCCCTAGTAGGCTAAGAAAACTGTCTTCCAGCAAGGATTTAAAAGGTTAAAAAAAAAAAGCTAAGACATTCATCATCCTTGCTTTTTAGTCATAAGACAGAATTATAAGACAGAAATTTTGAAAATTTTTGATCAATATTAGATGAAGTGGATGAATAACATGCAATATTTTCTTAATTTTACATTGTTAATCTTGTTACTAATCTTCTGTTTTGAATTTGAACTTCTATTTTCTTATTAAAATGCTATTTTTCATGAAATGTTTTAACTAGCAATGAAAGATTATATGTTGGTTCAGTTCATATACAACCTCATTACAATAGAAATTTTGATACCCAGGATTGATTTAGCCTCCACATCTCACCACTTTATAAAACAAAAAGTAACAAAAATCTGAGAATAATTTACCTACTTATGACTCACATTTTTTAAAGAAAGAAAGCAGACATGGCACATATGAAGTAATTCATTCTTTAACATTTCCAGAGAGGCCAGTGAACAACATAGAATTATATGACTTTTATCACCAGCAATGTATAATTAGTCTTTCCAAGCACCTATGATCAGCTAACATGTTTTAAAAACTGCATGCTTTATTTAAAAGGTATTTTAATAAAATACAATAAAAAGGTATTTTTTTAATTTTTGTCTTCTGCTGGAATTCTTCATTCATTAAGACAATAGTTAGGGATTCCAGGTGACATTTGGAAATATAAATTTTATATTAAAATGGTGCATATTTATTTACACATATAGCCTCTTGCTTCCATGACTTTAATTTTGAACATATTTTTCAATTCTTTATATTTACTAAAACATCTCCTTATAAGACTATTATAGGCCTGGTGAGATAGCTCAGAGGATAAGGCACCTGAAAAATGAAGACCTGAATATGATATGAAAAAGCCCACTAGGCAGAAGAAGAGAGCTGACTTCTGGAAGTTGTCTTTTCATTGGGATCTATGTGTTATGGCATCTCTCTCTCTCTCTCTCTGAAAAAGAAATTAAAAATTCAAGAGTATTGCATAGAGCACCAATTGTGATAAGTTTAGCTAGAAGTAGATGTTAGAATGCTTATTATGTTTCTACCCTGTTATCTCCCATCATCTACTAGATTTATGTTGTGCTTTATTTCAAAATGTCAGTTCAAGTAAGGAAAAAAATATCATAGGAACTAAGATAATATCCCATTGCCAAGGTATAGTTGAGCTACTGTATCCAAAAGATGTATCTGATGTGCGTGTGTTTGTGTGTGTGTGTGTGTGTGTGTGTGTGTGTCTGTGCGCGTGCGCGCGTGTAACATCTGGTAAATTTGTGGTCAAAATGAGCTGCCCACAGTTGACAAAACTGTGGAGAAGTGAAGAAGGAAATTGGGAAAGTTATGGGTATGACTAACTACAGCAAAAGGAGAAATTAGTTCTTTTTTTTTTTTCTCTTTTTCTTTCTGAGTTTGTCTCTCTGTGTCCTGTTTCTGTCTGTCAGTCTGTTTGTCTGTGTCTCTGTCTCTCTGTCCTCTGTCTCTTTTTCTCTTTCTCTTCTATGTCTGGACAGATGGGAGCTGGGAAAGGAAAGAAAGAAATAGCTGAGTGCATAGTGGTATCAGTTGATGGTCATTCCTGTTGTCTGTTTGCCCATGTGCTTTAAGTTACTGCTTTTTTCACTTCTGGTAGATCTGAGTTTCTATCTGGCCTTACTATCCTTTGCTCTAAAAATCTTCAATATTTCTTCATCTGTGGTTGACTAAAAAACAACTCCATTGCTATTTCTGAAATTCTTTGGTGCATCTTCATTTGGTACGGCTAAATTGAGCCATTGGTAATTTGTGTATTAATATCTCACAAATGCTTTTCTTTGAGGAATAAATTATGCAAAAATATGTTTTTAGCAATTTCTCATTATGTAATAAATGAAGTTTATATGTTTTCTTCCCATGTTCTTTTAGGGATATTTTCACAATATAGAATTTCAGATTAGCATTGCTCTTTCTTCGGCAGTGCTCTTTAAGATGGCACATATTTGATTTTGGCTTCTTTGTATAATAATTCTTATTCTGTATTTTCTATTTTGCCTCTTTGAATGATTTTGGGGATTTTTTTCCTCCAGTTTAACTTTAAAAAATGATTTTATAAAAAAGAAAAATGTAACTGGACAACTGTAAACCAGAATAACATCTCTTCTTATCCCTCCAAAAAAAACCCCCAAAAAACCATTTTTTCTACTTTGGGTTTATTGAACTTCTTGAATTTCTATGTTTACAGTTTCATCATTAGTTCTACACATATTTTTCCTCATTTTCTCCTCATGATGTGTGACTCCAATTACAAAGATGTTTGAATTTTAGATGCACTTCCATTGGTCACTTAGAAAAATACTAATGCTTTCATTTTTTTCACTCTATCTTGTTAGGTAGTTTCTATTGATATCTCCAGACTCATCAAGCATTAATTATGCTATCCCCAATCTTTAAGAAAATTCAGTAGTTTATTTCATTTTAGGTTTACAAATTACTATTTACAGTTCATGTTCTATTTCATTACTTCCAATGTGTTTTTGCATATTTATGATATATTTTTCTTATATGTCTTGAAAACTCATCTTTGAGGTTCTATGAGTGTCAGTGTTCCTCATAATTATGAAATGTTTTCTAGCTCTTTCTAGCTGTGATTTCAAAACTTATTGTTGTAGAAGTAAAAGATATACCATATCAGTTAATCTATCTTAGTCATGGTATTCCTTTCATAAAGACTAGTTTTATGTTTGTGTGTGTATAGTATATAATATATGGAATATATATAAAATAATTGTACATGAAATGAAGCATAACATTGTGAAATATGTATATTATCATTATATATATTTACATACAGCTTTCATCTATGAACATTATGACCTGTTTCTTCATTCACCTCTATCAATACCATTATTATTCATACCAGAGTATAAGTTTCAATTGAATTTCCTAAATCTGTCAGTAAGATATGAGATTCTTACTAAATACTATTAGTTTCAGTATTCCCTTTTGAATATGGAAATTCCAATTTACTGTCTGCCTAATGTTGATGGCTCAGCATAAAAAATTCATGAGGTATAAACATTGCTTTGTCTTCTTTTTAGCGGAACTTAAGACTTATGAAAATGAGAATGGAAGTCAGAATTATTTTGTGTGTATACATGATTTTATTCTTTTCCATTTTCTCATGAAAGCTTTGATTTGAAGTTGAGATTAATATGTTTCTAAGTTTCATTATTCATGTGAAATTATTTTTCTTTTAGAATGGAGAACTGAGTTTCTTAACATGAAAATGGACAAATATCTGTAATGGAGAATAATTTTTTGCCAGTTATTTAGTACCTACATTGTCAAAAGGTATAATTATAAGCTGAAGAGATTCCAATGGATTGGTATTGTTTTAAATATTATATGGTGGACAGCGTTTATATATATTTTTCCACAGATTTGTCTTCTAACATTTTGTATTATAAACACATAGGAAGTATGTGTAATATAGCAGAAATGAGAGCAAGATTGTCATTTTGAAATGTTACCTGTCATTCACAGCAACCTAGTTTTAGTGTACACATCAGTTGTCTGCATATTGTGGATAAGTTCATGGCCAATGAACTTCAAGGAATAACAGGGTTTTATTTTTGCTTCTGACTCTTCTTCATTATATTTCACAATATATGTCACATATATGTCACATATTTCACAATATGTCAGGAGAGGTCAAACAAATTCCAGGGCCAAGGGAACTGGCTGTACCATATCCACATGGATTGCTGAGAGAGGGTCAAGTGTCACTTACCAAATTGTCAGTTTGGCAAGAAATGTTGCTAAATCACACCCCTCATGTTTACCCACCTAGCCAGGGAGTGGTCCCATCCATTATGAACTGAATTCTTCCTCATAAATTGGACAATGTTGGTCTGAGAGAGATGGCTCAGGGGTTAAGGATTCTGCCTTGCAAGCAGAAGGTCTTGAGTTTGGATCCCAGGTCCCATGTAAAAACACTAGGCTGAAATGGTGATGACCTGCACTTCTGGCCCTGGTGGGCAGAGCCTGGAAAATCCCAGAGTGAAACAAAAAGAAGGTATAAGCAATATAGGATGATACTGTGGGCCTCCACAGGAACACACGGTGCCCTTTGATAAACACACACACACACACACACACACACACACACCACACTTGCAAAAATAAATATAAAAAATTAGGCAAGATCCTGCAGACTTGTTCAGGTCTTATACTGTCTGCTAATTCTTTACAAATGTACTCAGAATTTATGCTTCGATTGTCAAGTTGACAATTATGGGACTACTAGCAATATACATCTTTTCCACTTCATTTCTGATTCCATTCCTTGTCTCAGTCAAAAGCCAGTAATGTAATATTCTTTCCTTTTCACAGGGTCATACTGTCTTGTAGCATCTTGTCTTTGCCAACAAAGGTGTTTAAAGGCATTGAAATGGAGAATATAATTAATGAACACTCCAATTAGCACGCAGTTTGAAGTCATACCCAATTTTGAGTTATTTGACATAAATTATTGAACACCAGTAGGCTCGTTTACACAAAAGCAGATTAGGCTAATGAGGATAAATTTAATTGTTGTCTTATGGATGCTGATAAATGTGTTATTTATACATTCATATCATCAGTCCGAATAGCCACATGGATACCAACTTAGATTTTCTTTTGAATATCATATAGCATCATGTTTATAATCAATCTCTAAATTGTATAAAACAGCTGGTATATACTTTTATAAATGTAAAAAACTCTTGAAATATACCTAATAAGAGTAGTTGATCTCTTCTTTCAAGATTGGCTCATTATTTAATACTATTGTCCACTTGGAAACAATGGTTAATCTTTGAGTAATTAGTTTAAAACTGACTTTGCTCTAAAGCCATTCATTGTCTAGGTAAGCAAATCTGCCCAACCCAACTATTAGGCTTCAGTCAATCAAATACATAATTTTATCTGAATAATCATCGAATTACATTAAAGCCATTTTGTTACATGTGGCTTTACTCTCTTTATTATGTGCTTCTAGTCCCTCACTAATTAGAGCACACAGCCCTCTTTAGCATGAAGATATTGCTATACCTCATAATGTAAATAAAGTGTCAAGAACCACACAAATAAATTTAGTCATAATTAACTATTATTAATTTTTAACTAGTACTTAATCCAATAAATACTAATTTGCTATATACTAAAGGACAGTAATACAATAATGTCTCATTTCTCCATAAGTAGCTGTCATTATTAATTTTTTCATCTTTTCTTTTATATATTTTATACCCCACATATATATTCTTGAATAAATTTATCATTTTCTTTTTCTTAGCTTAATATGAATTTCGAGTCTCTTTTAACAGGTCCTATCAATTCCCACTTTTTTCCTTTACAATATAACAGTAGAAGGACTATTTACCTTCTATTCTGGATCTTGCTTACTGCATCTTCACGATGAAGTTGAACATGCCCTTTAGCTTCTGATTAGTATATAATATACTAGTATGTCATATACAGCAAATCCTTCAGGGATTTAAAGGATCACTATCCACACTGTGTATTAACATTGAAATGGTATTTCCTTTCATAAGCAATGATTGACTAAAAGGATTACTTAAAACATATCTAATGCCTAAAACAATTTTATAACCCCTTTCCTATTTAATAAATTTTAATACTTCTGTGAAAATTTTACATGTCACTCATTATATCTAAACACAAAACTTACCTTTGTAATGTTCATAAAATTAAAACTCAATGACTATATAGCTAAAAAAAGTCTAGAGGAAGAAAAGTTAATAACTTGCTCACTGTCCACATAGTACTGTCAGAATTAATCCAGAAATAAGATAGTCATAGCTCCTTAATGATTTCCATTAGCACATATTCCAGTGGCTAATACTACAGTAAATATATTTATGTCCTAGGTCTGACATTCCTTTCTTTCCTGCAACATTTCAGGAATAATACAAGCTCTCTTTTCCTTTACTGCTGGAGCATTGCTCAGTTCTTTATAACTTTTGGTTGAAATACCAGTCTCTTGACTCTCTCCTTGGCCTCTTATCCTCTGCCAATATATTCTCATTTCTGACTGTCACACACTAAGGCTATATGATATAGTCATACAGAAAACTTTTTTAACTTTATAATTTTTTAGAAGAGTGTTTACATCCAGAAAAAGAAAGATAAGGTAAAATAGAAACTGTCCTATGATGTTCCCGCCAGAAATCAAAGGAAATTAGACAAAATTGCCAATATCAGATGTGGTACCTTTTTAACTAGTTGCTAATCAGAGAAGTCCGAAAAGGCCTCCAAATCAGTTTAGGCTTTTGTATTTGCTCTTAGTTGTTCTCCAGAAATTGACAGTAAGACCGTAATATAAGACACCTTTTTTAAAAAAAAAAAAGTTGTTGTGATATACATTTATTCTAATTGTTGTAAAATTCCGTATTGGCTCTATTGGCCTGTCATAAAATTTACAAGTCATGTTATTTTTCAATAATATATATTGTGGTATGATGAATGTTTTGTAAAATAAACTGTCTTTCTCACTGTGTGGTTTCTGGGAGTTTGAAATTCTTTATTTCTGTTGTTTTTAAAGTGAATTTCTCTAGTTATAAGCCATAGTGTCTTTTTAAAGAGATTTGTATTTTTGTCTAATTTTAACATTAACATTCAAGTGTTCTTTTATTTATTTCAGAATGTTGTGTAATTTATTTCCAGATGTTATTTTCATGTTTTTGTTAGCCCTTGAAGAAGAAAAATAAAGATCTAATGATTGAAATTTTGCATTTACATGTTCTGTGAATCTTATCAGTCATATTTATGCATAAATGTGGTGTTATAATAGATTATGACTTCCAGGATCAGTCCCAGGAAGAATGTGTAAGTCATTCTCTTACTCTTTATGGTAACAATAAGAAAAACAAAAATCAAGCTATAAGCCATCAGAGAACTGAAATTATAGGGCTGATGATGATCACCAAATCAGTGAGATGAGCATATCTGGACAGAGATACCCAGAGGAATCCTATAAGGTAGAAGTAAGATGGTTGAACTGTGAAGTGACAGGGACATACGAGTCATAATTTTGATGACTTGCTAAATACTAATATGGAGTCTAATATGGGAATGTTACACTCCTGGTTGCCGAAGTTGAGAAACTTTTTTTTTGTGAGTCTTTCTTTCCAGCAACTTTTCCTGATATTCACAATGAAGCCTCAAGAAAGATCTTCTGGATGTGGATGACAAAGGGGAAATAAAAACCTATGGAACCTACTAGAAATTTCTCCATGCTGCATGCTAGTGAAAAATATTTTTTTCTAGAGTCATATTCAAAAGGCTATTTGAGCAGCAGAAAAGAAAATGACCTCTATCTTTCTTCTTGCCCAAGGTGCATATGAACAGGGATCACAGGGCACGGCTGCACAGAAATAGACCAAAATTGCTTCAGCCATAGAAAGTATAAAGGGTTAAAGGTGAAAAGCACTACTACAAAACTCTTGTGAGGGTTGCAGTCCCAGGACACAGGCCTCAACAGATTCGAATTTTTTTTAGAAGATAACAGCCTGCCCCTCCTTCTTTACACCACACAACCATACTACCAGTGTATGATAATAAAAGTGCCCGTGGATAGAAATAGCTGTGAAGTGTAGATTGTACAACTGTACTTACAAAAGCCCAGAGTCAAGTGAAGACAGGAGTAAGCACACAAGAGGACACTGCACTGAGAATTTCTAACATGGTCTCAGAATGGAAGATTCTAGACAGGAATTTCTCCAAAGGAGGAATAATAATACTCTCTTTGCCAGAAGAGGTCATGACCTGTCATCTTTGTGTATTCTGCTCTAAACAAGAAAAGGCTTTCAGAAAAGCTTTACGAATGAAGATTTTGGTGAATAGAGCATTCATGACTGCTTAGTATTGGACTTTACAGAGGAATGATAGAGAATCCATGAAATCCTAACTCTGGTATATTGTCTAACTCTAAATGTTCACTCATAAATATTGTTATTTCTTCCTCTATAGCACTATATATCACATAGTTCACATGGCTATAGATGAAGGAATAAATCTGTGGAGTATAAGAATGACTAAGCATGCATCATGATTGCTGGTGTCACTGCTGAAAATTAAATAATGTTCTCATTTTTAACTTTACAAATATTTCACCCAAATTCCTGGAATGTTCCATAATGAAACCTCCTCTAACTCCGCATGTGCATGTTTCCTTTTATAGGAAAGATAGATGTTGTCTCAGTACATTTCCCTTGTGATCTTGATTGAGCATGTTGATCTTTATCACTAATTACTTATGATTACAAGTTTCCCTGTTGGATGAATACCTGATCATTCTTAGGAAGTTTGTGAAAGGAATGACTAGGGAAGAAGACTGAAATACTTATTTTGTAATAGCTTTTCTTTTCTTTTAACTTTATTTATTTATTTACTTACTTATTTATTTATTTATTTATCTACTTATTCATTTATTCATTCATTTATTTATTTATCTATTTATTTATTTATTTATTTATTGTGTGTGTGTGTGTGTGTGTGTGTGTGTGTGTGTGTGTGTGTGTGTCAGAGGACTCTGTGTATCCCTGTGAAGGACCAAAGGTGCCTTGGGGAATCATCCTGGATTGCTACATCTACTTTGCTTCACTCTGGAATTTCCCAGGCTGTCCACCAGCACTAGAAGTAAAGGACACCACCATTTCAACCTGACATTTTTACTTGGGACCTGGGATCCAAACTCAGAAACTTCTGATTGTGAGGCAGTCTTAACTCCTGAGCCATCTCTCAGTTCTGTCATGACTTTTACATTTGCTCTCTGAATCTATTAATATTCAGAACTTTGTTCCCTGAGTAATTGTGAAAAAGATTTGTCTGTTTTCCTTTTTCTCCCTTTAACAATATATCACTAGGGGGTTGGGAGGAATATTCTAAGCTATTGTGCTGATATCAAAATTAAGAGGAATAATGATAACAAACAAAATGTTTGTGTCTCTATGTGAGTGTTTGTGTATATGTGTAACAGAGAGAGACAAACATAGACACAGAGAGATATTGAGCTGAGAGAGAGCAGGTGCATGGGAAAGTATTCTTTATTCTGACATTTGACTTTGAAGCAGATGGGTAATGAAGATAGAAGATTTTCAAATTGCAGGTGACTGAATTTACCTTTAGGGCAGAAATAAAACTAAAAACAATATGCCAAATAATTATATTTTTACGTTTTAAATCTTTATTCATAACTTTCATTTAAGTGTCTTATATGAAGTTCATAAAAATGATTTAAATACTAAAATTTGACATTTTCCTTTCAGCTCAGTTCAACAAATTGAGAGAAATAGTATTTCAAATGACATTAACTTTCTGATTATTAGAAAGTTAGATTTAGAATTTGAGTAAGAATGATTCATTGACCTTTTCCAAAGTATAGATAAAGTACTCCTTAAGAACACTTTGGTCTCAAATTTTAGATATTGAAACTTAATACTCACTGTAGTATTATTAGGAAGTGCAACCTTTTAGCAGGTGATAAATTAATGCAGATATCCTCCTCACAATGCGTTAATGTCCTGATGAGGACTGGATGGAATTCCTTCAGGCCTACTGTTGCTTTTGTTTCTTGAGAACTCCTGGATATTGCCTTCTGTGAAGAGTGCCCTTTCCTACACACAGAATCTGTAGCTGCCTTTATTGGGCTATTTGAATCTTTGGAACTGAAAGGCAAGTTTCAATTGCTTATGAATTGCACACTACTAGAGTTGTTATATTTACACAAACAGATGAAGATAGAGCACCATAATTGCTTTTGTTTTATTTTCTGTTCATCAATTAAACTTGCAACTGAGTTGCTTTGCCAATAAGTAAAAGGCTGTCTCGAAACAAGACACAGTAAAATGCTTCTTGCTTCAACACATCAATTAAAGCACTTATTTATCATCTTTCATTTGTCTGTTTGTTCGTGAATGTTAGTCTCCTTAAACCTAATTAACCATCATACTTTTAGTATTGTTTTTCTGGTTTATTTGTCCCTTTGAGAAGTTCTCCCTGAGTTTTTTTCATGTCCCTGTGCATAAACAAGACTCTTTCATGTGCTCACACCCTCCCTTGTTTAATCATAGTCCCACAGAGAAAAAAATTCTAAAAGGAAAGAAATGTGACACGAAACTTTCAACACTTGAATGAAGCCTCTTTTAGATAATAAAAAATACTTAGAGCTTCCACTACATTTCTGAATTCAAATTCACAATTTCATCCCTAACTTTAGCTTTCTCTTAAAGTAATTTTTTTGCTCCTTCCAAGATTCCCAAAATCTTCTAAGCATACTTCTAAACTAAGAATACTTCTTTATGAATCATGAGCACTCCTTAACTATTCCATCCAACTATGCATGTGTTGTATGTGTAGTGATGCCCAAAAGCTGAGTGCTTTCAAAATAACCCAATTGACTTTTGTTAAAGTGCTTTGCTTCCACTATTGACCCTATTAATGGCAGATTTTCCTAAAATGTGCTCTGTAAAACAGCTGGGTGTCTCTATTCATTGTAAAGGTTTAAATCCCTATATCTTATATGAAATACATATAGATATATAGATACATAGACAAGAGATATAAATGTATATAGATAGACAGATCGAGGTGATAGTTAATGATGATAGCATTTTTGTCCCTCTTTTGGATAGCATATTAGGCTGTTGATAGCCCTTAGTTTTTAGCTCCATCCAAAGCTTTAGTGTCTAAGTTTCTTTTTTTTTTACATTTTTTATTATTATTTCTGCTCATACAAACTTAGTAGGTACACCGGTTCCCTCCATCCCTCCTCCTCCCCCTATCCCCCTCCTCCCCTTCCCCTCACCTCTCCCTCCCCATCTCTCAGTTTCTCCCTCAATCCCCGGAGAATCCTTTAATGTGCATGCCAGACTCTCCTCTGGGGCTTGACAGTTAGATTCAGCTGTCAACTTGATACTTCAGAGCTAATCTTTTTGCCATACCTTTGAGGAATTATTTACTGTAAACATGTCTGCATGAGATTGTTTAATTTCATAATTGATACAAGAAGACCCAATCCGTAGTAGGCAGGGCCATGTCTCAGACAAGTGGATAAGGTGAAGAGAGAACTAGTGAGCAAGATAGCAGCACTAGTCCTTGCAGCTCTCTGCTCTGGCTATGGATATGGTATTTTCAGTTACCTTGGCTCCTGATGTTAATTTGACAATTGAGGGTTAAACTCTGGGCACTTTTATAGATAATTTAAGTCCAAAGCAAACCTGTAGGAGATTGTCTAATTGATGGAGAAGACCCAACCCATGATGGGTGGGAAAAATCCCTGGTCAGGTGAAAAAAATACGGAGAGTGGTTGAGGAAGTTGATATTCTCTTTTATACTTGACCACACATGCCGTTCTGGCAAGTAAGGACTGTCCTTCTCTGAGCTGTTATGTGGTGATGGTGTAGCCTGTTCCCTTAGCCCTGGTATCAGTGTGAGCTCTCCTGCCAAACTGGACAAGAATTGTGACTAGGAATTGTAAGAAAAAATAAAAACCTTTTATTTCTTTAAGTCATTTAATGGTGATTTTTATCAGCAACCATGCAGAGTAACTGCTACAGGTGGTAATTCTCCTGACATAAGGGAATGAGAAATGAAAGCCAAAAAGAAATCAAAATAAAATGAAACAAAACATAATAAAAAATCTTGCTCCCTTAACTGTTTGAATCATGTATTTATGACATGAAACTAAGATATATGGTGTCATTTTACCATAGAATTTCCAGGCAGTCTCTACTTTTATGTTTATAAACCTCTGTGATTGCATTGGTCCCACTGGGGTAAATCCCCATTTTATAGTCCACTGACTAATTATTTTTATTCCATCTGTTGCTTTTATTCTGTTTTGCTACGGAGTGTAACATACTCATAATTTCTAGAGATTTGAAGCTATACATCTTTACAAGGTAACCATGCTCTCTATCATATATGAGTTTATAGCAGAAAGTTGAAATAACCAAATAATAAGTTAAATTACCAGGATAATTGAATGTTTGATTTAGCTAGGATGTGTATATTCACACTGAGTGACTTTATATTCACTTATTAGATACAGTTTGTTAACTTTATCAAGAAGAGGAAAGCAGACCTGAAATGAGAGTAGCTTGTTAAGGTGAAGGATAAGACCCCAAACCCAGAATTCATTTTTAATGAAGGTATAATATTATAAGAAATAAATAGAACCATTTTGGTTTCCAAATTCCTTCATGACCCTTTCTTTTCTCAGTCCTTAAAGAAAGTGATTTTATAATATATAGCAATGTATTCCTACAATATAATGGCATATAGCCTCGGAGTCACATTTAGAAGAGTGATAAATACTCTGAACGGACAAATACTCTGAAATATGAATAATTTTTCCATTAGTGGCTGACCTTGCATAGCAATGTTTCTGAAATGTTCTGAATACACTTTGCTTTCAGAATAAATGTATCTTTATCCTTTGATTGAGAAATATACCAGGGAAAAAATCTTCAGCGACTTTGCTAATGTTAGTAAGTAAGCATAAGCATTATTCATCATGGCACAAGCACATGTTTCAAATAGCAGAATGCTCTATTTCATGATAAATTGTGACATATTTATCTTATATATATGGCTTTTTACAAGAAGATATTCAGGTCCACAATATATCCAGGTCTTTGTCTTTGTAATGACTCTGAATTTTAGAAAATTGCAGTGTAACACATTGTAAATTGGTTATTAAACACCATTCAGGTCTATCTTCCTAATCTCTATTAACAAATAATTTGAGCTAATTTTTGTTCTGTGAACTTATTGCTTCTACTAATTTCTGAAATGTCTATGGGAATTCTAATGAAGAAGTAGACAAATAAAGTGATATTTTTGTCATCCCCTTTTCTAGCAGTTGCTTTAGCATGAAACACATTTTCCATCGAAATTTAAGGAATGCAAATTTAAATCAATTTTTTTTTGCCAAAAAGAAAGCATTTGTTAAATATTGCTCAATAATTTAGCTTACAGCTCTCAGAGCAAATTGCTAATAACTGTTCTGACAAATGCATATTAAAATTTTTCTTCGGTGTCTTGACAAATCCAGCTTCCATATTCATGAAAAGTGTCTGGTAGGAATTTATAACAACATTACACTCTTCACTAAATCCTGAGACTCACTGTGTTTCTGTGATCTCTGTGCTGGAGGGATAGTTGTGGTTTGTTGATGTGTAACAGGAGAAAGAACTTTAGCAAAGACAATTCTTAATGATTTTGGAAATTCACAATTATTTGTGAGTGAATGTAGTACCTTCTATATTACCATAGCCTTTATTTATTATTCCATTTTCTTATTTTAATGTTATGATAAGTCACTGCAGTCTTTAATCTATGAAGTAGGATATCAGAAATTTAAGCAATTATTAAAATAATAAACAAGTAAAGGTCAAATGAAAAGTAAAGATCAAATGAAATGGTTTGACTGAGAAACTAAATCTCTTTTCAGTGTCCTACTCATGAAAACTTTTAAGAACTTTGTCCCTCAGTTAAGATTAGACATGGTTTCAATATTTTAAAGTTAGCCCCCAAATTTGTTTAGATGATGCATTTAAATTTGATTTTACTTAACTGTATCTTCATCACTGTTGGTTTTATTGATTGTATGATTGTAATTTGATTTCAATTCTTTATCTCTATAAAAATTTGCTATATACTTGTCAATGATACTAACAATGAATAATTTCACAGTAGTTAAATTTCTCTCATACATAAAAGGGAAATATTTAAGATAAATATGTTGGCAGATTTCCATTGCTAAGGGCTAAGGACACAGAACACTTACAGATTAAATCGCATATAAATTTTATTTATGAGCCTATTATTTTCACTGTCTACAAGAAGCAGGATGTGTACAGTGTGAAACATGGCTTGCAGCAGCCCTCATTTTATCAAGTTCACCACCAGCTGACCAATCTTACCTTAGGAACTTTATATTCTGGCTTTAATTACATAGCCAAACATGCATTAAAAATTTAACATTTGTCCTCATCCTTTCAGAAATAATCACTGAATATTTTACTCAAAGAATATTAAGTTCTAAATTTTGCTAACATATAAACAAGTATCATATTTTTCATGTAAATTATATATATATAGTAATTTTCTGATATATCAGAAAAATCTGTGCTAATTGATTTCAATTTCCCATGTGTTTAATTTTGCAATGAAAATATTTTATTATCAGTTCTTTGAAATCATATCATATTAGTGAGAGAATAAGTGTCTCCCTTTGATGGCTATGTACAGACAATTAATAGAAATTAGTTTTGATACAATATCAGGTGATTCTTAAAAATTGTGTTTTAAATTGGTCAAACTTTGTTGGCTAATGTGAAATGCAAGTGCTGAAATGGTAGATGGTTATAGAGAGCACAGAATCTATCCTCCCTTTCTCTTAGTCTCAAGTTGCTAGCTGTGCAACTCAGGTCACTCAGCATCATTCTACTTCAGTTTCCTTATTTTTAAATGATGATAATAATGGTACCTAATGCCATAGGCTGTCACAAGGATTGAATGAACTAATATAGGTGAAACCATTAAAACTTTGCCTGAAATCTAAGTACTTTCAGAGGGAGGAGTATTAGTCCATTTATTACTTTAAATACTGAGTACATACTGTGCACTGGGCTATCCTAAAGTTTGAAGGAAAAATAAATTATGTGTTTTGTTGACAATCTGTTATAATTTGTCTGGTCAATTGGTATGCATTAAAATTTATGTTGGATGCTGTGGGAGGATGGAAGCATTAACCCATGGTGCGCCTGAGCTGCTGGTTTAAGATGTACATGTGAAGAATCTAAAAAAGGGTATTGCAAGTAGCAAAGAGAAGGATCTGAGACATGGAGGCATGCAATATTGAGTTACATGTAGCTTGGAAATTCTATCAATTTCCTTTCGGAAATCTCTGTGACAGGCATACGACCCTTTGCATGCTTCTCACAGTGTAGTTTGCCTAAGATAAGTATTTTAAGATAAACATTTGGGAAGCAAAGATTTAGAGACATGTTCTCCATGATAATCTCAGAAAGTGAAAGTAAAAAGGCATTCAAAAGAAGAAAGAAGAAAAGCAAAGAAGATCTTTCTTTTGGGACCATGGCCTCAAAACTATGAGAAACCCTATGTAGAGCCATGTACAACAAAGTTGTGAATTTCCCCGTGAAGCACGAAAAGAAGGGGGTGATTTTTTTTCCACTCATAGAAACTTAACAGGTACACCGGTCCCCTCCCTCCCTCCAACCTCACACCACCCTATGATCCCCTCCCCTCCCACCTTCCTCCTTGTCCCCTAGTGCCTCCCCCTCCCATCCCCAGCGCATCCTTTAATGTGCATGCTAAACTCTCCTCTGGGTCCTACTCTCCGATGAGGTGCAAGGACCAAGGCATTTCCCAGAAACCTTTCCTGTGTTCCCCCTTAAGCAAAAGAACACTACTGTGGCTGTCAATTCCTTGCCTCCAAGGATCCTAGTGTCTTTAGCAAATGCTAGACTTTGTGGGGTCAATAGTGTGTTGGACATTGCTCAGGTCATGCAAAGTGCAATTATGATTGCTTTGGCCCTAACTTGTGTGGAGTATCTTCCATATCATTGCTCCTCCCATCCTTGTGCTATTACAATTTTACCGCCCCCTCTTCTGCAAATTTCCCTGAGGTTCAGGATGGGGAGAGATTAGGCTGGCCTAGTTCCAGGTGGTTGATATAGAGTCTCTGAATTTCTGGACTATGGTTTGTTGATTTCTTTTTCTCAGTTTTGCTGCTCCTGCAATGCCCTTCACTCCATCTGATGGGTATTGGATGTCACCCCCTGGCCAGAGATAAAAAGCTGTTAAACTTGCTATAAGAGTATATTCAAAGGTAAATGTAATAAAAGTAGGAAACCGCAGTGAAGGAGGGGGTCAATCACCCATTTGCAAAATGATTACTTTTCATCTGCCAGACTATATGCCCTCCCAGAAGGGGGTGATTTTTGCCAGTCTAACCACATAGACAATCTGTATCAAATTTTGTCCTCCAGTCAATCCCTGCCATGACCTTCAGTGACCCATGCCTATAGCCAGCGTGTTGTTTTGTTGCTAGGATTTGCTTTCAGGTAGGAAAAATGAAATGCGGCAGTCACAGTGGAGAATTTTCTCCATAGAGCAGGTGAAGGTAGAGATGAACTTAGGACTTAAGGTAGCTAGGACACATTGGGCTACATTGTTTTCAGTTCTTTCCCAAATGCATTTGATTTTTCTGCTTTCCCTGGTATAAAGATTAAAAGAGAAGATATCTGGAGATTCGAGGTAAGAATGAAGAAGCAGTATAGCAGGGTCATATGGCATTTCAATCTTTAACTTCTTTAAGAATCGCCAGACACGGAAAATTAAGCGCCATATGTACTCTCTAATAGGTGGATCCTAGTACCAAACCCACTTAGAGACAGTCAAAGACAAATCTCTATAATACCTACAGTAATTGTAAAGATTATAAATAGGAGGGATGGGGAAGGAGGGCCCCACCAGAAACAGAGGGGACCATGTTTCAGCAGAGAAAATAGGCCACCATCAAGGACTGCAAGTAAGTAATGAGACATCTGATTAAGTTCACAGACTTTCCTTCCTGATCATTTCCAATTGATGGGGTACAATCTTACTAGAAGGGGAGGGCATATAAGCTGCCAGATACAGGTAACCATTTTGCAAATGGGTGATTGACCCCTCTCTCACCGTGGTCTCCTACTTCTATTCCATCTACCTTTGAATATACTCTTATAACAAAACTCTAATTTAACAGGCTTTTATCTCTGGCCAGGGGGTGACATCCAATACCCATCAGGACGGAACCAACGGCATTGCAGGAACAGCAGAACTGAAAAAAAAATCATCAACAAACCATAATTCAAATATCAGAGACTCTATATCAACCATCTGGAATCAGGCCTGCCTAATCTCTCCCCCATCTTGAAGCTCAGGGAAATTTGCGGAAGAGGGGGCGGTAAGATTGTAAGAGCACAAGGATGGGAGGAGCAATGATATGCAAGATACTCCACACAAGTTAGGGCCAAAGCAATTGTAACAGGACTCTGCATGATCTGTGCAATGACCAACATATCATTGACCCCTCAAATTCTAGCACGTACTAAAGGCACTAGGATCCTTAGAAGCAAGGGATTAACAGTCACAATAGTGTTCCTATACTTAAGGGGAACACAAGAAAGAGTTCTAGGAAATGCCACTGAGTCCTTACACCTCATCAGAGAGGATGACCCAGAGGAAAGTTTGATATACTCATTAAAGGATGTTTCAGAGATGGGGGGAGAAGGCACTGGGGGAAAGGGAGGGAGGGGAGGAAAGGAAGGGACAAAGCAGGGAGGGAACAGAGAGGTCAAGGGAAGGATGGAGGGAGGGAGGGGACAGGGGTTCCTATTATATTTGTATGAGCAGAAAAATAAAAAAAAGTCAGTAGTCTCTTTTCTGTCTCACCTAACATTCTATGTAAAATAATTGTGTACATGGTACATGTGAATTAAAAAAAAGAATGAAGAAGTAGGAGAAGAGAGATCACACACTACGTGATGCCTGCAATTTATCTTGTATTCTAAAGAGAAACCTTTAAGATGGTTTCAAGAGAATGTAAAATGTGTGCATTTGCATTTTGGATCATTTTCTTAGATTGCAAACACATCGTTAACTTGAAAATTATATACACTTACACTTAGATATTTGGTTGAACATGATTTAAAAATGGGTCTTGGCCAACATGTGGAAACGCAAATTTAGCAGAAAAAAATTTAAGTATTTTGCATAATCTTAGTGAAACTAAGCTTATTTTAACATGTTTAAAAGTAAGCTAACCACAAGATTTCTTAAAATATGCATTGAAATTTACTTATCAGCAAGTGTGTTAGTTGCTATCATCATGTCACACATAAAATAAAAAACAAAGCATTCAATTCTTATATTAATGAACCAGTACATTTAGATCACTGTGTTATGTATACCTTTTATTTTAAAAGACTACAACTTCACAATTCATTACATATTTGCATAATATGCTTTGATCATGTTCTCCCTATTTTCTACCCTTAATCTTTTCCTTTCCCACCATGTCTTCTCTTACTAACAGTTCCTGGTCCTATTTTCATGTTTTTTATTTGCTTGCTAGCTTGTTTGTTTGCTTGTTTGTTTGTGACCCACTACATTAATGAAGGGTTCCTGCATGCACATGGATGTGGGGGGGGGTGGCTGGTATCATTATTCACTTAAGCAAGGACTTCCTACTGGATACTACTTTTTCTACTTTTTAAATATTTTTATTGCAACTTTGGACATGATAGCTGCATCACAATCATTCTAGGTGAATTCCTACCAGTCCTAGTCACTGGGGGCATTCAGTGAAATTAAAGAGAAACATATACTGATTTCTAGGCAAGTAGTGCCTTTTACAGGATTTGATACTGATTACATATGAACAATTTTGTAGGTTAAAAGGAGGGACAATTGCTTCGAGAATGGTTTTCAAACAGAGGAAGGTATAAAAAATAGAACAAGTGACTTTAACTTTTTATTTACAACTTCTGCTGACAATGTTTTTAATAGACTTGTCCAGTTTTTGACTGCTTAATAAACATCAAGGATGGTGATTTCTAATCTTAAATGCAAATCCTCTCACAGAGGAAGAGATTGCTCTCTGTTTTCATTTCCCTTTGTCATTTTCCCCTACATACATAATGAACAACTTCAAGTGGTAATATTTTAAATGGGAACTCATAGATAAATCAATCAAATAAAGCTCAATACACAGAATTATCTTACTTATATCAGATTGATTGCATGTTTGTATTGTGGGTTTTTTTTGGAAAACGTATTTCACTGAAATATGCACTTGCATATTGTTAGCATGAATGTCTTGGGATATGTATTTTTGATATCTGTGCAAAAATATACATTAGTATTAGAAGATAACTCATTTTTTAAAATATTTTATTTTATTATATATTTTTTTCTAATCATACAAGCTTAATAGGTAACCCAGTCACCTTCCTCCCTCCACCCCTCCCCAGTCCCCCTTGTACCCTTCCCCCCTTTTCCCCTTCTTTTCGCCCCCTTCCCTCCAGTTCTCCCAGCCCCTCCCCTTCCCCCTTCCCATTACCTGGAGCATCCTTTAATGTGAATGTCAAATTTCCCTCTGTGTCCTCCACTCTAGTTAGGTGTAAGGACTCAGTGGTTTTCATTTCCTAAAATTTCTTTCTGTGAAAGAGGAAGCTGCAGTTTGTGAGTGCCAGCTCATCAGTATCACCACATATTACTAAGATGTAGGAGCAACAGCTGCCAACTTGTTGGCACTGGGTACTTTGGCAATGGTACTCAAGTTAGGTTTCATGAAATCAAAGTGTACCTTCTTAATAATGATCAGTTTTTCAGATGCCTCAGTACAATTGATCACATGAGCAAACATTGAGTGCTATTTTTCTACAAACAACCCAACTATTTTACATGTAAGAATAAAACATCATTTCTGATACATAAACATACACTCATCTGCATTATAAATGTTCCAGAAACATGATGCAGATTGTAATAACATGATGGGATGTGACATTAAAGAATAATTTTTGAATAATTTCTGAAGCAATAGCATTACTTTTTTAAATAATTTATTTATTTGAATAAGAAAGAGAAAGAAGAAAGAAAGAAAAAGGTAAAAAGAAAGAAAAAATGAAGGAAAGAAAGAACAAGAACAAAAGAAAAAAGAAAAGTGGGAATGAGAAAGAAAAAACATATATTCATGGAGCAAGTTTGTGGAATTTGTGGAGTTAGAGAACAACATTAGGGAGTCGGTCCTCTTATATCACATGACACTGGGCATGGAACACAGTTAACCAGGTTTATGCACTGGTACCCTTACCTGCTGAGACATCTTACTGGCTACAAGCAATGGAATTAATCAGGCATAGAATTTATGATCTGAGTTATACTGTCTTATTGCAAGAAGACATGCTGATTTAAATTATGTTGTTGAAGCAATTTTTACATAATATTGTTGCTTATCCTCTGCATTGTTGACTAAATAAAATTTCATGTGGAACAGAAGTATTCTTTAATATATTTTCTAATGGTGTCTAATATTTAGATATACAATAGTAATATGCTTCACAACTCATGACTCTTTGTTCTTGAGTCACTTAGCACTTTCCACTTATTTTTCAAAAAAGATTTCTGCCTTGGATATATTATTCAAATAAGATAATGTGTACTTTGGACCATAGGTTAGGAATGTCAGAAGACTAGACTTTTGGGGTGTATATATTGTCTTTTATTCAGCTCATTATTTATAGTGTGATTTGTTCTGTTCAGTTTCTCACTATCCAAAGCTTCAAAAAAGTGCATTTATTCATAAAATGTTAAATATAAGCCACAAATATCCACCTACTCTATGTGCCAAGGTACTTCAAACTATTTATTCTTATTACACAATTTGATCTCAATTTTTTTTAAGATCTCATATATATAGGTATGTGAACTAGGTATGTCAATTGATAATAAAATCATAAAGTGATGCATTTTAACTATTTTTGGTATACATATAATTTTATCATTCATTAAAGACAAAAGCAAATTTACATGCTAATGAGACTGATGTACATGTTTATTATTACATGAAGTATTAAACATGGTTGAATATTGGATATTTCAGCATGACCTTAGTGCTTTCAGAATGAATTGATATTTTGACTTTATAATCATCAAAGCTCAGAAGACTGCTTTGCATAAGTACTCTGTATAAAATGGTCCATGAACAAGTGTTATTTCAGAACTGATTTGAAATTCTACTCTAATTGTAAGCCAAAAATTTGAGAATGTTTTATGAAATTCAAGCCAGCCACACAAATAGTAATTTTTAAAATCAAACATTCTAGGCCAATAATGAGACCCACTAATTTGGTAAGTGCAGAGAAACAAGTTAGGAAAGTATTAAAAATCTTTGCTTCCCATAATTAAACCATGTGATTCTACAAGAACAGAAAAGTTCTTTTGACTTCATTACCACTCTTTTTTAAAAATATTTTCTTTTGTGTGTGTGTGTGTGTGTGTGTCTGTGTGTGTGTGTATCAGAGGGAACTCTGTGTCCTTGTGGAAGACCAAGGGTGACTTCAGGAATCATCCTGGATTGCTTCTACGTTCTTGCTTTGTTCTGGGAGTACACCAGGGCAGGGAGTACAGGCCACAGCCATTTTCCACCTGGCGTTTTATGTGATACATGGGATCTGAACTCAAGACTTTCTGCTTGTGAGAGAGAGGCTATTTCTCCAGCCCAGAAAAGTTATTACTCTAAAACCACCATAATCACAGCAAATGGCAATAATGATCTAATTTGGAACATGTCAAGCAGAATTGGTGGTGTTGGGTCTTGCATTGCATTATGTGCATGCAGTGTACTCAGAGTGAAGGTTGCAGTGACAGTACACATGGGCAAGTACTGCCAGAACCATCTGGGATATATTATGCATTTGATCGGCAATTAAATTTTCAATGTTTTACGTTCAGAAAACTTTCGCTATTGACATTTTTGAAGCTCCCATTCCTACATCCAATTATGCACACTCCTATGGCCTTGTGGCTCACATTTTAAGATGCTGGGAACATGAAACATGCCCTACATTTAAAAATGCACCTATTTCATCGTATATTTTTCAGGAAAACACTCTTTGCATGCATATTACCTCCCAGTCATGGCCAATCAAGCTGGAGCAACAGAAGCATCCTTGTATACTTGATAAAAGAAAGCAAAGATGCTTTGCAGGATGCTGTCAATGTTTTGTGTGACTGAGAGTTGCAAGTCATGATAATTATATATTTTTAGTTTGGAATTAAAAGAGTTATTTTTTCTATCTGAAATTCACAAAGCTACTTCCACCTTACCTTACCCAAATAAGAGGCAGAGACCATAAGAAGATTTATCACGGAGGAGGATTGCATGAGTTTAAATGTCTCTGGGAAGAGAGAGCAGAAAGGGTGAGTTATACAGTATTTGTTTATGTTGACATTGACAAAAATACTACACATATTTAAGCATTTTAGATGCTTATTATGTTCATAAATAAAAATCAAAGAAAAGACATGGTTTCTGCTTTACATCTAGAAAATATCATTAATCAGGCATATATTTTCAGGTCTCAGCTTCCAACTTGTCATATTAAAACTGTATAAGCTGACAAGCTTCAACAGAACAAAGGTAGAACTATATGATCTTCTCTAAATCAGGTAAAGGAGTAAGATTCCCATACTGATCTCTCTGCTAACTGTTTCCATTTGATTCTTCAAACCCTTTTGGGTAGATAAATTTATGCAAAGTTTCTTCCCTTACAAAAGCATTTTTTTTCTAAAGGCAATAATTTTAATTTTTTTCTTTCCCCTAAATCCCATCCCATCCAGTTCTATTTCATTTGTACCAATGAAATTACTAATATGATTTTGGAAGACTGGCATTTTAAATACAAGTTAAATGACTTGAAATAAAAAGAGATTCATGCACATTTCCTTAGGTATTTTTAAATTACATAATCAGAGTTTCTTTTGGATTTGTGAGAAGGTATCAGATTTACCAAGCTAAGCTCTGTTTACACGAGGAAAAAAAAATCTTTTCTCTCCTATCTTGTTGCAGTTAGCCTGCATGGTTGCTGACAAATTACCTTCAAATGGCTTAAAGGAAGAAGGGTTTATTTTCTTACTGATAATGAGGTTACAATCTGTAGTGCACCTTGACAGGAGAGCATGCACCAATACCAAGACTGAGAGAATTGATCACACCATCTCTATGTAATGCCTGAGAAAGGGACGAGCCTTACTTGCCAGACCAGCATATCAGGCCAAGTACACACAAGGATGCCAACTCTTTCAACCAGCTGTCTGTATTTTTACTCCAGGGCCTAATCCCACCCACCTTGGGGTGGGCCTTCCACATCAGCTACACAATCTCCTGCAGGTTTGCTTTGGGCCTTACTCAACCACTAATTCTCTACAAATGTGCCCGGAGCTCAAACCCTCAACTGTCAAGTTGACACCTGTGCCTATGACATGCCTCTTCATTTAAAAAGAGAAAAAAAATAAGTCTTTTTAAAGTTTGCCTTTCAAAAGACTTTGTGAAAAATGCTGAGGGAGCACCCTCACTACTTGGGGAAACCTCCATGTAGTGACTAAGTGGAAAATTGCAAAATTGCTTCTTACTATTCTTATAAAATCAGAAAACTGCTTGTAATAACCAGATCTTGATAGTCAAAAATTCCAATATACTCAAATAAACTGTCAAGTTCCAAAATTGTACTTATTTCTGGATCTTTGCTAGCTTTAAATATCCAAATAGGAGCTTTTTTATTATTAGAAAGTTAATGACTAATAGCACCTCCAAAGCCAGTAAATGTAAGTAAAGACTTTTGGTACACAAATGTTAGAAAATAATGTCCATTTTAATCAACGTGATTTTTTAAAAAATTTTTTATTATTTATTATTTATTCAAATGTGCGTGTGTGTGTGTGTATGTGTGTGTGTGTGTGTGTGTGTGTGTGTGTGTGTAGAACCACGGACGAATTCGGGAACCACCATGGACGCCTCCATCTCCTTGTTTACTCTGCCCTGGGATTCACAGGCACCGCACTACCAGGACCAGAAATGCAGGCCGCCCCTGCTTCCACCTGGTGTCTATACATTGGGTCTAACCCCTGAGCCACCTCTCCAGCCCCAACGTGATATTTTTAAAACTAAATTCTCAATGTCTTTCTAAATAATATTAACATATGTACTTCTCATCTAAAGTACATTTGATTAAATTTTTGATAGTCGAATGTTTGGCATCCTATTAATTAACACACGTATGTTCATATATGCACACATATACACAAAATCATGCAAAAAAGAGTAAGATTAGTTGTACCAGAATTATATTTGTATGTTAAATCAGAGGTGCCAAATCTTCTGTTTTTAGCTCATAGATAGAACATACTCATAACTGCTTTATCATAGAGAATAAAATCATGTCTTTTACAAAGGAAAAGCTAGTCCTATGTTGCTGCCTTTACGTTTCATTTGTGATCAAATGGCTTAAAGAGGAATACAGAGTTTCATTTTCGATTGCAATTGTCCAGTGACAATTCTTATTCCAGCTTAGCAGGACAGCCCACATCAACGCCAGGAGCTGAGGAAACTGGCCAAACACTGTCAATATGTCCACAGGATTGCTGAGAAAAGGATAATGCTAATCATACCAGTATGCCTGGTCAGGTACACCAAAGGATGCCAACTTTGTTCCCTCCATTCAGGGAGGGAGTCCCACCTATTCAGAGACTAGCCTCATCCACCATGGGCTGGGACTCCCCATCAAGTATGCTATTTCTGAGGTTTACTCAGGGCCCAACTCAACTACTCTTTCATAAAAAAGTACCCATAGCTCAAATCCCAGGCCATAAAGTTCACATCTGTATCTAATTAGACCTGAAAGCTTTGTATTCCCTCTCAGCGAACTCATAGACTTGCTGTCCACCCTAAGTTCTATATAAGAGTGTGTAAGTATGATAATAGTGTTTTCATACTAAACGGGAGCACAAAAAAGTACTCTAGGCAATGCTACTTAGTCCTTATACATCATCAGAGAATAGGACCTAGAGGGAAGTTTGACATGCACACTAAAAGATGCTTTGGGGAGTGTGGGGGGAGTAAGGGAGGGGAGGAAAAGAAGGGGAAAAGGGGGGAGGAAGCAAGGGGATCCAGGAAGGGTGGAGGGAGGGAGAGGAATAGGGTACGTATGAAGCTTGTGAGTGGAAAAAATAAATAAATATTTAAAAAAAAAGAATGTAAGTAAAACTTAAAATGTTTGTTCATCATTTGTTGTGAGACTGTGTTTTAAATGTGAAAAAGATGCTATTCCTTAAAGGCTATGGATAGCATTCTACTTATAGGCAATTTTGGAGGTAGGCACGGAATAAGTAACATTTTAGAAATATAGCAAGACTGTAATTTACAGATGCCTGTGATTCTTGGAATCATTTGACAAGTTCTAGCTTGTGATCAGAGGTCTGTTCTGAGTGAGGAATTGAATGGCAGAGCAAGAAACCAGCAAGTTCTTATCTTGGTTTGCCAAAACGTGTACTAGACATTCCGCTTGCTGTTCTCCACCAAAAGTCTCTCCAGTCTCTGGTATACTTTCCTTTTTCTATCCCATTTCCCTTTAAAATAGACAAGACTTTTAATATGATGGCATTTTATTCATCTAATTATGTTGTATTGTACCTTGAAGATGCTTCATATTTAGTTTTAAAGAGTTAGCATATAGTGAACACTGCAATGGAGTCTGTTCCTCTAGAAGGAATCATTCCTTTGTGGAGGTAGAAGGGAGCCTCATATGTCTCCATAAACTTACAAAGTTTACAAGAAACACAAGGTACATTCCCAACACATAAATAATAAATCCTTTCTGGGAGAACAGATATGCTTTAATGGGTGTGATAGTCAGTTTCAAATTGTGGGGATGTGGGAAAATATAGGACATAAAGCTCCAGGCACATCTATGACAGGTTAGGTTAGCCTCTGGACATGCCTGTGAGTGGTTATTTTGATTGGCTTAGTTGAAATGGAAAGAACTATTTCAGCCCAGGACCAGTCTCTGGGCTGGGATTCTGGACTGCATAAAAATTAGAAAGTGATTTGAGTACAAGCATTCATTGTTATCTGCTTCCTGAGGACAGATACAATTTGACCATCTGCCTCAAGCTCTTGCCAGCAAGGCTTCCCCACTAGGATGGACAGTGGCCTTAAATTGTGAGTTGAAGTCAATCCTTTCTTCTTCCCTTCAATTGCTGGAAGCAAGAATTTTATCACAAGAGGAAAAACAACTAACTCAATGGAGGAACTTTCCTTCAGGAGCTTTCTGATATCTTTGCCCTTGCTGCTGTGGGTTTGAAATGATGCAGCTGGGTGCCTTTAGTCCTGTCATGTTCCTGGGAAAATTGCCTCACCCATGGTACAACTAGTAATCTCACAAATTCATGGTTCCCCAAAATACTCTGGGGTGAAATTGTTTTTTAGGTTTGGTTTTGCTAACCTATCTGTGATGAATAAATATTTGTTTGTGCCTCTACAGAAGTAACATAACTCACCAGGTCACACTGATTTTTTTTAGGTGCATGTTAAGGGAGTTTTGCTTACACTATATTGTAGCTATTAATTTAAGGTAATATTATGACTAAGAAATTGTAAAAGCCTTAATTGAGATAACTTTATTTCAAAAAAGTTTGCAACTGTCACCTTAAAGTTTATGGAGGGAGTCCTGATCTTTTTGCAAGTGGAGGGCTTAGCCTCCATGCTAATGGCTGCTCTCAGGGTGGGTTTCTGACTCATTGGGAGAACTATAGCAATCTTCCAGTACTACCTAGAATGACGTGTACTGCATAAATTAACTCACCTTTTATGAAATTCTCTTTTCTTAACAGCTTTTTATATTGTTTAAAAGCATTTTGCTTACAGAAGATCATCTTTTAAATTTGGAGATGGGTTTAGAAAGCATATGTCTAGTTTGTTGAGAAGAACCGAAGAGTCATGGCATAAAAATATCTCAGTGGATAAAGTGAACACTTGTATACCTGCTTAGCCGAGTGTGACCCCCAATATGACTTCCAGAAATTGCTCTGACCTGCATTTATGTACTATGCATTCTCTCTCTCTCTCTCATTGTCTCTTTAATAAATAATTAGAAAATATTTTTTATAAAATAGAAGGGTCAGAATAAAATCCAAAAATATGAAGATTCCTAGCATTAGAGGAAAAATGACTTTCAATTCTGGTGAAAGAAAATATTGAGAAATTCTTTGAATAACAAAAATTGACCAAAATCCAGCCATAGAGCACAACTGCATTAAAAGGTTATTCAATCCCATAATTGTAAACTTTCACAGGGTTACAGTATAGAAAGTAGATACATTTATTTAGACTAAAGAATTGACGGAAAAATTTCTTAGGTTATTAACAATATATCTTTTCTGCTAACTTTGCAAAGCATCAAAGCATATATGTAGTCATTCCTTGATTTATGATAGTTGGAATTTACAATGGTACTAAAGCAGAACACATTGTAAGGAGCTGTAGAAAAGCTGTATACTACATCATAGTCAATGATAGTCATTGGCAATAAGATATCAGTGGATCATAACCATGTTGTGAATCCAGGAATACTGTAGTTAAATGGAGGAAGAGAGGGAGTATTCAACATCAATTTTTTGTAAAGCTCATAGCCCATGTAACTGAACACAACTACACATATTTCAAAATATGCTTTTGAAAGAATTACAATGGCAAAATAACGCACATCTTAAGGTAAAATCATTAGGTAATTTTGAAATTTAAATTGTTGGATTCTTAGCTTCACGAAGAAATAAGTGAAGAAAGATGAATAACTCCTTGGATTTATATTTTCCAATGCCCATTTATGATGTAGAATAACAAAACAAAGCTATCTTAAAATGTTTTCTTGGTGATTATAGTAGGCATTATAGAGATTTATCTTTGAGTATATTATTAAGTGGGTTTGTAATTAATTAGAAACCACTTACTAGGGAGTACATACAGCATTTAATTTTCTGTGTCTGGGATACTTCACTCAATATAATTTCTTCTAATATGATGGCTGAGTAGTATTCTATTTCATAAATGTACCACATGTATAGAATAGAAGGGGAAAGAAGATCTCAAAAGATAGGAGACAAAAGAACACACTTCAATAGAGAAATTAGGCCACAGTCATGTACTGCGTATAAATCGTGAGATGCAGCTTAGTTTTACTTCCATCCCTGTTCACTTGGGACTGAACAGGCTTTATCCCCTCATGTCAGGGAAGGCATAGGGACTGGCAGTTAGATGGTAACCAATTGGCAAATGGGAGATTGATGCCCTTTCACTGCTGTGCCTTACTCCTATTCTTCCATCTATTTATGAGTCTCATATTAAGATCTTCATTTAGACAGTCTTTTATCTTTGCTTAGGAGATGACCTAGGCAACCAATCATGATGCAGCCAATGGTGGTGCAGGAAAAGTAAAATTGAAAACAACAAATCATAATTCAGAACACCAAAAATCTTACAATATTCACCCAGAACCAGACCAGCTAAATCTCTCCCTATCCTAAAGGTCAGGGAACCTTGTAGAAGAGTGGGCTTCAAGATTGTTAGAGCCTACAGATGGGGCACTATGCAAGATATTCCACACAAGTCAGGGCTGCATCAGGCAAGATATAGCCACAGTGTGATTGGACCTTGCTTGACCTGCACAATAGCTGACATGTCAACAACCTCCCAAAGTCTAGCACAGATCATAGGGAAAAGCCTTTAGGCAGTAGTATCCTTAGAGGCAAGGGGTAAAACAGTCATGATATAGTTTCCATACTAGTTAGCAACCCAAGAGGACAGCAGGAGCCTTGTGCGAAGGCTGGAGGCAAATGGGCAAGCCAGCAACGGGGTCACCACTTAGACCCCTGGTGACAGGTGAGAAGCAGTAGGCAGAGGATGAGTTGGCTGCAGACTCAGATTTATTCAGGAAGTGTTGGACTTATATAGGGTCAGGGTCCAATCAGGTGTGGCCACCTCTTTGCTCAGGGGGAGGGGGAGAGCAGCCACCAATCATTTAGTTGTTTACTAGGTGTCCGGGTTAGATGGCCACTTTCCATTGGTTATTCATCCCTGCTTCCCATTGGTTCATCCCTCTGCCCCATTGATTGTTCATCCTTCTGCCCCATTGGTTGTCCATCCTGTATGGTTTCTCTATTGGGACATGTTTGGGGCATGTCTGAACTTGTTTAGGGTTATCTGTAGCCCGACCTCCTGGATTCGGGAGCCCAGGCTAGGGCCTCCCTGAATCAATAGTGCCACAGGGTTCCAAGCTATGCCACTGAGTCCTGAAGTGTAGATGACTCAGAGGGAAATTCAGCGCCCACATAGATGCTCTGGAGGATGGGAGGGAGAAAGCAAGAAGTACCAAGAAAGAAGGATGGAAGAAAAAGGAGTGAGAGGGAAGGGGGAGAGTAAGAACATGCAAAGAGTAGAATGGGGGACAATAGGGGGAAGAGAGGTGGAAAGAGAAGAAGGGGGTACCTATTGAGCTTGTATAACTGGGCAAAAAATATAATAAAAATGTTTTCTCTTACTTTGAAGGCATGTGTGGAAATGGTATTTAAATGTGCTCTTTGGACATGATGGCATTGCCTATAGAACAATGGAATGACTAATCCATTATTTAAACTATGAGATATTTTGGCTATAGAAGTGAGTTTTTTGTTGAATACTTTCCATCTTGGCACACATCACCTTCTGCAGCAAGAAGTTCTTCCATTGCCATCAAAGTTCTCTTGGATTTTCCATGAGTTAAAAGAAACTTAACTCTCCCAAAATTATCTGGATATTGTTAATTATAGCAAGAGAAAAGGAACACAGACTAAGGGAACCAAAGAGACTAAAGGACAATTCTTTCCAAGAAAAAAATAAAAGATCCTTAGTCATATTGACTACAAACAATAAAGAATCTTCTAATGATATTTTCTACCAATTTTAGCATTACTGTGGAAACAATAGTATCTATATATTTTCTTTTCTTTCTATTTGAATATACACATACTTATTTTGATTAACCTGCCTTCTTAATCATGTGTGTTAGAATTTTAAGGGACACACAGTTTTCAGATCTATCTCTACATTAGGTTTGGGCTAGGCTATCATATCACACTAAGAAGGGGTGACTGGTATATAGTATTAATAGATACTGGATTTTTGAGGGCTCTACTTTAAGTTTTTAGAACTGTATATATATTTCCCTTGAATTTAGGACAGATATATAGCTTTGGGAGAAAATGAGCCAAATAGATACCCAAAGGAAGATACTATTAGTTTACTTACTAACTAAGATTATTACTGTTCACTATGCTGGCATCTCCTAGGCCACTATCAATAGGCGCAGTAATGTTACCACATAGTACTAATGAGTTGTAAAGATTTTTCAGATGTTTCCTTCTGTATATAAGAAGCATCCCCACATTTCTCTAATTTGAATTGCTATTGAAAAAACCACAAATGAGAGGGAAGGTATAGTCCATCAAATTCTAAATCCAGTCTAAGGGAGACAACATGATAGATTTAAGGCAGAAAATGGAAACAAATACAAGAAAAAATGATAGTGAATCATAGAAGAATAAGTACATTGGTGACTATATAGGAATATATAGGCATATTCCCAGATGATAAGAACAAGATATTAGACTTGGGCTACTGTGATTATCTGAGCTCCATTTCATGTGTTCCCTGAGCATGTAGTGCAGTCAAGCAGTACAACCCTGTATGTATTTGATTATAGAGACTGGGAACTACTTATTATCTGAGTATAACTTTATTCTTTCTGACACAAAGCTTCTCAATTTATATATAAACTGTATCCTATAAGGAAATGCATCAAGAAATCTAACATGACATCTACAGTATTTCAACAATTGATATCCAGAATGTAATTTTGGTTTTGACATTGAATTGTCTTTTAAGAGTGATCCTGTTGAAAATTCTGCAGTGAAAGAATACTTTATTATTATTATATTTAAATGAAGGAGAAGATGGTATGACAGAATTTATATGGAAACTGTAGATGTGAATTATTCCATTTATAATTTTAAAAACATTAACCATAATTTTTAAAACTGTAGGGTTAGTTGAAGTACTGAAAATTAAAACTATCTATTTTAATGAAAGTTACCTGTTAATAGAGTGTGTTATTCAAACAAAATGTACAGCAATATATCATGAATATTCATTATAATATTGTTTCTTCAAAAAACTTAATTTTTGTTAATATACTTTTTTCTTATTGCAAATACTGCTTATTTTGATGATGTGATTGCTCTAAAGAACCAAAATAGCATTACATTATTACTGCCAAGGAAAACCTATGCTTGTCACATAATGAAGTTTCAGAGCAAATAAATTTACAAATCTTATAGTGAATGAAAGATTCTGATACAGTTATCATGACAGATTTCAACAATGAATAGCTTCCTCACATATATTTCATAAAGATATCATTTTGTTTGTTGATACATTTAAGAAGTTTAATTATAATAAGTATAATACATGTTAGAATATGTAATCTTTTCAAATAGATCAATTGTGGTTCTCTGAAGGGATTTTGTTTGATATACTTGTCATTTCTGATTTGTGATCTTAAAAAGAGAATCTCTGTCTTTCTCTGTATAATTTAAGTCTTTCTAATAGGAATAAACACTTATGGGAATGCTGTACCTTAAAAAATTTTCCTATGTTATAAGTAGCATTTATTTAAGGAAAAAATAATTGTTGCCATAGTTTATTTCAATGGCTGTTTGTATGCTGTAGGGATAGAAAACCTAGGGGTCGATTTTGCTATTTTACAATCCCACCTAAGCAAGCAAGAAACATGACAGAACGTAAGAAACTGCCTAATAAAAAAAGCTTTTGTTTCATTGACAGATTTGTTTTATTTTATTTAATTAATTAGTTTATTTATGTGTGTGTGCATGTGTTTGTGTGCGTGCTTGTGTGTGTATGTATCCCTGTGTGTGATAAACAGCCCTTGAGTATGTGTGCCTGTGACATTGGTGCTCACACTGGATTGCTCTATCTCCTTCGTGCCAACCTCAACCTTCCACTGTCTTAAGTGCAGGCCACCACTATTTCTACTTGGTACTTCACATGGGGTCTGGGATCCAAACTCAGGTCCTTTTTCTTGAGAGGCAAGGCCTTAACTTTTCAGCCATCTTTCCTGCCCACCTTGTCCCCGGTTTTAAATTTAACACTACATGCTTTAAATCTACAAAAAAACCCTCAAATATTCCAGATTATTAGTAAACAGGTTCTTTGGAGTTATGACAGTTTGATGCTTTTCACAGCAAATCTATTCCTATTCTTGTTTCCATAACAGTGTCACTAAAAACTACTCACTGAAGGAAAAATCTAGTGCTACATAAATTTCTCCTTGTTTTTCCTTCATTAACCCTGACCAGGTAGCAAGTTCTGCTGACTAGATATCATATATAAATATAGTGTATGCATCTATAGATCTGTTAACTTCAACGATGCTTTTTAGTAAAACAGTAAACAATCTCAAGTTCATTAATTCACCCATCTTAACAATTGTTGGCTAATTCTGTTGTACTTAAGGTTCAAATACCTCAGGTACAGTGGGTTTATTGAGACTCACACTTGGGGCGGGGGGATTGTGTATCCAAAATGATGTTTCTAATAATGAACACCAAAATATTAGTTGCCTTTTTCATGGTAAAAACTTTGTGTAAATGATGAGGGGAAAATGACATATGAACATCTGGAGCTTTAATTCAAATTTAGGCAGTGAAAAAAACTGTACTGTTTGTCATTACATTGGAAACACTACATTCATGCAGTCGAGAATGCAGTTGTACTGGAAGTAATCTGGAAAGAATACTAAATGTTTTGAACTACTCTTTGTAAAACATGGAATTTATCATGTAAAAAGGGGAAACATACAAAGCAATTTGTATGCATTCAAATGTTGAAATACCAGGTGCTAAGCTGTTTGTAGTTATAATAAAAATTAATGAGTAATTTATATGAAACTATTTCTTTCTAAAAAAACACAAAGCAAAATTGTTTGGATATGAGAATTTCTGTTATAAAAAATGCAAAAACACCATTGTTTCAAAGAGAATCACTGACAATTTTCCCAAACTTAAAACTCCTGAATTTTACTTTTCTATTAAATGAAAAACTAGATATTTTGTATATCTTATAGACAAAATATTTTAAAATTTTGCCAATATATATTCATTGTAATGAACAGTTTTGTGATGATATTTTAGTGTATTTATCATAATTTATCATATGCTCTGTTTATATCAATCTTATAAAAAACTTTGACTTCTCCTTTTACTCCCTCTCCATAGTCCCTTTTTTTCTCCCATACAATCACTTGTACTTTAGGTTATATACAAATGATTTAAGCATCTTTTAGAATCTAAGACTCATAAATCTTTCTGAGTCTGAATGGTCTCATTCAAAGGCACTATAACGGAAATAATTTTATTCCTTATGGAAAATAAAAAGTTATTTCACGTATATATGCCACATTTTATTTACCTATTCATCAGTTGATGGATTCCTAAATCCCAAAGTAAACATGAGTGTGTGTATATATGTGTGTGTGTGTGTGTGTGTGTGTGTGTGTATGTATGTAACACATTGGTTAAAAGCCCATCTAGTATACTAGTTTTATAATAATTACATGGCTAATGCATTTGAAACTCTAGTGATTTCCAAAATAAATGGGCTCTTCCCTTGATCGTGTAATGAGGAATCCTTTGTTCTCACAAGCTTCACTTTCAATTGCTGAGGTTTGTTATCTAAGAGTAGCCATTCTAACTTAAGTGAAATGGAATTTTTATAGTTTCAATTTGCAATTTCCTGATGATTAAGGACATAGAATATTGTTTCATATGTCTCTTGACTATTCTTAAATCATTTTAGAACTATCATTTCATTTCATTAGACCATAATATATTGGAGTTTTGATTTTTATTATTGAGATTTTTTAATTCTTTATATATTCTAGGTACCAATCCTCTCTCATATCCATAAATTTCAGAGATTTTTCTCCTTTTCTATTAGCTGCTCTTTGTTCAATTGCTTCCACTATGCTATAGTCCAAACTCTTCATTAATTTTTTCCTTGGCTGTGCAAAAGCTTTTTGATTTTATAAAATCCCTTTTGCAAATTCTTAGTTTCATTTCCTGAGCTATTGGAGATTATTTCAGAAAGTTTCTATCTAGACAAACATTTTGAAGTGTTTACTTCTAACAGTTTCAGACAATGTGATCTTATATTGAGGTCTTTGTTGCATTTGTAATTGATCTTTGTGTCCAGCAGGGGGAGGCATAATGTAGCATGGATCACAGGCACTAGGATCCTTAGAGGCAAGGGATTAACAGTCATAATAATAGTGTTCCCATACTAAAGGGGAGCCCAAGAAAGGTCTCTGGGCAATGCCACTGAGTTCTTACACTTCACTAGAGTGGAGGACTCAGAGGGAAGCTTCACCTTCACACTAAAGGATGCTCCAGAGAATGGGGGGGGGGAAGAAGTGAACTGGGAGAAAAGGAGGGGGGGGGGTGAAAGGACAGGGAAAAGGGGGGGGAGGGTGCAAAGGGGACTGGGGAGAGGTGGAAGGAGGGAGGGGATCGGGGTACCTATTAAGCTTGTATGATTGGGAAAAATAAATAAATATAATAAAAAAGATAGGAATCTAGTCATATCCTTTCATTATTTTACATGTGAGTTTTCTCAATACCACTTGTTAAACAAATTGATTTTCCTTCAATATGTACTTTTTCTCACAAATCAGATGGTGGTGGTTATATGGCCTTATTTCTGGGTCCTCTATCTCATTAATTTACATTTCTATTTTTATTCTAGTATAATGTTTCTATGACTACTTTTTAGAAACTGACAGTGAGACCCTATTGCTGCAGATAGTATACATTTTGATTAAAGGACTGAAAATAAAAAAAGCAGAAAATTAAGCGCCGTATGTACTCCCTAATAGGTGGCTCCTAGTACCAAATCCACCCAGCCCACCTAGAGACAGTAATTCCAAGGATTATGAACAGGAGGGATGGGGTAGGGAAAAATAGGCCTCCACCAAGGACCCAAATAAGTAATGAGACATCTGATTAAGTTCACAGACTTTTGTTCCTGATCATTTACTACTGAGGGGGTGTGATCTCACCAGAAGAGGAGGGCATATAGTCTGGCAGATAAAAAGTAACCATTTTGCAAATGGGTGATAGACCCCTCCCTTACTGTGGTTTCCTACTTTTATTACATCTACCTTTGAATGTGCTTTTATCACAAGACTCTAACAGCTTTTTGTCTCTGGCCAGGGGGTAACATACAATGCCCAGCAGGATGGAGTGAAGGGCATTGCAGGAGCAGCAAAACTGCAAAAGAAAATCAACAAACCACAATCCAGAACTTCAGAGACTCTATATCAACCACCTAGAACTAGGCCAACTTAGTCTCTCCCCATCTTGAAGCTCAGAGAAATTTGCGGAAGAGGGGGCGGGAAGAGTGTAAGAGCAAAAGGATGGGAGGAGCAATGATATGTAAGATACTCTATACTAGTTAGGGCTGAAGCAATCATAATTGGACTTTACATGCCCTGTGCATTGTCCAACACACTGTTGACCTCACAAAGTCTAGCATCTGCTAAAGGCACCAAGATCCTTGGAGGCAAAGGATTGGCAGCCACAGCAGTGTTCCTATACCTAAGGGGAACACGGGAAAGGGTTCAGGGAAAGGCCACTGGGTCCTTGTATGTCATCGGAGAGGAGGGCCCAGAGGAAAATCAGACATGCACAAGAAAGGACTCTCTGGGAATTGGGGTGGGAGGCACTGGGGGATGGGGAGGGAGAGGAGTGGGGAGGGGGAGCAGGGGGTACGTGGGGAGGAGGAGGGAGGGAGGGAACTGGTGTACCTAATAAGTTTGTATGAGCTGAAATTAAAAAAAAAAATCCTAGAGATTAAAAAAAAAAAAAAGCAGAAACTAATCTGAAAACTTTCTCCTTGCTGGCCTTCATGGTACCGATGGTATTGTTCAAGCTGCTGGGAGAAAAAGGAAAATAATCTCATCAATCTGTGGAAACTGCAAGTTACAATAGTGACCACCATGGAAAGAGGTGAGCATGAGTCCAACAGTGGCATATATGTTAAGGGCAAACTTTCTGATTAAATTAAAAGCCTAGTTCTCAGCAGGGAACAAATTTCTGGTGCTTTAAATCAGACAAGAATCTATCAAAAAGGAGGATATTAACTCTAGGGAGGTACAACCTACTAAGGTCTGGCTATAAAAGCACTATATCAAGCTGCCTTTGTACATTTGTCATTATTGCCACAGACTGGAGGAACATTCAGAAAATCACAACTGCAGAAAGTAAGTGATCATGGATTATTCAAATGTCCCACAACTCTCTGAAAGACTGTTGAAGGTTAATGTTGAATGTGGGGGAGGAGAATGAGGTTTCGCTTGTCAACTGTTGCACTTCCTAGGTTAATGACATCTTATTTGATGAGATTAATGTAGAAAGTGTTTATTTACATCTATTTCTTTTTTTAACCTTTTTTTTTTAGTCTTAGAGTTTTATATGTGGATACAGTAAATTTAATGTTTAAAAATATAATTTTCAAAGTTTTTGTGAGATAAGAGAGACAAATATCCATAGTTACCATGAATGGCTAGTAATATAATCTAATTTTTCATATTATTCAACCCAAAAGTAGATTGTGACAGATATGCTTATTAAGGGATGCTAAAATTCCGCTTCTTGGATTGGAGAGATGAACCAGGGATTAGACTCTGGCTCATAGGCAGAAAGACCTGAGTTCAGATCCCAGATCCCACATGAAAACATCAGAATGAAATGGTGGCACCCTCTACTTCCTGCCTTGCAAATCTCAGAGCAAAGCAAAAAAGAGGTTGAAACAATTTAGGATTATTCCCGAAGTCACTGTACAGGCTCACACATTACCCTCTGATACACACAGACATGAGCACACACACACACACACACATTCACATAGGTACAAAATAAAAAAAAGTGCAGCTCACTTGTAGACATGCATTAATGAACTATGTAGTGATATAAATAATGGTGTTTCTTCTCAATTGTTTCTTATTGTGAAAAATAGATATATTCTATAAAATTTTATTACAATTTCATATTACTTCAGTCAGAATGACTAATATATACTGCAGAAGATGTTAAAATATAGGTCTTTTGTAGAAAGACATTAATGAAACATATAACATAAATCATCCCAATTCTTACCAATCATTTCTTATTGTGAAAAATATTTTCCATAAACTTTATTATGCAACTGTACTTTGACTAATGTATTTAAGGCCCTCTTCTCTAGAGACTACTCAGACTGCTGTTTTGGCATGTATATTTGCCCAATAGCATTTGTTGGAATGCAAAACATGTGTTATAAATTATCAGTGTCTTACACTTTGAATGTTCTCAAACATTTCACAAACTTTTCTCATGTTGACCATAGTTTAGTCAGCTCAGTTTTCGTATTTAAGGATTTTAATTTATATTTTGCAACTTTAAGCAATTTCATCTGGAAAACATTTACTAAATTGTATTCATAACCATTATTGTCTTCAAATAATTATCTTTTTCTATTGATTAGAATCTTAAATTAATTCTAATATTCTTGGGAATCTTCTGGCTATTAAAGATAGTGTAGATATCCTCCCTAAAAAACTGGTGAAGGCTAATGTGGACAAGAAAAAATGAAAAATGCTTTCCTAAAGGGTATATACCCAATGATATAAGGTTCATATTCCACCAAATACTCAGGTACATGACAAAGGCGAACCAGGTGAAACCCAGTAGGCCAAAATGGTAAAAAGACTTGAGAATAGAAGAAAGGAGTCTGACAGGGGGAAAAAAAAAGTTGAAATGAAATTGATAAAGGGTTTGGAATTATGGGTTGTGATTGAGAATTAAGGGTGTGAAAATATTATAAATTCAGTATATTCATGTATGATGCACAGTAAAAATTGACATGTAAGATCAATTTCAATACAAAATAATTGTCTTCAAAGCCTTCAGCAAAATTACACAATAGGTTCTGTTGTTGAATGCCCTTTGCACACACTTCTCTTTTGGAGCTAGACAATGTTTTTCAAACTCCAAACCCTTTATTCTCTTTCCTCTGATTTTTGACAATATTTTCTTTGAAGATTCAATATCCCTCTCCTAACTCTAAATGCTTATTAGTTTGTTTTTTTTTTTTTGGTTTTGAATTTGATATCATTCATGAAGAAATTTAAATACATTCACATTAAAGACAAATTGGCTGATAGGTTAAAAATGATAGTGTAAACACATACTGTATATTATTCTGGTTCATAACTGAATGTAGATCTTATTGAATCATGATATTTATTTATTTTATTTAAGGGATGCATATAATCTATCTCTATGACTTAGAAAATAAAGCATTGTTGGACATGAATCCTCCCTATTTTGTTCATTGGATAATCCTTAGTGTCTGCAATGTACTTGGGAGATGGTGAAGACTAAATAAAGTTTTTGATAAACAAATGAATGGGTTTTTATTTTTAGTCATAACTATATCCAATCAGGGAGTAGAGAATATTTCATATTAGCTCACAGAAGAAAATTCAAAATGGACTGAAGTGAGTTAAAGAGACAGAATGAAGAAAGTATTAAGAGCAAGATAGAGAATTTCACTTCAAAGGAGGACAAGAATGAAAATCTTAGACACAGAGCTCTTTCATTTCAACCATAGACCTTAAACCCTGAAGTGTACATTTGTGGGAGTCTGGAAAGATTTTAACAGGTTGGTTAGAATCTAGAAATCACTGACTGTAACTAATTTCCCTTTTCTTCCCTTTCTCTATCCTTCCTCCCTCCCTCTATCCTTCCTTATCTCTTTTCCTCTCTTTCATTGATATGTATATTACCTCACTCTTTGCCTCTTTAGAGTATTCTTTCATTGCACATAATAAAAATGTATAGACTGAATGTAATTAACATATTGGTTTAGAGAAAAGTTGATCCAAGGACAATTTCATTCATTCCTTATCATAGTAAAAATAAACAAGTTAAGAATTCCAGAGTTTTCATATTATTTAGAAATTCTGAGAAAGAGCTGAAGAGATAGCTTAGAGGTAAAGACTCTGCCTCTCAAGCAGAAGGTCGGTTGGTCCTGGGATCTCACAAGCAGAAGATCCTAAGTTATGATGGTAAGTCCCATGTAAAAACATCAGGAGGAAACCATGGAGGCCTGCACTTCCGGCACTGGTAGATGGGGGTAACATGGAAAATCCCAGAGCTAAGCTAAAAGGAGGTAGAAGCATCTCAAGACGATTCCCAAAGTCACCACTGGGCCTCCACAGGGACTCATAGTACCCTATGACACACACACATACTCCCCCCACACACAGTAAATAAATAATAATAAAGAAATTAAATAAATAAATTCTAAGATAATTAGATGAGTAATTTGGAGTTAGTGCAAAGTAGAGGTAGATATGTTTTTAGGAGTAGAGGCAATGGAAAGGTTTGCATTGTCAGTATAAAAATATCAGGATTCCCACAAATAACCCAGTCCTTGCAAAAAACAATTGAACTCAGTGTGTTTCTAAAAGAAAACATACATCTCTGTAAATTCAAATGCCATGGATAAAGTTAGCTTTATCGCATTGCTTAACATTATATTTCTTGCATCATACTTTTGTTACTAACGTTCTTCTCATCCTACTCTTTCAAATTGCACATTTATTTATTTTTTTAACATTTTTATTATTATTTCTGCTCATACAAACTTAATAGGTACATCACTTCCCTCCCTCCCTTTTCCTCCCCCCCCCCCCGAACTCCCTGCTCCCCCTCCCCTCACTCCTCCCTCCCCATCCCCCAATGCCTCTCCCCCAATCCCCAGAGAGTCCTTAAATGTGCATGCCAGACTCTCCTCTGGGTCCTCCTATCCGATGACGTACAAGGACCCAGTTGTATTTCCCTGAACCCTTTCCTGTGCTCCCCTTAAGCATAGGAACACTACTGTGGCTATCAATCCCTTGTCTCCAAGGATCTTGGTGCCTTTAGCAGATGCTAGACTTTGTGAGGTCAATAGTGTGTTGGACATTGCGCAGGGCATGCAAAGTCCAATTATGATTGCTTCAGCCCTAACTTGTGTGGAGTATCTTGCAAATCATTGCTGCTCCCATCCTTTTGCTCTTACACTCTTACCGCCCCCTCTTCCGCAAATTTCCCTGAGCTTCAGGATGGGGAGGATTAGTCTGGCCTAGTTCTAAGTGTTTGATATAGAGTCTCTGAAGTTCTGGATTGTGGTTTGTTGATTTTCTTTTGCAGTTTTGCTGCTCCTGCAATGCCCTTTACTTCATCCTGATGGGCATTGTATGTCACCCCCTGGCCAGAGACAAAAAGCTGTTAAACTGGAGTCTTGTTATAAGAGCACATTCAAGGGTAGATGTAATAAAAGTAGGACATTTAATGTGTATTTAAATTTACATTTAGCAGTTTGTTGCTTTAGTGGAATGACTGGTCCTGTGTTTTCCTGTGGAAAACAACTCTTTTCACAATGACTGGCCATTACTAGAAAACTGTGTCATAGTAACCAAAGGGAAAAATATTTTGGAGAAAGCTTAGTAATAAGAAGCAAAGCAACATCTATGTTAGCAGACAAAGAAGATCTGAGCTTTTAAAGGGTAAAAGTGCTTTTTCATCTAAAGGCTTGTTTATCAACAAAGACTTTTATGAGCTTTAGGGGAAAATTTTTCCAGATGATTTTGGTGATATACAAGATGGAGAGGAAATGGTCAGCACAGTGATACAAAACGTGCTAAGAGTGGCATTTTTATGATAGGAAAGGCAGGCCTTCCAAGCTGAAGCCTCTGACATTATTCGACATCGATTTAGAAAATGTTTTTAAAAGTTCTGCTGTAGAGCTTGACAAGAATATTCGAGGTCATGATTTACTAAACCCGGTGGTATTGTTCAAAGGGCCAGAAAATTGAAGATTATTTACTTAACTTTAGGGGAATAATAAAAATATGAAGTAAAGTTTGAATAATTTTTTTCTGATTTTTACAGGAAGTATGTGCTTTTGGTCAAGTAAGAAATTCTTTTAATTATTCAAAAATACATTTTGCCAGAAGGAAAGTGCTGGAAGAAAACATATGTTATGCATAAAATATTATTCCCTATGCTTAGAGTGAGGAATAAGGAAAGAATATAAAATAGCAAGAAAGAGGAAGATGCACTGACGGAGTAATCCTTAACTATGTTGATTGTAAGAACAAACTTTACAACAAAGGCTTATCCCAATACATGCATAATTAGCTGGAGATGGAAGCATGAGCTGTGAATCTGAGATGGATATAAGGAACCCAGGTGTATCAGATGAGATGGAAACAGAGCTAAAAAAAACAATGTGGACCAAAAATTATTTTCATGAAACAAAAAAGCATACATTTTGAGTCATAAATAATTTTGTACATGTTTTGGCAGAGGATGAGTTTTTGAAAGTGGGAAAACACTTCCAAAAGATAAATTTGGAAAGGTCAAGTTTGAAATCATCCCTAGAAACCTGGGTAAGACAGATTTGCTGTTGCTATTTTCACTTTGTGTGAATTGAAAAACAGTTTGCACAAGACTGATGATTTAGATGACAAATTCCTATTGATTAGCCTATGGAACTGAAAAGGAGATGAATATGAAATGGCTCATTTTTTAAAAGAAAAAAAAGGAACAGAAATTCTTGACATAGATTTCTCTTTTACCAAACTTTAATCATTTTCCTTTCAACCCACTTTAGTCAAGCTGGCCTGTTTATAAGAATTTTGCTAATGCTCTTTAGTTTGAATACATTAACTCTTGGTGTCTGATCACTCTGGCCTCTAGCATGAATCCCAGAAAGTCAGTTTAGTAAATCGCCTGCCCTTTATGCCTCTTAACACTGCTTTTCCTAATAACTTTCTTATTCTGATAGTTGGATGTATATTTTCCATTCTGTTTTAATTGACTTAGTCTCTGTCCCTGTTAATGACCACCTTGGTATATTGTTCTTGCCCTGAATATTATCTTTCTTACAGTATTAACAATTGTTAGAATAATTTTGCTTTAGCATCATATAAAACTCTAACAATAGCATGATTCTTCATAAAAATTGAGACAAGTTATGCACTCAGTTGGTAAGATCACAGAGAATGTTGAGATTCCATTGTCCTTATAATGAAAGTCTGGGGAAGGGAGTGTCCTACTGAAAGGAGATTTTCTATTATAAAGGGGGATGACCTATGAAAAGGACATTTCAGATTGGAGGATAAAGGCCACAAGCCTGGGAGGGATGACCTAGAAGTAATATTAGACAAATGTCAGCATTCTGTTGAAATAAATGAAGTCAGGAAGGAGCCAATGGATGAGCATGCAAAAACAGAGGAACCTTGGCATTTCAGACCTGTCACGGAGGGAACTGCTCAAAAAAACTTAGCTAAATCCAAACATGGTGAACTGATTTCAGCAGCATTTTATTCACAAGGAATAACATATGGCCATAAGTGTCTAAAGGACATGGATATAACCTCCATAGCCTGATTCTGTATCTGTATTTTAAACTATCATTTGTCACATGTTGTGATAGTACCTACCAAGTTGACTCAGAGAGCACTTTCAGTAATAAATTTAATAAAACCTTTAAGATTTTCCCTCAATTATGTCTTAACTTGACCTTTGAAAATTCTATAACACATCCTAAATATCTTATCTTTTCTACTGTCTTCTTTTTCCTTAGAAAAATTTAGCCATTTAATTCAGCTATCTGGAGTGTACCTGTTGCATTGAAATAATTTTGTAATATTCACCATGATTCATCACATATTTAGTGCAGCTACATAACATGTTTTCATCAATTTGAAGGGAGTTTTGTGTTTTGTTGTGCATATGTAGGTGGGGGTGTGTACATGTGTATGTGTGGATATGTGGGTATATGTAGATGAGGATTCTTCATATGCTTGTGGAGGCCCAAGAGTGATACTGGGAATCACCTCAGATTGTTCAATCTCCTTTTACTGCCTTTGGTATTTCCCAGGCTCTGCTTCCTTTCTGGGCCTGGAACACAGGTTATTGCCATTTCCCCCCATCGTTTGTATGTAGAATTTGGGATCTGAATTCGGGTCTATCTGCTTGCTAAACAAAGGCTTAACCCATGAGCCATCTGTCCAGCCCCAGACTTGAAGTTTTTAAAATATTATGATGGTGAATAACTGCTATTTCTGTCACTAAGCACAGAGGCAGATGTTATAAGAAACTGATTGTTTATGAAAGAATAAAAATAATATTATATTTAGAAAACAAAGGAGAATTAAACTCTTCAGTATCATGCTCCAGGTTCATTGTGATTTACTTTCCCCCTTTCACTTTAGTTTCTGCAACAAGATTTCACCTTTCTTGAGCTTCTCTTATTCCAAGCACTCTATTTCCTCCTAAATCAGGGCCTTCCCATGCTTTGATGGTATAATTATATTCTATATCTCTATCTCTAGTTGCATTAAATTGTGTAGAGCTTAAAGTGTTTTCCCATCAATGATTAGGCATGTGTTTGTCAAATATGTCAAAAATAAGCATCCATTTAAACAGCACTTTAGAAAATAGAAATCCCAAATACTTAGAAATGAGGATGTTGAGGATCACAGTATCACTTGATGATGCTGAATGAATACTCTCTTCAGATTCGCCAACAGATAGCTTGTGACATCTTCTGACAGTAATATTTTATCATAGGTTCATTATTACCAGTTTTTCATTCAAGCTCAATTGCATCCCAAAGGCTTTACTTCCAAATATTATCACTTTCAGGGTTACAACTTCATTTTGTATGTTTAGGACTCCAATGAACACAAACATATAGTCCAAAGCACCCGGTACCCATGACTGAGTGCTAATGACTGCTCTCTAATGAAATGGATATTTGTACTCAGGATTACCTACTATTATCTTTGCTCGTTTCACATTCTCAAAATATGCCTATCTGAGGGACACTAAACAAAGTTTTCATTGTGTACCTGAAGCATTAGTAGGATGGAAAATTCAGATTCCATCTTTATTCAATGTATCCTCCAGAATTCCAATATTTCTATCCTAACTAATCTCCAGTACATGACATTAAGAATATCTTTATAGAAAGGACCTTTAAAGATACAGGCATAAAATAGTGGAGTCATATGGATGGCTACTGATCCAATAGGCTGGTTTATTTATAAAAAGATAATAAGAAATAAGACATACACAGATCACATCATGTGAAGACAGAGAAGAAACTTGCCTTATTGACAACCTCAATTTCCTAATTTTAGCACCATTATAACTGTGAAAGAACAGATTTCTGTTATCTTTTTTTTAAATTTTTTTTATTATTATTTATTCAATTGTGTGTGTGTATGTATGTGCGCGCGCATGCGCGTGTGTGTGTGTGTGTGTGTGTGTAGAACCACGGACGAATTCAGGAACCACCATGGACGCCTCCACCTCCTTCTGCCCCGGGATTCACAGGCTCCGCCCTACCAGGACCAGAAGCACAGGCCACCCCCCGCTTCCGCCTGGCGTCTATACGTGGGATCTGGGACCCGAACTCAGGAACTTCTGCTTGCAAGGCAGAGGCTTAACCCCTGAGCCACCTCTCCAGCTCCAGATTTCTGTTATCTAAGCCAATCAATCTGGCACTTTGTATAACAGATCGTTTAATGTTACAAATCCCTGGTCTTAAACTAATATTCTGTTGGTGTAAAGAATACTTGACCCAATCTCGTTATGGAAACAAAGGGAGTTTTATTCATACTCACAATTTTAGGTTATTGTCTGTTATAGCTGGGCAGTTAGATCAGCATTGGAAACACCATTTCTACAGGAAAAGCTGAGAGAAAAGTGTATTTTCTAGCTTGCCAGTCTGCCAGCTTCCAATCAACTTTCTCTACATCTAATATGCCTGTAGAGATAGATAATGGTCCTACCAATCCCAGACCAGATATTTCCAAACCAGTTAGATAATTTCCTACAAGCTTGTTAACTAAATTATTCCTCAGTTCTCAATTGTCAAGTTGACAACTTAAAATAACTAACATACTCCTATGCCCAAGATTTAACAATCTAAAGACAGTGACTAAAGAAGAAAGTGATTTCCTTCCCTAGGAAGATGCTGTAGCTTTCTCTCCTTATGTCTGGGACACATGAATGATAAATTGCTTATCTGTATTCAATGGCTCTAATAGTATGCACTTCTTATCTCTTCAATTTTTTGCTCTTGAAGCAACAGAAATATGAACGACCTTTGACACAAAGCATCATAGGTGAGTTTCTCATGAATCTGCATAATAGAGTTCTTTCCCTTTTTATGCCTCAATGTAAAGCATGTGTCTGCTTTAAGCACATGATTACTTTGTTTGAACCTTGGACTCTCCAATACTCTCTCATACAAGGCATCCTTCATTATTTCCTTCCCTTCCTCTCCCTACACAATCCCTATATCTCTGTCTTCCATCAACTCAACTATATTAAAATGGTATAGTCCATATCATTTGCCTCTCTCCAAAGAAAAAAGTAACACAAAACAGTGGAGAGAAATATTGCCATTCAGACTCCTCTTTCCTACAATACCATGCATGTATCAGTGTAATTAGAACCTTTCTAAATGAATTGGGACTTGATAGGTACAGGGAAAAAGATGATCCAGTTACATCCTAAGTCATGGTTGAGTTGTAGCATGAGTGGAGACAAAAGTTGTATCTTTCATCTTGATCATTATTCTGAAGATTAGGATGACTGTGACCTGAATCACAGTGCATTTTAAATAAATATTTTTCTCACTGCTAGTAGACAATGGCAGTCATTGAAATGATCAGATAGATAAAAAAATACTGCAGAGTGTACTATGTGGCTTAGTAAAGTTAGGTAGATCAAGTGTATTAAAGATATGAGGGCCGCAGTAACCATAATAGGACTTTGCATGACCTGCGCAATGACCGACATATCAATGACCCACCCCCCCCAAGTCTAGCATGGATCACAGGCATTAGGATCCTTAGAGGCAAAGGATTAACAGTCCCAATAGTGTTCCCATACTAAAGGGGAGCACAAGAAAAGGTCTAGGCAATGCTACTGAGTCCTTACACCTCATTAGATTGGAAGACATAGAGGGAAGTTTGGCATTCACACCATAGGATGCTTCAGGGATTGGGGGATATTCGGGCACTGGGAAAAAGGGAGGAAAAGGGGGTGAAAGGAAAGGGGAAAGGGGGGAAGGGAACAAGGAGGACTGGGGAGGGGTGGAGTGAGGGAGGGGACCTGAGAACTTATTAAGTTTGAATGACTGGGAAAATAAATAAATAAGTACTTAATTTTAAAAAGATATTTTAGTATATTAATAAATGCATTTTTAATTCATCATAGGTCTGTTAGGACACATACACACACACACATATATATAAATTTTATATATAGGACACAAATATAAATATATGTATAGGACACAAAAAACAATATTTATTATTAAATAAATATTAACTATATAAGAATATGTTATTAAATACATAAATTATAAGTTAAAAATTAAATCAGGTCTCTGGATCCTGAAAAATATTGTAGAATTTTACTGGACTTTTTAAGGCATTTTCATTACTCAGTATTGGGAAGAGCTATTCCCAATATACTAAAGGTATTTGGTTCTACCCTTGGGACTTACATTACAACATATAATTCTGAGTCTTTGCTTGCATGAGTACCATTCAAATAGTTTCCAAAGCTAGTCACTACACCACTCAGTGACATCACCTGCACCTTTAAGCATCCTCTTAACTCCACTTTTCTTAACCTTTCTCATGGGAAGTCTGTTCCCCCTTTCCCTGCCTGATGTTGGCCCTCTCTCTGCAGGCCTAAGCACAGTCTATGCACAATTTAATAATGATGTACTTATAATTAGTTTCTTCCCTATGATGAGGGAGTATATAGAATAATATGAAGTGAAATTAGGAAAATGCTGAGCAGCACTGGTGCCCTGGTCTAGTGATGTCCACGTGAGAATAGACAGAGAAAGGATGTGTGCTTTAGGTTGAGGAGTTTGGATACCATTGACTATATCGTTTTAGTTATAAAACACGAAAGAAAGAAAGAAAGAAAGAAAGAAAGAAAGAAAGAAAGAAAGAAAGAAAGAAAGAAAGAAAGAAAGAAAGAAAGAAATAAAGAAAGAAAAAAAGAAAGAAAGAAAGAAAGAAAGAAAGAGAGAGAGGGAGAGACAGAGAGGGAGGGAGGGAGGAGGAAGGGAGGGAGGAAGGAGGAAGCAAGGAAGCAAAGAAGGAAGGAAGGAAGGAAGAAGGAAGGAAGGAAGGAAGGAAGGAAGGAAGGAAGGAAGGAAGGAAGGAAGGAAGGAAGCCAGCCTGGGGAATAGCTCAGTAGCTATAGTGTTTATCACACAGAGAAAAAATATGCCCAGATGCTAGTAAAAATGTTTAGCAAATGTGTCTCCTAGTCTGTAATTCCAGTCAGACATTGGAATCCCCAGAGCAAGCTGAGTAGCCAGACCAGACTTAATGGTGTGCTTAGAGACCCATACTCAAAAACAATAAGATGGATGAGTGATCAAAGTTGATTCCTGATATCATCCTCAGGCCTCCATATGCGTACACATTCACATACAAACACACCTGTTCAAGCATATGTGGATCCACCCAAATGGAAATATGAATGTTGACATGCACACACCAATAGGCATGCTCACATGCACATGCCTCACATACATATGCATTAAAAAATACTCAAATGGGAGATTTTTTTGTAAAAAATTGGCCGAGATTTTAAAAATCTTCATACATTTCAGAAACATGTATGACATTAGTTTTACATTTTCTATGTACTTTATGACAACACCTTTTTCTAGTATACACATGGTACAAATCTTTTTTTAAATATGGAAACCTTCCTGAATTTGCACGTCATTCTTGCTCAGGGGCCATGCTAATCTTCTCTGTATCTTTCCAATTTTAACATATGTGTTACCTAAGCAAGCATAGGGTAAAAATCTTAATGGTCACATACTGAATAACTTAAATGTCTACTGTAAAATGTCCAAGCTTACCAGACCTAAATATGAATTTCCCATTCTTTTTACATTCTAGGCTTTCCTGAAAATTCTGTGTGGGATGCATGTTAATTTAATTTGTAGAAAGACATAACCCATTTTCCTATGTGATTCTGAAAGACAAAACTTTAAACCCTCAGAGAATTTGCAAAAAGGCAGATTTTTATAGAACTTTCTGAAGAATTAAGCTGGCCACAGTGCAGTTATACCGATAACAGCTTAATGAATCCTTCGAGAATGGAACATCTTCCTGTTACTGTTAATTAGAACAAGAATCTAAAAATGGAAAGGAAATGGATCAATAGGGAAAAACAGCTATTGAATCTATAGGTAGGAGGACAGTATACTAAACTGCTCTGTAAACAGCTATTATACTAATAGATTCGAAGAGCACTGAGAATTCAACATAGAAATCTTCTATGCGAGAGTGAGGGCACCTCAACACCCTGACAGGATGAAGTCTAGGACAATAGAAGAGTAGTGAAGTGGACAGCAATGACCAGCCATAACATAGAGGACCAGCAATTTAGCAAGGCACATCAAGAATCAGGCCAACCCAATCTTCCCATCCTAAGGCTTTGGGAACTCACAGAAGAGGGGTGATGAGAATGTAAGAACCTAAAGGTGATAAGATTCCTCTTTGGATAAGACATCCTGCTCAATCAAGGCAGGACTGCTGCATCTAACTCATTACAGTTAGACTTGTCCTTATCAGACCTGCATATCAATATGCCCCCATAGAATATCAAGGAACTTAAGAGAGATAAGAATAAACAGTGGAAACCTTGGGGACTGAAGTTGGATAAGTGAAGGGAAATAACCCCTATCGGTGGTTGGCTGGAAGAGAAGCAACTTGATAAGCCACAGAGGCCTGAACCCCCACAAGAGTAGACAAGCCAGAGTCAACCCTGGAATCCATAGAAGCAGACAAGCAGGAGGGCAGGATTGATAAAGGGATGGGAGAGAAAGACAATGGAGAGGGGAAGCAGGGATAAGGACTCAATATGCTTGTAAAAACAGAAAAAAAGAGTAGACAAACTAAAGGAAACCTTGAGATCCATAGAAACAGGCAGGCAGGAGGGTTGGAGGAAGTTTGATGGATTGAGGAAGGAAAGGGAAGAGAGATGGGTGGGATGAGGAGAAGGGGGAATGAAGGGAAACAGGGATAAGTATTTGATATGCTTGTGAAACTAGAAAAATAAAATAATAAAATTAAAAAAGGGTAGCCACACAAACAGATGTTCTTGAGTAATTCAGATATCTAATCATACTTCAATATTCTAGGTAAATATGGAGGCGGCCTGCATGTCCAGCCCTAGAAGGAAGGACTTGAGAAAGTCCAAAACAAAGCAAAGAGGAGGTAGGACAATCCAGGGTGAATTCCAAAGTCACCCTTGGGCCTCCACAGACACACACAATGCACTCTGATACACTGATACACATGCACGCACGCACACACACACACACACACACGCACACACACATGCAAAAAACAAACAAAAACAATGCTCTCTGTCTTCAGTAAGAAAGTTGAGAGAGATAATTCTCAGGCCTTTTTCAAATTTGATTTCTTTTTGAGTCTTCTAACTGCTTTAAGCACAAAATGCTTGGGAGCAAGACTAATTCCATTTCTCCTTTCTTTTCTTTCTTGATTCATTATTTTAATCTAAACAAAGTCCTCTGAACCTAAGGAGGACATTGTTGGTTGAGGTGATTGTTAACAGTGAGACAATAATTATATTTCTCAGCATATGGACTATTCTCCAATATAATTTTGGGTGTTCTAAAGAAATAAGTCATTTCCTGAAAATAACTATTTTCTATATCAAATCCCTTTCTTTCTAAGAACTGTCTTAGTCAGTGTGGACTCCAGATCATCTGCTTTATTATGTATTATTGTCTATATTAGGAAGAAATATCTCAAACTTTGAAGTTTATCTGACTGCCACCATGTTTGCAGGGTGTTATTTGACTGCCTAGTTAGCAAGAAAAAAGTTTATGGAGCAAGAAGAATGTACCTACCAATGGAAAATCAGAAACTAAATCAGGAATAAAAAATTACCTGATGTTTTAAAATATTGTCTTGCAGGAAATGCAAGTTTTTTTCTGATGCCCTGATTTCCTGTAGAGTTCATGGTTACTACACACCCATGCTCACTTAGAGACAAATATGGAAGGAAAAGGTCAGAAGGACCCACTGTAGAGCTTTCTACTTGGCTCTGATGCCTGAAGGCTCTGAACAGCTTGAACAAAACCAACTGAATCCCTGTCCCAGCTATAGTGATCATTCTAACACTTGCAGCTATTGTAGAAGAAATTCAAGAGAAGGATATGACTCTGCAGTCTTTTTATTATGCTCATTTCCTGAATGCCAGTTATTAAGTTGTTTTATATTTGATTACTTTGGAACTGCATGCCTTTTATATGTGTTGGTCAATTTATCTGTAGGAAACTGATGTTTCCCCAAGGTCACAGGAAATATACACTGTTTGTTTGTAAGTACATATTGCTGAGAGCAAAATGTTTACATCAGTCAGAGATCACCCTGTTAGGGTTTATTTCTGAAGTCTGAATCTCCATGCTAGCTGCACTAATGGCAATAACACTATGTTATTTTCTTATATAACAACAATAAAATACTACTTAGTACAACATTACACAAGCTACTTGGTTTACAGAATCTTCTGTAATATGCCTTCTAGCACTATATGTTTTCAAGTTGAAGTTCCGGTCTATTGCAAATATTAATAGAAAATAATTGCACATAACTCTGCCAACTAGACCATTACTTTCAATTCCCCTGGAATCACTTAATCAAAGTAGAATGAATCTTTCTTGATCATTCCATTATGGTACATAATTACTTGAAAGTTTATAAAGAGATGTCTTGTGTTCATGTAAGAATAGATAGTGAATCAGAGGATATCTTACAGTTGAATATTTTCTGGGAGTAACACACAGAGTAGAAAAACTTCTAAGTACATAATTTCTGCAATCCCTTAAAAAATTAACTAGATACAGAAAATGTCACTTTATTAGTTTTTTTGTTTAGCACATGGAAGACCAAAAGAACAATAAGTGGTTTTTAAACAAGTATCTGTGAAACTGATTTCAATCAAATGCTTAAACCTGTCTTGACACAATTCAGTTTTAAAAATGCAGTACAAAGGTGGAACAACAGAAGTATTTTTTCTGTGTTTGTTTTTGATGTAAGAGTTAAAGACAGAGTAAGTTATATACCTAGCAAAACATTTTCTCAAGTGTCTTTGGGAGTGTGCTTTGTGTTCAAAGAGCTTGTAAGAACCAGACAAGACACCTATTTCTTGCTACCACTGCGGGCATACTAAATGCATACTGTGAATTCATTTTCAAAAGGAAAAGCTCATACCCTGAAAATGTATGCTTATCTTTATGCTCAAGAAGGCAGTAGTCCAGCTGGCAAGAAGTGTGCCATGCATGAGGGGCCACTGAATATTATCAAACAGTGTAATGTGAAAAAGTTAAGCTTCTCAATGAATTGAAATCCCCATATAAAAATCTAACACCAAATATTTCTCTTGTTATTCAAGCAGAGTAGCAAGGACTTTAGTAAACCAGAGGTGGCAAACTGCTGCACCCAGGCACTCTTGCAAAATTCTGTTGTACTATCTGCACAACTTCTTAAAGAACGAAAAAAATTTCAATTTTGACTATTTTATATTAAAATATGATTGCATTGCTTTAATAGAAAATACATTCAATAAACCTGACAGGCTTGAAACATCCTTTTAGGGAAAATGATCTCTGGATGTTGCCTTTATAGACAAGTTTGCCTTCCAGACACCAAGAAAGTTTACTTTATTTGTTGTTCCTATTGTTGTTCCCTTCCATGAGAGATACTAATTGTGCCACTCTAGTACAAATTCATAAGAAGTCTATGGGAACTGAGATTTTTTTTTAAGTTTCTGATATAAAGGGCAAGGATACCTAGAGTCTGCTTATTTAGAGCAATTAAAAATCACAGAATTTAAGGAAGGCAGAGCAAATTTTAGGAAGGTGGAGCAAACATGAAGACCCATGTTTTCTAAATATCCAGAAACAGGTCAATGCTGGAACCATATTATTCCATTGTGACATTAGTTTTAGCAGTGTATCATTTCAATAATCTATGGAAAAGAGGGAGAACAGACTGCTCTTTAAGCTATGCTTTGTTTATTGTCAAAGTTTAAACAGAATCATGTATAGAAGCCAAATTTGCCAAATGAATGGGATTTGGGAACAAGAAGACAACTAGAGCGATCTTTCCTTGTTGTCCCTCTCATCCTCCTTCTTCATGAGTTTGACAATTATGTTTCCTTTTTCAAGATCAAACTTGCCTTATTTTCCTTAAGAGGGATTTCTAGTTTCAGATAGAGAGAAGAAAAAAAAAACCCTAAAAATTTGTTCTTTATGGGCAAGAGATATACTGTAATTAAGATTATTGTTATCAGGAATTTCAAAGCCAGTTTAATAAACATTTTACCACAAGGAGGCAAGAGAACATGTAATATTTCACTGTTTGGGAATTTCTGACATTAACAGTATGAAAATGAAGTTCAATCTGTAAATATAAAAGTTCTACCTGTCATTATTTGTAAGCAACAGGTTCTTTCAAACATTCTAGCATCTTAGTTAAATGCTACCAATGAAGGCTATAATAATAAATAATATGCATGTTTAATAAATAATATGCGTGTTTATAATAGAGTTTGGACTCTCATTACTTTGAGAACTTATAAATCAGGGCTGGCAAAGACATTGAAAAGGAGGTTACAAAACTAGTAAAACCAGTACCCTTGGAAGAAAAGTAAAAATCAGGGGAACACATTGAAAACACATGCTTTAAGTGGCTCTTGATGTAGACTATAGAAACTTGATGGAATTGTCAAGTGAAAATACTTTTGAATTCAATATATACTTGTCAATGAAAAATTCAGGCATTAGGTCATATTTGGAATCCCATTTATAAGTTTAAGTGTGTTTAGTAGTCTGACGACTTTATTGATATGCAATAGGGTAGAAGGAAAAGGGTTTTACTGTTTATAAGTTTTGGAGCTTCATTGGTAAAGTTAGCTGTAGAGGAAACTATGCAGGAGCAGGTATGGATTGAAGCAAAGGTCATAAATCTACTCTTCTGTGAAATATTAAAGGACACCCAGTATGCAAAAGTACTATAGGTAGGATCATAGACAGAACAGAAACAAGAAACAAGTATCAATCTTGAAATCACCAGAGATTAAAAAAACAAAATAATATATGCCACAAGAGCCAAGAAGGTGAATAATTAGTACAGTGCTATGAATGAGGGTAAAATTAGGGATCATTCATGGCCTTTAAGAAGAATGTTTTTCTGCAAAAGAAAATCAACAAACCACAATCCAGAACTTCAGAGACTCTATATCAACCGCATAGAACTAGGCCAGCCTAATCTCTCCCCATCCTGAAGCTCAGGAACATTTGTGGAAGAGGGGACAGTAAGATTGTAAGAGCAAAAGGATGGGAGGAGCAATGATTTGCAAGATTCTCCACACTAGTTAGGGCCGAAGCAATCGTAATAGGACTTTGCATGCCTGCGCAATGTCCAACACACTATTGATCTCACAAAGTCTAGCATCAGCTAAAGGCACCAAGATCCTTGGAGGCAAAGGATTGACAGCCACAATAGTGTTCCTATGCTTAAGGGGAACACGAGAAAGGGTTCAGGGAAATGCCACTGGGTCCTTGTACGTCATCAGAGAGGAGGACCCAGAGGAGAGTTAGGCATACACAATAAAGGACTCTCTGGGAATTGGGGGGGGAGGCACTGGGGGATGGGGAGGGAGAGGAGGGGGAGTAGGGGGTTTGGGGGGGAGGAGGAGGGAGGGAGGGAACTGGGCTACCTATTAAGTTTGTATGAGCGGAAATAATAAAAAATGTAAAAAAAAAAAAAGAATTTTTTTTTTTACAACTGCCCAGAGTGTAGAATATCAAGAACTTTGGAAGGCTCGGCCCTAAGCAGCCCATCAAAATCTTTCTCCAAACTAAGGCTCAGGGAACTTTGTAGAAAGATTGCGAGCCTAAAGTTGGGGTAGAGTAGTTCTATACAACACACTTCAACTAGAACAGGACTTTTATACCCAGGAACTCATTGCTATTGGTCCCGCCCAGGATTTGCCCCAGGGCATGGCTGAGCACATGGGACTAAAGATGGCCCTGAAGGCAAGGGTCTTGGGCGTGACCCTGTTCACTTCACAGAGAACCCTAATTGGCTTTCAGGCATCTACCTGACTCCTGTGCTGAGTTACATTGAACTTGACCATTAGCACCTGTAGGATGTCTTGACCTTGTGGCATAATTGGATGCCTGTTTTGCGCCTTGTTGGTCTTTGTCTATAAAAGTTCCTTTTCTCCCCCCAATAAACTGAGATCTTCTACTGACAATCTCCCCATCCTGTGCCGAGTCTCTGGGGATAGAGGCGGAGGTGGGGACGGCTGAGCCTACTTTCATCACAGCCAGCAGCTGTGTGTTTGAGTGAGTGAATGAATGCATGAGTGGGCACTGGTTCCCACAAGTGGCGACCATGAAGGGACACTTCTGAAATCGGACGGAGCCAAGCAGCCTCGGGGTAAGTGAAAACTTGGGAAATATGGGGAATTCAATGTGCAGGCTGGATCCAGTGCCATCAGCACTCAAGTCCATATTAAGGAGTCGTGGGTTTGACATTTCTGATCCAGGCATTGCCAGAGTGTGGGAATCGATTCTTGAATTGGCTCCATGGGCTCCGGCTCCACAATCTCTTCACTCAAGGTGGCTTTCCTTCCCAATCCAATTCAGCCCGCACCAGAGCAAATGGTGCAGGTAGAGAGGGAGGGGCCAGAGTCATTCCGAAGTGTGGCTCCAGGGGGGTTGAGCCAACAAGCCATCCCAGGCACCCCGCAGGGGGCTCCACCTACAAGCTGTGCGGGCCCAAGGTGCAGGGAAACAGAGAAGCTGGTACGTACAGGGATGAGGAGTCCCTTGGGACCGCGGAGCTGGGGCTAGGTGGGCAAAGCTATGGGCACACTGAGTTGGGGCTGAGTGGGGACTCTGCTGGACCATGGTAGGGTGCAGGAAACCATAGGGATGGTGGGCATGCCTGCTGTTTAGAGAATGATAACCCATCACTATGCGTGCACTGAGAACATTACACAGAGTTGTGGGCTACGATTGGGGCTGCGTTGGAGAGACTGCTTGAGGCTGCAGCAGGGAAACACATGGGGATGTGGAACCGCATGGAGGGAGAGTCATGCACAGCTGCGATGAGGCTGAGCACAGTGTGGGGGACAGAAACTCGCAGAAGTGGACCGGCGTGTGGGGACAAGCCTATGCATGAGGGAGCGGAGCTTTCCCTTTGGGAGGGCCATGAGGAACAGTCACTTACCCAAGGTGAGGAAGGGTGGTGCCTGCTCCGAGAGCCCAAAAAGAATGTGCGAAAGTCCTGCAAGAGAGAGCCCTGCTCCCTTTATCAGAGGGAAGAGGTTAGGAGCACTCCAAGAACAGGGAGTGGTCCCCTATATCTGGATTTAACTCCACTAGGGAGAGAAAGGGATGGAGAAGGATTAGAAGGAGACCCACCTCCATACCCTATAAAAAATCCGTCCTGACTCCAAGCGCGGGCACACTGGGCCCCGCCAGGCTAGAGCAAGGAACCCAGGGCTGGAGCCCACAGTATGCTGAGGCGTATCAAGTACAAACCTATCCTGTTAACTTAAATCCAGGGGGCAATCGCTCTGCAGTGTGGTATCCTTGGGAAACAAAAGATTTAAAAGAATTAAAGCGGGCCGTGCTAGAGGATGGTCCAAATTCTACTTCGGTTGAGGCCCTCCTTCAAGATCTAGCTCACCAACCCTGTACTACTAAGGACTGGATGGATATGGCCAAAGTGGTGCTCCCCAGTCCATATTCATTAAGTGGGCAGAGCTATTTAAGAAAGAATGTGAGGTCCAGCAGGCAGCCATAGAAACCCCATACCAAGACCAAGTTCGTTTAATAGGTTTAGCGGCATGGAAAAAGCTAGATGAAGGTCCTTCTGAAACACCTCTAGCAGCCTCTGTTGTAAACTTCCCCCAGGCCTCCTAAAGGAACAATTTACTAAATTGCTGGTATGGGAAGGAATGAATGGGGACCACAAAATAGCGTATGCAGTTCTTAAGGAGAAATCCATGGGCACCTGGATTATTGCTTCACAGGATGTGGGGACTGAAAAACACCAGAGTCAGACACTGGCTGGGGCCCTGGAGATACAGACAAAGGTGCTGGCTGACACCCAGCCTGCAGGTCCAAGAGGGGAGGGGAAACAATGGAGTTTGTTTTCATTGTGGCCAGGTGGGGCATTTCAGGAGGGAGTGTCCCCAGGGTGAGGAAGGGAAGCAGAGGGAGGTAGGAGAGGCTAAGCCCCCTACAACTCCATGCCCTAGGTGCTGCAGAGGGCTTCACTGGAGAAGAGACTGTAGATCAAAATTCGATCTGGAGGACAAGCCATTGTTGAAAGAAACCACCAATATTTAAAGGCCCAATTACAAAAACAAAAAGGGGGAGTAAGCCCGCGCCAAGAGCTGGGGTTGCTATTATTTACCATCAATTTTTAAATTTTAAATTTTATAAAAGGACAACTTAAGTTAAGGTTCCAAAGACACTGGAAAGCCTATCCACCTAACTTTCTGTCAGGAAACTATCCACGGTGTGCTCTAAAAAATTTTAACTGTAATTGTTATAAGCCTGACTTAAGATGGCTTGATTGATACCTTGCCTAAACCAAGATGGAGTCGATCTGGGTGTGAGGGACATGGCAACATTGAAGACTGAAGGGGAGGATGAGAGTGGTACAGGCAGTGGTTGGGATTGGTACAGGGCAAGGGTATAAACACATTTTGCTTATATATGGGAAACTGTCAATTAAAAAAAGGAAGAGAAAGAAGACTGTTTTTTCAAGTGACAATTGGCAAGGCAGATACTGCTGATTGAAGGAATTAGCATTTAACAGTAGAGCAGAGAAAGAAGATGCTTATTTCTCCCACAGAGCTTGATCCTGAAGAATAGGTAATATGGCAGTGTGGAAGAAGGGACTATTGGACCAAAACAAATCCAGAGAAGCAGAGCTATCCATGCTTCTACTGGATCATCCTGAAACCGGAATTCATTATTATAACCTTTGCTAATCCTTGGTAGGCTGAAGAATTTCCCATGTTGAACTTCATCTTTATATGATGGAATTTCCTTTTGTGCTTCTGTGATCAAAATCTCTCTTATTCAAGGACACATATAATGATGGATTAAGGTTAACTCTATTCAACTGGGTCCTCTACCTGTCTACCACAAAAGTATTTTCACATAAGATCCTATGCTAAGGTACTTAGAATTAGAACATTAAAATTATAATTCCAATGGAAAATGTTGCTTTTTAAAATTTTCCTTGTTTTTTTTTTTTTTCAGTAGTGGAGAGAACAACATACATCGCCATACAGCCTAACATAGCATCAATGCAAGATACTCTTGCTGGGATCACAGCTGTGGTACCATACCCAGAAATGACAATTATATTTATCAGTTTATCTTGGTACTAAGATAATATTTCTCTAAACATTTTGACTTCTTGCCCTATTCATTACTCCATCACGTAGAAGTTAATTGAGCTACCCTAAATAATCATAGAAATATCCTTGATGCTAGCATTACAATTAGATTCCCCATCTCTGACACACATACAACTTTTATTTATTTTGGAATCTGGACACTCAGACTGGAGGGAGTTGCTGAGATAATTTCAGCTTTCACTGCACTTAATCAATGAGTTGCTGATCTCCCTAGCTGGATTGCATTTTCAAAGCATGAAACATTGCAACAGAGGGGATGTAGATAGTTCTAATTACACCTTGCCTTCTCTTTGTTTTCTTTCTTGTTTTTTTTTTTAAATTTTTTATTATTATTATTATTATTATTTCTTCAACTGTGTGTATGTGCGTGCGCGCGTGTGTCTGTGTGTGTGTAGTGTGTGTCTGTGTAGAACCACGGACGAATTCGCGAACCACCATGGACGCCTCCACCTCCTTCTGCCCTGGGATTCACAGGCTCCGCCCTACCAGGACCAGAAGCACAGGCCGCCCCTGCTTCTGTCTGGCGTCTATACGTGGGATCTGGGATCCGAACTCGGGACCTTCCGCCTGTAAGGTGGAGGCTTAACCCCTGAGCCACCTCTCTAGCCCTGTTTTCTTTCTTGTAACTCTTCAACTCCTGTCATTTTTCTTTTTTCTTTTCGTTTTTTAGCTTCACACACTCTGACACGTAAAAATAGCAAGTGGCCTGCTTTTCCTTAGTGATCTGTTGTCTTCCCTTTTATAGGTACTTGTTCTAGTTAACACTAATAGGAATGTATTCCATTTTGTCAAACGGGTCTTGAGTCCAATCAGAAATCTGTTGGTTGTCTCTTTGATATTATAGGCAGGAAGTCAATACACAAAAATGCTCTGAAATACCTGTTATTATGCACATAGATTGGAAAAGCGTCCAGCTTTCAACTAAAAGCCTTCTTCTACAACAGGAGTAGAGGTTCTCAAAACCCAGACAGGATACAGCCTAGTGTAGTGGAAGAATAGTGAAAATAGACAACAACCAACCAAAATGCAGAGTATTAGCAACTCTGTATTTCTTAGCAGGAATTAAGTCAACTAAATGCTTCCCTATCTGAAGGCTTATGGATGTTGAGGAGCGGGCAGTAAGATTTGTCAGAGCCCAAAGATGGGAAGATCCACTGCTGGACAAGACATTCCACTCAAGGCAGGGCTGCTGCATCTAGGAACTGACAGCAATGAGACTGGTCCTTACCAGATCTGCATAATGGCTGACATACCACCATGGACTAGCGAGGATCTCAGAAGAAGTAATTACACGAAGTGAAAACTCAGGAGCTATGGCTGGACAGATGAAGCCCCTATCAGCGGGTCTGCCCAATGAAGTGCCCCTTGGTCTGATCCTCCACTAGAGCAGAGGATCTAAAGGGAACCTTGAGACCAAAAGAAGCAGACTGGAAGGTTGGGCGTAGTGGGATGGACTGATGGATGGAGGGAGAGAGGGAGAAAAGGGAGGCAGAGACAGAGGAAAGGAAGGGAGGGGGAAGAAAGGGGACAGGAATAATTGCTCATCATGTTTGTAAAACTAGGAAAATTTTTTAAAAATTTGAAAAGCAAGAAATATTATATAGGAGATATAATTTCAACATTTGATGGCATATCAGGTAGTATAAATAATGGTAATATAGTATTTATCTTGAAAATGCTAAGAAAAAGGATTTTAACATTTTCATCATAAAGTAATGAAGATGAAATGCCTGTGCTTTTTCCCTATGTATTACCAGATAAATATGGAAAATTTTATGTGTCAGGTAAAAATAAATGAAATAATAACACCATTCATGATTAATCATATAAATGTTTATTGCCTTTTTCATCTCTGCATTACAGTAATAATCTTTTTTAACATTTTTAACTAAGAATTTTATTCTTCCACTATAATTTTTATGTATTCTTATTTAATGTTGTATACACAGCAATTTTTTTTATATTCAAACAAAAAGAATATCTATCCATGACACCTCCTCCTCCCCTCCCACGCCTTCTTCTCCCACTCTTTTCTCCATTCCCCAATCTATCCCTGTCCCTCCAGTCCTTGTGTCGTTGCATGTGAGAAACACAGGGCTCCTTTATGGGTGCCTATAGGAGTAAAGAACTAGGCTTCTGTAGCTGTGTGAATCCTCAATAGGTAAACCTACAGATGGGGAAGCTTCTCTTCATTTGTCTAGTACCTGCCCCAAGGATTGCAACTACTGAGTGTAGTTGTTTCTCCCAAGATATTCTTGCTGGTACATAAGGGAATGCCGATATGTCAGTCTGTGTAGATATGTTGGTAATAGATCTCATTGAAGTTTGTTCCTGGATGTGGAAGCCCTGCTATGACAGGAGTATCCTTGCATGCAGTACAATCTCCCCACAAACACATACTTTCAGGCTCTTCCAATCTTGTTTCCCACTCTTCTATAAGTTTCCCTGAACCTTGGCCTGATTAAGTTTGAATATTCTAGGGCTACAGAAACTGCATGCTGGTTAGTTGTGGTTTTGTCCCTCATTAATTTTCCATTGCAATAAGATGCAAATTGGTTGAGTGTTGAGATCTTTTGTTATCTAAGGATATAATGAGTGATGTTTAGATGGTGTTCTTTATTATCAAGTATTTATAGTTAATATAAAGACATCTATTCCTGTCTAGTGTCTATTTCCTCTCCTTTCACTATTATTTGGACAGGTTTACAGCACTGGGCATATGTTCCTTGGCATAGGGGGGGCAGGGTTAAAAGAGAGTTAACTGGCAGTTATCAAAAGGCTTCTCCATCTCTTAAGTCCTGCCTTACTTTCCCTTAAAACTTTTCTTCCATAGTTGTCATACTCATTTATTTGCACATATTATTAGAATGCACTCTTTTGGGATCTTACTCCACCCCCAGATTTTAAAGTTTGTGGGTGTTACATAAGTTTCTATTTGATTATATCTTTCTGAAAGCTTAATGCTAGAATTCACATAAGGAAAATATACACAATGTCTATTGTTCTACATATGTCATACATGAATCATTATAGTCATTTCTTGCAGCTCCATCCATTTACCAACAAATTTCGTTAATTCATTTTCTTGACAGCTGGATAGAGTTCCATTTTGTATATGTACCACATTTACATTATCAATTCATGTTATTAGACATCTAGGATGATTCCATCAATTTGCTATTGTGAATAGATTTGCAATGAGTATGGATATACATGTATACATATTCTGTTCTTTAGGTATATTGCTAGGAATGGTATAGCTTGGTCATAAGGTATATTGATTTTGATTTTTTTTTAGGAATCTTTACATTAATCTCCAGAGGATTTGTAAAAGTTTACATTCCTACCCTTACATTCTTTCTATTATTTGTTAATGTCTGTATTTTTGCCATCTGACTGAAGTGAAATGATATGTCAAAGTGGTTTTAATTTGCATTTCCCTACTGGTTTTGGAGGTGAAACACATTTTAAGTTATTTGCTAGACATTTGAATTAAGTTCTGTGAAAAGTTTTTTTTTAATTAAAAGGCCCATTTTTTAAATTGGGTTGCTTACTTCCCTAGTATTTACTTTCTTGAGTTATTTGTGTCCTCCAGATACTAGTACTCTATCAGATATGTGGTTAGCAATGATTTCCTCACATTCTGTGGGTTCTTTTTTGTACATTCTCTTTTTTCAAAAGGAAGTTTTTTGTTTTTTTTTAATTTCATGAATTGGGGTTCTATTTAGAAAATGCTGACCATTCAAAATTAATTTTCTTATAGGATGACAGGTAAAAGTCCAACTTCATTTTTCTGCATGCAGTTTTCCAATTTTGTCAGTACCACTTGTTGAAGATGCTGTCCTTTTTCCATTTTTTGGCATTATGTATCTGGGTCTTTGATTCTAACTTATTGATATATATCTGTTTTGGAGCCAGTACCATGCTATTTTTATTACTATGGATTTGTAGTATAATTTAAGATTTGGTGTGGTAAACCTCCAGCAGAATTTTTATTACTCAAGATTGCTTTTGCTATCTTGGGTCTTTTGTGCTTCCATATATATTTTGCAAAAACTTTACCTATTTCTTTGAAGACATGCTGGAATTTTTATTGGCATGCCATTGAAACTGTACATTGCTTTGGTAAGGTGGTCATTTTTACAATGTTCATTTCACCTGTCCAGGAACATGAGAGCAGTGTATTTTTTGATGCTTGGTAAGCATGTTAACTCATTTATTCTATTTTGCATTAATTGGACAGCTATTTGTCAGTCCCCTATATTTAAGCATTGGTCATAGTTTTGGCTGTATACATCTAAGACAGTCTCCAGATTATAGGTCTAGGAGAGTCATCCATTGATTTCTGTGTCCTCTGATAGTTGAAGTATATATAAAGGACTTATGAGTAGCACCTTGGATGTGTCTACTGGAATTTTTTTAAACTGTAGGAAAGGACTCAGTGAAGAATTGATGTGGTAGTGAGTAGAGGGCTAGCAATAACACCCCTATGGATGGAAGGGCCCACAGTGACAGGAGCCATCTCAGGGCTCAGTGGTAACAGTGTCAGTGACTCCAGATTCAGAGTCCAGAGTGCCATGATGGCAATAGGCATCAGAACTTCCCACACTTTGGAACTGTTTGTGGTTCCTTAGATTTTCCTTTTTTATGTCCTAGTTTTCCAGATTTCTCTTAATTTTTATCAATCACTGAATAGACCATTGAACTACCCCATTCTTGTATTAATTAGTGCTTGCTGTGGTGCTTGTAAATTCATTCTATAACTAGAACTAAATGATGGGACTGATATGTATTCAAGCCTCTGTTAATCACTTAATAAATCAGACTTCAAAATGTCAACCATGGAAAAATGGCCACCACCAGTCTAGTGAATCTTTGTCGAAGAGTCTCCATGGTCCTGAAGATTTCTGAGTCGCTTATAAATGCCAAGGCCCCTGCCAGCTTGTGATTTCTGCTTAGTTTGTTTCCTAACAATACACCAAGCATCACATTTTCTCACCAGTGTAAAATGCTTCATACTGCAATGTCAAGGAAAGGACTAGAAGAATTTTTTGATGACCCAAAGAATTGGGGGGAGAAAAAGTAAAATCGGATGCTTCATGGACCTGTCAGCAATTAAGGAAGAAATGCAATGAAGATCTACATAAACTTTGGTATGTACTAGTGAAAGAAAGAAACATGCTTCTAACTCTGGAACAGGAAGCCAATAGGAAGAGATTGCCAATGCTGAGTTCAGGTTAAAGAAGGTGGAGAAGTCTATGGATGCGTTAGACAGGAGAGAGAGAATGCCTGAGACTTCTTCAGAACAGATGTGAGAAAGCAAGACCCGGGACCAGGAGAAAAGACATCTGTGACAAATTCAAGTAGTGGCCTGTCCTGGTACCTAAATAAAAGATAAAACAGGAAATGATTCTTAGCAATTCCCTACGTGGACCGCTTCATCAGGCTGAAAGTCGAGAAACACGCTCACACCTTACGAGAAAGCAAAGCTTATAGCAGAAAGAAAACACCTTTTGGGAGAAGTTTCCACATCTCTCTGAAGCCCAGAAACCAAGTCAAGTCCAGGTGAATGCTTAAAGTGCGGTTGGGGCTGTCGAAAAGCTCAGAGGGCAAAGAACTGTGCAAACCTGGGGCTCCGTCCCGGAAGCTCCTCCCTCAGGATCCCTTTCTCAGGGACCCCCCCGCCCAGGGATTCCCTCTCTGAGAGTCCCTCATGGGACGTATGGTGAAGTAAGATCAGTGGCCTTGTGTTCTGACCTCACCTACTCTCAAGTAAATTTTGTTTTGCATAATTGCAAAAAAATATCAATCACATCCGATGGTTAGTAAGTATAATAAACACTGCATGCTCTTGAGAATACTACCTGGGAAAATTAACTATTTCTGCTGAACTAAATTGAATTGTTGACATTATTTTTATTTCAGTGTCTCTCTTTTTATTTGAAGGTACAAAGAAGAATCTCTTTTTATTTAAAGAATGATAGAGTCATAGTATTGTCTAGCAGAAATGACTCCTGAGGATCATCTGTCTCAAACTCTTAGTTGATTACTAGTATCAGAAACATTTTCAGGCCCACATTATTTTACAGTAATAATTGCAAATGGTGGAGTGACCTCTGTTTTGTTGTTTATTGGTTGGTTTTAGCACCACAGACTTTCTTTGATATGTCACAGTTGTAGAACTGTGTGAACTAAGCTGAGGCTAGCCTCTCAAGCCTCTGGAAATCATGGTGCCTTAATGACTGAATATATGTGAGTGTGGAACAGAGCCGCTTCAGCAGATTCCCTGTACATTTACAATTCAGTGCTGATTTCACATATCTGTGGCTCTCATCACTATAAGTAATAAGCACTTATGGAAATCCTGATGAAATTCAGCTTAACCAATTTTCATGTCACAGTGAACATAATAAACTGACCAAGATTCTCTTGAATAGCCATCACATTTATATGAACAGTCAGGGAAAGAAGACAGATTCAATATTGACAGGTGTTAAGGAATTTGTTCTCTCAATGTTCAAAATCTTTACATTATCTTAAGGCTGTGGTAGCAAAAGTACAAGTTTTGATCCATAAGCTAGTTTTCTAGCAATTAAGGGGAAATTCTATTTCAGGCATTACAGACAGACTTTCAGAGGAACTAGTGAATTCATCAATGGTAGGTAATACTTTGTTTCATTTGCAAGAGACTTGTTGAACACTAAAATTATCCTCAGGCAATAGCTACTTATCTGACTAACTCTTGTCTCTGAATCTGCAGTTCTTTGGTTTCTCTAGACCATTACTTTAAGAATCCTCCTTTCATTATGTTAAAACTGCAGGAATAGACTCAGCAGCTGGGTTTCTTAACTAACAAATGCTTGAATAGGAGCTTGTTATTGTGCAAGTTTCCCCACTAGGCAATTTTTATGTATGCATTACCTCCTTTCAAGATTGTTGGCTGGTTCAGGTACTTATTTTTTTAAATGAGCCAGGTACCTCAAGCTTTATCAAATTGAAATTCTATTTCTCCATTATTTCCACTAGGTTTTCAGTTCTCCATTTCTATTTCTCTATTCTGTCTGACTTTATCATTCAAAATTTAAATTGTGAATAAGAGTGAAAGTTCCTTTTGTAAGCATGATATTAACCTTTCACTTTTATCATGCATCCTGAGTATGTGGATTATATTTTCTAAAATAGCATTAACCCACATGGAACATGTCTGCAATACATATCTGCATTAACATCTCCAGATGTAAATTGAATATGTTTACATTTTACTTAAGGCTCAGCTGAAATTGTCATCTAACAAGCAATTTTAATGTTCTTTGGACAGGTGATGCCCTGAAGTGACAGGATTATAGTAAAAGTTTTAGTCTGCATGCCCTATATTGGAAATCTGTAATGCTATGACTCCCCAAATTTGTTTAGCCTTCCATACACATTATCTGTATTTCAGTCACATTTATGTAATACATGTTTAATGATTCAAATTGTGATACTATCTCAACCAATTGTAACCTTTTTTTCTTGAGATCTAAATTGCAATTCTTAAATTGATTGTTAGAGCTAATCACTTGACTTTGAAACCAAGAAAGAATTTGGAAATGTCCTGGGACTTTTACTCTTGTATCAATCTACGGTCAAACCCTCTCAAATTTCTTCCTATTTATCAAAAGTACCTCATTTCTTTCTTTCCATTTTCAATCTTTTTGTCTCAAGTCTAGGAGTCTTTATTCCCTGTCATCGCCTTGACATTTAACACAATATTCCTACCCAGCTAGATTTTCATTCAATTCACTAAAATTCCCTTTATCTTTCCCAAAGCAATCAATAGTCTTTCCTTTTCTTGTTTTATGTGTGGGATCACTTTCCTTTTCTCTTAGTTCATTAATTGGAAGTTCATTACATGTCCCTAAAATTCATATGAGAAGCAACCTACCTGTTCTAGGAAGAGTTAACTTAGAACTAAGTTCTCTTTTCCTAAATTCTCATCACATTTTATATTGCTCTACTGTTTTTCTTTTTACACTACATTTGCTTATTTACTAACTGGTTATAATTCTTGATTTTCACATTTCTTGATGATGAGATTTTGCCTTTTATCCTTATCTTTGCTTAATATTTGTTAGTTTCTCAATAAAGCACTCTATACTCAACGAAAATATAGTATTTCCTATCCGTGTGTGTGTGTGTGTGTGTGTGTGTGTGTGTGTGTGTGTGTGTGTGTGTGTGTCAGAGAGCACTCGCTTATGTGTGCCTGGGTGACTTCGGGAATCATCTAGGATTTTTCTACCTCCTTTTTGCTTCGCTCTGTTGTTTCCCTGTCATCTCCCCAGGCCCTAGTATTTCCTCTATTTCTTAAAGGAAGTAGAAAAGAAAGCAATACCTTGCTGAGTTACTTCATGTCTACAAACGTGCACATAAATCTTGACAGACAGTTCTTGATACATGATGACAGTGGGCTTTGCCTCCCTATACTGGCCTTTACAAATTGCAACTGTAGACACTAAAAAAATGACCACACAAGATCTGAAAACATGAATAAACTCTGAAAGATTTGGTGAAAAATTTTAAAAGTATCTCTCAAAATCATGTCAAGAAATTAGGTACCATCAAAAATCATACTCTGGAAGTAATATGAAACACTTGTATAACTAATGCCTGATTCTGTGCATGAAAATTCAGGAGAGGAGAAAAAAAGAGGCAGAGAGGGAGAAACTGCTGAAAAGATCTTCTAGTTATCTGTAAGAGCTTTCACAAGTTTCACATGAACCTCTATTCCCCATACATGGCAAGACTAAATCAGTGTATCAAGGATTTGAGAACTGAACTGGAGCTGGAATATACCCATACCAAAGTGATACAGAACTGCAGTGTAACTCAGCAGAGTTAATTGTCTTCTAAAGTCAAAAACATCAGTATTTCCAGAGGTTTGTTTACAGTGGAACCCATTATAAATAATATATATTGAGACAATTAAAAATCAAAATTACTTTATTTGGTTAATAGAAAAATGCAGTTTAAACTAAAAATAGAAACAAGACATAATTTGGAAGATAGAAAGAGGTGTATTTTTATCAGAAGCAGGACAAAATTTTTGAAAGATATTCTTTTCACTTACATACTAAGATAATTAGAATATCATCTGAAATAAAATAGAACAAATACCCATGATGTAACAAAGTTACCCTTTTTTAAAAAAAAACATTATTTTCTAATATAGTAGTGTTCACTTACGAAGTTATTACATTGTATTGTGCTAGTGATTCTTTCACATTAAGCAGATTCTTTATTTTTATTTCTCTTTTCTTACATTTGTTCTATTTAATGATCATTCCTAAAAATTGGGCTCTCTGTTACTCTGTTCTTTGATTTCTTTTCTGGTAATTATTGTACATTACCTACCCATGATTATATCATTTTTATTTTCTTCTTTTCCTTCCCTTGCGTTGACTTTCTTGATAGTGTAGTGAATGCCTCATTTAACATAACTGTTCCATCATATTATTTAAGTTACTCAACCTCAGTTCAACTTCAACAAATTGAATTTGTTATATTATGCTGACCCAGTTTTCCTCTTGCTCAGTCATTCTAGGTTTGGATAAATGCAATAAAAAGTGGCCATCACACTGACTATATGTTTTTCTGTCTTTAGATTTTCTCAACTGAACAAATAAACCTGCTATTTTTAGATTAAGATTGTCTCAGTTTCTCAAGACATTGCCAGAATGAAGTCAGATTCTTGGCCATGGTGTGGCATGAATGACCCCTAGCCCTCTTCCTATCACTTTTCTTGCTCCCTTCTGGCATCTGTGAGCTGGGTCTTCACTATCTGTTTTTCTCTTGGCATTCTTCCACCAGAAGGGTCCATCAGCCTCTGCTTATAGTATTCAAGATATTTTATATCCTAAAGTTCCTAACTCATCTGCATTTCTCCCATAGCCCGTTTCCAAAGTTCTAAGATCTAGGTGACTAAGATTTTCAAATTATAACCCTACTCTTAATATCAATTTCTACTTCGGTTTCTTTTTATCTCACTATTATGAAATACCCTGACAAAAGCAACTTAGAGGAGAAAGATTTCTTTCGGCTCATTGTTTAAACATCAAATGAGAAGAAGCTTGAAGTATCAAATTACATGGCATCTTACAATCAGAAGCAGAGCATAATGAATGTTTAACTTAGTTAACTTTCCTTTGCTTTATACGGGGCAGTAGAATTCCCAGAATATGATAGCACCCATTTTGCTGAGAATCTTTCCATTTTAGTTAAACTGATTAAGATAATCCTTCACTTGCATGTTCAGAGGCTTATCTACTATGTATTTTAGATGCTGTCAAGTTGTTAGTCAACATTAAGCATCGTAATGAAGCAGTCAAAGCATTCTGAGTATTTCATGTCATGAGGAATATACATATAATCTTTTTCACCTAACCCTTATATAAAAAAATCAGTTTCCACTTATAATTGTTTATCAAGATTTTTGTTTCTAACCCAACATTTACATCACATAAAATTCCTATTTATTTTATGCATCATCTTGACTGAATTAGATTATGCTCATATAAGAAGTAAAACATTATTCTGTGCCTTCAATAGTATTTCTAGAATACATCGGCATTTGAGTTTGTAGAATGAATAAAGAAGTGTCATCCTTCATTTTTGGGCTGGTATTCTCCAATCTGTTGGAGATTCAAATAGAGTGGAAATATTTCAGAACATAGTCATTTGGTTCTGTTGGTACTAGGTTTGTGGTAGTGTATTAAATTACAGTCAGTATGAATGACAGGATGCATTTTATCTTAGAGCAGTCAGGAAGCAAAGAAAGGGTATAAAGGCGTCTGCTCTCAATATCATTTTCAAGCAAACACTGAATGTCCTGACTTACTTACATTCAGTCTATCTCTTAAGTATTCCATCCTCTTCCATAAGAGGCATGAGTTTGACATCAAGCAATTAAGACAAGAACATTTATCTCTATAGCATAAGACCCCTTTTTCATATAATCATTTTCAAATTGAGTAGCATCTGTAGCTCTTCTGATCCTTCAGCTTTCTGAAGGATATATCAGGGTATATCTTGTCTTTCATAAACAAGTCAGCCAATTTCTGTTCAGCATTTTTCTTTTGCATATCCAGATTCATCATTCTTTCTAGTCCTCTGGGGAACCCTGGCCAAAAACAGCTCATCTGTTTATTTCCTTATTGACTTCTCATTCATATGTGTGTTTCATAGATCTACAAAACATCCTGGTTTTCATAACCCAAAGAAAATACATCATTTTAATCTATTTAAGAATTAGGGACAGGTTCCAGAAACAGATCAAAACAGAACATGTTTATGAAGCTTGAAAAATACATTTCGTGAAGAGTCAATGTTGTGTGATTAAGGGTGATATCTATGCAGCTATTAAATGTTCTAAATCAGGAAAATGAGAATATTCAAAGTATGTAATAGGATTTAACAGAAGTGGAACCTTTATGTCTCACCTTGATATAACTATTTAATTTATCTTTATATTTGAAATAAAGGCAAAGAAAAAAATAGGTAAATCATGACTTTAAGTACAAGGCAAACTGAAGATTGCTCAGTAAACTTTTCAACTCAGTGGCTCAATGACAACAGTGACAGCTTTTGCAATTAGTTTAGACCTTTTGTTTCTGGAGGCAATTGTAAAATCTATAGCCATGTATTCACTTTCCAACACAATTGGTGCACATCATAAAAATTGCATTTGAGTTAATTGGTCAATTGGCTGACAGACTCAGCAAAGAGGCCAAACCCTTAGCTATCCAGTTACTGCTATACTACTCTGCTGCAACTGTGCAGGCTGGGATCAGTGAGAAGGTTATGCTTCCCTGAGGCTTCTATAAGGCACAAATTGAGAACTTTGGTATCATGAGATATCAGTCTGACACTTTACATGAACATCCAATGTTTTCAAATTATGAAACATAAAAATATATGCCCTACACAAGGATATTCTATAAATATCAAGTAATGAGACCATGTTGAGAAATGTATAGTAACAGAACTCTCTCATTTGCATGGAAGAATGTCTTGGATAACATAAATTTTATCCACTCATAATTTAAATTAATTATAGCCCAATGTCTTAATGTCTTTCCTTATTTGATTCCTCAAGTCATCATCTGCTCATAGGATATAAACTCTAAATACATTTCACAGTAGTATAAAGTTTTACTACTTTACTCTTGTAAAGTAGTGATACCTGGCATGTTTATTTGGAGAATATTGCTCAAAGACAAGTGCCTTATAATAATCATTATTAAGCCTGAATGCATTAGGAGCATACAATGAGTCAATGAACAATTACCTTAGTCATTTTCAAAGTTACTCAAAATGTAGAAAGATATTACTTCTCAAAACGTACTCATCATATTAACAAAAATGAAAATAAATTTAAGATAAAATATACTATTCTATGAAACTAAATTCCACAATTTTTTTCAACAATAGAAAAAGGTATATTTTCCCATTCCATTGGGCATGAAACAAATGGGCTTTTAAAACATTGTCTTATGACAGGTAGAAGGATATGAGTAAATTGCTGAGAAAAGCACTAATTTAATTTTATATCCATCATTTTGGGGAATAATTTTATTCTGTTCCTGATATGCCATTTTTTTCTGAGAGGTTTGGGTTTCTCATGTTTGGAACTGAAGGTAATGTTCCAGTGACAATAATGCAGTTCTGCCATGGGTCAATCTATAGTACCTTCATGAGACACTCTTGCATGGCATTCACATTGTGCATGTTTCATTTTGAAAAATTAAGTTTTTTTTTTACCATTTTCATTCATGATCCAAGGTTATTCTTCTAAAAATTTACCTCTTCCATTTCTGCTTGTATATTGGAAGCCCTTAAAGTATTTCAAATACTTAAGGTAAAGGCATTTAATTTCAGTGATACCTCGTTTCTGTTCTAAGTAAACATCTGGATTAATTATTAATTTTACTTACAATGATTCATGTTTTAATTAAAAAGAAACCCAAATTTCCTACCAAATTATCACTAATGGCAGAAACCCTAATTGTGGCTCTAGCGACATTTTAAATCCTTTTAGCTCCTAACAGTTTTCATTGAAATCTATAATTACTTCTTAATCTCCACTATTTGTATTCTGCAAGTAGTATATTTATTTAACATGTCAACATATTTTCCTATGTTGAATAATAAGTAATCAAAATCCTTCTCTTACCCAACATATACTACTTAAAAATGAAAAATAATCACATTACACCACTCTTCCAACTCTACTTTTCATATCTGTGCCATCAGGTAAAAGGTTTCTGCTCTCATTTGTGAAATAGTGGGTATTTTACCTGCCCTATGTTCGCTTGTCCTCCTTCTACACCCAGGCCATCATTGAGGAGTCAATCCTTTTCAATAGACATTTCTTATAGAAACATTCACTAAATTTGACAGCATGGTCAAAATTTTAATGTCTAAAAAAATTACGGAAAGATTTCATTAGGGATAACTGAATGATTTTTGGAAATTTGAACAAATAAAAATAGATACAAAAGAGTAAGGTCTCGGGGCTGGAGAGGTGGCTTAGGGGTTAAGCCTCTGCCTTGCAGGCGAAAGGTCCTGAATTCCGATCCCAGATCCCATGTAGAGACGCTGGGAGGAAGCAGGGGTGGCCTATGCTTCTGGTCCTGGTAGGGTGGAGCCTGTGAATTCTGGGACAGAGTAAACAAGGAGGAGGTGGAGGCGGTCCATGGTGGACACACACACAGGCACATATATATACACACACATGCACAATTGAATAAATAATAAAAAAAATTAAAAAAAGAGTAAGGTCTCTTGACAGATTTACTGCTTATTGGAAATACAGTCACCTAGAAATTGGTCTAGAAAAGCAATGTTCATTTATTATGTGAAGAAAATAGAAAAAAAGTAGGAAGTTTTGATAAAGTAGATAAAGAGATGATGCATTAAAAAAAGATTAAGACCACACAGTTTTTAAGGGAATCAGAATCTCCTAGAAAGGCCGAATGTGTTCCTTCTTATACAGCAACTTTCTCCATTCTACCTATAACACAGCACAGGGGTCAATGGTTAAATGTTATTTGTCTGCATTGTGTCAACCTGTCCATACATGCTTAAGGATTATCTAACTTTTGCCCATTGGAACTTTAGTGACTGGGGAAGAAATGTAGACTCTAGGAGCCACCATATCCCTTCCACTCTGACCCAGTGCAGTAATGTTTATAAAGCACTCCAGATTCCTAATTCTGCTTTGGGGCCTGAAGTAGACAGGAAGGCAGGAATTGATAAGAGGATCATTGCAGGCATCCAATGTGACCTAAACTGCACTGAAAAGCCATATCCAACTGGAGATGTTCATTGTGATTCTTAATTTTACAGAGACCTGGGGAATAATAGAAGAATCTAGTGTGATACCACTGAACAAGAAGTAGAATCTGAAGGTGTGTTATTAAAAGATGTGGAGATAGGCTGTGAAATATTTTCAGATCATGCCTTTGCATTGCAAAGTTGCCACTGAGGGTGTATATGAAGTTGAGGTGTGTCATGGTTAGGCCCAGTTGTCAACTTGAAAATTGAGGGTTTGAGCTCTTGGCATATTTGTAAAGAATTAATTTTTGAGTTAAGCCCAGAATAAACCTGCAAGGGATTGTATAGCTGATGAGTTAAGCCCAGAATAAACCTGCAAGGGATTGTATAGCTGTCCAGCCCATGTTGGGTGGAATTAGGTCCTAGAATAAAATACCAAGAGCTGACTGAGAAAGTTGGCATCCTTGTGCATCCTTGGCTAGACATGCTGGTCTGTCAAGTAAGGATCATCCCTCTCTCAGCCATTATGTAGAGATGGTATGGCCAGTTCCCCCATCCCTGGTGATGGTGCATGCTCTCCCATCAAGCTAGATTACAGATTGTAACTGGACTATCAGTAAGAGAAAATAAACTCCTTCTTCCCTTAAGTCGTTTGATGATCATTTATCAGCAACCATGCAGGGAAACTGCAACAAGGTGTGTCACTGGGGGCTGTCTGATTTTGAACAATGCACTATAAAAAGCATTACAGACTCTCAGGACATGCTGAATGAGAATGCAATATCAGTGAGGAAATGCCAGAGGCTGTGGAACCTACCTGTGGAGTGCAACAATCAAGAATGCAGGCCAAAGTTGATGTGGCAATTGAATGTGATGAGAGCTATACTGAAGATGACCTGAAGGATGATGATACATCTGGAGAAATGAATGAAGTGTCTTAACTACTTGAAGCCTGAAACCACATAAAACCAACTGGCACAAAAGCAAGATAGGAGGAGATGGGTATGATGGTATATGCCTCCATTAACTTCAACATGAAGACTAAGGATGAAGACTAAGGTAGGTGATCAGTATGTCTGCAGCCTCCCATCTTTGAGAAAAAAAAGACCTCATCTAGTGAAGAAAGAACAACTGTTAAATGCTTGGAATACTGTACTGCTACTAAATAATTCATGGCCCAATAAACTGTGATTTCATAAAGGAAAAAAGAGAATTATTTAATTTTTATCTGTGAACCTATTTATGTGTCATAACTATATGTTGTCATATACTCTGATAGAATGGTATAAGAGAATATGGGCATATAAGACCAATATTGAAGTTAATTAAAACTTCCATGTAGTAAAGTTAACATGTGCCTCTCTAGTTGCATAATCAGATGTTTATTTAACTAATGAAGAACAATGTGGATCACATCCTGAGCGATATCCATGTATCTGTGATATACAGATGTAATTTATAGAAAGGAAACCTATTAAAATATTGAAACATTATCTTGATACCTAGTGAGCGATGTCAAAAAAATAACTCTCTAGAATGTGGAATTGGCAGAACATTAGTATTGTACCAGCATTGAAAAAGAATATGTATTATTTTTCAGCAGATACCTCAATGGATAAAGGTGGTTAGTGCTAAGCTTGATCCCTGAAGCCCACAGGCTAAAATGGTCTCCTAAAATGTGTCCCCTGACTTCCATGAGTATATCTTAATGTGTACTCTCATGATCATAGATATGTGCATACATATATGATAAATGTAAACTTTTAAGAATACATATCTATAGATAATTCTTAAACAACCAGTTACATTTGTTCTACAAGTCTTGATAATAAAAAAATAAAAACGGGACACATATTCGAATTCTAACCTTGTCCTGTCAAAGACTGTTCATATTTTCTATTCTTCTAAGTATGTTTTTAGAATTCCTCAGAAATTGACTTGAGATGAATGATCCGAATATTGATTTAAATTGATTGAGAAAATAAAGGTTGGTTGAGAGAAGTCTAGCAAAAACAATTCATGGGGATACATGTGAATCAGGATTGAGGAGAAAAAAAAATTAATTATATTTTATTGTAATTAAATATCTTTACAATGTGATTCTTTCTCTTAAAAGAGCTTTGAAACGATGTCCATCTAAATCAACATGACTTGGCCCAGAAGTTATGTTTCACAGTGACTATGAGAATTAAGGACATCCCTTATGTTACCTGAACAGCCTGATGCAAGTAACTTCAAAGAGCAGAAGTAACCAGCAGGGAAATTTCTGAGATCTAGCTTTTCTTCTAGTTGCAGGAGAAATTGGGTCCATAACTCATAGGAGAAGAGTAAGACAATCTATTCTGTGAAGGATGTGGTGATCAAGATCTCATTGGTCAAATCAATGGTATGATCGAAAAGATAATATTTTATACTTTCATTTTTGTGAGAATTATGGCTGTGTGTGTGCTTATTTCTCTCTCTCTCTCTCTCTCTCTCTGTCAATTACAGTTGACAGTTCAGTAATGAAAGTAATTGTTTTTTTTTCTCTTGACAATTTGAATAAACTAGCTTACAGACAGATTATGAGAATGCCATCAAATGCCATTAAAACATACACCTTCTGTATCTGTATTGCTAAATACAGTAGTATATTTTCTGCTGCTGTAATTTAAAAAAATAACTTCTTTATACAATTACTGTATCTCCTTCTCCCCCCTTTTGTGGTCAGGACTAATTGCTTCCTAAGAAACGGAAAGCAATTCTAATGAAATAACTTCTTACTTTAATTTAAATACAATGACATTTTGTCCATTTAAATTAGATAAATTTACCTAATAAGCAACTTGATTTTTTAATGTTCCAGTCAGGACTAAGTAGCTATGTATCTTTAACTATTTGAAATGAACGGCTATTTTTTTCTTGAGTAACGTCTGTTAAATCTTCAATTACTTCTAAATTTACATGGCTCAGAAGACATCAGAGTGTCTTTAAAAGTAGATTTGAGAAAATTTGCTGATTATTTCCTTCAACAATTACAAATGTTTCTGAAGACCAAAACTTTATATCATAAGAAGAAAAGATGAAGAACATGACTGTATTGTTTAATTATAAGATTTACAAAAAAAAAGATTTACATGTTGCCTTCAAAATCAATTTGCCATTATACCCAGGCATGTAAAAATACTCCACAGATGGATTTTAGACTACTTTGCCAGAGCCGCTTCATTAAGGATTAAACACAAAGAAAGAAACACATTTAGACACAAGTCTACTTTTCATGTTTATTTCTTGCCAAAAATTATGAATCAACTGAAAAGATGGTTTTGGGAAAAATGCTGCTTATTTATCACTGTTTGCTGAACTATTTGTCATGTTTAATAATATAATGGATCTTGGGCTGAAGAGATTGCTCAGGGGTTAAAACTCTGTCTTGCAATTAGAATGTCCTGAGTTGAACACACGTACACACACACACAGAGTAAATAAATAAAATGTTAAAAATAATCTAATGGATTTTAAATCAAACTCACAAGAACATATATTTGAGGAAATGTATTGTTTTGGTACTTTGATTTCCAGAATCTAACAGGGTGTCTGGTTTTCAACTGATATTTATTGGAGGTGAAAGAAATGAGCTAAGCGATAACAGAAGCCAACTATTTGAGTTTCCATGAACCAAATTAATTATAGTGTTTACAGCTATGAGCACTATAATGTGATACTTTTGAAAATTCAAACATGGAAATTGTTTTATTAACTACATATACATAAAGTAATATTTTTTTACATAATTTCTCTATTCATCAAAGATACTAATTTGCATGAATATCATTAAAAATGGAGGGACATACGTGCTCTTCTAGAGGAAATAAATTTATTTTAAAGCTTAAATTTTAGCCATATTACTTGGCATATGTTTCTGGCATCTTTAAACACACTGATAACTAGCATGGGTACTTGAATCTTGGAAAGAGCTCTAAAAATAGTTGACATTTCACTGTTTCTATAGTAACAAAAAAATGGCTTCACATTCTACAGAGTTTAGTGTTCTCTCTAGACTGACTATATAGTAAACTACTATGTTATTGTAGGTGTAAAAAAAAATCCACCATCATACTTTTCCTCTGTGTGTTTGATGTCTCATAACAATCTGATCACTAGTGTAACAACATATGTGTTTGTCTGACATAAAACATTTCAGCTATTTTTCAAGAAATGAGTTTACTTAAAAATTAAAAAAAATAAAAAGAGCAATATCAAGACCAGGTCAAACTTTTTTTTTATTATTTATTCAATTGTGAGTGTATGTGTGTGTGTATATGTATATATGTGTGTGTGTATGTGTATCTGTGTGTAGAACCACGGGCGAATTCGGGAACCACCATGGACGCGTCCACCTCCTCCTTGTTTATTCTGCCCTGGGATTCACAGGCTCTGCCCTACCAGGACCAGAAACGTAGGCCGCCCGCGCTTCTGCCCGGCGTCTATACCTGGGGTCCAGGATCCGAACTCAGGACCTTCCGCCTACAAGGCAGAGGCTTAACCCCTGAGCCACCTCTCCAGCCCCCAGGTCAAACTTTTTTTCATCTTTAAATTTTTAACTATATTAACAAGAAATTTATGTATTTTTATCACTCACCACCTACACCCAAACCCCATCCCATAACAACCTATCTGTTCCTTGCAACCAGTTTCTTTCCCTTTTCCATGACCCTTTGCAAGTGTAATGCAATGGGTCCCACCTGGGACACCTCTACTTGATGTATCCTGGTACCCAGAAGTGTCTGAATACTTCACTGCTGTGCAAATCTTAAAGAGGCTCTGCTGTCAACAGACCAGCACCAGTCTGAAACAGTCTCTCAGAGTAGTGTCTTTTCTCAAGGGACATTCCCTGCTCTATGTTTATTGTCTGGTGGTTGTGAAGGTCTAGTGGAAGTAGATATAATTGCATTGAGTTCTTGGGTAGAGCAGTCCTAATATGAACATAATTTTCTTTTTATATTACCTCTTATCCATCCGTTGGCTCTTATATTCTTATTTTGCCACCTTTGAAAAGGTTCCCTGAACCTTGAAATGGGGCACAAGGTAGGTGTTCCTTAATAGGCTCATCTGTCCATAGTAGCTTTTAGTTTTTTACTTTGCTGGTCATAATTTTACATTATATTATTTGAACTATTATGGAAGTTTGCAATGCCCATATACTTCATTGTCACATTTTATTTTCTTATTTATGACATTCTTATTTATGATTTAATTAGATGTGTTTTGACATCTTGTTAATGGATATTTGAAGCCAGACTGAAGATACAATCAAATACAAATAATTATTTGCTGACAATTAAGAATTTTCTCTAAAATACATTATTAAGGGGAACATTATTTGCTTATACAGCCATGAAGACAGGGACATGGCACAGACATTCAGACTCATCTGCATTGAGACTTGTCCTTACCAGACCTGCATAATGACTGACATATCAACATGGCCTCATAGACTATAGAAGAACTCAAGAGAGATAAGAACATCCAGTGGAATTTTGGGGACTAAAGATGTCTGAGTGAAGGGAAATGTTCCCTATCAGTAGGGTGGCCCTAAGAAAGTCAACTTTGTATGCCACAAAAGGCCTGAACCCTCACAAGAGTAGAAAAGCCAAATGAAATCCTGGGATCCGTAGAAACAGACAGGAAGGAGGGTAGAAAGGAGTGGGATGGATTGAGGAGGTAAAGAGAAAGGTACAGGTAGGAGAGGAGATGAAAAGAAGCAGGGATGAGTATTCAATGTGCTTATAAAACAAGAAGAAAAGAAAGAAGCTAACAATGGGAAGAAGTGTCTGAATCCAGTCTGTGCCTTTCCTGGCATGAGCCCTGGGTCACTGCCAAGACCAAGGCCATGAGGACCCAAGAGGATGGACTGCAAAAGAAGCTGGGTCTTTCTAAAAAGGGGCATGAGGGTTTTGTTTGTGTTTGTTATTGCTAGTATGACATTGATTGGCCTCTATAATTGGGTGAAATTTTTTTTCAGGTTGCACGATATCATTAGCTGACAAATAGTGGAATAAACTTTGTATCATCAAGGTCAGCATTTTCTGACCCCTTGAAAATAGGCACCCTCCATGGCTCTTGGCTTCCTTCCTGCCATGGCATCAAGGTTGCCCATGTAACTCTCTACATTGTCACATTTTAACCATGAGAAATTCTGTTTTATTAATAGTTTATTTATTAATTTTATGCTTGTGGGGGGGCACTGTATGTCCATGTGGAGGACCAAGAGTGACTTCAGGAATCATCCTCGGTTCCTTCTACCTCCTTCTTGTTTCACTCTGGTATTCTCCAGGCTCTGCCCATTAGGGTCATAAGTGTAGGCAACCACTGTTTACCCCTGGCATTTTTACGTGACACCTGGAATCCGAACTCAGGACCTTCTGCTTGCCAGACAGTGTCTTAACCACTGAGCCATTTCTCTAGCCTGAGAAATGATATTTTTTTTTTAATTATTTATTCAACTGTGTGCATATGCGTGTGTATGTGCGCGCGCGTATGTGTCTGTGTGTGTGTCTGTGTATGTGTAGAACCACGGACGAATTCGCGAACCACCATGGACGCCTCCACCTCCTTCTGCCCCGGGATTCACAGGCTCCGCCCTACCAGGACCAGAAGCGCAGGTCGCCCCGCTTCCGCCTGGCATCTATACGTGGGATCTGGGATCCGAACTCAGGACCTTCTGCCTGCAAAGCGGAGGCTTAACCCCTGAGCCACCTCTCCAGCCCACTGAGAAATGATATGTTTTTAATGAACTAATTACCACTGTCTATGTGGTATGTCTAATGAATTCAATAATTTAAGACATGTTGTTTGTAATGTTCAATATCCTCTAGGAAACATTTTCTCTATGAAGCTAATTTCATCAAACTGGAGAAATCTGTATGTAGAATTTATACAAACTACATGACTATTTGGATAAGGCAACTACATTTAATTCTGGTAGTGGTTCATTTCAATATGTCATTTATTGAAATTTCAATATGTCACACTTATTGAGGTCATAACATTCTATTATATCTTTGACAACTCAATATAGAATACCAGAGGATGAATGGATAGAATGAATAGTATGGCAAGCTCCAAATTACTGGGTCTGTGAATATATCATATTATTTTTAGAAAAATGGGGATTAATATGCAAACAGAATCAAAGTTACTACTCATCTGATTGCTTATAACATTAGACCAATAACATCACATTTTTAAAGTGAAAGAAGGAGACAGGAGATACTTCTTTGGAAAAAAAAGGATAATTCAACAAGGAAGAAGCCAGTCCAAGACAATACTTTTTTGTTGTCCTGAGTCACTACATTCTTGCTAATCTGATAAAAGAATTTCAGGTAGAATAGAAATAATGGATTAAATGATTTTTCTCATTAGGAGACTTTGATTATTCAAGGGTATAATGTCATAATTACATTTAGGATATATACTATTGCTAAATAAGTCAACTTTTAGTATGGAACAAAATGAGACTACATATATTTAAGATACACCTGTATTTGCAATTTATTTTAACAGGAAACTCAAATCATAGTATTTAAAGTTACATATGAACTGGAATTAGAGTAATGAAAACCATAAACAAGAAGGAAAATATTAGCTTCATTATTTTTTATATAATACATTTTTAATTATTATTTCAGCTCATACAAACTTAATAGGTACACCATTTCCCTCCCTCCCTCCTCCTCCCCCCCAAACCCCTGTTTCCCCTCCCTCACCCCTCATCCCCATCCCCCCGTGCCTCCCGCCCGGATTCCCAGAGTCCTTTCTTGTGCATGCCTGACTTTCCTCTGGGCCCTCCTCTCTGATGACGTACAAGGACCCAGTGGCATTTCCCTGAACCCCTTCCTGTGTTCCCCTTAAGCATAGGAACACTACTGTGGCTGTCAATCCCTTGCCTCCAAGGATCTTGGTGCCTTTAGCAGATGCTAGACTTTGTGAGGTCAATAGTGTGTTGGACATTGCACCGGGCATACAATGTCCAATTATGATTGTTGCTTCGGCCCTAACTTGTGTGGACTATCTTGCAAATCATTGCTCCTTCCATCGTTTTGCTCTTACACTCTTACCGCCCCCTCTTCCGCAAATTTCCCTGAGCTTCAGGATGGGGCAGCTTCATTATTATTATCATATGATGGATGCAAATATTTTTATCCTTTTGGTACAGCTTTCATTATGTGATTTATTTGTATGTAATAACATACTATAGTGTACCATATTCTTCACTCATTTAAACACTTATGACATTGAATATAATATTTTATAAATATTTGTGAATTTAATGTAATTAAATCTTTTTAACTCAGCTGTATTATAATTTGAATCATACTTTTATCAATACTAGACTCTGCCCTTCTTGATAGAATTGTTTTATATAATTAAAAATATAAATTATATTCAACTTTTAAAGCCAATTGAATTTTTAATAGTGTTATGCTTTTTGAGAAACTAAATAATTTCTTATCCTGAAAAATACAATGTTAATACATTTATTTAACACCATTCATTGAATATTTATTAAATTCAGTTCTTATGGATCAACATTTCAAAATTATATGTTGTGCATTTCATAATATGAGCAAGCATAACATGAACAACTCACCCAAATATGAACTAATCTACAACCTTCTATACTGCTGTTGCTCTCCATATAATAGTTTATTTTAAATAGTAATTGAATATCTAGTCTTAAGTAGAAGAATGGCCTATCCTTATTTACATGTGAAATGATAACCTTAGCTGATATGTGGTGAATAGTTTACAAGGGGAGCCTAAAGGAAAAACCAGATGGTTCTGTGGAAGATAGATAACATAATGACTTGACTTAAAATAGTTGTACATTTGATAAGAAGAACTTAATTTGTTCCAGTTGTGTGGATAGGTTGTAGAGTTTAGTTGAGCAGGAAACTTAATAGATGTGTTGAATAAGGAACCTGAAGAACATGATCTAAGCAGATGAGTGAATATTCAGACATTCAGAAATAACAGCAGATTTGTATATGAAAGTATCTAGTTGCAATAACACTTTTCAGAAAACATTGTTTTCAGAAAACATGAAATTATTAATACATGAAAATTTAAATTTCAGGAAAAAATCCTGGAAAAAAATAGCTTTAGGAGACATAGATATATAAGTGGAATGAGGTCTTGTGAAATGACCAAGAAGGTGGAAGCCATGGACCAGATCTGGAAAATTCAATCAGATGGGGCTTAAACAGGAATACAACTGACATGGGGCCCTGAGATAGGAATCTATGAAGCAGATGAAACAGAAACCAAAAGAAGACAACACTGTCTTTGTCATTGCCAGTGAAAGACCTGTTAATTAATAGCAAAGAAATGTTTTTGATAATTCAATTATTTTGAATTTTCAGTTTGTAACCTTAAGACTTTTTAAAATTAAATTGATGATCAGATTAAAATATAGAAAGATATTACCTTAATACTTAATCATTGTTTACCTAACAGTTGCTTTGGTCAGCTTTTTGAAATATCTGTTTTTTTTTTTTTTTTTTGACAGGTTCAAGTAGTCTTTTTAATGACTGAGCAATGATGCAGATGGAAAAAAAAAGGACGAAAAAATCAATAGGGAAGACAGCCAATAAACCTATAGGTAGAAAGACAGTACATCAAAGTGCTCTGTAAGTAGATGTTATCATGCCCATAGAATGGGCACTTACAGCAAATTGTCTATTTTATCTAACAGACTCAATTTGTTCAATTTCATATTATTATTTCATACTTATGCGAACTTAGCTTATCACTGCAATTTTTTTCATTAAGGTTAATCTGATAAATTTGGTTCATTATTTCTGTATTTTTATTCATTTATTCATTTTATTCTGTGTGTGTGTGGTGTGTGTATCAGAGGGCACTGTATGTTTCCTGTAGAGGACCAAGGGTGGCTTCAGGTATCATCCTGGATTACTTATACTTCCTTTTTGCTTCACTTTTGGATTTTACAGGGTCTCCCCCCAGGATCAGAAGCACAGACTGCACCATTCTGCCTGTTGTTTTTATGTGTGTCCTGGGCTCTGAACTCAGGACCTTCTGTTTGCAAGGCAGAGTCTTAACTCCTGAACCATCTCTCCAGCCCTCATTATTTCTTTAGAAATAGAATTTAATTCTTTTTTCTTTTATGTTTTATTTTAATTTAATGAACAATTAGTGAGTGCATACTCAGCAATGGGTATCCCACTTTTCTCATTCACTGGAAGTTAAAAAAGTGACAATTATGTTTTTGCTAAATAATTTATTAACAACAGCTGTTAAACAAAAAAGGTGTTTATTTCTGCCTATGAAAATTTATATATATATGGGAGATCTATCATGAAGCTCTTGGTTCAGATGCCTGGACAGAATGCCAAACTAATTCCAACCAAAACAGATGAAACAAACTGAGATGCAAAAGTAGTTAATGTAATACCAATAATTATCATGGATACCATTTTGATATCATATCTTGTACTTTTGATGTCCACTTCATGGTGCAATTTGCTTCCTGTCTTTATTCTCTTGCTTTTGTTGGCAAAGAGGACAAAGGGAGAGAAAAAAATATATATGTCTATTCCTTTAAGGATAATTTTTGAATATTGCATTACAAGATTTCCTGTTATGTCATTTATTTCAAACTTAATCTCATGTCCTGGCCATCTACTAAGTATGTTGGAAAATATCATCTTTATTTTGAGAAATAGAAAAGGCTGTATGAAAATTTGTCATATTTTTTCTTGCAAAAAATGAAGATAGTGATTATTGTTTTTTCAGTATAGACATTCACACAAATTACCTTTAATAGAAAGTAAATTATTGGCCAAAAGTAAGCACAGAATGCCAGAAGAAAATATACACACAACATACATACACAATGTAACTTAGACACAAATCTAAGAAAAAAGAATATATTTGTCCATCAGATATGCTTGCCAGAAAAAGAAACAACTTCTTTGTCTAATAGTTTACATTTTCCTCTGAAATAAAATATTCCATTTGTGTATGTTTGCATGTGTGTGAGAGTACGTGTGTGTAGGTTTGTATATAGATAGGACACTTAAGTGTGGGTGCCAGTGGAAGCTCAGAAATGATATCAGGAATCATCTTGGATTACTGATTTTTCCAGGTTCTGCCTTCCAGGGCTGGGATTAAAGGTTGCTATCAATTCCATTCAGGATTTTTACATGAGATCTGGGGTTCTGAACTCAGATCCTTTTGCTAGGGAGGCAACAACTTTAACTGAGCCATCTCCCCATCCCAAAACATCCATTGTTGAAGGAGGCTCATGAGACTCAGTAAACAGACAACCCATGTCTCAAGAAATTACTGCAATGAAGCAGTGACAGTAACAGCTCCCCATACCCTCTGATTGACGCTGCTGCCTGGAGGAGACCTTCTGAGCAGTTTTAGCTAAAGAAACACACCCCTCACCTTAGGGAGAAAAGAAAAGCTGTTTTATTCTGGTGCCAATAACACAATTCATGTTGCCCCAAATTCCATGTTTTATACTCTACTAAGTGATTTTCATGTTTTTATGATCAGTGATAAGTCAAGGCACTTTTCAAATATATTATGTAGACAGGTTAGAGAAAAGCAAGCAGATGCCTGCTACAGGCCACTGATGCTATCAGATAACATTTGAATCTGTTCAGTTGGTAGAAACCTGGGTTGGGATCTTCCCTACATCATTGAGATTCTAATCAGTCAGCCTGGAACATATGTTTACAGCACCTGAACTCCCTGAAAGTCATGTAGACAATTCTAGGGATACAGCTTCTGTGTGTCATCCAGGATAAGTTGCCTTTTGGTGATTCAGCCACCATTGAGTAATCCATACTTCAGTAATTAAACTTTCACCCATAGTCCTGCAAATAACCCCAATACAGTCATTGGATTCCCAAATTGGACTTTGATGATAATAATTTTGTCTGTCTCTTGTTCTCTAGCTGGGTAGAATAGTAAAGTTGTGTCATTTCTTCACAGGAAAATTTTTCACAAATGATTCCTGAACCGGTACTAAGAGAACTAAGAATGGGTTGAAGACAAGAAATTTCATCATCCTAGTCGCAGGTGTCTAAACGTTTACTGAGGAGGAATGGACAAATATCAGCAAAGGAAATCCCCATGTGATCATCAGGAGGTGCAGTGCCTGTGGGGAGAGTATGGGGTGATGATCTTCTTCAGTGTGGAATGGAGTGGCATGCCTGTCCTGGAGTGGTATTCATTATAAGTGTGAAGATAGTTTGAGATCTAGAACAAATGGTGAAGTCCCATCAAATGACTTAAGGAAACAAAGGGTTTATTTTCTCTTACAATTCTTGGTTACAGTTGTCTGTTTTGGCTGGAGAGCTCACATCAACCTCAGGGTCCAAGAATTAGCCACACCATCTCCACATAACAGCTGAGAGAGAGAAAGAGAGAGAGAGAGACAATTCTTCTTTGCCAGAACAGTATGCCTGGCCAAGTATACAGAAGGATGTTACTTTCTCAGCTGACTTTCTGTATTTTATTTACCTGTCCAAGCCCTAATCCTACCCACCATGGGTTGGGTCTTCCCTATCAACTAAACTATCTTCTGTAGATTTGCTCTGGACTTAACTCAACTTCTAATTCTCTACAAATGTGCTTGGCCCAAACTGTCAACAAGTATACTAAGTATAACAGAGACTGACACTGAGATGCCTGCACTCAGGTATTTCTCTGTGAAAGGAGGAATTACCAACAGGGAAAGAATATGCTTTAGCATTTCTTAAGTTTGTGTCTTATTTGGCTAGTAAACCATGTACAAGTGATTCAAATTTGGAGCCCATGGAGAATGTTGAATAGTGAAAGAGAAGATGATTTAAAAGGAAATAATATAACTAAATATGATAAGTAAGATTGATGCTAGGTTCAACAAGCAAGTTAGGGCTGTGTTTGCCCAACATGTGCGATTTATCATCAGGAACCTTTGGACTGGAATGAAATTTGAAAACTCTAATGTTTCTCCAAATGATAAAAATGATTACTACTGCTTTTAGTTGAATGCTGGAACTGGATCATAATATCTTATTGATAGTGACATTACATCCTTTGGCAACAGGATATAGAAATATAAAGCTAGGCTGAAATAGAAATTCCCTTCTTATTGACTGGCTTACATTAAAAAAAAAAAAGGAATTGTCAGGCTGGGGAAGAATGGTTAGTAAATGTCTTGCTTCATCATGGATCCTGAATACTCTACTACCAATATACCTATTATTGTAATCTTACCACCCACTATCATAGGTACAAACAAATTTTCTGATTGTATTTAAGACTTGCTCCACAGGACAGAATTCCTGTCTGGTTCTTTAAATAAGACTCAAAATCTATGGATTTCAGTGGAGGAGACCACTGAAATCATTTTGTTAAATGGTTATGATGTGTCTGCCAAACTGTCTCTTCATGAACCATTATTATTAGCAGTCATATATAATGTATTGGATACCACTCTGATTCAAATCCAGTTGAGAAGATCTGGGAACAAGCAGCTATAGTTATGGTATAGTGGTCCAACGCTTCATCACATCCTCTGTGATGTTCTCTGGGAACATTGCAGAAATAGGGCAGAAATACTGGCGGCTGTAAAAGAAGTAGAGTCTCATGAGGTCCAAGAACTATTCAATATAGAAGTCACAGGAAGCTCATGAAACTAAAAAGATTCGGGAGACAACTAACCAAACTTGTGCAAACAGTTAACCAAAACTACTGGATGAGACTCTCTAGTCAGCTGAGCATTCTAGAGGAGATTCTTAATCTGCTAACCTATTGCAAGACATTCAGAGAGCTCTAGAGTTGGGGACTTTCATGAGTCAACACCTTTTTTAGGCTGGACTTTCCAGTGATACAACCCCCTTTAAGTTATCCTTAATATAAATATTAATATAAATATAAGTAATAAACCATTACTTATAGTCCTGTGAGAGGCCCAATTAATGCACTGTTTTTCCAAAATGTATTTTGGCATAATAACTACTTTAATTTGTCATTGATCCCCTGTTTGCTGTGAATAGATACTTGTGCAGCATGTTTTTCCATGAAAAGTGTCTGAAAAAAAAGTTATCGTAGGTCAAGTTCCCATAATACACATAATGTACAAATTATAAACACTAGAAGATATCTATGAAATTATTCTATAATGAAAATTTTGGGAAAGAAGACATTCTATATTTCCATCAAACCTACATTGGCTGTAGATAAAAGGATTAGCACCATGAGAAGACTTTGGGATATGTGAGTTAACTGAAAGAGGAAGCGCTTTTCGTACCTGGGTTTTGGGAATCTATAAGCAAGCCATGGTCTCCAAATGATTTTAGTCAAGGTTTTAATACACATTTAAGAATGTAAAGTAGTAACTTAGATTGTTTTTAAGCCTGCTTCATGTTACTGATTAACCTTCCCACCATCTCTCACCCCTTCTTTTCTCTGGCCTTGTTCAATTAAGATTACATAAAATATTTCCCTTATCAGTTTTGCTGCTCCTGCAATATCCTTCACTCCATCCTGATGGGTATTGGATGTCACCCCCTTGCCAGAGATAAAATACTGTTAAATTAGAGTCTTGTTATAAGAGTATATTCAAAGGTAGAAAAAATCAACAAACCATAATCCAGAACATCAGAGACTCTATATTAACCCCCTGGAACTAGGCCAGCCTAATCTCTCCCCATCCTGAAGCTCAGGGAAATTTGCGGAAGAGGGGGCAGTAAGATTGTAAGAGCACAAGGATGGGAGGAGTAATGATATGCAAGATACTCCACACAAGTTAGGGCCGAAGCAATCATAATTGGACTTTACATGCCCTACACAATGTCCAACACACTATTGACCCCACAAACTCTAGCATTTGCTAAAGGCATTAGGATCCTTGGAGGCAAGGGATTGATAGCCTCAGTAGTGTTCCTATAATTAAGGGGAACACAGGAAAGGGTTCTGGGAAATGCCCCTGGGTCCTTGCACCTCATTGGAGAGGAGAACCCAGAGGAGAATTTGGCATGCACATTAAAGGATGCTCCGGGGATGGGAGGGGGAGGCACTGGAGGATGGGGAGGGAAAAGGGAGGGGACGAGGGCACAGGAGGATAGGGGGTTGGAGGGAGGAGGGGACCGGTGTATCTGTTAAGTTTGTATGAGTGGAAATAAATAAAAATTGAAAATTTCCCTTATCATCAGCCATCATATGTAGAAAGTAAAGATTTAATTTAATATAGGCTGAGCATTTTATTATTAGTTATGAAATTAAAATGGAGGATAATGATAGATCTTCTATTAAAAACTCATAAGTAACAGTACCTAAAAGCACAATATTAATCATTTTAGTCTTAATATGAGATTAAATACATTTCTTTTTGCCATAATAGAAAAGTAAGTAATCTAGAAAGTACATGTAACAAGAAGCAGATCAAGTTCCAAGAATTCAGACTTGCTTTGAAGAAGTCCCGCCGTTGTTAAAGGACCTTACACATATAGCTGATATTGTCTAGACTGCATTTCAGGACAACAAAGCACAGATCTGATGTAATTTCATTTTGGAAATAAGAAAATGATTTGGAAAGAGAATTAGAATCTGAAAAGAAGATATTGAGCTATTTTGAATACTGAACAATTTGGCTGTATTGTTCCTAGTGTCTCCATGGGAGCCTCCAAACCCTTGAGATCTGGTGAGTGATAGGTATACTGCTGCATTCATGTAATTAGCTGACTCATACTATACCTAAGCATATGTTATAGAGGTAATTCACTGCTGATAAGTGCATGCAGCATGGGAGTTGGTCAGACCTGAATGATCACCCTATAGTTAAAGATTTAAACTTTGAGTCACATGACATATGCTTTTCCTGTAAAGGATTTGAGATTAAGTTCAGTGAATACCTGATAACTCAAAGGAAGTCATGTTAATGCTATAAGCTCTCAATCAAATTACCACACAATCAAGTTTGTATGAATATTAGCACACTTAAGTCAAAAGAAAGTAATAACCATTCAAGTAAAGCAACAGTGGCAACAGTATTTATTTAGTTTTTTTTTTACTGTTACTATGACAAATACCTGACAAACAATTTAAGAAAGTTTAGGTTCATTTTGGCTCATGAATTAGGAAGGGCCACAGTCCATCTGATGTGAAAGCATGACTACAGGTACATTTGGAACCATCTCACGCCTTATTCTAAGCAGGTCTTTTTTGGCAGAGCCTAGTTTGGTTGCAGAAAAATTTTCTTCCTAAGTATAATATTTCATGACTTTTTGGACCCATTTTATTGAATTTTAAAGCTAGGGAGATATCTGAAACTTTTTATGTTTGTTGCCAGCTTGACATTGTAATCCCCAAGTCTGAAGCTGGTATCTAAAATGAGGACAGTTTAATGAACTTAATTTTTGAAGAATCAACCAAATTGGAAATGTCAAAATATTAGAATTTCATTGCAAAGGGGCAAAGGAGAGAAGAAAGAGATTTGAGTATTTCAGGTTAAACTATACTCCATGAGTACCAAACTTTAAACTATCGATATTCTAAAGATATCCTCTGTCAAGTATCACCTGAGTTTTGCACACAGCAGAGCTAGCTTCTCACCTCAGGGCATGTCAATGTGTTTCCTGTCAGAGTGTCTGATGAACTTTTCAAAAGTTTTTCATGACCTGGGCCTTGTTCCAGCATGAAGGACAATATCATTGACCACACAGCACCCTTCATTACTGAACTTTGCTCACTAAACTTTCTCCTAAATTATGTGATCATCAAACATGTCTCAACAAATTTCCAAAAATTATACCTTTTAAGAACCACTGGCTGACATAAACTGAGAAAAAAAAATCTGGACACAAATTAAATGCTAAAGTAAAGAAATATAAGACAGTAGAGAAAGGGAAAGATGCTATCAAAGAGAAAATAAAGAAAATACAAAATCCTGTAAGTCAAGGGAATTTTCTTAAAAAACAGGAAACATTTTAAAAGTTTTTGAAAGGGAGGGATTAAGGGTAAATAGGATCTTATACTAAATAAGTATTCTGATTTTGTAGGTTACCTAGTCTATTTTTAAGGATTGACTTTTTTTATGAAGAGTCTAAATAGCTGATTAAAAGTGGATAACAATATCTGGAAATTAAATCCAGGTATGTAAGTTACATCTTTGAAGCAGTTAGTAAAATGGCATCAAGGATGTTCTTATGTTTCATAAAAAAATATTTTGGGCTGGAGAGATGGCTCAGAGATTAAGACTTTGTCTAATAAGCAGAAGGTCCTGTGTTCAGATACCAGGTACCACATAAAAATGCTGGGGGGGGGGGAAACAGTGATTGCCTGCACTTCTGGCTCTGGTGGACAGAGCCTAGGAACTCCCAAAGCAAAGGAAAGAAAGGAGGTAGAAACAATCCAGTATGACTCCTGGAGTCACCCTTTATCCTCCACAGGGACAAGCAGTGCCCTCCGACACACACGCAAACACATAGACACACAAGCATGCAAAGTAAAAAGAAAGACTTAAAAAACCTTATGTGTATGTGTCATAATTTATGACAGTATGTTAGTTACATTACATTCTGTGACAAAAGAGCTGACATAAAATGATTTATGTGAGGAAGGATTTTTTTGTCTTATGGTTTGAGGGAAGAGTGCATGGTTTTTGGGAGGACATGTCAGCATGAGTGTCTGGAAAAAGCTTGTGCATATCTGGATGGCTTAGGAAGTAGAGAAGGAAGGATTAAGATGCTCAGCTGACTTTGTTTTTTTTTTCACATTTTCTTCTTCTTAGCATCCTGCTGTAAGAGAGGGTGCCATCCATGTTCAGGATGAGTATGCTCTTTTAGAGCATCCTCTCTGGAAAAACCCTCACATATAATCCCAGAGCTACATTTCTGAGATTATTCCAAATCCAACCAATTTTACAATGAAAATCCATCATTGGCCAATTAGAATATATTATTGGCATATTTCTTACTATAAACCATAATGGTTGATGTACACTTATAGCACATTAAAGAATGTTTCCACTTTAATGTAGATTGAAGATAAGTATTCTCTATGTCTATGCATTAGTTCATAATATATTTTTCAAAATAACTTTATTAATTTTGAATTTAGAAATGTCTGCATGTCTTTAATTGTTACTAATACAGAACAATATCAGCAAATACTTGGAAATTTTAGCCTTGATTCATGTATTTTCAGTTTTAATAAGGTGATGAAACAAAGGACAACTCAACTTCTATTAATTAAAATTGATAAACATTGACTTGAGTGCTAGTTTGAAAAAATTCTGGAAAATGATTTATTATATAAACTTTCATGCCATGTGTAACAGTTACTCTTTACTATTGGTATGAGAGAACACACAAAGTTAAATAAGTTAAGGGAAAAGTGGTAATTTATTCACCTTACGTTCTCGAGAGAGATACAGTCTTTCACGGTGGAGGCAGCATGGTTGGCTGACTAAAGTTGACATGTCGATGGAGCATTCCTGGAGATTCTCTCTTCTTCTCAATCTCCTGTTTCATAGTTCCTTTTTGTTTGGTTGGCTACTGGGAGGTTCCAATGAAGTTCCAATGGGATCTAGGGCTGGTCTTGTATTCTAATATATTGATCTGGATAATCTCTTCAGATGGTCTGACAGCTGATCTTAGTTAATACTAGATGGGGTTGTTACCCAGTATTAACTGTCACAGCATGCTACTTAAAGTAGAAAATTAGATTAAAATAGAAAAAAAATTCAGTCGTGCTTTTTTGTTTCTTTTTTGAAACACTGTCTTAGGTAGTTGGTCATGAGTGTGAACTTTCTCTGTAGCCAAAGCTGCCCTTACAGTTCTGATCATCCTGTCTCTGAATACAAAAAGAGTGCTTTGATTTCACATACATGCTACAACACCTAACCCGGCTGTGTATATTTAAGTGATAGTAGTAAATGATTATTGCTAGATGTATGTTGATGAGTCAGCAGAATGCTAGAATGCTTGTAGCAATTGCTGATTTCAGTCTCTGACTGTGCTTGGTTCTGGCATTTCTTTTTATATATAAAAGTGATTTTCTTTTTATTCTTTGACACTTTCATATACAAATACAATGAATTTTTCTGTTTTTATCCCCTAATGTCATCTCTGTACCACCCTTTGACCTTACATTCTTGCATCCCCTCTTCCACAAAGTCCTATAGGATAGGGGATTGGGCCAATATTTCTTATTTGAAATATAAACCATGGATTAGATTGTATTTGTTGCTGAAATTGTACAGGAAACCAAATCAAATTAATGAAATATAGATGAATTATGAAATAAAAAAGTGCACACATTACATTAGCATGAATCATCACTTCAATTAATGTTGGTGATTAATAGGAAAGGTGATTTTTTTATTATCTTGTTTTCCTATTGAGAATTGGAAATTCTCAATCTTTTTCATGGTTATGTTTATTTTAATGATTTTGAATTTGGTTTATCAGTAGCACTTCTATTTCACCTTTTCAGTTGTAACATGCTAACATCTTATGCCAATAACTCATCTTAGAGAATACTTTCCTTTTAGAAGGGATTTATTTCAGTGGTTGTAATTTTTCAGTCTGTAAATGAGCTTAAATGTATCTAAATAGAGATTTTTCTTTATTATGCTAGATAAGAAATAGTTATGCTAGATAAGAAAAATTTATAATTGATCACATTTTATGCACCTTGAAGCTTTCTTTTTTTAATCTAGTATTTATTAAGGAGACATTGAAAGAGAGAAAGAGATCACTTAGTATCACATTTCCTCTCTGATCAATTCTGATCAACATAAGCACCTCTTTTAGAGGCCCGACCCAAAAATTGTACATTTTTTGTTAACTTTATAGAACCAGGTTTGGATAACTGTCTCAGTAGAGTATACAATTTTGTAGGCTTTGAGAGTTACAACTGTACATACAAACTGAATCAGCCTTTACATTATTTAAGAGAAAGGATTAATTACTCTTCCAGTTTTGACTTTCTGATAATTATCAGTTTTCTCCTATTTTTATACTTATCAGGATAAAGGTACCATCATATTTCAAAGCAATACCTAGAGGATTCACGGCAGCTGGAGAGAGGGCATTTGGAATGAAACCAAATTAATCTGTGCAAGATACTCCATTTACATTCATAAGAAATACAATTGATATGTGATTTTAAGGTTAATGTGAAAAAAGCATTATGACATGGTTTGGATACATTATGAAGGATACTAGGTGTAGTGTATGTGGCCCCTAAGCACTAAAAATCACACTGATATCTATATATCTTTTTCTAGTTATTGTTACATTGAAAATTAAAACTTTAAATACTTTTGCTCAAATAATAAATGTGCAACTTGATTTTAACACCTTTTCAAAGCCTATGGTACAAAGATATGAGTGCTCACTGATAATCCATTTTGCTTCTATTGCTTCTGAATTTACTGCTCTATTCTAATGGAACGTGCATGTTTTACCTGTAAATGGATTTATTTTATTGTGTATGTGTATGTGTGCATGTGTTGGAAGATAGTTACATGAGAACTGAACTCAGCTTCTAAACTTCAGTTCTACCTTCAAGCAACTTTAGGTTGCATGGCTGGAAAATACAATATTATAGTATTAAAATATAAATCAATTTAAAATATTTATTGCTTTTCCCTTTGCAGAGAAATCATTTGCATTATAAATGAATTGGCATTTTAGTGAAAAAATTTTATTTTATTCCACAATAGTTCAATTAGACATGTCTTCCAAACATGTATAGTCTTTTCTCATCTGTTTTGGTCCATTAGCACCTGGGGTGCATATAATAGTCTGACTCTTCTTTTGACCTTGGGAATTTTTCTTTCAGTTGCTGTTATGGAGAGGACAGAGGTTTTGATGCTTTACTTTCTTTTGGTTATGTGTCAGGTCCAGAAGGGTGTGATTAGCTCCATTGTATTCCGTTGGTTGAAATTTAATTTCCTGACTAAACCTAACTACAAGGAAAACTGGGGGATTCCAACTTTTCTGTATGACCAATCTCTTTTAGCATTAGCAAAATTGTTAATCACATACCCGTGCCAGTCTTCCTCCATACTCAGGGTACATTCCTCTCCTTGTTTAGCAAAGTATAATCTCATCTGACCATTTCATTCAATAAGTAAAGTTTCTGTTCTGAACTGTTTCTGTTTCTGGCTCTCAATGCTGTCTATGATAAGATCTGCAAACCACATTATTTAGAATTGTAAACATATACTCAATAGAATCATAAAACTGAGGTGCGGTACTGATCATAACAGGCCTTGCCTAGAAAGACAGACAAGAAGATTTAGCAATGAAGTGATAATTAAAATCTTTTAGGCAAACATTATGAAATTTTTTTATCAGAGTTGAGGAAAAGTTCCTGTAAAACCTGTTTTTTCTCTCTGATAGAATTCCCTGAAACATTATTTCTCAAGGCTCCTGACTTCATTCTTTAGAAATTTCTTCCTTGCATATTATTCTCCATGGCCTTATTCAAGAGAGATGATGGAAACTGGGCCTCTTCCGGGAAACATCACTGTGGCAGCTGCTCTGTGTCACAGGCTCATCTCATATCCTGGGGCTATTTTAGTAGACAGCTTTAAGAACTCAGCAAACAGTCATAGACTATTTTTAGAATTTACTTGCAGTTTCTTTGGCAACATAATTTCCTCAAAAACTTAGGAAGCTTTTTATCTGTTTGCTTCAGGATAGGTCTGTGTGCCAGTAAATACAAATTTGCACCTAAAATTATTTCCCAAGCTTGAAATTTTGTATTTTATCTCTGCTTACTTGCATTTTGATTAATGACAACCACTCTGAAGTTAGAGAACAAGAACCTTAAAAAAGTACTTAATTATGTGTTTTCTACTATACTGAATATTTGTAAAGACTTTTCTCCTCTTAACTCTATAATACCTTGATTGATAAAACTTTTTCTTTTCAATTTATCACTCTTTAAAACTCATCCACTTTTTAATTTGAATACTTTTTACGATCATTTTCAAAGAGGAATATTTTTATTCTCTGACACTTTTATATACAAACAAAATGATTCTATGTGTTTTCACCCTGTACTACCCATTCCTATCACCCTTCCTGTCCACCTTCATATGTTCCACTTTTAAGTCAGTCTTCCTCCTAGCTTTATGTTTTAAAGAGGAACACTTGAAAATTAGTTTTACTTACACTTTTTCAAGGTAATGCTAAAAATCATAGGTGATGGAGTGGTTCTTATTTCACATTTTCCTTAGAGAATTTTATTTTAAAAAGTATTTATTTATTTATTTATCTATCTATCTATCTATCTATCTATTTATTTATTTATTTATTTATTTATTTCTGCTCATACAAACTTAATAGGTACACCGGTCCCCTCCCTCCCTGCACCCCTCCCTAGACCCCTAACTCCCTCCCCCCTTTTCTCTTTCCTTCCCCCCCTCCCTCCCTATCTCCTAGTGCCTCCTCCCCCCCATCCCTGGAGACTTAGTGAATTTTTTCCCAAATGTTATTCTATGTCATATGACTCACCAGCCTTTGAACATATTATTGTTTTCTCCAATTCATTTGCATTGTTTCCCAGGAAATTAATCAATAACGCACAATCAATTCTATGATGTATCAATTTGAAAGTAACACTGACTTTGTATACAGGCAATATCTGCATTTTGAAAGTTAAACCTCTATTGAAGTGAACAACGTCACAATATCACAATTAAAATAAGGAACGTGCATTTTTTTCATATTCTTTCCTAATATATTTGTGATTTATTGGATGACCTGTATGGGAAGATTTCTTCAACATCAGTGATTCAAGGTATAGGTACCCTGACTTGTCATTTTTATACTCATTTTTATACTCTAAAACCTCAGGATCTCGTCTCCAAATTAACAAATAGTAAAAGATAGAGAAAGAAAAATGGAAACTCCTATTACTGTTTTCAAGTATTTAGGCTGAGCAGTGAATGTGACATTGGTTGTAGAAGAAAGAGAATAGTCAGTTTGAAGCCCCAAATTCTCAGCTCAGCTATCAGGAAAGTGTGACATCATCTACAAAATGAGAAATATTACCAAAATTTAAGAAGATGTGTCTGGGAAGAATATTCAATTTTTATAAATATGAGACCTTAAAAACGTTTCAAAGAAATTGTATCAATGTACAATATCAGACAAGTTCACGCACACATTATTTGTAGCTAGGGAGGAAATAAGGACCAGAGATAGAATTCTAGAATATACCATTTGGGATCCCAGCAATGGAGTCCTTCACTTAATCAGAAAGAGAACTGAAAGACTAATAAGTCCTGAATACCAAGTAAAGAAAAAGTTTCAAAAATAGGCTGAAGAGATAGCTCAACCAATGCATTTCTAACCTTACAAACATTATAACCTGAGTTTGATGGCCAACTCCCAAGTAAACAAAAGGAAGGAGGGAGGAAGGAAGGGAGGGAGGGAGGAAGGGAGGAAGGGAGGAAGGAAGGAAGGAAGGAAGGAAGGAAGGAAGGAAGGAAGGAAGGAAGGAAGGAAGGAAGGAAGGAAGGAAGAGTATTTGAAGGATCACACCAAAGTTTAGCCTCCACATGTAGGTTGACACATAGACACATGTTCATATATATCACACATTTGCACAGGTGTACCTGTACCAACATACACATACATACATGCACAAAAAACCAATGCTCTATTAAGTGAGAAAAGACTGAGGATAGGCCACTGAATTTGGTTATATAAATGTAATTTTAGTAGGAGCAAAGAATTGGAACAGTAGAGAAAGGTACTTAGTAAGAAACACGGAGAGAATGCATTGTATTAAGGAGTGATGATGGATAGCATGTTTCTTGATGATTCAGTGGAGAGGTAAACAGAACTGACAAGACACAATAATTACCTAGTAAAACATGAGTGAAAAGTATCATGGTTTAAATTGTGGCCTCCACGGTCTCATGTGTTTGGGAAGGTCATGGTGCCTTAGAGAGGTGGAGCCTTGCTAAGGAAGCGGTCATAAGGGGTGTGCCTTGAGGTGGATTAGTCCCACCCTACCTGAAGAGGAATCTGTTTTTGCAGCAGGAGTCTTGCAGCTTTCAGCCTCCAACATGTTTGCAGTGACTTAACCTGCCTCCAGCTTTGGCCACTTGCCATGCCAATTCCACCATGAAAGACTCTATCTCCTATCTGGAACAGTAAGTTGAATAAATGTCCTTTTCTTCCTTAAATTGTTTGACTCTGCATGTTCTCTCACTGAACCAGCAAAGAGTAACCATTACAAGAAGGAAAAATATGAAACTTTCTTACAACCAAAAACACCTGGATTTAGAAAGAAGGAATATTTTACTTTTTTTGAAAGAAAAAAACTAATTTATGGATTTATAGTCAGAAGGTGAAGATTTCTGATTCCTTTAGCCCTAAGTGTCATCAATTTGTAGTTAGGAGTAGGCATTTCAGATGAATGCAATAAATGAAAAGAAAAAGCTTCAGAAAAGTTAGTGGTGTTCTCTTTGTGTAACAAGGACTTGTCTGTGTTTCTGCAGAAATATGAGGGTCATTCAGATATCATCAAGGGTCATGTGACCTCAGTTTGGTGGGATCTTCCCTAAAAGCTCATAAGCCTATGTGGAGAGACTGGTCCAAGGGAAGATTGGTTTGTTAGGCTTGAACAGCTTCAGAGTATAGGCTTCTGTGACTGGTTCTTGAACTTTACCTGCACAGTGGAAGCACAGGCTGAAGAATAGATAAAAGAATCTTTCATTATTTTAGAAATGAAAGCTGCTTCATACATCCAAACAGCTGACTCCCATATGCCCTGGGAAACAGCACTTCTACAACTAGATATGGTAAAAGAATTTTTTTCAGTGTTTAAGCTGCAGATTCATCTTGGACATTTTCAGAAAGGAGAATACAAATTAACTATATGGAGCAATGAAATAATAAAGAGACATACAAGATAAAAGCCTTGATAGTTTTATCATTAGTTCAAAGGAAACAAAATATATTTCAACAAACCTAATCAGAACAAACACACAGTGTGCATTATTCACTGAAATTTTTGTTAATGATTAATACAGAAAACAACGCTTACAGTTATCATTAAAATACAAAATAATACTATATGAAAAAGTGATTCCTCATGTATCCCTGAAGGCTTAGTGGGATTTTTGGTAAGATAGTTGTATGTCAGAAAATAGAAAATAAATCCTACTTGTACTTAAAGACTTTCTAATCCAAGAAATTTTTGTGGATCTTGTGGTTGGGATCAGATTGAGAATTTACTTCTAAGATGAAGGATAATTTGTTTTATCTAGTTTCTCCTATAATCAAAGAAGAGATCTACTGTTGTAAAATCTACTGGAACTTTAAAGCAACATATTCCACACTTAAGTGTGTTACTATGTCTTTTCTATCAGGTCTTTGTTAAAGGTACATGTTTTGAATTGAGCACAGAAGAGGAGGAAGCTGTGACACAGGTACAATCTACTCTAAAACTATTCCATAACCCAAAGGTTCTTGATCTGTAAGAGTCAGATAGGAATATTTTTGAAAATATTTTCATGTTTTGATAGATCAATTACAATGTTATTGATAGTTATATTGAAGTACAGCATTTTTTATCAGTAAAATAATGGATCATTAAGTGAGAAAAGAGTTGATAATGTTATATTTACTTTAAAACAGAAAATAACATGTCCTGAGAGTCTGTGTATGTAAACATCTACTGGGAAGAGATATGCTTAGAAATTAGCAAGTGATCACTCTACGAAGAAATTAATATCTTTAGAGAAACTCCAAAAATCTCTACATTTCAGGGAAAGCAAGTTGAGATTTTTGAAGTTTAGACAAAAGAGTGACAAAGTTTTACTCTTTCAGCTAGAGCTCAAAGAACATGTGTCTCACAAATTACATGCTGGCTGCTTGTTAGTTTCTGCTTTTCTGCCTCTTGCTCAAAGTTTTTTTGAAAGATAAGAAAAGAGGAGAAAGTATTGAGAGGGGGAGACCTCTGGGGGCAAAGCGGACTCTTTCCATATCTCTGGTATGCTTCTAGATGGGTCATATTCCCAGAGTGGGTAGAAGTTCTACTTAGGCAATCAACCCTGATGATTAAATTTCATGGTGTAGACGAAGATTTCAGTGTTACTAAGGGAACAGAATCCTTACTGGTGTCCTTTAAGATTCTCTAAGATGACATCTTCTGTCTTTAAGAGACAACTAGAACCAAACTTAATACTGGCCTTAAAATGGACTGAATCTTTGTATGAACCATCCTGTCATATAAGTGGTTGTTATTGAACCTATCAGAGCTTACAATTGTCATGCACAAAAGCACTGCCTCTTTGAATGAAAATGTGATATATGTGATTGTGGCATAAACAGATTCTAAAGTCGCAAGTAAGCTACATGAAGGAGCAGTCCAAAAGTCCACAGTTTCAACTTCTGCTATATTGCCTTCTCACTACCACCAGGCCCCTTTGGCTTCATGACAAGTGACAGAAGAAGGGAAGAGGAAGATCTGGCATATAGATGGTTCTACCCCATAAACAAACGCCACTTGACAGTGGCAGGACATTCCTGGAGAATAATTGTGAAACAAAGTTTTTCCACTAAGAATTCAGGTTTATATATCTGTTGTACAATTTTCACAGAAAAATAGTCACCAATGTGATTGGTTATGAAGTATCCATATTTATGGACTTTACAGGTTTAGTGAGATACCCAGGATATTATAATGAATTTGATTAGAATATTTATAGTAGATATTAATAAACTTAAGGGGAAAACTTTTTAAATAAAATTGTGTGTGGGAACAGCATGTCAAAATGTTTGTGTCCCCTATAGATGCACTCAATGGAGATGGTTTCTAAGCATAAGATGATTTTAAAACTAAAGTGGATAAAATCAAACTCTCTTCCCAGCCATTTTTGTCATCACCAAACAGAATTATGAGCCATGTGATTACAGTTGTGGTAAAGATTACGTCTGAGTTGAGTGAGCAACATGAGCTTCCACTTGCTGACACAACAGATTGAACTTCGAGCTTCATCAATGTGAACTTTCACTCAGTGACTCACCTGCTACAACTTCTGAGTCCTCAAATCACCAACAGCCAAGACTAGTCACCCATATGATACAATTAATGTTAGTTGTCTTTCAACAAAAATTTTGTTTCCTGTTTCCCCAACTTTATGCTGGACTTTGATTGCTTAGTGATCTTTTTCTCAGAGAAAGAAATGTTAGCGCAAGGAAAAGCAATTATAGTTCCATTGTATTAGATACTAACACTACCACCCAGTCACCTTGGATTCCATGTCTCAGAGACATATATATTAATATACCTATTCACACAATACTAATATACACATTTTTTGAGTTGTCAATACTTAACATTTGTTAATACTTTTTTTTAATTTTTTTTTATTTTTTATTTTTTTATTATTTATTCAACTGTGTGCATGTGCGTGTGTATGTGCGCGCGTGTGTGTGTGTGTATCTGTGTGTGCGTGTGTCTGTGTATGTGTAGAACCACGGACGAATTCGCGAACCACCATGGATGCCTCCACCTCCTTCTGCCCAGGGATTCACAGGCTCCGCCCTACCAGGGCCAGAAGCGCAGGCCGCCCTGTTTCTGCCTGGGATCCGAACTCGGGACCCTCCGCCTGCAAGGCGGAGGCTTAACCCCTGAGCCACCTCTCCAGCCCTGTTAATACTTTTTGAAAGCACAGATTCTCAGCATGCAAGCCATTATTGCTTACAAGTTATGTCATAGTTAGGCACAGATGTCAACTTGACAGTTGAGGGTTTGAGCTCTGGGCATATTTGTGGAGAATTAGTAGTTGAGTTAAATTAACCTGCGGGAGATTGACTACTTGATGAGGTAAACCCAGTCCCTGAACAGGTGAATAAAATTCAGAGGACAGGTTGAGGAAGTTGGCATCCTTGTGTACACTTGACAGACATGCTGGTCTGTCAAGTAAGGTTTTTCCTTCTCTTAGCCATCATGTGATGACGGTGTGGCCTGTTCTCTCAGCCCTGATGTTGGTGTGCACTCTTCCATCAAGCTGGACTAAGAACTGTACCCAGAATCATAAGAGATAATAAACCTCTTATTCTCTTAAGCCATTTGATGGTGATTTATTAGAAACCATGCAGGCGAACTGCAATAGAATTTGGTGCCCAGGAAGTAGGGTGTTGTTGATAAATCAGACTATGTGGATTTTGTGGTATTTGAAGAGTTTTTCTGCCCAAAGTTTGAAATGTTTGAAGATTTTGACTTTATATATTACAAATATCATTCTGCAGAGTTTGGTTGAATATTTGGAAAATAATGGTGTCGAAAGAGTTATGGATTATTCGGGCCCAACTTGTGATGAGGGGAACAATGACTTTGGTAAAGCTGAATCTAAAGAGATGGACTGGTTTGTTGATAGAGGAAAGCTATGTAGGTTGAAAATTTGGATGAGGAAAGGCCAGCAGTCGAATAGCTGCTGTTGTTGAAATGAGCATCAATGAAGGAAAACCTAGTGACTTGCATTAGGACGGTGGAAAATATGAATGCCACCAAATGGCAAATTTGTGGCTTGAAAATCCAGATTCATTCAGCGGTGGAAAGTCCAAGTTGAAGACGTTTTTTACCCTTTGGAAATTCGACTTCTGAAAAAAAGGCTTCTCCAGCATCAATACACAAAACTTGGTACAACTATAGCTCAAATGGACCAAGCTACATTTCAACCTTGCTTTTTTTTTAATTTTTTTATTATTATTATTTATTCAACTGTGTGTATGTGTGCGCGCGCGTCTGTGTGTGTGTGTATGTGTAGAACCACGGACGAATTCCCGAACCACCATGGACGCCTCCACCTCCTTCTGCCCTGGGATTCACAGGTTCCGCCCTACCAGGACCAGAAGCGCAGGCCGCCCCCGCTTCCGCCTGGCGTCTATACGTGGGATCTGGGATCCGAACTCGGGACCTTCCGCCTGCAAGGCGGAGGCTTAACCCCTGAGCCACCTCTCCAGCCCTCAACCTTGCTTTAAAGTCTGGCAGTGTCCTCCGGTGGTACTAGTTTTGGTGAAAGATTTGAGGGATTCATGGAGAGCAGCAAAAACTTGGCGCCAAGTGGCAGACATAGAGTTTCCTCAAGGAAAGGTGATGCTTATAGATGCAGAGGCAAACCCAGAGTGGTGTTTGAGATGCCAGATCCATGGGACTACTGCCAAGGACGACTGTGAGTGGAGATTCAGCCTGGTTCAGAGGAACTCTTGAGTTTACAACTTTGAGCTGCAAACAGCCTAGAATCTTTGAGCCACATTGACTATGTGATGAGTAACAGAAGATAGACATTGAAGTACAGGATGTGATAATTTGCTGGGCTTTGGCCTTAACTTGATGTTTTCTTATTGTTACAATGATTTTATTTGGGATATTTAAAGAAATACTTTCAGTTCCAACATTTTAATAACTGAAATTTTAATGAGAGAATATTTTAAATTTGTTTATGAAATGTACTTATATTTTAAAGATAACTTTTAATACCTATGGGCACAAGGATTGAAGGTTCAGTTTAAAAGTGCTGTTTTTGTGTCAAGTTGACAAAGTGTGGAGTGTCATAGCTAGATACAGGTGTCAACTTGACAGTTGAGGGTTTGAGGTCTGGGCACATTTGTGGAAAATTAGTAGTTGAGTTAAGCCCAGAGTGAACCTGAAGGAGATTGTGAACTAGTTAATGGGGCAGACCCAGCTCATGGTGGGTGGACTAGGCCCTGGATAAAATACAGGTGAATAAAATACAAAAAATTGGTTGATCAAGTTGGCATCCTTGTGTACACTTGGCCAGGCATACTAATCTGACAAGTAGGGGCCATCCCTCTCTCAGCCATTATGTGGAGATGGTGTTTCCAGTTCCCTCAACCCTGGTGTTGGTTCATGCTTTCCTGTCAAGTTGGACTAAGAACTGTAACCAGTAATGGTAAGAGAAAATAAACCCCTTGTTCTCTTAAGCCATTTGATGGTGATTTATCAGCAACCATGCAGACAAACTGCAACAAGTTACAATCTACCTGCCTCAACCTCCCAAATATTGATATTATACAAGTATGCTATGGTTTGCAGTTGTAAGGCTGTATTTTTGTTCTTACTATTGTTTTATTATTTTATTTCTTTGACAGTTTCATACAATTAATTTTTGTCAGTTCACCACATATTACCCTACCTTATATCCCTGCTTTATCCAAATATGAATCTTTTTCTTTCCTCCTCCTACTGTATTTGTGTGTGTGTATCCTACTGCCTAATTGTGTGCACGTGTGTGTGCCACTGTCTAAATTAGCATATCACTATGAGTCTGATCATTTGTTGGAGTATGGGTGATGTATTTATCAGTGCAACATCACTACAGTAAATAGGTCCCCTTATCCAGCCAGCATCAAACATCACTATTCACTAAGATATAGGAGGTCCTAATAAGTTATTCCCCCATCCTTGACTTAATATTGATGAATTGAATCTTGTATGTCTTATGCAAATATACACAGCTTTAATGTTGTAATAGTTTTTTTAATATTTTCTTTTTTAATTTTATTATTATTATAATTGTGTGTGCGTGTGTGCGTGTGTGCGGGTGTGTATGTGTGTGTAGAACCACAGGTGAATTCAGGAACCTCCATGGACCGCCTCCACCTCCTCCTTGTTTACTCTTCCCCTGGATTCACAGGCTCCGCCCTACCAGGACCAGAAGCGCAGACCCCCCGCTTCCGCCCGGTATCTAAATGTGGAGTCTAGGATCTGAACTCAGGACCTTCCACCTGCAAGGCAGAGGCTTAACCCCTGAGCCACCTCTCCAGCCCCTAATGTTGTAATAGTTTTATCATGTACCAAAGACACAATTTGGTGGTATTTTTCCTCACATACTGGTTTTTCAGTGCGCTCCTGTGATGTTCCCTGAAACTTGGGGATATTGGGACAGGTGAAGATTTAGATACCTGATTAGATTTTGATTCTCTGTATTAAACATTATACATTGAAAAATTGAGACTTCTGAGACAAGGGTAGATAGCTGTACTAATTCATGCATTTAAAGATTAGGCATTTAGAAGATATTTGCTGCCATGTTTAGTTAGCACATCATAATGGTATGTTCTCACCTAGTTTCTGTGATGTTCCCATCTATAGGTTCTTAGTCGGGTTTATGTACTATGCATAAGTGATCTTCCATTGAGTGGGTCTTAAATCGAATCAGAAAGCTGCTGGTTTCTACCATAACATTCATACAACTATGGCACCAATAGAAAGCAGTTGCAAAGCTGGTTTGTACTGTAGTATATCACATTTATAGCTTGACCAAAATGATGATGCCTTTTCCCTCCAACAGCTGGTCGATTACCTCCTTTTACCATGAAACATAGCCAGCAGGGAGGATTCAAGGTCACTTTGATCTGGATTGCTTCATGTTTTGAGAGCAGAGTGTGTGATTTCTTCAGCAATAGATCTTAATATTGGGTTCTAGTGGACAATCAAGAGCAATGTTGTACCAGTAACTCCTCTGTTGCTATGTGACAAAACTTCAACTCAAAAAACTTAAGAGATAAAAAGGAAATTTATTCAACTTAAGGTTCCAGATGGGAGCCAGTCCTTATGGTGGAAAAAGTATGGTTGGTTGACAGAAACTGGAAACAATCTAAGTCACTGCAAACCTCATGAAAACCAAGAGATTCTGGTGCAAGCTCAAGAGCAGACCAACTGAATCATTCAGGGAAGAGCTCACCAACCTCAAAGCCCATCCTTTGTGAACATCTTCCTTCAGCAAGGCTCCACTTCCTAAAGGTGTCGTGACTTTCCCAAACAACATGAGCCTGTGGGGAGCAGCTTACATGACAAATGACAATAGTCTACATTGCTTTGAGGACCTTTAGGAACTTCCTGACCAATATATTGCATGGGAGTATCCCACAACTGGTACTAGTAGTTTTATTTAATCACCTACAGCTTCTGGGAGGAATATCTCAAGGTAGATTTGCTGTCCCTATTCCTCCTCTTTGGGCACCTCTGTTCAAACTATTGGTTACTTTTTAATTGAATTTTGAATAATACAAAATAAGTATGTTTTCATGTGGCCTTAAACAATCTCCTTAGTGTTAATTTTCTCTCCCATCTCCTCCTTTATCCTAACCATTTTTCTTTTTCTCTTTTGCACTGTTCCCTATACTATTCTCCATTGCCATCATAACACCACATATCATCATATTTTTCCATTTTTTTATTGATATTCTTTTAGGAACTTATACATTTATTTGTACTTAACTACTTATTACCCAATCCCAAACTCCATTTTTTCCACACTTCAAACTTTCTTTATTCTTACCTGACACCCTTCTTCTACCATACCCTTTGTTAGTATATGGACTACCAAATCTCATCTGGTTATTGCTAATGTATCTAGACATTTGATAAGGTAAAGATAATATATCAGTGGGCTTATAGCACTGGATTATTGCTTTCCTCTCTCTTATCAAACCTTAACTCTTGTTTGTCTTTAAGGGTGGTAGGGTGCATCTTGAGGTCTTTCCTCTTTCTTGATGAGACGTAGTGGCTGTAGAGGACTTGTTTCGCTCTGATGTTTACTAGGCTCCACTTTTCAGGGCCAGAATTTCAAGCTGCAACCATACTGACCTGGCATTTTTATGTTGACCTGGGGATCCAAACTCAAGTCCTCTTGCTTGTTAAGCAAAGACTTTAACCCCTGTGATAGTTACATTCAGATACCAATTTAAAAGTTTCAGGCTGATTGAGGCCCAGCTGTAAAGAATCCACAGTTAGAGGAGATCCCTGAACAAGCCTACACAAGACTGTTTAGTTAAATGGAAAATCCAACTCGAAGTAGGTGGTCCTTTGCAGTTGTGGAGTACATGAAAGTAAGTTCAAGGGAGAGGGACTTGCCTTCTCTTGCCTTGTGTTTAGATGTCCACGCAGATCTTCCTGATGCATTTCTCTGACGTTGCTGCTGTCATTGGCTATCAATGGAGCTCAGCCTCTTTCACCTTGCTATTGTCCTTAGCTTCATTGGACCCCAACCTCTTAGACTTTGCTGCTGTTCATCTCAGATGTCCCAACTCAGTTTCTTCCTCTCTCTAGCATGACCAGGATCCTTCTGTTTTCTGAGATATTTGGCTTAAAAACTGAGTGACTACAGGCAACTACTGTCAGACTACTGGATTTTACTTGTAAGTTAATTATCTATTTATCTCTATATATGTCTACCTATATCTGTATCTCCATTTTATCATTTATTTTCTATTACTTTAGAGAACTCTGAGCAGACTCCCAGCTCAACAGGTCAAACTTACAGGCTTGTGAAAATACTTCCCTACTTTAAGGTCCCACTGCACATTCTTTAGTAGTCACCTTTAAGTTTCCTGACTAGCAAGATTCCAATTGTACAAATCTTAAGTTTAAAATCTAGAATAAGATAAGAATAAGATAAGGAGCATCCATCTACCTACAAATTTAATTCTTCTAAATAGCTAAATAACACTCTATTGTGAAGACAGAGCCAATGTATTCCAGGCTGGTGATGAACTTAAAATTCTCCTGAATGAGAGTCCCAAGTTTTGGATTGATGCTACCATGTCTCACAATACCCTTCTTTTCATCCCCCCATTTCTTATGTGTGTATGTATGGTCATGTATGTGTTCATTTATGTGTAGGCATGCATACACCTATGTATGTATGAGTATTTGAAGGCCAGAAGTTGATATCAGGTGTCAATTGTTTTTTTTTTTCACTTTGTATTTTGAGATGTGATCTTCCATTGAAACGGGCTCAAAAAGTTAGCTGAATTGACTGGATTTGCTATTCAGTAAGCCTTGGGGAGCTTCCTGGCTCGGCCTCCATATTGGTAGGATAATAGTTGTGCATTACCTCACTTGGCATTTTACTGGAGTGCTTGGAATTAAATATAAGTCCTCATGCTGTGTGGCAAGGACTTTTATTGACTAAACTTGTCTCCCTACTGCCTCCTCTAATTTCTTACTTAGGTAACATAGTATATACTGAAATTATTTCAATATCTATTGTTCACTTCATATCATATTATTTTAAGGTATTAAATATTTTAAAAAGAGTAAATATAACTCAGTGACGTGGCCTCCTTCTCGGAGGAAATGATACCTGTGTCTTTTTTATAAGTAAATAGGTGCAGTGTGTTAGATTGGAATGATTTGTTTGCTATTTTTGTTTAAGAACTAATTATGGTTGGGATATGTATGTAAGTATTGATAAGGAATAGTCTTGTGATTTTGCTTTTGAACTTGATTAACTTAATAAATATCTAGAAAACAGGTCAAAACTTATCTGTAGACATGTCTTGAGAGTGTTTCTAAGGGAGACCTACATGAGAATTTGTTAGCCTAGTGGGGAAGATCCATCTTCCATGAGATGGGGACTGTCCAACTAGATGGAATCTGGATAAAATAAAAAAGGCAGAGAAAAGGTAAATTCATCTCTCTTACTTCTGGAGTTACAGTATCTTTCTTTACCTTAAGCATTAGGATGTCAGGAGTGCAGCCTTTGGACTCCACAGATTAAACTACCAGTTCTGGGTTTTAGGACCTTTCAACCACGGATTGATAACTGTACATATCAGGGTTCTCTAGAATAACATTATCAATAGAAAATTGTGTGTGTGTGTGTATGTGTGTGTGTGTTGGATTTTCTTTTGCAATAGAAACAACTAGTCCAAAAACGGCTCTCTGATTTTAGATCCTCAAAGAACTGGATAGCTGTTCAACACAAGGACCTGGATGATTCAGCAACTTCAATACTGTTCTTTAAATATGAAACTTTCTGCAAAATCACTTGAAATGTTGGAAAAGCAGGAGTTTGGATATCAGTAGAAGGTGAAAGCAGAAATGAAAGATATGCATGTTTAGAATGAGGAGTGAAGGCTGGTACATGTACCCTGATTTTTCTGTTTTCTGTATATCTGAGCCACATTATAGAAGGTACTGCCCACTTTCAGGTTGGTGCTTCTATTCCAGCTAATCTTTGGGAATGCCTTCACAGACACATCCAGAGCTGTGTCTCCTAGGAGATCCTAAATTCATTAACCTTTACAGTAAACATACCATCTAAATGCAGTTTCATTTAATTTTGACTCTTGGTCTTTATCTCAAGCTTTCAGAGAATCTGCTATGGGATATTTAAATTTGCATAATTTTACCAGCAGTTTTTTCAATAAATCCTGTCATTTCAATTATAATTTTTTCAACGTTCCTTCTACCCCACCCACTAATCCTCTATTGATAAATATCTCCTATTGATTCCATCACTCTAGAGAACTAGAGAAATTATAAAGAAAATACTATTTGTACAAAACTATTTTATTTATCAATATTTCATGGTTGCAAACTGAAAAATAAACTTTTATATTTCTGCATTGTAGATTACATAGCAGAAACTTCAAGAATGCTGTTTAACAGGATGATATGTATGGATACTGGTTAATGTGTTAACAATATTTCAGCTATTCTTACTACTTTTCTTTTACTTCCTGCTGTCAACCTTCAAACTGCATAAACAAGTTTCATGCATTTATAATAATTGTAACAGAAGATATTTCAAAACAAAAGTGATACTAAACTTTTAAATTTAATTTTAGTGTGACAATTTACATTGTAGAGTTATAAATATGTTGAAATTATATTCTGGAAAAAGAAATAGATTCTGGGTTCATTAATTTACTGTTCATGAATCTCCATTTGAAGTAATCAAGCTCAACAAAATGTGCTATCAAGTTTCGAAGATTTTAGTGAGAGGATTGCACAGTCCTGTAGAATCAATATTATCAACTATTTATGGGTGACTAGCATTTATAAAATATGGTGATAACTAGAGTCTATGTTCTTTCAGGCTTCTATCTTGCATTTTCCATTTTCAGCAGATACTTATGATATTCTGCCCATATTTGATTCATTAGGTTTCTGTTAAATCATGATGTGCTACAGCAACTAGCAGCTGTACCCAGTGAATGATGTAAACTCCAGTGTTACCTCAGTGGGCCAAGCTAAGTCTAGAAAAGGTATATGCCAACTTTGCTAACCTTTTTGCTCAAATGTATTTGGCTTGTCATGGGTATCATCAATGTATATCCCTCAATAAACCAATGCTATATAAACCCAGAATATAGTCTCTGCTTTTAGGAATTAGATAGACCTAAGAACTGATGGAAATATCCAAGATATTCATTATTCCAAAATTTTAAATTTCATAAGAAGTTAGAAACACTGAATTACTTAGAAGAAAGATCCAGAATTAGAGTTTTCTCCCAGTTATTACATATTGGCAAGATTGAAATTGAGCTTGGTTATTTTTCCTTTTTGAGTTTAAATTTGTAAGTATCATAGTCTAAAAAGTCTTGGAGAGAATTTATCTGATATCTTATTCTCTGAAACCTTTCATCCTTACAGATTTCAGAAATTCTGCCATAGTTTTTAGCAATACTAGATAGATTATAGAAACACAATTTTGTGCTTTTGAGAAAAAGAATTGACTTCATTCTAAATCTGGTGACTGTGAAGGATTCAGTATTAATTATGTAATATTTAGTTCTTTGAAGCTTATTTTGACAAGTATTTGCTATATTCAATGTTGTAAGTTTTCTAATTCATTTAGACATTTTGTAAGGTATGTATCTTTTTAGTGTATGTATGTTTTGTGTGTGTGTGTGTGTGTGTGTGTGTGTATGTGTGTGTATGTGTAGGTTAGGGAACTCCCTCAAGCTGATTGGACTAGGCCAACAGTTCCTAAACAGACATCCAATGGCATAGTCACTGCTACCAACTCTCAACAGTTGGGACCTTGTGAAATTAAAGAGCTTCTGTTCAGATAAAGAGATTGTAACACCAGAACAAAGGCAACCCACAGAATTGGAGAAAATCTTCACTAACCACATATCTGATAGAGCTCTATTATCCAGAGTGCATAAAGAACTTGGAAAACTAAACACCAAGGAAACAAGTGGCCCAATTAAAAAATGGGCCCTGGAACTTAAAAGAAACTTTACCAGGGATGAAATTAAAATGTGCAACAAATATCTTTAAAAATGTTCCACATCCAAGAGCAATGATATGCAAGATACTCCACACAAGTTAGGGCCAAAGCAATCATAATTGGACTTTGCATGCCATGCGCAATGTCCAACACACTATTGACCCCACAAAGTCTAGCATTTGCTAAAGGCACCAAGATCCTTGGAGCAAGGGATTGACATCCACAGTAGTGTTCCTATGCTTAAGGGGAACACAGGAAAGGGTTCAAGGAAATGCCACTGGGTCCTTGTACATCATCGGAGAGGAGAGCCCAGAGGAGAGTCTGGCATGCACATTAAAGGATTCTCCGGGGATTGGGGGGGAAGGCACTGGGGGATGGGGCGGGAGGGGTGAGGGGAGGGGGAGTAGGGAGCTCAGGGGGAGGAGGAGGGAGGGAGGGAACCAGTGTACCTATTAAGCTTATATGAGCGGAAATAATAATAAAAAATGTTAAAGAAAATTTAAAAAAGTGCTCCACATCCTTAGCCATCAGGGAAATGCAAATCAAAACTTCCCTGAGATATCATCTCATCCCAGTTAGGATGGCAAAAATCCACAATACAAACAACAACAAATGCTGGAGAGGATGTGGAGAGAGGGGAACTCTGCTACATTGTTGGTGGGAATGCAGGCTCACACAGCCACTCTGGTGAGCCGTCTGGAGATTCTTAAAGAAATTAAGGATTGAAATGCCATATGACCCTGCTATTCCACTTTTGGGAATAACCCCCCATACAGCAGAGGTTCACCTCGATAGCACAAGCACGATCATGTTCATAGCAGCACTGTTTACAATAGCAAAGTCATGGAATCAACCCAAATGTCCAACAGTTGACGAGTGGATAAGGAAACTGTGGTACATCTATACAATGGAGTACTACTCATCCATCAAAAATGATGAATCACTGGAATTTGCCAGGAAATGGATGGGATTAGAAACAATTATATTGAGTGAAGTATCCCAGACCCAGAAAATTAAGCGCCATATGTACTCCCTAATAGGTGGCTCCTAGTACCAAACCCACTTAGAGACACTCAAAGATAAATCTCTGGAATACCTATAGTAATTACAAGGATTATGAACAGGAGGGATGGGGTAGGAGGACCACCCCAGAAACAAGGAGAGAGGGGACTATGCTACAGCAGAGAAAATAGGCCACCATCAAGGACTGCAAATAAATGAGACATCTGGTTAAGTTCACAGACTTTCCTTCTTGATCATTTGCAACTGATGGGGTATGATGTCACCAGAAGGGGAGGGCATATAGTCTGGCAGATAAAAAGCAACCATTTTGCAAATGGGTGATAGACCCCTCCCTCACTGTGGTTTCCTACTTTTATTACATCTACCTTTGAAGATACTCTTATAACAAGACTTTAGTTTAACAGCTTTTTATCTCTGGTCAGGGGGTGACATCCAATACCCATCAGGATGGAGTGAAGGGCATTGCAGGAGCAGCAAAACCTCAAAAGATAATCAACAAACCATAATCCAGAACTTCAGAGACTCTATATCAACCACCTGGAATTAATCTCTCCCCATCATGAAGCTCAGGGAAAGTTGTGGAACAGAGAGGGTGGTAAGATTGTAAGAACACAAGGATGGGAGGAGCAATGATATGCAAGATACTCCACACAAATTAGGGCCGAAGCAATCATAATTGGACTTTGCATGCCTTGCACAATGTCCAACACACTATTGACCCTACAAAGTCTAGCATGGACTAAAGGGACTAGGATCCATGGAGGCATGGGATTGACAGCCACAGTAGTGTTCCTGTGCTTAAGTGGGACACAGGAAAGGGTTCTGGGAAATGCCACTTGGTCCTTGCACCTCATTGGAGAGTAGGACCCAGAGGAGAGTTGGGCATGCACATTTAAGGATACTCTGGGGATGGGAGAGGGAGACACTGGGGGATGGGGAGAGAGGGGGGAGGGAAGGGGGACACAGGGCAGTGGGGGGTCGGAGGGAGGGAGGGGACGGGTGTACCTGTTAAGTCTGTATGAATGGAAAAAAAAATTCTGGTGACTGGAAAGGATTCAGTATTAATTATTTAATATTTAGTTCTTTGAAGCTTATTTTGACAAGTATTTGTTATATTCAATGTTGTAAGTTTTCTAATTCATTTACTTATTTTGTAAGGTATGTATCTTTCTAGTGTGTGTGTGTGTATATGCATGCACTATCCATTTTATCAATTTAAAATATTAAATATGTTTATAAAATATTTATTATATTGTAAGGTCTACCTGAATGTAACAACATGCTTTAATTAATTTATAGGAGAAAAGTTTCTCTCACTTGCTTTTTACTTTTCTAGCAACTTTGTCCTTTTGTTGCCTGCACCCCCAAACCTACGCATTGATAACTACCAAAGCTCCTCTATACATCTATGAGTTCAGATTTTATTTTCTACATGCAAGTAAAATCCTAGGAGATGTGTGGCTTTGTGTCTGCTTATTTTCACTTAGCATAATTTTGCTAGGTTTATGTGTGTGTTCACTAATGACAGATTTTTTCATTTTTTGGGTAAATAGTATTTCATTGCATTCCTTTGTGATTTTACTGACTGTTGATAGACATTTAGATTACTTCACAAATTGACTTTTATGACTAATGATGAAGTAAGACTGGGAAGCAGACATTTCTATGACTGAGAATAGCATGACAGTAGATTTGAAACTAGACAAAGAATTCAAAATGCAGTGAACTAAATTGTTCTCAAGTATAGATTAGTTGTTAAGTAACTCAAATTATTTGGTAATTGTATAAAACCACTGTTTCACCAGTATTTGTTCCTTGCTGACTTCAAATTTGCATTTGTTGTTTTTTTTATTTACTATACATTTGATATTGCTCTAGTGTTTGTGAGGTTAAAATTTTTAAATATATTTTTATTATTATTTCAGCCCATACAAACTTAATAGGTACACCAGTTCCCTCCCTCCCTCCTCCTCCCCACAAACTCCTTGCTCCCCCTCCCCTCACCCCTCCCTCCCCATCCCCCAGTTCCTCCCACCCCAATTCCCAGAGAGTCCTTTCTTGTGCATGCCTGACCCTCCTCTGGGCTCTCCCCTCCGATGACATACAAGGACCCAGTGGCATTTCCCTGAACCCTTACCTGTGTTCCCCTTAACCATAGGAACACTACTGTGGCTGCCAATCCCTTGCCTCCAAGGATCTTGGTGCCTTTAGCAGATGCTAGACTTTGTGAGGTCAATAGTGTGTTGGACATTGCGCAGGGCATGCAAAGTCCAATTATGATTGCTTCGGCCTTAACTTGTGTGGAGTATCTTGCAAATCATTGCTCCTCCCATCCTTTTGCTCTTACACTCTTACTGCCCCCTCTTCCACAAATTTCCCTGAGCTTCAGGATGGGGAGAGATTAGGCTGGCCTAGTTCGATGTGGTTGATATAGAGTCTCTGAAGTTCTGGATTGTGGTTTGTTGATTTTCTTTTGCAGTTTTGCTGCTCCTGTAATGCCCTTCACTCCATCCTGATGGGCACTGTATGGCCCCCCCTGGTCAGAGACAAAAAGCTGTTAAATTAGAGTCTTGTTATAAGAGCACATTCAAAGGTAGATGTAATAAAAAGTAGGAAACCACAGTGAGGGAGGGGTCTATCACCCATTTGCAAAATGGTTACTTTTATCTCCCAGACTATATGCCCTCCTCTTCTGGTGAGATCATACCCCCTCAGTAGTAAATGATCAGGAACGAAAGTCTGTGAACTTAATTAGATGTCTCATTACTTATTTGAGTCCTTGAGGGAGGCCTACTTTCTCTGCTGTAACATGGTCCCCTCTCTCCTTGTTTCTGGTGTGGCCCTCCTACCCCATCCCTCCTGTTCATAATCCTTGCAATTACTGTAGATTTTACAGAGATTTTTCTTTGACTGTTTCTAGGTGGGCTGGGTGGGTTTGGTACTAGGAGCCAACTATTAGGAAGTACATATGGTGCTTAATTTTCTGGGTTTGGGATACTTCACTTAATATAATTGTTTCTAATGACATCCATTTCCCGGCAAATTCCAGTAATTCATCATTTTTGATGGCTGAGTAGTACTCCATTGTATAGATGTACCACAGTTTCCTCATCCACTGTTGGACATTTAGGTTGATTCCATGACTTTGCTATTGTAAACAGTGCTGCTATGAACATGGTCATGCTTGTGCTATCGAGGTGAACCTCTGCTGTATGGGGGGTTATTCCCAAAAGTGGAATAGCAGGGTCATGTGGCATTTCAATCTTTAATTTCTTTAAGAATCTCCAGACGGCTTGCCAGAGTGGCTGTATGAGCCTGCATTCCCACCAGCAATGTAGCAGAGTTCCCCTCTCTCCACATCTTCTCCAGCATTTGGTGTTGTTTGTATTGTGGATTTTTGCCATCCTGACTGGGTGAGATGATATCTCAGGGAAGTTTTGGTTTGCATTTCCCTGATGGCTAAGGAAGTAGAGCATTTTTTAAAATATTTGTTAGACATTTTAATTTCATCCCTGGTAAAGTTTCTTTTAAGTTCCAGGGCCCATTTTCTAATTGGGCCATTGGTTTCCTTGGTGTTTAGTTTTCTAAGTTCTTTGTGCACTCTGGACAGCAGAGCTCTGTCAGATGTGTGGTTAGTGAAGATTTTCTCCCTCTCCTTACGTTGCCTTTGAGCTAGCGTTACAATCTCTTTATCTGAACAGAAGCTCTTTAATTTCACAAGATCCCAACTGTTGAGAGTTGGTAGCAGTGACTGTGCCATTGGATGTCTGTTTAGGAAATGTTGGCCTAGCCCAATCAGCTCGAGGGAGTTCCCTATCCTTTCAACTATGGTTTTTATAGTCTCTGGCCTGATATCAAGGTCCTTGATCCATTTGGAATTAAGTCTTGTACATGGTGACAAGTACGGGTCCAGCTTTAATCTTCTGCATGTGGAGATCCAGTTTTGCCAGCACCATTTGTTGTAGATGCTGTTCTTTTCCTATTGGATTCTTTGGGCCCCTTTGTCAAAGATCAAATGGCTATAATTTTGTGGGCTTATATCTGGGTCTTCAATCCTTATCCATTGATCTGTGTGTCTATTTTGGAGCCAGTACCAGGCTGTCTTTATAACTATGGATTTGTAATATAGACTTAGGTTTGGTATGGTAATACCTCCAGCAGTGTTTTTGTTACTTAGGATTGTCTTTGCTATGTTGGGTCTTTTGTGCCTCCATATGAACTTTGAGATTGTTTGGTCAACCTCTTTGAAGAATTGCTTTGGGATTTTAATGGTATAGCATTGAATCTGTATATTGCCTTTGGTAGAATGGTCTTTTTCAAGATGTTGATTCTGCCAATCCAGGAACAAGGGAGGTCTTTCCACCTTCTGGTGTCTTCTGCTATTTCTTTCTTTAGGGTTTTAAAGTTTTCATTGTAAAGTTCTTTTAGCTCCTTGGTTAGGTTTATAACAAGGTATTTCATTTTTTTAGGGACTATAGTAAATGGGATTGTTTCTATCAAGGCTTTTGCACTTCTTTCATTCTGGGCATATAGGAAGGCCTCTGATTTTTGCACATTTATTTTGTATCCTGCCACCCTGCTGAATTTCTCAATTAGTTCCAGGAGCTTCCTGGTGGAGTTTTTGGGATCACTCAGGAATAAGATCATGTCATCTGCAAATAGGGATAGCTTGACTTCTTCCTTGCCGATTTGAATCCCTCTTATGTCCCTTTCTTGTCTTATGGCTTCAGCTAACACTTCAAGTACAATATTGAATAGAAGTGGTGAGAGTGGACAGCCTTGTCTAGTTCCTGATCGAAGTGGGAATGCTTCCAATTGTTCCCCATTGAGCATAATCCTTGCTGTGGGCTTGTTGTATACAGCTTTTATTTTATTGATAAAGGTTCCTTCCATTCCTACTGTCTCTAGCGTTTTGATCATAAAAGGCTGTTGGATCTTGTCAAAAGCTTTTTCTGCTTCTATCAAGAGTATCATGTGGTCTTGGACTTTGGACTGGTTTATATGATGAATTACATTTATTGATTTGCGTATGTTGAACCAACCTTGTGTTTCGGGGATGAAGCCTACTTGGTCCCCGTGAATGATCTTTTTAATATGTTTTTTAATCCGATTTGCTAAGACTTTGTTGTTCATCAGAGAGATCGGCCTATAGTTTTCTTTTTTAAGTGAATCTTTATTAGGTTTTGGGATTAAAATGATATTAGCTTCATAGAAGGAATTTGGTAGAGTTCCTTCCTTTGCTATTTGATGGAACAATTTAAGGAGTATTGGTGTTATTAACTCTTTAAATGTCTGGTAGAATTCTGTGCTTAATCGATCTGGTCCAGGACATTTTTTGGTGGGAAGATTTGAGATTACTTCTTCAATTTCCTTATATGTTATAGGGCTATTTAAATAATTCATAACTTCCTGATTCAATTTAGGTAAGTTGTGTTTAGTTAGAAATTTATCCATCTCTTTTGTGTTGTCAAACTTCACAGAGTATAAATTCTTGAAATCCAATGTTATAATTCTCTGGATTTCTTGGGTATCAGTAGTGATACCCATGTTCATTTCTAATTTTGTTAATTTGGGTTTTCTCTCTTGCTTTTGGTTAACTTAGCTAGGGGTGTATCAATCTTACTGATTTTTTCAAAGAACCAGCTTTTTGACTGGTTGATTTTATCTATTGTTTTCTTAATCTCGATTTCAGATATTTCTCCCCTTATTTTGCTAATCTCCTCTCTTCTACTACTTTTGGGATCAGATTGCTCTAGTTTCTCTAAAGCTTTAAGCTGCATTGTTAAGTTGTTTATTTCTGGTGTTTCCATTTTTTTTGATGTAGGCATTAAGAGCTATGAACTTACCTCTTAGAACAGCTTTCATTGTGTCCCAGAGATTTTGGTAAATTGTATTTTCATTATCATTCACTTTCAGGAAATCTTGAATTTCCTTTTTAATTTCTTCCTGAATCCAGTTCTCATTCAGCATCATATTGTTAAGTTTCCAGGAGTTAGTGTATTTTCTCTTGTTTGTTGTGTTGTGGATGTCCAGCTTTAGGCCATGGTGGTCTGACAGGGCACAGGTTAGAATTTCAACCTTTTTGTATATGTGTAGATTCGTTTTGTGGCCCAGTATGTGATCTATTTTTGAGAAAGTTCTGTGTGCTGCTGAGAAAAATGTGTATTCTTTGGTGCGTGGGTGAAAAGTTCGATAGAGATCTGTAAGGTCCATTTCTTTCAGGGTTTGATTAAGTTCCAAAGTGTCTCTGTTAAGCTTGTGACCTGTTGATCTATCCAATGTTGAGAGGGCGGTGTGAAGTCCCCAAGAATTATCGTTTGGGGGTTGATTTCTTGCTTTAGACGCTGTAGGGTTTTCTTAATGAATGTGGAGGGGCCCGTATTGGGTGCATATATGTTCAGTATTGTGAAGTCTTCCTGGTGAATTGTACCTGTGACTAAAATGTAGTATCCATCCGTGTCTCTTATAATTTTCTTTGGTTTGAAGTCCACTTTGTCTGACAGCATGATGGCTACCCCTGCTTGTTTTCTGCTTCCATTAGCTTGTAGAATTGTTGACCAGCCTTTTATTTTTAGGGCATGCCTATCTTTTGTGGTGAGATGGGTTTCCTGCAGGCAGCAGATTGATGGATTGTAATTTTTAATCCAAGTTTGTAATCTGTGTCTCTTGATCGGTGAGTTAATTCCATTAACATTTAGTGTTATAATGGATAAACTATTTTTGATTCCAAACATTTATTATGTTTAGTAGTTTTTATAAGTATATTGCTTCGCTTTTAATGGTGTTATACTTGCCATCTGTTCTCCTGGATATCCCTTTGTTTTTCTTCAAGCTTGAGTATCATTTCTAGCATTTTTTGAAGGCCTGTTTTGGATGACATGTATCCCTTCAAGTTATCTTTGTGCTGGAAGATTTTTCTTTCTCCCTCGATCATGATTGATAGTTTTGCAGGGTAAATCAGCCCGGGTTGATATTTTTGCTCTTTCAAAACTTGAAGTATGTCTCTCCAAGCTCTTCTTGCTTTTACGGTTTCGACTGAGAAGTCATTTGCTATTTTAATAGGTTACCTTTAAAAGTGACTTGTGTTTTCTCCCTTGAAGCTCTCAGCACCAGTTCTTTATCTTGAATGTGGAGTGTTTTGACTATTATTTGCCGTGTGGAGCTTCTGTTTTGGTCATATCTGTTTGGGGTGCGGAATGCCTCTTGTATATGGATGGGCCTCTCTTTTTTAGATGAGGAAAGTTTTCCTTGAAGATCATTTGAAAAATTTCCTCAGGGGTGGTACTTTGAGATTCTTGCTCTGATATTTCATGAATACGCATGTTAGGCTTCTTCAGGGTGTCCCATATCTCCTCAATATTTCTCTCCAGTATCTTTTTGGCTTTAACAACCTCTTCCATTGAGTTGGTTAGTAGTCCCACTTTATGTTCAAGGTCTGAAATTCTGTTTTCTGCTTCGTTAGTTCTGCTGATAAGACTCTCTGTGGATTTCTGTGTTGAAGATAACTTGTCTTTTAGCTCAGTTTTAAACTCTGCTTGAGTCTGCTTTAACTGCTCTATGCCAGTTTTTGTTTCTTGCACTGTTTTTCTCAACTCCTCCAAGTGTCTGCTGTGTTCCTCTTCAAAGCGATTGATTCGATTATTTAATTCCTCCCAGATTTCCTCTTTCATAGTATTGAACATGGTAATGATCATATTTTGAAGGTCGTTATCCTGGGTCAGGTTTTCTTGGCCATTTTCCATGGGTTTGTTCTGGTTGGAGTCTAACATTATGGGATTAATTCCTGCAGTGGGAGATTTGTTTACTTGAGTGTTGTTTCTCATGGATTTGCACTTTGACTTGGCATTGTCGTTTTAACTCTTAAGATCTTCTTTCAATTTCTGTGTGTTTTTCACTAAACTGAATTATTTGGCCTGGGGTTTTGGGGGTGGGCAGAGACGGAGCTTACCTATGTCGAGGTGAGTCCAGGCTGGACCCTGCGTCCTGGGTGGCCGAGTGGGGGAAGGGATGATTGGGTGTCGGTGGGGCGCTACTTAATTTGGGGGATCTGGGGACGGGGCCCGGGCAGCAGGGGGGTGTCTTCCTCCTCCCAGGCCCTGTGCGGTGGCTCTGGCTGGATGGCACGAAGAGCTGGGTCCCTTGGGCGGCCTGGGGTTCTGGAGGTGGGCGCGGAGGGAGCTTACCTAGGTCACGCAATGAGGCCTGGCTGGACCGCGGCGCACGCGTCCCGGGTAGAGGAGTGGAGGGAAGGGCGAGGTTTAAAATTTTTAAAAAATATCTGGCACATGAACTCTTTAATCATAGATCCTCCTCACCTAGAGGGGATATTACAAACATATAATTGAGGCAAAGTTTCCATTTCTAATGAGTTTCCTAATCAAATATTCCCCCAAAGAAAAGCAAATAGAATCCCTATTTTTCATCATTGGTCATCTGGAAAAGGAAAACTGAAAACTACAATGAATCTGTGAGGGCTGAGATGTCTCAGTATTTAAAACATTTGCCATGCAATAAAGGACAGGAGTTCAAATCCCCAGATCCAATGTAAAATACTGCAATTCCAGCCTCTGAAGGGACATCAAGATTGTAAACTCCTAGAGTAAGCTGTCTAACCATATCAGCCCTACCAGCAAGCCCTGGGTTTTGTTAGGGATATTGCATCAAAAGATTATATTTCAAGAGATACTGAAGGTAATTCCTGATATCAAACTTAAGCCTGTACACACACACACACACACACACACACACACACACACACAAATGTACCACTGTGCATCTACACACATATGCTTGCATGTACACACACATGTGAATACACATAAACTCACTCACAAGATAGTGGAAAATTAAATAATATTGTCATTGACTATAATAAGCAAAACTGAAAGGACCAATTTCTCAAAATACCAGTGTTCAAGGGAAACACATGGACCTATCTAGATCTTTCTTACATAATTACCTTTAAGTTATCAAACACTTGGTTCTTAGTCTGCTCTGCTTAATACTTTAATTCCATTTTATTTTCTTTAGGAGAAATTTCAGTACCTGGATGGCTGAAGAATTTTCATATTGAACTGACAATAATGGTCCAAACATACCAATTATTTGAAAGTGACTACAATAGAATGAACAGAGAAACCATGGAGCTTTTTGAAAATGGAGTGGCAATTAGTCACAGAAAGAATTATCCAAGTCACAAGGATGATCATTCACTATGACAGTGAAGGAATGAAGCCAGACATCATGCATTGAATGCTAAATGACTTCTTTTATTGTGTACTAAAAAACAGGAAATATTGGCATATGAATGGTCAAAGAAATAAGGTGGTGAGTTGCCAATTGAGCAAGTCAATTGAATGCAAGTTTATGCAGGATAAAAATTGTTTTATGTATTAAGTTGTTGCTAACTACTATACATATTATTCAATTTAAGACCTATAACTTTCTGTCATAATCAAATACAGGTGTCAACTTGACCAATGAGGGTTCAATCTCTTGGCACATTTGGGAGAATTAATGGTTGAGTTAAGCCCAGAGCACTTCTTCAGAAATTGTCTAGTTGGTCAGAAAGTCCCAGACCATACTGGGTGGGACTAGAACCTGGGCAAGTGAATAAGATGGAGGGAACTGGTTGAGAAAGTTGACATCCTTCTATATACTTGGTCGGACATGACTTATCTGGCAAGTAAGGATTGTCTTTCAATCGTTATGTGAATATGATGTGGCCTGTTCCCTCTGCTCTTAGTCTTCGTGTGAGTTGTCCTGACAACCTAAACATGGAATTATAAGTGGACTACTGTCCATTGTAAAACCCTTATTTTGTGATGATTTTATCAATAACCATGCAGGTAAATTGCAGTACTTTCACTTCATATGATTTGTCAATTTACTTATTAATTAATGTCAGAATTATTTGGTGCAACCTTAAGAGTATTTGTAGAGCTGAAATACTAAAAAAAAAAATAAATAGTTGATTCCTTAAAGAAAGTAAAACCTCTACTAATTAGTCCACAAATCTTATTAAGATGATTTCAAGTTTGATAACATGATGTTTACACTTATGCCCCTCAGGTAACATGATACATATGGCAAACTAAATTATAGACATGTTTTTACATTAGTGATTGGAAGTATTTCTGCTATGAAATACCTTTTTCCTGTATTCTCTACAGTGATATTTATATTCTTTTTATGACTCCTTATATTCTTCTTGTATAGTAACAATTATCTACTCATATTAAAGCACTGTGGTAAACCTTACCAGTCCCAGTCTACTTCCCTAAAGTTAATTATTGAGTCATTTAACCTGAGAATATTATCTTGCATGTGTCCAGTTTAACTGAATTTATTGTTAGTGTTTGGTTCCTTTTATGTAAGCTAGGTCTCTCATAAAAAAACCCTTCCAATGTAAGGGTAACTGTGCTTATTATTATCTAATACTTTATATGAAGCATTGTCTTCTTGGACTTGGTATTTTTGTTGTTGTTCCTTATATGTCAAAATTAACATGGAGAAAAGTTCCATTTATTATGCAGAAAATATGATTGTAATTACTGTTGAGTAATGATAGCTTCTTGTTTCTAACTCAAAACATGAATTCATATCACCTCTGAAATCACCTGACAGAAATCACGCCAAAATCATATTTGAAAGAATTGGTTGAGTTAGAATGTGTGGATGGATGTGTCAAACTAGCTTTCTTTTTAAGTGCTGTTTAGTATACTTGCAGAGTAGCAGCAGTTAAGAGGAATTTTTTTTATGGCTGCCTTCATTCCTAGAGCTTGGCACTACTTAGAATTCTAGTCTTCTATTGTGTATGCTATTTGGATAAGACAAGCAAATTAATGAGAATAAATTTCTTTGCTTGCATTGTGACTCACAAGGAGAAATCCCAGGTCAAGTGGAAAGGGTGTCACGCATATCACTTAGACGTTGGAAGGAGCCGAGTGTTTATGCTTAGAGGTTTGTTGACTATAACACGTAATTGTGCCAAAGTTCAGTCAGTTTTTTTCTCACTCCAGGCATACAATCATACACATTTTAATATAATAATGTGAACTGACAAGTACTCAGTCTTAATTCAATGTACACAGTTGAAAAGATTGAGTTAATACAGGGATACAATCTGTTTGAATGAGTTCCCACCTGTTTAGGAATCAAAATGCCATACGGAGTGGAGTGAAACAAGAAGTTCATTTGGCATCTCCATGTGTCCTTTGCTGAGTTGTCATTGCCACCTAACACAAATCTGGTTTATTCCAGTTTCAATCTGCAACCCCAACACTATTTACATTGTGAAAATATAATTTGCATGCCACCATCTGCAAGGAAAGATTATTAAACAATAAAGGATTAAGAGATAAACAGCAAAGCCTGTAACAATATATTGAGTCCAAAATATAAATGCTGAGAAGCTGAAAGATTTGTTTAAGGGCTTCTGAATTGTTTTGAGGTGCTGACTCTATTCTTAGAATAGAAAGCAATATAAAATATGAAAACTGCTTTGTTGTTAGATTACCAACTGTGGTTTAGCTTGCTTTATGATTAATTTGGTTATTTTTTATCTTTATGCTATGCTGATTTGATTTCTTTCCTCACTTTAATGGTGTAATTATTACTAAATTCAATCTTTTATATGGAACAATTTGTACCCACTACAATACTTGAAAAGTGGTTATATCTCTTGCATTTATCCTCAGGATAATAATTGTTCTATGATTAATTCCTCAAACAGTATAATACATATCAAGGCCCCTAAATTTGTTTTTTTTTAAGTTTTCTTTTTAAAGTTAATAATTTGCCTCCTTAGTAATGAGTTTTCACTCCTAAAAAAACATGTATAAAAGAAAGACAAATTTGTAGGCTCCTTTGTTTTAGATTAGGATTTCCCATACCTAATTGTAGCACCTCTAAAACACCTATCTTAAGATGCTTTCCTGGGGCATTTCCACTTTAGAAGGAACCATCTGTGAGTTGCAGAAAACTTATTACTGTGGTTTATGAATATAGTGCTATTAGTTCTAAATATGATCCCATTCTAATTTTGTGAGTACGTTCAATTCTCTGAGATAAAAATTGATTAAAAATTATCACAAAATGAGCAATGTAAATAAGTACAACATAAAGCTACTGAATAACTAAGTACACTCATGCATAGTAATTTTATTTAATTTCTCAAAATAAGACAAAATTTAGCAAGTGAGAATTAAGTGGTAACACCAAAACATAAAATGAAATTGATAAAAGATTATGCATGATTATAAGAAAAGAAGATAAAATATTTTATGTATTTATGTGCTCTGTGCAATGATTGGCATATACACATTTTATGTACATTAATCACAATGTGGCATGCCTCCTTAACTAGTTACATGGTACACAATTCAATTTATGCAACTATAATGTTTCCATGTTGGCAAGGTATTTTCTGATTTGTAACTTTATAATTATTAAACAAGAGAAGAAGTGCTGCCTTATTCAATGCTATATCTCTCATTTTCTTTTTCCCATTAATAAATTCTTGTACACAATTTAATTGAGATTTTCTACATTGAGTTTAGTTCATGGCAAATGACCCCTTGTGAATACAGGTAAGAAAATACTCTCTTGTCATGCTGAGAAATTTTGAATAAAATGAAAAAACAGTTTTCTGTCTCAATGTGTATAATTAATAATGCTACTGTAAAGTTAAGAAATTTAAGGGAGAAAAGGAATTTTTAAAAAATTTTTCTGCTCATACAAACATAATAGAAACCCCTATCCCCTCCCTACCTCCACCCCTCCCTGGACCTCCCTGTTCCCTCCCCACTTTGTCCCTTCCTTTCCCCCCTCCCTCCCTTTCTCCCAGTGTCCCCTTCCCCCATCTCTGAAGCATCCTTTAATGGGGAAAAATTATTTAACTTTTGGTTGTACAAGGGAGATACAGGCTTTCACATTGGAGGTGGCATGACTGGCCGGTCAAAGTTGGAGAAAGGGTAAGTCACTCTCATCCATGAGTCTGAGAACTACCAGACCTGCTTGCTGCAAAAGCAGATTCCTCCTGGAGGTAGGGGGAGGCTAATCCACCTCACATTCCATCCCTTGTGACCACCTTCCTCCAGCAAGGCTTCACCTCTCAAAGTTGCCATGACCTTATCAAACACATGAGACTGTGGGGGAAACACTTCAAACCCTGACACTCCACCTCTAGCCCCCACAGGCTCATTGCCATTTCATGCAAATATACTCAGTCCAACTTTAAAAGTCTTCATAGACTATATCAATAGTCCCAACACAGTCCAAAAGTCCAAAGTCCAAACCTATGGGGTCCCTGGGGATCTCAGCGTCGTCCTGCAGGCTGGTCCAGCAGGTCCTCCACACGGGGGGTTGGGGGAAGGTGAGTATGCTGTCCACCTACTCCCAGCCTTCACTTCCTGAGGACAATCAGACACGACAGGGAGTCTAGTCAAGCAGGAACTCATTTATTTCAAGTCCACAGCCATCTTATATAGGCAGGGGAATTCCAGGGTGGGGGAAATGGGCAACGAATCATCTTAAAGGTCAAGCCAGCACGCAGGCTGTATGTAGCAAAATTTCTTTAAAACATCCTGAGCTACTCCCTTCTGACTTCCTCCATCCTGAGCTATTCAACACATCCTGAGCCGCCCCCTTCTGACTTCCCTTGAGTTGGTCAAAACATCCTGAGCTGCCCTCCAGACTTCCTTCATCAAAACATCTTTGTCTAACCTTGCCAGATTATTGAGGTCACCTAGACTGAGGTCCCCACACAAACCCTCCTGTAAAATCATAAGACAAGTTACATACCTACATATAATGCCACAGAATAACCATTCCTATTCCAGAAGAAAGGAATGGGGGGGCTTATCCAGGAAAGATCAGTCCATAACAAGACAGAAAACCAGCAGGACAAACTTCAAATCCTGTAGCTCTAAGTCCAACAGGTGAGCCTTTCATTAAAATCATCTCAGTTCTAAAGGGCTTGGGTTCAACCCTACCAATGCAACTGCCTATAGAACACATCACCCTCTTGGACTGATTCCTTACAGTGTATTTAGCTTCTCTTGGCAGATGTACTACATTGTCTCTGACATCTCTATCATGTTTATTCCTCAATGGCATACTAGGCTTTAACTCCACAGCACAAACTGCCCTTCTTGGGCCTCTAAACTGCAAACTTTCTGCCACATGCTGCCTGGACTTCATCATTCTCTGAAACCATGGAAGAAGAATTCATGACCTCCTCCCTCTTGCATCTTTGATGCCTCTAAAACCAGAACCACATGACTGCCAAGACTGGCCCCTTTGAATTACAGCTGATTCAGATTCTCTTTCACTCCTGGGCAGTTGTTTTGTGGGCAAAACAGACCTTTGCTTTGGAAATCCACCTTTTAGCTCACTTCTTTCAAAAGGATTTGCATTCTTATGGGCAGGAGCCTTGTCTAAGAATCCTACCCTTAAGGTAGAGCCTCTCCTATTATCCAAATCGAGAGCAGGCTTTTATTTATAATGGAGCTAATCTCTTCAATAGCCATTTTGTTCTCTGTTCTTCGTTTAATTCTTTAGGTTTGCCATTGCATTTTTCATCATCAAATCTTGTAGTTACTGATTTGTCCTGCCTGATTCCTTGTTCTTTTCTATAACTCTGAAGACAACTAAAAAATAGCCACATCACATTGTCAAGACTACATTGCTTTGAAATTTCCTCCACCAAGCACTCCAGTTTAACTTCAGGCAAGCTTTCAGGATGAGGGCAAAACTTCACTACACTCTCAGCCAATATATGATTCCGTGTGTCACTGGTCCATTTGCAAACACAGTCTCTGTTTCATTCTGGACCATCACTAGCTGGGTTTCCACTACCTGCTTCTCTCACAGCATTGCTGTCTTTGGAGTCTCATGAGAAAGGCCCATTTGACCCATTGCCAAGACACAAAGATTTTCCACCACAAAGTCCCAAAATTCTCCATATTTCTCCAAATAAAGAGTTCCAAAGGCACACTAGCTACATCACCACATTGCCCATTCTGCTGGGTACCAACTTCTCTCAGCTTCACATTGTGGTATGCTTTTTCATCTCACAGAAATACCCCATTACTTGTTAACAATGGTTACTCTTAATTATTGCTGTGAGAGTGCACCCAAAATCAAGCAACTTAAAGGACAGAAAGAAATTTATTCAGCTTATTGTTTCAGAGCAGAGATATACAGTCTTTCATGATTGAAGTGACATGGTTGGCTGGCTAAAGCTAGTGACAGGAAGTCACTCTCATTCATGAGGTTGAGAGTTACCAGACTGCTTGCTGAAAAAACAGACTCCTGGAGATAGAATAGGACTAATCCACCTCAAGGCCTACCACTTGACTGCCTTCCTCCAGCAAAGCTCCTCCTCTCAAAGGTGCCATGATCTTCCCAGATACAAGAGACTCTGAGGGATACATTTCAAACCATGACATCTTCCCATTTACAGACTTTAACATTGATACAGTAAGTGATGAAGAATAGTATTGGGATCTAGAAGGTGATGAACACGAAATAAACTTTTAAGCAAGAAAAGATGTCTTTCATAATATCAAACTTCCTTCTAAATATCCTTGTATCTGTGATGTTTCAACCTTCAATTGAGAGGCATCCTTTTGTATCAGAATGCATTTTTATGCAGAATAATTTTACTTATTTATTAATCCATTTATTTATTGTGTGTATGTGTCAGAGGGCTCTCTGTGTGAAATGAAACCTCAAGGGTGGCTTCAGAAATCACCCTGGATTGCTTCTACATCTTTTTTGCTTCTTTCTATGATTTTTTTTCAGGTTGTACTTTCCAGAGTAAGAACCACAGGCTGCCACCATTTCCACTTAGATTTTTTAAGTGAGATGCAGTATCCAAAATCAGGCCTTTCTATTTTTGAGGCAGAGTCTTAAACCTGAGTCATCTCCAACCAGAGTATTTCATTTTAAAGAAAATCTTCAGATGCCTGATACCATAGAATAATGTGAATGTATACATATACTTGTGTATTTATGCTAAATATCCACTACAAATGAAATTCATTAACTTGATAGTGTCTAGAAATCAATAACAAAAGAAAGTACAAAGCACACATTAGTTTTCTTTTCTTGTATTTTGCATTTTTATTTTATTACAATAATGATAGTTTATGTGTTTTTCATCTCCCATAGCAACCCAGCCCTACTTCACTCCACCCTACCAATTTTCTGCTCCGGTTTATTCCCACATCCTCCTGAATGTGTAGTCAACTGGACATCATTTAGGATATCTGCATTAGCTAGTTCTTGGGAATCCACCAGTGCACAAATGGACCCACTGGAGGTAAACTGATCAGCACCAGCACCCATAGTAGTAATGGGTTCTTCCCTGTTCCATGGAAACATGCTGGTAAGTCAGCAATTGTGGAGGTCTCTGGTAGGTTGTTTGGTCTTATCATGGACCAATCTTTTTTAGATGGCCTTATTCCTTTCTTTTGGGATGGGGATATTTATTTTGTGCCATTGTATGTTGGTCGTATATAACTTGTATTTGATTTTACAGGAGACATTGGATTTTGGGACTACTGATGTAGTCTATGAGGACTTTTTAAGTTGGACTGAGTATTATTTGCACAATGAGATGGCAATGAGCCTTTAAGGGAACAGGGATAAAAAGTCATGGCTTGAAAGTGAACTGCCTCCTAATAGATTCATGTGTGGAATCTCTTGCTTCAGAAAATCATGGCAACTTTAGGAGGGTGAGCCTTGCTGGAGGAAGACAGTCATAGTGGGTGGACTTTGAAGTTAATTAGTCCTGCCCCACTTGACTTACTTAATGAATCTGCTTTTGAGCTTGCATGCAGCAGCTGTATTTCTGTCATGAAGGACATGACGTAGACTATCTCCAGCTTCAGCCATCCAGCCATACCTTTCTTTACATAAAGGAAAGCAAATACATATCCCTTTCTGCCTTTAAGTTACTTAAGTTGGAGTCTTGTCTCACAGCAACAAAAAAAGTAACCACATCCGTAGCAAGGTAAATAACAGTAAGTATAAAAAACTCTTAGAAACTTAATATCATGCTATTGAATGAGAAATTGATCAAGAAACAAATCAAATAAAATCCCAGAATTCCTAGAACTTAATGATAATAAACCCAAAATATGTGAGACACAATGAAAGCAGTCCAAAGAGGAAAGTTTATAGCAATAAATGCCTACATCAAAAAATTGAAATACCACAAGCAAATGACTTAATAACACAGCTGAAGGCTTTAGAGATGCAAGAGGATAACAACTCCAAAGGCAATAGACAGGAAGAAATTAGCAAAATCAGGGGAGATATTACCAAAATTGAGATGACATAAACAATGCAAAGAATCAATCAAAGATTTTGTTCTTTGAAAAAACTGAAAAATTGATAACCATTACACAATTAACCAAAACTAAAAGACAGAAAACCCAAATTTATAAAATTATAGATGAATATGGAGCTATCACAATCAATAAGTGAAAATTATGATAAACATAAGAACATACTACAAAAATTTATATTCCAACATGTTTGAAAATCAGGAATGGATGAATTTCTAAGCACAAACAACATAAAAAAGTAAAATTAGGATGAATTGAATTATTTAAATAATGTTAAAACAAGCAAGGAAATTAAAGCAGCAGTTACAAATCTCACAACCATTAAAAAATCCAGTATTGGATGGATTCAGTGCAGATTTATACCAAATATTCAATGAACAACCAACACCACTGCTTCTCAAAAAATATTCCAAAAAGTGACATCTCAAACTCTTTCTATGAAGCCTTTATTATACAGATATTAAAGCCAAATAAAGATACGACAAAAGAAAAAAAAAAACTATAGGCCAATCTCATTGATGAACACAGATGCAACAATTCTCTATAAAATACATCCAAATTAAAAAAAATCAAAAAGATCATTCATTATAACCAGTTTAGTGTTGTTCCAAAAACACAAATTTGGTTCAATATACACAAAGTCAATAAATGTAATTTGTTATACAAACAAATGCAAAGACCAAACCACATAGTCTTCTCAAGAGAAATACAGAAGAAAAGCTTTTCAAATAATTCAACACCTTTTATGATAAAATCTCTGGAGATAAGGAGAATGAACAGAACATATATCAATATAATAAAAGCTCATAAACATCAAATCTATTGTAAAAGTCATCTTATATGATCTAATACTTGTAACATTTCCACTTAGATCAGGAACTATACAAAGTTGTTCACTCTTACCACTTTTGGTTAATATTTTAATTGAAGTCTTAGCTAGAGCTATAAGGAAAAAGAGGAAGATAAAAAGGATACTAGGACATCAAAAAAGCAAGATATTCCTACATCTACATTGTAGATTCTACATCTACAAGACCCCAAAGATTTCCACTTAAAATTCTTCTCAGTAATAAATATGGTCAGTAGAGTGGCAGGCTACAAAATTAATGTCCAAAAATCAGTGAAACAATAAAGAAAATCAAAGCAAGAAAGTCTGAAAAAAACAATTCCATTTCTCATAATTGCAAAAATATTAAAATATCTTGGAATAAGTCTAACAAGGATGTGAAAGTCCTGTACAATGAAAACTTTAGAATACTAAAAAGAGACATTAGTAAAGATACCAGAAATATGGAAAAACCACTCATGTTCCTGGATCAGTAGAATTGGCATATTAAAAATGATAATCCTACCAAAATCAATACATAGTTTCAATGCCATACCAATTAAAATTCCAACAAAATTCTTCATGAAAATTGATTAAAAATTCTCAAAATTCAAATAGAAGCACAATAGCTTCTATATGTGAAAACAATCCTGAGTAATAAAAATGTCGCTGTACATTACCTTAAATTTAAATTATACTACAAAATCAAAGCAGTAAAAACAGCATAAAACTGACTTCAAATTATAATTATAATCCTGAGTATTAAAAACCTTGCTGGGCCAAACCTCAAATTATATTATGAAGTCACAGTAATAAAAATAACATAATACTGACTTCTAAATAGAGATGTGAATTATAGTTGTAAACCCAGATATATACTTATACACCTGTCTTTGAAATAGATGCCAAAAAATTGGAAAAAGGACAGCATCTTCAACAAATGACAATGGAAAAATTAGATAACTGCATGTAGAAGAATGAAACTGGAACCTCCCAGCCACCCTGTATGAAAATTAACTCCAGCAGAGAAAATAGGCCACCATCAAGAACTATAAGTAAGTAATGAGACATCTTTGGGCTTGCAGACTCTCTTTACTGGTCACTTGCATCTGATGGGGTATGATCTCACCAGAAAGGGAGGGCATAGTGTCTGGCAGATAGAAGGTAACCATCCTGCAAATAGGAGACTGACACCCCCCCCCCCACAGCTGTCTCCTACTCTTATTCCATCTACCTTTGAATATACTCTTATAATAAGATTCTATTTTAACAGCATTTTATCTCTGGCCAGGGGGTGATATCCAATACCCATCAGGATGGAGGCAAGGGCGGTGCAGCAAAACTGAAAAACAAAATCAACAAACCATAATTCAGAACATCAGAGACTCTGTATCAACTACCTGGAATCAGGCCAGCTTAATCTCTCCCCATCCTAAAGCTCAGGGAAATTTGCGGAAGAGGAGGAGGTAAGATTGTAAGAGCCTAAAGATGGGTAAGAGCAACAATATGCAAGATACTCCATACAAGTTAGGTCCAAAGTAATCATAATAGGACTTTGCATGACCTGTGAAATTACCAACATATCATTGAACCCCAAAGTCTAGCATGGATTACAGGCACGACGATCTTTAGAAGCAAGGGATTAACAGCCACAATAGTGTTCCTATACTAAAGGGTAATACAAAAAAGAGCTCTAGGCAATGCCACTGAGTCCTTACACCTCATCATCAGAGAGGAGGACCCAGAGGGAAGTTTGACATGCACACTGAAGGATGCTCCAGGAATGGGAGGGAGGGAGGGAGCACTGGGAGAAAGAGAGGGAGAGGGGAAAGGAAAGGGAAAAAAGGGGAGGGAGTGTAATAGTTACTCTTAACTATTGCTGTGAAAGAACACCCAAAGTCAAGAAACTTAAGGGAGAAAGGGAGATTTATTCAGTTTACAGTTCCAGAGGGGAGGCAGTTTCTCTTGGCAGAGGCAGCATGGCTGGCTGGCCAAAGCTGGAAGAGGCTAAGTCACTGCAGACATCTTGGAAGCTGAGAGCTACAGACTGGTTGCTGCAAAGGCTGACTTTTCCTGGAGGTAGGGTGGGATTAATCCACCTCAAGGCCCACCCCTTGTGACTGCCTTCTTCCAGCAAGGCTCTGCCTCTCAAGGTGACATGACCTTGCCAAACAAATGAGGCTGTGGGGGACACATTTCAAACCATGACAGGGAGCAAGGGGATCCAGGGAAGAGTGGAGGGAGGGAGGGGAATGGGGCATTTATCAACTTTGTGTGAGTGGAAAAAATAAAAAAAAAACATAATAATATTAAAAAAAAAGAAAATTAACTCCAAATGGATCAAAACCTCATGTTAGATCATAGTCTACAAAATTCTTTGAAGAAAGACTAGGGAATACACTAGACTGGATTGATCTAGGTCAGCATTTTCTTAATAGGACCTCAAATGCACAAGAAATAAGTCCTATACACAGCAAGTGGGATTTCATGAATTGAAAAGTTTCTGTTTAAGGAAAGATCTTGTTAGTCAAGCAAAAAGGCAACTTAGGGAGTGGAAGGAAATCTTCACTAATCACATACATGAATAAAGACTAATATTCAGTCTATACAATGAATCAAATAGACATTAAGAAAGCAAGCAAACCAATTAAAAATGGGCTTTAGACTAAAAATAAAGTTTTCCCAGAAAGAAATTAAAATGTCTAAACAATTACCTTAAAAATTTCCCTACCCATTTGGGAAATGCAAATTAAACCAGCCAGAGATAGCATTCCACCACAGTCAAAATCCTAAACTCCAAAACATAAACAATAACAAATGCTGACAAATAGCAGGGAAAGGAAGCTCTCAGTTGCTGCTGAAGTGAATCCAAAGGAATGCTTACTACAGATAATGGTACATCCATGTTCATTGCAGCTCTGTAGACAATATCAAAGAAATGGAATCAACCTTGTGTTCAGCACTAGTCATGTGTTGACTACAACATGAAGACAAACTTGAACTTTATATATATATATATATACAGTATTATTTTATATGTTTTTGTTTCATGCTTTAATATGTTTGCATGTTTATTAATAATATATTCTTTTATATGTTATATATGTTCATTTTATGTAATAACATTTTATTTACCCAAATATTTTATGCATATAGATAATGAATGATGGATCATGTATTGTTTACTGTTCTAAGGACATATGAAGGATAACACAATAGTAAATGGTTAAATATGGAGAATGATAAAAGAGTACCAATGAGGTATCTTCTGAAAAGTGAGTAAGGTGGAGTTGGTTACTAAGTATATTTTAAGGAGATAATTAATCACATAAATGCACTAGCTAAAATTTTATACATACATTTTGAAATTTGCTTAAGAAACTTAACAATGAGTGCTGTGGTTTCAAAAATTCAGAATATCTGATGCATCAGTATGTGTTGGAGACTGTAAGAAGGGTTTGTATTTTAATTGAACTACCTTATTCTGGTTACTTATAAGGAATTGCTAGTAATCTGCTCATACTTTGCCTAATGTTTCAAAGCAGTATTTATAAATGCAGTGATAATATGTATGATAATAATCATATCTGTTCAATTAGTCACATTCTAGAAATTACTAATTATGTCACCCATAAATAAATAGGTTTCTGACATACAGAATTTGTAAACTTAAAATGATACTAGCAAAATGCAAGCCACATTTTTAATGTAGTACATATAAAAATTTATACCTTATCTTACATGTTAAGCAACTCTAAGCACAGTTCAGTGAACTCTTCAAGATTTTTGAGAGTCACCCTTTATATTTTAGCACCTTATATAGCAAGAAACTACAACACTACTTCTTTGAGAATGAGGGCATTATCCCTTTTGAAGAGTGAGTTACAGTAGTAGTGGGTGGGGTCAACTGTGCCCTATTCCTCATCCTCCTTCTCCTTCAAGCCTTCTCTTAATAAAGAACTCTTTTGTATTGATGGATAGGAGAGGATGCCAACATACAAACAGGATGCAGTCTTATGAAGTGCAAGAATAACAAGATGGACAACAAACAACTTGAACACAGAATACTGGCACCCCTAAAATTTACACTTGGCACCAACCAGCCAAAGCTCTCCCCATCCAGAGACTCAAGGAACTTTGCAGAAGAGGGGGAAGTAAAATTGTTAGAACCCAAAGATGGAGAGTTCCATTGTTGTACTGGTCACTACACTCAAGATAAGACAGCAGCCTGGATATAATGGCAATGGGAATTGAATTTATCAAACCTACACAGTGGTGGACATGTCAACATGTCCCCATGCAATGGGAGATCTCAGCAGAAATAGTTTCAGGCAGTAGGATCCTTAGGGGTGCAGGGTCAGACAAAAGTAGGGGAATACTAATATCAGTGGGCTACCCAAGAGAATTTATATGTATATAAATTCATTAAAATAAATTCATTCATATAAATATATATAAATTCATTAGATGATTATCAATGATATGGTCATTTGTAACTAATCTATTTGTCATTTTTCCATGGTGTACCATATTTAGAAAAGATATAAAGGATGCAGAAGTTGTTGGATTCAGATTATTGTCCTTTCTTTAAAAATACAATTATTTTCCATAGTACAATTTTCAGTTATTCTGTGGACAATTCATATTGTCCTCAGTCAACTGTGCATTTAAAGAACTTCCTGATTCTTCATGTGACTGAAAATACAATATCATTCATTATATATAGGCAGTATTTACCTCTTTTTCCTGCTGCATTAAGCTCCTTTTTTGTTTATTTATGATATTCCTTAATGAAAAATTTAGGTATTATGCTTTTTTGGAATAGATGGCAATATATTTACAAGTCACCATAATCCCACTTAATAAAGCAGTAATTTTTACAATGGTAATCAGATAATTAGTTTAAAAAGTGATATTCAAATGCTTCAAAGAATAGACATAAGTTCCCAAGAAAGTATTTCCCAGGAAACACTTTCTGTGTGAAAATGTATCAGTCTTTGTTGCTTCAGAAAGGTCATAATTGAATATACAGATTTGCTTTCATTAAACTTAATAGATATCATAAATTCCATAATCCAAGGACTTTGGCAGAAGTTACACTTTTAAATTTAAAACTGTCTTACTGTCATTTTCATTACCCACATATAGTTTTACATTAATCTCCTAATTTTACTGTTGAATAATCTAAGGCAGAAAGATGTTAAGTTACTTTTCCTAGTTTCCACAACGAGAGTGAATTGGTAGAAGAACTGAAATTGCTTTTGTGGAATCCTCAACCTATGACTGTGTTCATTGAATAGCTTTGCATTTTTACTTTTCTCAAAGATTGCTTTACATTAATTAAAGAACTTGAAAATAAACATTCATTTAGTCATTTTTGACATTTAGAATGAAAAATGTTCCAGAATTGAATGCACAAAATATCTTTACTTTGGCATGAATACTAGCCCAAAACAGCTGAACTGGATGCTCGTTGAACTTGGCAAGGACCAAAGTCTGACAGAGAGTACGCTCATGCCAATTTCCATTTGAGATTAAACATTCTGCCAAACTTATATGTTACTAAAAATTGGGGCTTAAAATTAATCTGCCCTTTCAATATATTCCACCAATTATTCATAAAAATATCATTTTAATAAGTAACATTGTGTTAATATAAAACATATATGCTATGTAGAATAGCCCTGGAAAAAAGATCTTACAAATTTATTCATTTTTAAATCCAGTGAATAGTACATTTATATATTATACTTTTTATTGCTCATTTTAGATGCAACTTTCTCTTTTCATGTACATTGTTTGGATCCCATTTCCATATTTAAATTTCATTTTATGAGTGTTCTTGCTTTCATTCATTTTATGGAAATGATCTTTCACTCTAGAATAAATCCATATACATATGACTTCATGGTGTACTCAGTGAAGGGGAAAAAAAGTCTGATATTTTTTCCCCCAAACTTTTAATTTTCTTTTCCATCCCCTGTGTACAGAGTCCTTTATAAGAATGGGATAGATAGAATGAATATACATTAAAAGAGGATTTATTAGATTCTCTTTATAATGCTATAATGGTGGTTTCCTAATGACTGCCTTCCTGCTACACAATCATACTTGAAGCTCCTCTCTCCATGGACCTTCATGTCTCCGTAGTCTCATTATGGTGGAGAAGCCCTGGAGAATTCTTAGACAGCTTTTTGTCTTTAGTCCTTGCTTGAAGACTGAAGAAATGGCTTCAAATGTCAAAAAAAATGAGGTGTGAAGGTAAGCAGGCAGAAAACAAAGGTTTTGTATCAGAGTTACTTGTTTCCAGGCCACCACAGGAGATCACTGCCCATGCTTAGAATGAGTGGTCCCATTTCTATATTTCAATCAAGAAAATTACTTCCAGGAATGCCCTGGATCTTGTCTCTTAGTTGATTCCAAATTAATGAAAATGAAAAAAATTGAACATACAAGATATGTTGGCAAAGAATTTCAAAGTCAGAGAATAACAATGTTGTATTTTCTGTAGCAGTAGGCGCTTAGCCAGGGAGGACATAATGAAACAGCATTTTCCTAATGATTATTCAGTACTCCACAATTAAGTTCTCTGGCTCTTGTGATCAAACTCTTAATGAGTTAAGCAAGACATTAGGCATTAGGCAGTTCATTCTTGATGCTCCCAAGGTCTAACCTACATTCTAAATCAGATAGTGAAGCTTATAGCTGATCATCTCACTCCAGATTCTCACACTTCAAACCTGTCCCTTCTACTTCCTAAATGTTTCCTATTCTCCTTTCTCCACCATTTCTACTGCCCTTCCCATTTTTTTAAATAGAACTTTACCTTTCTTATTGCAACACGTTTCTTCTTGCCATTCTTCCCTCCAATAGTATAGTTTTGTTTTATAAAAACATCTAAGTTCAGTTCTCCATCCAACTCTTCCTATAATGTCTTACTGTCTTCATGATAAATTTCAAATAACTCACTGATAATAACCGTTGATCAGGGCCTTTCCTTGCTGCATACTTGCTTCTATTCCAGATGAATATAAATGGTACTATGCTGAACTTTGAAGATCTATCCTTTCATCTATTTCAAACCTCTGCACTGTGCTCTTAGGAAGCCCAAACTATTATCATGTGAAATTCTGCCTTTGAACAAACTTCTTGTTTATCTGATCAGTGCATATACATATCTCAAGACTGGATAATGATATTTGTTCAACAGGAGGTCTGCTCCCCTTGCCTTGGTAAATACTAAACTGTAGATCATAGAAGTGTGGACTTTTAGCCTGTGGGTTGGTTATATCCAAGAAGAGCTATGAATATAGACCACCAGCATCATAAACAATGTATTAATAGAGTTTTGCAATTTTTCTTTCTGTGATTTGTTTGTCTCATACTCAGGCATAAACTTTGTGGTTTATATCACACTGATGTGATGCCTAATAGCAATATTCCTAGTATTCTACTCAACTTGCTGAAATAGTATGGCAACTATTTATCAAATTTTCCTACCTAGCTCACAAACCATTTTCTACACAATAGTTACAAAATTTATATTTTATATTACTTCTTTTCTTCTTCTGAATACTTCTTGGACTTTCTTTACTAGGATTATATGTCAATATTTTATACATTTTTATGTAATAATTTATGAAACAATTTTATTAGGAAAAGATGAGCTACATAATAGTTAATGATTACTTTAGAGTAAATCATTGGAGAGGCATGATATTAATGTCCACTGTATTGCTGTAACTCAGTACTGAAGGCTTCATGCTTGAGAATCTAATGAGATTTAGTTAGTTCACAGTTCTGGAGATCAAAGGGATGCATGGTACTACATCCTGATCATGGTCACCTGATTACATCAGTGCATGTAAGAGAACACAGTAGGGCAACATTCATATCCAGAATGAAGTAAGACCAAAGACGGAAGTGGACAAACTAAAGAAGAAAAATTCACTTCAAAGAAACACCTTCTCACTGAAGTTTACTAACCCAGCAGTAATACCTCCTGATTTCAGGCCAGCTGCTAAAACCTCCTTTGACTAGTTGCTATTTCCTAAAGCTTTTACCATCTTTGAACATGACTGTAATGCAATCTAAAGATCTAGCATATTAACCTGTGGAGGACATTTTGACCCATATTCAAATCATATTGATCCTATTTTAAGAACTTTATATATACTATCTTACCTTCTCAAGTGGGTCCATAAAATATTGACAATTAGTAATGCCAGTTTATGAATTTAAATCCTGAAATGGTGCTTTAGAAGATTAAATATCTCATCAAATTTTATAGCCGGATAAAAACATAACAGATATTTGATTATGGGATATATGATTATAACTGCTAAGGGTTGTTAGAACTAAACTATGCTTATCTTGTCTGAAAATCTCCCAGAATATTCTTGCTATAATTAAATTTATGAGTAGTAACAATTTAGGTGGGAAAAAGTAGCTAAAAAGCTGTTAAGATGAAAACTTGGGGCTATATGAATGAGTTCTGTGGGAAAAGTTCTTGCCTAGCTTAAGTAAAACTCAAGGTTTTTTTTCCTGAACCATACAATACCCAGCACAGAGGGTCCCAGACTTAAGAAGTTGAAGTCCTGAAGAATAGAAATGTGAGGTTTGTGTATCCATTCTCCTTGCTGTAGAAAAATTTGAAGTTAGTCTTGGATACATTAGATCTTGTCTTAAAAAACAAAAGAAAAACAACTTTATGATGCAGATAATTTGTATTTTACGTATTTGTAACTTATATTACAAAATATGTTAGAGAAGATAGGACTTAAATTCAACCTCTTAATTTCACTGAATTCTCACTTCTCGTTCAGCTATTTCCTTTTTTCCATAAATATGCTTTTCAGATATAGGCTTTATTTGTCCTCTCTTCTTCTCGATATGTCTTTAAGGCTAAACTATTAAAACTCTCAGAGAAAAGAAGCTGTGGAAAGCATTGAGGTGGAATCAGTTGAAGTTTTAACTTTCTATTTTTATCTTTTTGGGGTTTCAATAGCTCTTCCTTCCTCTCTAGATGGTTTGAGAGATTGCTTTTTAAGCTAGCTATATCACCACAGTGTATAATAAAAAATGTTTGAAGAACTTTTATGACAACAGAATCTCTTTCGTGCTTTTCTGACATTAACAGCTGGGGTTGTTACGAGGAAGCATTGGGAAAAAAAGTAAAGCTGACAAAGATGATAAACTCGTACTAGAGAAGCACTGGCCATTTCTTCTAATTTATATTGACTGATTTGGGCCAGGAAGCTAGAGTGGGTAGACAAATAATATGGCCACTGAAAAAACTGGGGGGAGGGGAGCTTGTCTTGCATCATGAACACATGCACTTGATGTTCAGAAAGAGTCTTCCAGTATTGTGACACATTGTTCTGGCAGTTGCTTGCAAAGAATGTTGTCTTAAGTCAGATGTGCAAATTTGATGTGAATTTTCTTCCATAAAAATCAGGTTATAGCTGCAAGGTGCCAAGTTGAATATAAATTTCAGATAACATATGTGTAATTATTGCTATATTCTATGTTCGTGTAACAGCTATAGCACAATTGTTTGATTATATCAAATTTTATCTAGATATCATGAATGTTATAAAGAGCCCTTAGTACAGAAACTCTTTCTTTGTGTTTATAATTTTCTAAAGACAGGTATCATATATGGGGCACAGTAATATTGAAAGGAATTCTAATTCGTTTAAATTTTATAGAATTGATTTTGTAAGCAATGGCATGTTATCACTTTTTTTTGCCTTTTTTCTCATAAATTCAGAGAAATCAGGGCTGGAAAGATGACTCAAGAGTAAGATTATACCTGGCAAGCAGAAATTCATGAATTCAGATCCCAGGTCCCAGAGAGAAATTTTGGCAACCTATACTTCTGGTCCCTGGTGGGGGAAGCCTGGAAAATCCCAGAGCGAAACAAAAAATTGATAAGAGCAATCAAGCATGATTCCAGAAGTCACTGTTGGTCCTCCACAGGGACACCCCCCCACACACATACACCAATAAATAAAGATTAAAATTACAAGGAAGCAGAACTTTCCCTTTCAGAGGCAGTGATATACCTCATTGGGAAAGTCACCTTCTATGAGGTTAGCTACCTTTCAATCCTTGGAAACCCACATGATGGGAGGAGAGAAACTCTGACTTATATTTGTTCACCATAGAATGCATGCATCTATCTGTCTCTCTCTGTCTCTGTCTCTCTCTGTCTGTCTGTCTGTCTGTCTGTCTCTCTTTATATATATATATATATATATATATATATATATATATATATATATAGTTTTTGGACTGTTCCCTAGGAGCTTAAGAACATCAATTAAGTGACTTGCTCTATTAGATTACAAAATTCAGAGTAGTCAGAGAACAAGTTCACTAGGATACTGTTTTACCAAGCGTACTCACAATCTAGTATTTTCTAACTGGCTACTTAGAAAGATGACTGTCAAGGCTTAGTGGATTTTGGTATCTTTAAATCTGACCTCTGAATTCTTAAAAGATTTTTGCTTTACTTTAGTATTTTGTATCTGCAACCCTGTTACTGTGTGATAACTGAGGAATCAAACTCCTTTTAATTATACAAACATTTGATATTAAAATACACTTTCTGGGAAGGAAAGATGTCTTGTTGGTTAAAGCCTTTTCCTCACAAGCAAACGGACCAGTGTTCAGATACTCAGATCTCAGGTAAAATGTTGGATGGGTATAGTGGCTCACCTGTAATTCTAGCTCTGAGAATCCCCTGAGCAGGCTTACTAGCTGTATCCTAATGAAATACTTTGGATTTACATAGAAAGCTAAGCTCACAAGGGCAGAAGAATGATTTAGGATAATTCTTGATACCATTGGATCTCCATGGGCACACACATACACTAGCATTCACAACCCCCCCACACATATGCACACTCTACACACATACATGAATGGAAAAATATTAAAAGTAAAAAAAATCCTGTCCTCTTTTCTCAGGCAATAGTATGCAGTTAAAAATAAAATAATACCAAGTTAAATTGTCTGGATAAAATATTTATTTTGACATATTTTTGAGATATCATTTAAAATAATTTCTCTTCCACATTGATGACAACCTATGGACCTAAACATAAATAAACAAATAAACTTATATTGTTTTATACAACACAACATCATTGTCATGTTCTCCAGTGATTAATAAACCACTCATAATATTGTTCATAAATATAAGCCAAAAGAGCATACAATTACAATCAAAAGGGATGTGTGGCATAAACTTCTTGTGGTAAATTTGTGCCATGTACACTAGCCTACTTAAACCTTACATTTCTAAGGATTTCTTTCTTTTAGTCATTGCAAATTGAGAAATGTGGATGTTAAGTGGCACCATAGAAATTCATGAGTCTTGGTGTGTTCTGTCCACTCATTGAAACAATAAGAACACATTCTCCAAATTGCAACCACTTCTGTATTTCTTTCAAGATTAGAGTCAAGGGCATTACAACTCCATGTCAAAGGGTAATAAATGATTTATCAATATTGGCATTATATTTGTACCTGTTACTCTTCTCTGTTGTTATGAGACAAGACTCAAACTTAAGAAAAGGGAGATTTATTCAACTTGTAGTTCCAAAGGGGAGATACAGTTCTTTATGGAAAAAAGGCATGGCTGGATGGCAGAAGTTAAAGTCACTGCAGACATTAAGAAGGCTATGAGTTGAAAAACTGCACTGCTCAAGCAGACCTATCCCTAAAGTAGGGTGTGGTTAATCAACCTCAAGACCCACACTTTGTGACCATTTTCTTCCAGCAAGACTCTAAGACTCTATCGCTTAAAGTTACTATGACCTTCCCAAACAATTAAAAATTCAAACACATGTGCCTGTGGAGGACAACTCACATTTTCAAACCATGACACTCCATCTCTGGCCTCCACAGCTCATTGCCAACTCATTATGCAAATCCTAATTCAGTAAAACTTTAAAATCCCATAGACTACAGCAATAGTTCCAAGACAGTCCAAAAGTCTGAAGTCCAAAGCTTCCTATAAAATCAAAAGACACATTATCTACTTCCAGCATAAAATGGCATAGAATAAATATTCCCATTCCAAATGGAGGAATGGAAATATATCCAGGAAAGATAGGTCTATGATAAGACCAAAAACAGCAGGACAAACTGCAAGTCCTATAGCTTCAAGTCCAACATCTGTTGGAGTCATCACAGTTCCAAAGGGCTTCAGTTCCACCTCTCCAGTGCAGATATCCGCAGAACTCATTATTTTCTTGGGCTGGCTCCTTCCAGGGTATACAACTGTCCTTGGCAGATGGCTCACATTGGCTCTGGAATCTATAACATCTTTACATCTCAATGGCAAACCAGGCTTCAACTCCAAAGAACAAAATGCCTTTCTTGGGCCTCTAGAAAAGTTGTGACTGGTTGGCAGAAACTGGAAGAGACTTCAGTCACTGCAGACATTAAGGGGAATGACAATTTAAAAACTGCCACTGCTAGAATAAACCTCTATCTGAAGTAGGGTGGGGCCAATCAACCTCAAGGTCCACCCACTGTTACTGCCCTCCTCTAGCAAGATTCCACCTCTTAAAGGTACAATAATCTTCCCAAACAATTAAAGATTCAAACACATGTGACTGTGGGGGACAGCTTACCTGTAAAACCATGACAGTATTTGTAGATGGTCAGAGACTGGTATAGATTCCACTATGTCCTTGTGGGGTTCTGTATCTGTACTCTCATTGTTGTTAGTCTGTGCACTTATCTTGGCTTACAATTTTTAATTTCTCATATAAGAGCCATTACTGCTTCTGGAGTTACTTGTCATATGATTCTCATAGAATGTCAATGTTCTAGATCACTCATATTATATTCACTTTCTAATAAAATTGGATGATACTCAACTTCATGAGATATTTTGGGAAAACCTCAACGAAGGCTAGGATAAGATCAATCCTCAGCCATCTTCTTTCTTCATCTTAGTTATTCATTTTGTTTACCTCCATATTCCTAATATAATGGAGGATTTGAGCCTGTAACAAGAAGACAATCAGAACAGTTTGTTGTTTTGTTTGAGCAATTGATAAATATGAATAGCAGTTTTTATAATTTTACTTTATATCAATTTGTTAAGGATGTCTTTTAATTTTACTGTTTCTTTTCCTGCATATCTTCTGCTAATTTGGAATTAATTATCTTGGAATTTTAAATAGAAAACGAAGCTATGATTTGAGAGTGATGTAAGATGTATAAATTCTATAATATTCATCCACCAGTGAAGTTGGCTTCACTCAACTGAAAATACTAAGTAGACAAGCCAAATAAAATTAAACTTCTTCTAGGCAATGATTTTTACCAGGATAAACCTTTCTTCCATTTCACTTATTTATTTTTTCTTGTCCATTCTGTCTAGCAGTGCAGAGGAAACCTGTCTTCCCTTATAACAGATGCTGCATTGTCAGGATATTGCCTGTGACCCGATTCTTGCCCTTGATTAGCAGGCAACTGAGACATATGCAGACACCTATAAATTGCTGAACTGTTTACTGACTTTACTTTGATATACTGAAACTTTAGTTTAGTTCCTGTAGCAGGACCAGAACTTTCCTTCAGTTTTTAAGAGCAGAAAAATCACTTCTGTTGCGTTTGAAGTTTTTGTATTATTATATTATTCAAAATATTAATATTTTTACATTCTTCTGAATATTTTAAATACATATATAATTCTATTTATCAGAATTTTTGGTGGCTTTATTTCTTTAAGTTATTTCATGCCAAAAAATAATGGGACCATTTTCTTTAGACTTGCTTTTCAAAATTATTTCTAAGAATCAGATTTTCCAACTTTTTCATTATACTCGGAAATGAATGGGTTTGAATTAGGGCAAAACCCAGGAAATTGAAAACTCCAAATTAGCTCATAATAAGTATCTGTTACCTCAGTTAGAAAACTCACAACTTGAATTATCTTTCTTAAACATATGAATATTTGATATGTAATTAATTTTCTTCTGTTTTATTCATCCATGTGGCTTCCAAATGAATAATCTTCCACAATATACCTTTTTCCCACAGACTATTTCTGCACCACCTCATAGAAATAAAAATGGTAAATAATCTGAATGCATAATTTTTGCAAAGTACATTTAATTTTTTTCCTCCATTACAGGATTTTGTTTTCAACAAATAATCAAATATGCATTTACAAAAATATTTCAAGGATTTATTTCAGTGACTTTGCATCTCCAGCAAATTAGCTAAACAAGGAACAACCTCGTTTTAAGAAAACTTTGGTGTACTTGAACTGAAAATTATTCACCAAAGGCATAGTGGAAAAAGATTGAGGAAATGAAAGTATGTGTGGAAGGAATCAGGGGCAATTCAAGATTTTATTAAATGTACTTTTTAAGTTATAAATCCTAGAAAAGTAAATCCTTGAAACCTGAGACAAAAGGAAGTCATTTATGTACTAAGTTAGACAAAGGAAACCTCAGACCAAACTGAAGGATCTTTTACAGAAAGAAATCATCAAGTTTCAGTAGAAAATCTAGGCACCAGCACTAGGCACAAAATATCCTATTGACTAATTAACAACTTTATCACACAGAATTTGTAATGTATTCCAAGAACACCTGATGGGGGGAGATGACAAATGCTACTAAGATGGTCATGGTCATGTCATATTGAATAGATGTATGTGTATTTATCTACCTTTGCAAAAATAAAGAATTGGAAGAAATTTAAAAAACAAAGCTATCAGAGGATTTTAATACTGGTAATTCTTACTTTGTGTTTCTTTTATTACTAGATAAATAAAATATGTTTTCCAAATAGCATTTCTATAGTTCTCAAAAGACAGAATTCTGTATTAAGTTTTCAAAAAATAACACACATTAATTATTTTACTTAAACTTTGGCAATGACCATTCTATGGTAAACTTCTATGAGAATGACATTTTACTTTGTTTATTTTAATATTTTATTTCTAACATAAAAAGAGAGGTAGGAGATTGGAGGAGAAGGGGACTGAGTGAATGATCAAGAGAAAGAGAGTGAGAGAGAGAGAAAGCCTACCATTGCACATTAGAAAAGGATGGAGAATAATTTGCAGAGTCAGTCTGGCTTCCTTTATTCTGGCTGGGAGATTAAACAATAGTCACCAGGTTTTCACATTTTCTCTAACCATTCAAAAGGTGATGGGCACTAGATTTCTTGTCTTTTGTCTTTTTGAAAATAGCTAGTTTTACTAGTTTTACTAGAATACAATGCTTTAAAATTGTGGTTTTAAGAATTTTCTTGGTGATTAATGATTTGAACATTATTGTGATAGTTAATCCTGGGTGTCAACTTGACACACCTGGCATTAACTAACATCAGCTGAGATTGCACCTGGCAAGATCAGCTGAGATCACCTAAGCCACAGAAAGGAGGGGAGAGAAGAGAGAGAGAGAGAGAGAGAGAGAGAGAGACTGACTCCAGGAATACTCCATCCATGTGGATGTTTGCTGCGACTTAGCCTGCCTACAGCTTCAGCCACCATGCCATAAAAGTCTGTTCTCCTATCTGGAACTGTAAGTAGAATGAATCTCCCTTTCTCTCTTGTTATTTGACTTTGGGTGTTCTCTCAAAACAATAATTAAGAGCAACCATTACAATTATTTTCAACTGCCTATTGTCAATTTGTGTGTCTCTGGTAAATGTCCATTTAGGTTTTAATAGTATTATTTAACATTGAATCTAATGAGTTTCTAATATAATTTTATATCACTTTTTCATCTGACATATATTTTGCTAAATAATTTTCCCATTGTATAGCTGTCTTTTCATGTTGATCTGTAGCTTGTCTCTTCATGCTTTTGAATATGTTTCATTTCCTGTGAAGAATCTTTTCAGTTTGATGTGATCCTATGTGTCTATGAATTATTTTGTTACTGTTTATTTGGGTTCTTCTCTAAAAATCATTTCCATCTTAGCTCCTTAAAAAATTTACCATATTTTTCAGGTCTTAAATTTAATCTTTTGATCAGGTTTGGGTTGATTATGTTAAATGATGTGATGAAAGACAGGAATCTAGTGTGATATTCTTTTTTAAAAATTTTTATTATTATTATTATTATTATTTATTCAACTCTGTGCATGTGCGCGTGTGTGTGTGTCTGCGTGTGTGTGTGTGTCTGTGTATGTGTAGAACCACGGACGAACCCGCGAACTACCATGGACGCCTCCAACTCCTTCTGCCCGGGATTCACAGGCTCCGCCCTACCAGGACCAGAAGCGCAGGCCGCCCCCGCTTCCGCCTGGCGTCTATACGTGGGATCTGGGATCCGAACTCGGGACCTTCCGCCTGCAAGGCGGAGGCTTAACCCCTGAGCCACCTCTCCAGCCCGATATTCTTTTTTTTAAGTTTTTTTTTATTTATTATTTATTCAATTGTGTGTGTATGTACGTATATGTGTGTGTGTGTGTGTGTGTGTGTGTTGTGTAGAACCACGGACGAATTCCGGAACCACCACGGACCGCCTCCACCTCCTCTTGTTTACTCTGCCCTGGGATTCACAGGCTCCGCCCTACCAGGACCAGAAAAGCAGGTCGCCCCCGCTTCCGCCTGGCGTCTATACGTCTATGCGTGGGCCTAGGATCAGAACTCGGGGCCTTCTGCCTGCAAGGCAAAGGCTTAACCCCTGAGCCACCTCTCCAGCCCTAGTGTGATATTCTTATGTAGATAAAATATTTACAGCATCAGTTATTGAAAACAAATTTGTATAATGAGTAGTTGCACATAATTTCTCTAAAATTATTTTTCTATGAATGTATGTATTTAACTATATGTTCTACTCCATTGATCTCTAGATCTTTTTTATTGCAAAACCATAATATTTTCTTTTTTTAGCTTAAATTCTTTAATTAGATTAGAATAATATAGTACATTGATATTGTGGAAGTAAGTTCCCAGACAGAAGATTCCCTCAAGGAACTGATGTGACTGGAATATCAATGGACATAAAGAGGATTAGAATGTTGAGAACTCAAAACCTAACTGTACATTTATCTTTTTTAATTAATTAATTAATTAATTTGTTTCTGCTCATAACTTAATAGGTACACCAATATCCTCCTCCCTCCACCCCTCTCTGAACCCCCTAGCTCCCTCCCCCTTTTTTCCCTTCCTTTCTCTCCCTCCCTCCTTATCTCCCAGTGCCTTCTCACCCCATCCCTGAAGCATCCTTTAATGTGTATGTGAAATTTTCCTCTGGGCCCTCCTCTCTGATGAGGTGTAAGGACTCAGGGGCATTTCCTAGAACACTTTCTTGTGTCCTCCATAAGTATAGGAACACTATTGTGGCTGTTAATCCTTAGCTTTTAAGGATCCTAGTGCCTTTAGTCCATGCTACACTTTGAGTAGTCAATAATGTGTTGGTCATGCAACAGGTCATGCAAAGTCCTATTATGATTGCTTCGGACATGCAACAGGTCATGCAAAGTCCTAGTATGATTGCTTCCGACCTAACTTGTGTGGAGTATCTTGCATATCATTACTCTTCCCCATCCTTGTGCTCTTACAGTCTTACCACCCCTGCAAATTTACCTGAGCTTCAATATGGGAAGAGATTAGGCTGGCCTGGTTCCAGGTAGTTGATATAGAGTCTCCGATGTTCTGAATTATGGTTTGTTGATTTTTTTTTCAGTTTTGCTGCTCCTGCAATGCCCTTCACTCCATCCTGATGGGTATTGGATGTCACCCCCTGGCCAGAGATAAAAACCTGTTAAATTAGAGTCTTATTATAAGAGTATATTCAAAGGTAGATGGAATAAAAGTAGGAGACCACAATGAAGGGGGGATCAGTCTCCCATTTGCACAATGGTTACTTTCTATCTCGATTATATGCCCTCCCCATCTGGTGAATCATACCCCATCAGTTGCAAATGATCAGGAAGGAAAGTCTGTGAACTTTACCAGATGTCTCATTACTTACTTGCAGTCCTTGATGGTGGCCTATTTTCTCTGCTGTGATATGATCCCCCCTATCTCCTTGTTTCTGGTGTGGCCCTCCTTCCCCTTCCTTCCTGTTTATAATCTTTGCAATTACTGTATTACATTGATTTATCTTTGAGTGTGTCTCTAAGTGGGTTTGATACTAGGATCCACATATTAGGGAGTACATACGGCGCTTACTTTTCTGTGTCTGGGATACTTCACTCAATATAATTGCTTCTAATTACATCTATTCCCTGGCAAATTCCATTAATTCATCATTTTTGATGGCTGAGTAGTATTCCATTGTATAAATGTACTACATTTTCCTTATCCACTCGTCAAACATTGGACATTTGGGTTGATTCCATGACTTTGCTATTGTAAACAGTGCTGCTATGAACATGGTTGTGCTTGTGCTATTGAGGTGAATTTTTGAGGTATGGGGTGTTTCCCAAAAGTGGAATAGTAGGGCCATATGGCATTTCAATCTTTAACTTCCTTAAGAATCACCAGACAGCTGGCCAGAGTGGTTGTATGAGCCTGCATTTCCACCAGCAATGTAGAAGAGTTCCCCTCTCTCCACATCCACTCCAGTATTTAGTATTGTTTGTATTGTGAATTTTTGCCATCCTGACCAGGGTGAGATGATATCTCAGGGAGGTTTTGATTTGCATTTCCCTGATGGCTAAGGATGTGGAGCATTTTTTAAGATATTTGTTAGACCTTTTAATTTCATCCATGGTAAAGTTTCTTTTAAATTCCAAGGCCCATTTTTTAATTGACTCATTTGTTTCCTTGGTGTTTAGTTTTCTAAGTTCTTTGCGCATTCTGGATAATAGAGGAGTATCAAATATGTGGTTAGTGAAGATTTTCTCCTATTCTGTGGGTTGCCTTTGTTCTCGAGTTACAATCTCTTTATCTGAACAGAAGCTTTTTAATTTCACAAGATCCTATCTGTTGAGTGTTGGTTCCTGTGACTGTGCTATTGGATGTCCATTTAGGAACTTTTGGCCTAGTCCAATCAGCTTGAGGGAGTTCCCTACCCTTTCAACTATACTTTTTATGGTCTCTGGCCTTATATCAAGGTCCTTGATCCATTTGGAATTAGTTCTTGTACATGGTTACAAGAACGGGTCCAGTTTTAATCTTCAGTATGTGGAGATCCAGTTTTGCCAGTACCATTTGTTGAAGATACTGTTCTTTTTCCACTGGATTTTTTTGGGCCCCTTGGTCAAAGACCAAGGGTTTATATCTGCGTTTTCGCCTATTATCCATTGATCTGTGTGTCTATTTTGGAGCCAGTAGCTAGGCTGTTTTTACAACTATGGATTTGGTGTATACACTAAGGTTTGGTATGGTGATACCTCCAACAGTGTTTTTGTTACTCAGGATTGTTTTTGCTATCCTGAGTATTTTGTGCCTCCATATGAATTTTGAGATTATTTGGTTAACTTCTTTAAAGAATTGCCTTTTTATTTTAATTGGTATAGCAATGAATCTGTATATTGTTTTTGGTAGGATGGTCCACATTCATTAAGCAAACCCTACAGTGTCTAAACTGAGAAATCAACCCCAAAAGGATAAATCTTGGATATTTCAATACCGCCCTCTCAATGGGATAGATCAGCAGGTCAAAAGCTTAACAGAGACACTTTGGAACTTAATCTAACCCTTACTGAAATGGACCTTATAGATCTTTATCGAACTTTTCATCCATGCACCAAAGAATACACATTTTTATCAGCAGCACATGGAACTTTCTCCATAATAGTTCACATATTGGGCCACAAATGAATCTCCACATATACAGGAAAGTTGAAATTCTAGTCTGTACCTTATTAGACCACCATGATATAAAGCTTGACATCCACAACACAACAAATAAAAGAAAATACACTAACTCCTGGAAACAATTCTATGATGCTGAATGAGAATTGGATTCAGGAAGAAATTAAAAAGGAAATTCAAGATTTCCTGGACGTGAATGATAATGAAAATACAACTTACCAAAATCTTTGGGATACAATGAAAGCTGTCCTAAGAGGAAAGTTCATAGCTCTTAATGCCTACATCAAAAAAAAAATGGAAACATCACAATTAAATAACTTTTAAATGCAAGCTTAAAGCTTTAGAGACACTAGACCAATCCCATTCCAAAAGTAGTAGAAGAGAGGAGATGAGCAAAATCACAGGAGATAAGGAAATTGCGATAAGGAAAACTGATACAGAGAATCAACCAGTCAAAAGCTGGTTCTTTGAAAAAATCAATAAGATCAATACACCCCTAGCTAAGTTAACCAAAAACAAGAGAGAGAGAAAACCCAAATTAACAAAATTAGAAATGAAAATGGAGTTATCACTACCTATACCAAGAAATTCAGAGTATAATAATGTCATATCTCAAAAATATATATTCTGTGAAATTTGACAACACAAAAGAAATGGATGAATTCCTAAGTAAGCACAACTTACCTAAAGTGAATCAAGAAGTTTTGAATTATTTAAATAGTCCTATAACATATGAGGAAATTGATGAAGTAATCTCGAATCTTCCCACCAAGAAATATCCTGGACCCGATGGATTCAGCACATAGTTCTACCAGACATTTAAGGAGCTAATAACACCAATACTCCTTAAACTCTTCCATCAAATAGCAAAGGAAAGAACACTACCAAATTCCTTCTATGAAGCTAATATCGTCTTAATTTCAAAACTAATAAAAATTCACTTAAAAAAGAAAACTATAGGCCAATCTCTCTGATGAACACAGATGCAAAGATTCTTAATAAAGTCTTAGCAAATCGGATTCAAAATTATATCAAAAAGATCATTCACGGGGACCAAGTAGGGTTTATCCCAGGCACACAAGGTTGGTTCAACATACGCAAATCAGTAAATGTAATTCACCATATAAACCAGTTCAAAATTCAAGAGTACATGATACTCTCGATAGATGCAGAAAAAGCTTTTGACAAGATCCAACAGTCTTTTATGATCAAAACCCTAGAGAAGATTGGAATGGAAGGAACCTTTATCAATATAATAAAAGTGAGATACAACAAGCCTACAGCAAGGATTATACTCAATGGGGAAAAACTTGAAGCATTCCCACTTCGATCAGGAGCTAGACAAGGCTGTCCACTCTCACCACTTCTATTCAATATTGTACTTGAAGGCTTAGCTGAGGCCATAAGACAAGAAAGGGAGATAAAAGGGATTCAAATCAGCAAGGAAGAAGTCAAGTTATCTCTATTTGCAGATAACATGATCTTATACCTGAGTGATCCCAAAAACTCCACCATGAAATTCCTAGAACTAATACGGAAGTTCAGCAGGGCGGCAGGATACAAAATAAATTCACAAAAATCAGTGGCCTTCCAATATGCCCAGAATGAAAGAAGTGAAAAAAGCCCTAAGCAAAATAATCCCATTTACTATAGCCCCTAAAAAAATGAAATACCTTGGCATAAACCTAACCAAGGAAGTAAGAGACCTTTACAATGAAAACTTTAAAACCCTAAAGAAAGTAATTGCAGAAGACACTAGAAAATGGAAAGACCTCCCATGTTCCTGGATTGGCAGAATCAATATCATAAAAAAAGAAATGATATTTTCATAGCAACTGCTGCAGTCAGTCTGCATGATTGCTGATAAATGACCATTAAAGGGTTTTATTCTTCCTTATGATTTTCTGGTTACAGTTCTCAGTCCAGCTTGGCAGGAGAGCTCATGCCATCACCAAGGCTGAGAGAGGGACGATACTTACTTGCCAGACCAGCATGTCTGGCTAAGTATACAAAAGGATGTAGACACTCTCAACCAGCTCTCTGTAATTTATTCCAGTGCTTAATTCTACCCATCATAGGCTGGGCCTTCCCCTCAGCTAGACAATCTCCCTCAGGTTTGTTCTGGGCTCAACTCTACTAATTCTCCACAAAAGTGCCTAGGGCTGAAACCCGCAACTATCAAGTTAATACCTGTGCTCAACTATGACAGCAGCTTTATAATATATTTTGAATTAAGAATACATAATGTCTTTCAATTAGTTCTTTTTTACTTAAATTACTTGGAATATTTCTTCCTTTTTATTTGTTATGGCTACAAGTTAATTTCAGCAGTATTATTGTAAGTTCATGAATGATGACATTGGTATTTAATAAGAATTAATTGAATCTGTCAATAACCTTGAGTCGTACAGTTGAGCAGTAAAAATCCTTTTTGAACCAATCCTTTTTGAAGCTTGTGATTATCTTTCCATTTTGAAATGTTCTTTTCAGTTTCTTCATTACTGTGATAGAGTTTTCATTGCAGAGCTCATTGGCCTCTTTAATTAATATTTTTCTGTTTTATTTTTGTTTAGTTAATGGGATTATGATCCTGATGCTATTTCAAATAATTCTTTCTTGGCATCTAAAAATGTTAATATTTTTATGTAATTTTTTTGCTTCCTATGAATTACTAGATATTTTACTACTTGTAACATTTTAGGAATGTTCAGTTGTGTTTTCCATACATAAGATATTTTAGAAAAAGCAAGGAATAAAATTTTTTTATTATTATTATTTATTCAACTGTGCGCATGTGCGTATGTATGTGCGTGCGTATGTGTGTGTGTGTGTGTGTGTATGTGTGTGTATGTGTGTGTAGAACCACGGACGAATTTGGGAACCACCATGGACGCCTCCAGTACCTTCTGCCCTGGGATTCACAGGCTCCGCCTTACCAGGACCAGAAGCACAGGCTGCCCCGCTTCCTAATAGGCTAAGTAAGTTTGATTTGTTTTGAAAATATACATACATGTCCATATGTATAATGAATATGCCTATTGTTTTTTTTAAATTAAATCTTGACTCTAGAGTTCAACTTGTATCTCTTCCATTAAGTTACTTTTTATTCAATTATAATATGTAAACAGCATCTCAAAATTAATCTACCTGACCTATTTTTTTTTGTCAAGGAACACTAAATACCATAAACAGTTTTTTAAGTGTAGCATGCTTAGATGAAATTGGTGACAATTTGATTTTTCTCTAAAGCATTTATTGTGGCAGCCATAACTGAATAATTGTACATCTGAATTGAGTTTTCAGAACTAAGACTCAAAACTAAAATCTTCAACTAATAAATCCATTTAGAGTCACTGAGGAATGAAAACTCTAAAACGGTGAAAGTAAAGACAAAATAGAACAGAAGAACTAAAAAGGGACATAATCTCTGAATAGGATTATTTCACCTCTGTTTTTATTCAATATTAACTAATCTTTTGATTGTTTTGTTCAAATGAAAGCAGTGAAGGAATTAAGACAGCACAATGCTGAAAGTATGTTAATTTTCCTGTACAATTAGCAAAATTCTTTGTCATTTTGTCAGAGCTGAGCTAATCCCTCCAGTAACTGCTTAAACCCATGTCAAAATGTCAACAGAAGCAAGGAATTTTTCTGCTAATCAGAATCCTATATAAATGTTAAACAGGAGAATTAAGCTCACTAAGACTATGCCACCAGCTGAGTCTTGAGAGATTTTTGCCTGCAGAAAAATTGTAAATTATCAAAGTTATTTCAGTACCTCCTTGATTTTAGCACAGACTCTATGCTTTGTAAGAAGACACTGTGCCTGTGGCCATGAACAGAGTTGAACCAGTGCCCAAGAACAGAAGCATGCTGGTTCTGTTTTAAATTCTTTCTCTCTTGCTGTTGATGGGTGTGAATGTCTTCTTCATTTTTGAATATTAGCTCCTTACAGGTTTGGGAATATTTTCTCTAAATTCATAGGATCTTCCCCCCCTTTATTGATTATTTCTTTTATTGAGCAGAAAGTTCTCTGTTTGTGGTCACTCCATTTGTTTGTTTCTGTTTGTGCTGCCTGGGCCTTTGAGTTTATTCCTTCTAAAATGATTACCTGGAGCACATTATGCTAGATGAGATAAACCAGATACTGAAAGCTAAATCCCATATTATCTGGCTTACCTGTGTACTCTCAGAATTCATAACTAACAGAAGCAGAATGATAAAATATGGTAGCCAGTGGTTGGAATGAATCAGAGGACTGGGAGAAGATTGTGAAAGGTACAAACTTTCATGTAGGCATGTTTGGGAATTTAATGCATTTGTTTTGAAAATACCTGATACTTTCAAGGTAAATCTCAGTTGTTCTTACCATCTACATTTTACTGCTTAAGGTAACATTTTCATTAATTTGTGTGGTACAGTCATTTCACAGTGTATCTTGTACAAAACAATCACATTCCATACTGAAAAAATGGAGAGCCATTGGTTTTGTAATTATACCTCAAAAAGCTGGTATAACCAAAAAAGGAAATAAAATAAAAAGAAACTGTACTTGTCTGGGACTGGAAATCACTTCCCAGATTTTCTGGACCACTTTATATAAGCTATTTGATCACTTTATCTTGGCTCCTTTATTGTTGAAATTACAAGAACAGTGACCTTATGTTACACAATATTTGTGAGGAATCACTTACTAATAAATTCACCATAAAGTTCTCAAAACTATCAAGTGCTTAAATCATTCACAGAGATGATTTTATTTTTTGTTCCCTTTATATAAAATTGCTTTTGCTCATAGTGTTTTGAAGCTATAAAAAAGAAATTATTGGAAAAAATGACTGTTTTTTCTTTGGGATGCTTTCATTTTTGCAAAAACTGAGAGCCTCAAATAATGAGAAACAGATTTTCCTCTCACAGCACAGGCTATGTGAAAAGCAAGTGCCTGGAAATCGTTCTGTTGCTCAGTGACATCGTCTGAGAAAAGGCTCCATCCATTGTTCCTCTATAATCTTCAGCATGTTCTTTTGGTCCAAAAATGGTGACTGTCATTTTAGATCACCTGGAGTTTCAACATTGATCAGGAAGAAAATGATGACTGTTTTCTCTTGGTTTTATCCCTTTGTAACTATTAAGGAACATTTTTCAGTGCTTTGCTTTCTCTCTGTCTTTTATATCGATTTGGTCAAATCTGAGTCAATCACTGACAAAACTGAAGGAGAAACATGATTGAATTAGTTTTCTTTGGATTTATTTGAGTTAAGTGGAGGTGAAGAGGTGAGACCTAGAATAGTTCAGGTCAGGCTTACAAAGCGGAAATGGTTCCTGTTAAGCAACCAACAATGTCAGCTGCAATTTTACTGGGTTTAAATCCTGTGTGATTGGCTTAGATCCAGTAAAGAAGAAAGTGTTGCTTTCTGTAATTCATAAAAGTACACTTATTCCTACCAGGACTTCAAAGATTGCTACAGTGCAATGGCATATCAAAAAATAGAGTTAGGATGATTATAGTTGTCTGAAGACTTATTCCAATCCTAAAAAAATTAGTATTCTAGCCTCTGGAAATTTTTTCAGTATGCTCATTCTGTTTTTTCCCCATGATGCAATGGTTGTCTGAGAATCATTCTAAGCAATCTATGTTGACATGTCTGTAATTTTTGATGACTTTAGAAAGCCATGCATCTACATTCCCCTCTGGATGGAAACTCAGATCAGAATTCTAGATAATTTAATGTACACTTACAAAGGAACCCTATACCTTGATCTCTCAATTCCATGAGCCATACCAAGTGACAGACATGTATATTCTCTAATTTATCTTTTTAATGCTACAGACTAAAATTGCTTCTTTTAAAAAAAACTTATTTATTTTGTGTGAGAGTGTGTGCATGTATCAGCGAGCACTGTATGTACCTGAGGACCAAGCGTGATTTCCAGAATTATCCTAGATTGTTGTTTCACTCTGGGATTTCCTGGACTCCTCCTACTAGGGCCAGAAGTTCAGGCTTCTGACATTTCCTTCTGGCATTTTTACATAAGATCTGGAATTCAAACTCAGGACCTTCTGCTTGCAAGGCTGTCTTAACCCTGAGCCATCTCTCCAGCCCTAAAATTACTTCTGCTTCCTCTATGGATTATAATTTAACTGTATTTTGATTTTCATGCAACAAATTTTAAATATATATGCACATTTCAGTTTTCTTTTGCTTTCATTTCATTTTCCATGAATCCTGGTCTTGATTTTTCTATCACATTACTCTTTGTCTTTTGGGCCACCCCAGAAAAGATGGCACTGGGAAGAAGTGAGCAGGATATAAATGAGCACATGGGACCTAAGATGGCACTGGGAGGAAGCAAGCAGGGCGTAACTGAGCACATGGGACCTAAGATGGCACTGGGAGCTAGTGTGCTGGGTATAGCCCTGTTTGCATTGCAGGGAACCCTGATTGGTTCGTAAGTGTTCCATAATGCTGATCCTAGCCGTGTAGCCTGTGTGCTGTGTGGACCATTAATATGATTGACTGCCCATTTCATGCCGTGCAGCTTCTTGTCTTTATAAACTGCTGCACCACCTACAATAAACGAGTTCATGTTTCAAGTTAACTCCCTGCCGTGCCTGATTGTCTCCTGAGACCTGGGAGGCGGATAAGCAGGCAGCCAGGAGCCGACCCCTGCACATCAGATGCCCTGTGTGTGCACATCTTCCAGGAATGGTTGGAGCCAAGTGGTCAATTGAGGTGAGTGAGACCCTCAGTATGGGTAATGCAATGAGTACCTGACTCAGTGCTTCAAGCATTAAGACTCATGTTGAAAAGCCGTGGTTAAGAGATTTCAGACTCTAGTGCTGCTAAGGTCTAGCAGAGGATTCTTGATCTGGCCCCTTGAGTCCCATCTTCTAATCTCTTTTCCTGGGCCACATGGACCAGAGTAGAAGATTTAGCAAGAAAGACAGAACTCTATTTTAATGTGCAACTGCATTTAGGGTTCTACCCCACAATCTCCGCTCTCAAGGTGTCCTTTCACTCAGATGCCCTTCGGCCCCCTCCAAAAATAATAGTTGATGGAAATCAAAGAGAAGACCACGGAGAAAGAGAAAAGGAGGGACTTACAGCACACAAACTAGAGGAGGATAAGGTGGACTGGGTCAAATTTAATGAGGAGAGAGCCTAGACACACTGGGTTGAAAGCAAAAGTGAAATTGTAATCTCACCTGAAGCACTAGGGAAAGTTAGGGATCTTGAGGCAGCCACACCCAACCCCTTTATATGGACCTAACCTTGTTCAAGGAAGAAGGGGATGAGGATAATCTAAATGGGGGCCCCCCATATGCCCATCTCATAAAGACTGCTCCCAACTCCACATGTGGGCATGTTGGCCTCCATCAGGCTGGAATCTGGAGTTGGAGCCCACGTATGCTGCTGAGACATATCGGGTGCACAGTGTGCTGTGTATAACCCTGTTTGTATCACAGAGAACCCTGATTGGTTCGTAAGAGTTCCATAATGCTGACCCTAGCCCATATAAGCTGCATGCTGTGTGGACCATTAATATGATTGGCTGCTCGTTTCATGCCTTGTGGCTTCTTGTATTTATAAACTGCTGCACCGCTTACAATAAATGAGTTCATGCTTCAGGTTAACTCCCTGCCATGCCTGATTGTCTCCCGGGACCTGGGAGGCGGATGGGCAGGCAGCGTGCTCACCTAGCTTCTTCCTGGCGGCCAAGAGTCGACCCCCCACATTTGTCCATATCTTCTAATGCATATGGTGATAATCCCTTACATCTTCTCTGCCTGGTATAATAAGCCATAATTATAATAACTATAATTATCACAATGAATTTTCCCTATATTTCTTCATATATACATAATATACATTTCAAATATATGAAACTTAAAAATGAAGTGTGAAATTGCTATAAACATGAGATATTTTCCTACTGAGGAAATTATACTTATTACTCCTAAGGAGTTTCTCTGGAAATCACAAATTTTCTTTCTTGTATCAAAGATTATTTTGCATTTCTAGGTATTTATAGTAACATAGTTTTCTAGTCTACTCTTATTAACTCATATACATTTAATATCTTATACCTGAATTCATGTCATTTTCACTCCCTATTACCCAATCCCAACCCCCTACTTTCTTTTTCAGGTCTCTTTGTGTGTGTCTCACCAAGTCCCATCTAGGTTATTGTTAAATGACTTGATCCGGGTATTTTCTGGAAAAAGGACAATATGTCAGTGAGCACGTAACTGGGGAGAGTTGCTCCTCTCCTCCCTTTAACCTTTTAATGGTTTCTCAGAGAGGTATGTTGCCTATTGAGATCTTTCCTTTTTCTTTTTTTTTTAATTTTTTTATTATTTATTCAATCGTGCACGTGTATGTGTGTGTGTGTGCGTGTATGTGTGTATGTGTGTATAGAACCACAGACGAATTCGGGAACTACCATGGACTGCCTCCTCCTTGTTTACTCTGCCCCGGGATTCACAGGCTCTGCCCTACTAGGACCAGAAACGCGGGCTGCCCCCGCTTCCGCCCAGCGTCTATACGTGGGATCTGGGATCCGAACTTAGGATTTTTCGCCTGCAAGGCAGAGGCTTAACCCCTGAGCCACCTCTCCAGCCCCATGAGATCTTTCCTTTTTCATAATGTCATAGTAAGTTAGATATAGGTGTCTACTTGAGAATTAAGGGTTCTTGCTATGTTTACTTTTATGGAGAATAAGTAGAGTTAAGCCCAGAGCAAACATGCAGGAGATTGTCTTTTTGATGAGGAAGACCCAGCCCCTGGTAGATGGGACTAGTCCCTAGATAGGTAAATATGAGGGAACTGTTTGAGAAAGAAAGCATCCTTCTGCATACTTGGCCAGGCGTACTGATCTGGCAAGTAGGGGTCATCCCTTTCTCAGTAATTATGTTGATGCATATAGCCAGTTCCCTTCTCCACTATTTTTGGGGTGGGCTCTCCTGCCAAGCTGGACAAGCAATTATAATCTTTTCCTCCCTTTATTGTCCTAATTTTTATCTACAATCATTATGGGCTAACTGCAACAGAATTTGATACCAGAGAAGTGGGGCATTGCCCAAATGTGGTTGTGTGGACTTTGAGGATTTTGAAAGGTTTCATTGGAGGAATACAACAATGTTTGAAGACATTGAGACTGTGTTATAAAAACTATTCAGTTGGGGGCTGGAGAGGTGGCTCAGCGGTTAAGCCTCTGCCTTGCAGGCGGAAGGTCCTGAGTTCGGATCCTAGACCCCACATATAGAAGCCAGGGGGAAGCAGGGAGGTGGCCTGCGTTTCTGGTCCTGGTAGGGCGAAGTAGTTCCCGAATCTGTCCGTGGTTCTACACACACATATATACACACACATACGCACACATGCATATGCACAATTGAATAAATAAAAAAGAAAATTAAAAAAAAACTATTCAGTTAATGGGAAATTTGGATGATAATAACGCAAGACAGTTACGGATTGTTTGGAACCAGACATGGAGAGAGTTTTTGATGACAAGGAACTGGTTTGCTCTGTAGAGGAGAGCTTTGATTTCAGCCTTGAAGCTTTGGATGAGGAAAGAGCAGCCAGCACAGCAACTGTCAAAATTTTATCAGCAACCATGCAGGCTAGCTCTGACACATGGTATAATAATGACATATAAAAACTTAGGCAGGTCTCAAAACAGACACAGCTACAGTGCATTCATGGATGCTAGGGTCTTGTCATATCCAGCAGATATGAGCTGATTATATCCTTCCCCACCTTTAGGTCCTTATATTCTCAATGCTCCCTCTTCTGTAGTTCTCTAAACTAAATGAGAATTTGCAGAAATGAAGATCATAGTCCCTATGAAGGAACAATCAGCAAGGTTTAGCTGTGAAAACCAGATATTAATCTGCCTTCTAGATATTTATCATTATACCAAGTCTACATTTTTTCATAACGATATATATACCTAGTAGAAAATGTTTGAGATTAAGACATTGAAAAAAAAGACATTGATGATGATGCAATAGTTATTGATGAGTACTGTTCAGGATTCATCTATGCAGTTTCCTACTGATATTATTGTTTAATTAGGTATCATTATAAGTAAAACTGCTATGAATATTTTTATAATATATTTTGTTAGACAGTTTTCTATGTGCAATTCCTAGGGGTTACAGTAAGAATATTTCATTAATTTTATAAGAAACAAATATATTTTTCATAATGTAAATTTGCCACTTTTCAGCCTATTAGTTATATATGGATATTCCAGATGGTGTCTCTATGTTAACAACTGATAATTCATATGACCCATAATTTTTCCTATGATGTGTTACATGTCTTTTAATAGTGCATTATAATTTTAATTTATACTTCTTTTATGAAAATACTGATTCAAATTATTTTGAATATATAATGTTTCATATGGTTATTTGCTTAATTATCTGTTGCAATCTTTGTCATTGATTTTTTTGAAAATTATATATAAAGGATGCATTTCCTTTAATAGTTATGTTACAGTTGATGCTATGTGGCTTTCATTTCACTTCTTTAGCAATCTATTTTAAAGACCACTGCTTTGATTTTTGGTTAGCTGCATCTGATTACTTATTATTTAATTATTCAGCTCTGCATGTCATATCTAAGAAATCATCTAAGATAATGGATTAGTTTCATTCCTATTGCTGAATGAATGTGGGACCTGAACACCTCAGGAGAACAAGGACTTTATTCATGCTTACATTTCCTGGTTATAGTTCATCATCATAGCAGGGGAGTTCATATCAACATCAGGTCACTACATGTCTATAGGAAGAGCTGTGATAAGGGCATACTTTCTCACTTGTCAGTCTTCCAGAATACTGAACCAGGTTTAAAACCTTATGATCTTACATTCTGTAGGCTGATTTTTCCCACATTAGATAATTTCCAACAGCATAGAAGATATGCTGCATTGTTGCTTAAAAATCACGACAAAACATTTGTTCTGAATTCCAATTCCTATTTAATAGTTCCTTGTCTAGTTTGGCAGGACAGCCCACATCAACCTGAAAGGCCAAGGTAAGTGATCATACCATATCCACATAATTGCTAAGAGAGGGCTAATCCTCATTTGCCACACCAGCATGTCTGCCCAGTTATACCAAGTACAATCAAGGATGCTAACTTCCTCAACCACATCTCTTTATTTGATTCACCTGTTCAGGGCCTAGTGCCACATTCCATGGGCTGGGCCATCTTCATCAACTAGATAGTCTCCTTCAGACTTGTTTGAGGCCTAACTTAACTATTACATTTTTTACAAATGTGTCCAAGGCTCAAACCCCCAACTGTTAAATTTTACCAGTATCTAAATATAACACACTGGAGGTCCCCTATTTTTGATTACAGAACAGGGATCTCATCATCAGAGTTATTGGCTCAAAGGGACAGTCAATACTGGTATTGAATATAGACACTGTTAACAATTACTTTGGAGTAAGAGGTGAATAAAATTAGCCTCTATTGAAATACATACTGAGATAAGATCCATATAAGATTCAGGTGTGGATCATGCATGAATCCTATAGATAGGAACTAAAAGGGCTCATTTCTAATTATTACATATATATGGAGTTATTCCTGGATCATTTTTGAGAATATTATCCTCTATTTTTGTATTTCCCTGGCCTCATTGACCAAAATCTAACTATAGAGTTGTTCCCTTCTAGATATTTTATTTTATTTCAGTGATACATGTCTGTCTTTAAACCAATACCCTTCTAGATATTGTATGCATGTCTGTCTTTAAATCAATACCTTTCATAATGAGCTAGAATCAAGTAATTAAATTTTTCCTAAGTTGTTTTTTCAGTATTGTTTGATTTTTAAAGTTCTTTTCATCTTCATATAAATTTTAGAAACATTGTGAATTTTTATTTTCTCTTCAAAAACTCTCTTGGAACTATGTTTGACACTATATTGACACACAAAGAAGAGTACTAGAAGACAATATTCAGCTTCCTAACATATGGACGTGGTACATAGTCCCATATCATATTCTAAAATTCATTCTTTTAATATTTTTCCTTTTTATTTTATATGTCTTTTAGACAATTGGTTAAATAAATATGTTTTCCATTTATCAGAAAATAAAATATTTATTTTTGTCAGACATTGTGGCATAGACCTACAATTTCTTCACTTGGCAGAATTATGCCTTTAGGGCTATTCAATGACATTCTGTGCCCAAACTTCAGAATGTACTTTAAACATTTTTTATATTCTAACTTATGTACATGTCAATTTTATGTTATATAATTTCATACATTAGTTCTGACACTTTTATAACCTTTGGGTTTATTTTCAGCATTTTGTTGTTAAATGTGATTTTAAATGTTTTCATTTTTCCATTCTGGGTATCACTGTTTATTTTTCTTGATTTTATTTTGTACTTCCACCACATTATATTTGCTTGATTGTTTAACTCAAATCCAAGATTGTGTTTCCTGTTATAATTTTACATTGAAAACATTCTCATGTGGTATATCTAGTTTTATTCTTTTATCTCTTATGATAAATTGTGGCTATTTAGATCTACCTGTAGAAATTCTGCTCCTTTCATAGCCAAACTAAAGTTGGTCAAACATTTTAATACTTTATTTATTTTTCATTAGCGGAATATAGAGACAGAAACAGGGAGAGAAGATGCACATATGAATCCCCAAGAACGTAGATAGAGATCAGAAACACGTATAGCAGTTAGTTATCTCCTACCATGAGGACCTCTTGGATCCAACCCAGAGTGTCAGACTTGCAAGCAGGAGCTTGCCTGATGCAGGTATCTTGCCAAACTCTTGATCAATACATTTTGGCCAGTCTTCTAGCTATGAAGCAAGATTAATGATGCTAATTATTTTAATTAGTTGAAGTCCATGGTGATATTCCACTAGGTTACAAAATGAAGTAAAGGCTGAACTTCATTTGTTGTGTAGAGATATACAGAAATGTAAAGCCATAACTTTGTTTATGTGCCTCCAGGTCTTAACATCCTACATAAATGAGGAAAAGGACATCTAACAAGGATATATAGTTATTTAATCATCACAGTTTTTCTTAAGGAAATATAAAAAAATCAGTGTTGTATACATATCAATCCTTACATCTATTTATTTAGACTTATGTGTGCATGTGTATGGAGGCATAATTGTGCCCCAGTTCATGTGTAGAGTCAGGAAAACTTGTTTATATTAAAATTATTTAATAAAAGAAACTAAAATTAAACTTTATATACTAAATATAATGCAATATTTTATGGATATTCTTAAAATTTCTCTTCCTTTCCCCCTTCCCTCCCTATCTCCCAGTGCCTCCTCCCCCATCCCTGGAGCATCCTTTAATGTGTATGTCAAACTTTCCTCTGGGCCCTCCTCAATGACATTTCCTAGAACTCTTTCTTGTGTTCCCCATAAATATAGGAACACTATTATGGCTGTTAATCCCTAGCTGATATTTGAAGGAGACTTGAATAAGCTAAAAGGTCATTAGATGAAAACAATTTAAGAATATTTCATGTAGAAAGAGAAGCAGAAACAAAATATCTAAGAAAGAAAATGCTTGTGTTAGGAACGGCAAGTGAACTAGAGCTGCTCAAAGAATGTTGACCCAAGGAGACAGAAAATGGAAACATGGAGGTATTATATGAAAGGTATTCTAAGACTGAGAATTTGGCACATATAGTAATCAAATGAGTACAGTTTTACAGGCTATTCTAAAAATGTCACAGACTTTGAGCTTTGGAGCTCTTTAACATTGCAGAGGAAATGAGAAGAAAACATTGTCTGTATAGACAGACTTCAACCTGTCCCACACCTATAGTGTCCAAGGTAATTGTTATTATATCTGTAGTGTTGTTTAAAGAGTTAGTGATGATATACAATTATCTTTTGTCTACTAAAAGAGTTTCCAATTAGTAGGCTTTCACAAGAATAGTAATGCATTATTGTTGATTCACCTTTAATGTGCCATCTCCCTGCCCCCATACCAGTTTTCTCATTATTTCTTTTTCTGCTGTGCTCTATTGTCTTCCCCATCCCCACCTTTTTTTCTAATTGTATTGAGTGTATTCTTGTTTCTTGTCCTTTACTCATACTAATTACATATAGATATATATTTTTATAGTCCAGGATTGTCATATAAGAGAAAATATATGGTATTTTTTCTGAGTTTGTATTACTTTATTGCATATAATTATGCTTCCATTAATTTTATGCAAATTTCTTATTTTCATCATCCTTAAGATAGAATAAAATTCCACATTTACCAGGTCTATATTAATCATTCATTTAATACATGGCTGACTCCCTTTCCTTGCTACAATGAAAGAAACATAGAGAAAGGAAACAGGGAAAAGAAAAAAAATTCTCTGAATTGATTCATATAGGACCCAGTAAAACTGAAACTCTACTTGAAGTAGCAGGAATGTGCCACATCCTAATAAGTTGTCAGTCAGAAAGGTCTCAAAGCCCTCCCCCTCAAATAAAATAGTATAAGCTTTGGCTATTGCTCTTGGTTACTCTCCAAAACTCTAACCCTACTACTGAAGATGCAACACATAGGGATCATAAAACAAAGATAAAAGGAACTGTTTTGGAAGCTTCCTCCTTGTTGGATAGGTTAAACAGTACCAAAGAGTACTACTGTGTAAGCTACTGAGGGACAAAAACAATCAAAAGTGTCATCAACCTGCGAGATCTGCAAGTTACAATAACAATCAGTATGAGAACAGGTAATAGTGGCATGATTATTAAGGAGATAACAAATAGCTTTCTGATTGGATTTAAGACCTGCTTGTGAGAATAGAACACATTCTTATTACTGTCATCTAGAACAAGAATCTATGGAAAGGAAGGAAATAGATCACAAAGAAAGAAAAGACTATAAATCTTTAGCTGGGAAGACAGTACACCAAAATGCTCAGTAAATACCTGTTATTATACCTATAGATTTGAAGAACATTTACCACTCAATCTATAAGCATTCATCTATAACAGAAAGTGTTTTTTAGTGAAAATCATGATTTTCCAAAATGCAGAAAATAAGTGTCTATGGACTGCTTGCCCCTAAACAGAACATATAAGCCTCACCCACCCCCACACCAAGGCTCAGGGAACATTGAAGAACAGAGGGTCAGCAATAATGTAAGAGCATGAAGTGGGAAGATGGTGGGCCATGAATTATCTCCTGGATTTGGCATAATCATGACACACAAGACTTCATGGTAGATATGTGTACTTACCAAAGAATTTCATGGGAACTTTCTTACCAACATCTCACTATATAACATCAGAATGATTTCAAGAAGCTCCATACTTCTCTGAGAGACTGAAGATGACTAATGCTTATGGGGAAATAAAGGAGGATAGTTTCCTCAGTGGTATATCCACAGATCTAGGATGTTTGTTTGAACACAAATCTGGTCAGGAATAAGTCATCACAGACCAGATGAAACACAGTGGGATACATAACTGAAAAGATTTGAAAATCAGCAGGTGTCAGGCAGGGGAGATGAAGGGTTGTAAGGGGAGAAGGAAGGGGATGGGATTTGAAGCTAAAGGTTGAAAATATAAAGTCACTGTATTCATATATACATTTAAAAGGTAAAAACAAGAAAAAGAAAGATGCAGATAAAAATATGGATTGGCAAATATCATAGGATATGGCAGGAAGTGGAGTTTTGGGTATGTGCCCAGGAACTATGTAGTTGGGTCATATGACAGCTATATTTTTAGTTTTTAGTTTTTGAGATACCTCCAAAGTGATTTCACTTGTTGTTGCATCAATTTACACTGTGACTAACAGTGTATAAAGCTCTTATTTCCTCATGTTCTTGACAGAATTTTAAAATTTTCATTTGTATTCATGATAGTGGACTTTCTGTGAGGTAAGATAGAATCTGAAATAGATTAAATTTGCATTTCTCTGATGGCTAGACATGCTGAACACAACTTTTAAAATATTTACTTGCAACATATATTTATTTTTTGAGAACTATCTGTTCAAACCACAGGCCAATTTATTTATCAACAGTTTTGATTTTTGGTGTTTACATTTTTATAATTTTTATATATTCTACATATTAAGCTTTTGTTTGAGGTATAGCTTTAGAGGATTTTATTCTTTTTTATTGGGTGGGTATTTTTTCCATTTATTTTTTTATTTAGGGACGAGTATTTTTAAATTCCTTTAATCTCATTTTCCAATTCTTAAGGCTATTTCTAGTATTATTGTGGTTCTATTCAGACGTTTGTTCTTCAGACCTATGTGTTAAAGTGTTTCCTTTTTTAAACTTTTTTTTATTTCCACTCATACAAACTTAAAAGATACACCGTCCCTTCCCTCCCTCCACCCTCACCCCCCTGTGTCCCCTCTCCTCCCTCTTCCCTCCCCATGTCCCAGTGCCTCCCCCTCCCATCCCCAGAGCATCCTTTAATGAGCATTCCAAACTCTCCTCTGGGTCCTCCTCTTTTTGCTCTTTCATGGTCTACTGGTTTTAATTTCTGTTGGCAAGATAGGTGTAGAAATTTGCCCATTTCTTCTGGATTTTTCAGTTTTGTGAAACATAACTTTTCTAACTATTCCCTGATAATCTTATGTGTTTCATTGAAGTATATTATAATAGCTCCTCCATCCATTATAAGTTTACTAATTTGGATCTTTTCTTTCCTTTGGTTAGTTTGGTTAGAGATTGGTCAATATTGTTAATCTTTCAAAGATACAACACTTTAAAATATTCTATGCATTGTAATTTTAATTTCTATTTCTGTAATTTTTCCCATGATATTATGATTTCTTGCCATTTGTTGCATTGGGTTAGGTTTCATTTTGTTTTTTTCAGGATAAGAGGTGCATTATTAGGTTATGTATTCATTTCTCTGATTTTATAATGTGAGTATATATACCTATAAAATTTTCTATTATGCTTCTCCTGACTGTATCCCAGAGGTTCTGTTAGATTTTCAGTTGATTCTGAGAACTTTTAATTTCCTCTCTCATTTCTCAATAACCCACTAAATGATTAAAAGCTTATTATTCTTCAGTTTCCAAGTAATTGTTCATTTTATGTGATGTCTTTCTAATGCTTACTACTCCACTGTGGACTAACAGAATTCAGGAATTGTTCTATTTTTATTTACATGTATTAAGGTTTTCTTTGTAGTCCATAATAATAGTCAATTTGTTTGTCATTATTAAATTTTGTATTCATTTACTTTGGAGGGCTTTTTATGACATAGAATATGAGCCAAAGTGCACATGTGAACATATGAGGATAACTTCAAGGTATATTAAATTGTGATTAATTGTCTCCACTTATGTTTGTCACAAAATATTTCTATCCTTATTTTTATATCTATAGGCAATTTTTGGGGGGTACAGTAATCTTGTTTGACAGATTGGAAATTATTTAGTATTAAGACTTGAAATATACTGAGGGTTTCCTGGCTTTTAGGTTTTCCTTGCTTTTAGGATTACTGATGACAGATTCTATAGTATTCTAATGTTTTGTGTCTGTAAGCTATTTTTTTTGTTGGTTTTGCTTTGGTATTTTACTTTTGTATTTTATACATCTTTAATATGGTATTTTATGGAGAAGTTCTTCTCTGGTCATGTCCATTTGGAGTTCTGAATAATTCCTCTCTTAGAAGAGTTCTCTGTGTGTGGGAAATTCTAAGGTATAATTTTAAAAAAGAGCTTGTCTAATTATCACATTTAATTTCAATATCTTTATTTATTCTATGCTTTTTTAGGTTTGTCTGTTTGAGAGTATATCATTTCTTTGAAGTATCATGGTGTTTATATGTTTATAAATGTCTGAATATATTATTGCTTAACATTGTCCTAGACATCTGAGAATCAATCTTGGTTTGTTTTTAGCATTGCTTATTTGATTAATTGCTTCTTTTATTTCCAAATTTTTCAATTTATTTGTTTATCCTTGCTGAATATACTCTCCAATATACTGATTCTTTCATCCATTTCAATGGTATATTTTCTATTAATTTTTGAGTTTTTCCCATGCTTGTTTGTCCTTTCCTTGACTTTTGGACCTTTTCAAATAATTGTGCTGTGAAACATATTTTTCTGGCATTTCAGTTTTCTCTTGATCTTCATTTTTTGGTATGGAGAGCTTATTCAGTGTGTTTGCCATGGAACTGTTAGAGCGGAAAGCTTTTTCATGCTCCTTGGCTGTGTTTTTCACTTCTGTTTCTGTGCTTGTGTCTTATGATTTGAATTACCCCTGTTTTTACTGATTTACTTTGTTTTGTGTGGGTTCTCATGGTGGATTGTCTGTTTGGTTTGTGCTTGCAAGGATGGTCAACTGTATTAATAACTGTGATGGCTTGATTAAAAAAATAATGTTGGTAGTAGGGGAATAAAGTCTGTTTGACTTGAGATTCCTATGAGGTTTGTAATCAAGAATGCTGGAGTCCTGTTTGTTAATATGTTACATAGTCTCTACAAGCAGATTCTGCTATTCAGTATTACTTGCTTTTCCATTCCTTAGAGTGCAGTTCACAAAGTAACAACTCAGTAGCAGTCCTTTTGAGATGGTGCCTAGTTTCTTGTGCTTCAACAACTATCTGAGTCATCCCTGGTTTATTTTCCCATTGCGGGATCACCAATCATGCTCCTAGTTAGGGATGCATCAAGCCTCTATTACCCTATCATCCATAATGACTCATTCCTGGAGCTGGTCTATGTGTGCAGTCTTGTGATCATGTGTTCCAGGCCTAGGAAGCCCTTAGACAGTCATGTGGACATCAGCACCTGCTTCACTGCATCACCTGTAATTATCTAAACTATCCTTTATCTTAGTTCTTACTCTTTGTATTGTTTACAGTATGGGATGATGAATGATAATTTATACTATTAATATAGCATCAGACGGCCCATTTTCATTAATCTAAAATCTGTGCTTTCACTGTTCATCTTTATCTCAAAATTCTCGATTAACAATCATTTGAATATTTCTATGATTTTTGTCTTTTCTGTAATGTTGGATGATCATTCATTTTAGGATTTTATTTAATGTTGTGCATTCTTGATTTTTTGGTAAATTTTAATTTCTTTATATGTACTTTCCTTTATAACTACAAAATATTACTTCATTTAGTTTCACCACAGTTTATCCATTCATTATTCAAGAACATACTGGCTTCTTCTAAACAAGTACAAAGAAGACTTGTATTTAAAATTATATATATATATATATATATATATATATATATTTCCTTTGCCAGAATGTCCTTATTAGAATTTAATTTGGTCACTGGATTGCAGTCATTCTAATTGTTGTATACCAGTATTTCATTGTTGTTGGAATGTGTAATTTCCTAAGTGTATATGTGAGGCTGAACATATTTTCATGCTATAAATATTCTGATGAGGTATTCAGATCTTTTGCCTATTTTTAATTTTTTTCATTAAATGTTTTAGGTATGTATTTCCTGTGATAAGTGTACTAAAAAAATCTGTGGCTCCTATGATATAGCTTACTTCATATTTTTCTGAGGAGCATTTTTATGAATATGGAATACTGTACTTTTAAGAAATTCTATGGAGGTTTTCTCTCAGAAATTTTTCTTTTGATAATATAGTAAAGAAGTCATTGTCAAGCCAAGGACCACCTGAAATTTCTCCTCTGTCATTTTCCAAGAGCTTTTTATCTTTCTCTATGTTGTTAAATTTGTGATATATTCTGAATTAATTCTTTATGGAGTATAAAGTTTATATTAAACTTATTTTTAAGCATTTCTTTTTATCTTCATAGCTTAGTTGTGAATAAAATTTGATAAATTGGAGGAAAATCATTTTCGAGACTTACAAAAACGAGGAATTGAATATATGGCACCTGTAGTATTTGTAAGATGTTGTTGGATTTAAAAAAATTTAAATTTAGATTCAATAAATTTTATGGGGCAATCTATACGAAATCTAGATAATGAGATCAACCAGTAAAACTAGCATACCAGGCCTGAACAACCTCATGAATAATTAGGATAATTAGGCCATTTGTCAAAATGCAGATCATTTGGCACACAGTGTTGGGACAGAGGGTTACTATAGAAATAAAGGCCAATTCTGATATAGCAGAGTTAAAATTTACAGTTAAGGATGCAACTGCCAGCATCAAGTGCCAAATTGAGCTTCATGAATTTGGATCATAGGAGATATGTCAAGGGGAAAAACATAAACATGGGAAATCACAGTCTGGAGACTATGCTTAAGGTCTGAGACTAAGCTGGAAATACAGAGAATAGCTACAGATATAAAGGGATCTTCAAGGAGAAAGTGGTGAAAAAATGAACAGCCAGAAAAATAGTGAAAAGGCTCCAAAATGTCATAATCTAAAAACAGCATGGTCATGTTAACCTTGGACTCATATGTACACTGATACTGTGCCTTCAGTGAATTAACCAGGTCAATGGTCAACCATACAAGAGGAAATACTATCTGATTGCATATCTGCCTGATATAAAGATCTGTTTTTAAAGAATTTACCTAGGAGCTGGAAAGTTGGCTCAGGGGTTAAGCCTCTGCCTTGCAGGAAGGAAGAAGGTCCTGATTTCGGATCCTGGACTCCACGTATAGACACCGGGCAGAAGGAGGGGGGGGGGGGTCTGCGTTTCTGGTACTGGTAGGGAGGAGCCTGGGAATCCTGGGGCAGAGTAAACAAGGAGGTGGAGGCGGTCCATGGTGGTTTCCGAATTCGCCCGTGGTTCTACACACACACACACACACACACACACACACACACACACACACACACACACACACACACATATACACATATACATGCGCATGGGCACATGACAATGAATAAGTAAATAAAATAAAAAGAAAGAATTTAGTAGTCTCAGGGTGTTAGATCACATACAGAAGTGGGCAATAAATGCTATTAAGTAGGCTAGAGATAATCAAAGATAATTTAGCTTTGGACTTTTGACATTCCAGCCTTTATGCATAATTGACACTTGAATCAGTCTTTCCATGTTTATAATTGTAACATCTTCCCGTGATCTCTGTACATGAGACTTAAGCAGAGTTTGTAGTGTACCGAGAAATACAGAAGTGAGAAATGCATTTTCATAAAGAGGATGAGAAATTAGCTTTTTTATTAGAAAACTCACAAACTGAGAATTGATCATCATATTTTGCAGCATGGAAGTTGTTAGTGACTCTTATGAAAGAAGCATCATGAAAGATACAGAGATGAAGATCCGACTGGAATAGGATCAAGGGGTCATGGCAGGAGAAACAATGAATATAATTGCAACCACTAACTCTGTCTTGGAGTTCTAGCATGGCCATGCATGGGAAATGCTAGTTTTCATAGTTTGAGGAACAAATGGGCATTTTGTCACTGCAAATAATGCAGTCTATCTAATTCAAAGCTTAATTGGCCATAACATGCTGATTCTATAACTTACTTCTATCACTACTATCCTCCCCAAGGTTAAGTTTCTTAATTTAACTTGTGTAAAAAAGAAATCATGAAGTGAATAAAGAAAAGTTCTATACTTACAGTAAACTGTCTGGGTCATCAGTCATGTGTGCCTTAATGATCTCCTATCTCTTACCCCAAAATTCCCAATAACATGTTTTGTTTACATACACAATTTCTTTTTCTTTCTTTCTTTCTTTCTTTCTTTCTTTCTTTCTTTCTTTCTTTCTTTCTTTCTTTCTTTCTTTCTTTCTTTCTTTCTTTCTTTCTTTCTTTCTTTCTTTCGTATGTGTGTGTGTGTGTGTGTGTGTGTGTGTCTGTGCGTGTGTGCAGGAAAAAAGAGCACCTGAATATGTGTGCTTGTGGCAAATCAGAGGGTGACATCAAGAATCATCTTGGATAGCTCTATTTACTTAATGCTTTGCTCTGGGGTTTCACAAACTCTGTTTTCCAAAGCCAGAAGTTCAGGCACCATCAGTACACCATAAAAGGTGTACTTTTATGTTCTATCTCATTTCTCACTCGTATGCTGACCTAGACAACTTTCTATTATAATCAGGAAGAAAATTAAGTGAACAGATTACGTTTATAGATAAACAGAAGGATACCAACAATTTTGCCTTATTTAGGAATCTTAAAAGTTTAAGAAACTTAAATCTAAGATTTCTAAAACTTTTCAACTTTGTGGAAAATATTCTTCTGGGAAATGTGTAAGCAAAGGTGCAGCAATGTGTACAACTAGAAAACTACAAATTGCTCAGTAGAGACCCAGTTCTCCTAGTTAATTTCCCCAGGAACTATTGCAATGCTTTATAATGCCAGATACTAAAACAAAGTATAATGATTCATCATTTTAAATGGAGCATACAGACTCTTCCTTTATAAAAGAATTATGCAAATTATAAGTATCCAAAATATACTGCTATTTAAAATATTACTGTTAGTATTTTTTCTCTTTCATTATTGCACTATTGAGATTCTACTGTATACGTTTATAAAGTTAATTATAGAATTACAGGATTAAAAATATTTTTCTTCTCACTACTGCTTCTTTAAGAACATGTACATATTTAAATTCAACATTAACTAACAAGTCTCAACTTAAACTCACAATGCCAACTCACAAACTTCCAGCCTGCTGAAGTAATGAGTTCTTTGGGCTCAATGCTCCTGACAAAATTCTTGCTGTAAGTAGTTGAAGCAAAATGATTTTTAATTCTTTAACATTTCAAATTAATTTTTGCAAGTTAATTATCTCCTCTAAAATATTATAAATAAGATTTCTTAGTATTTGCCTGGTATAGCAGTTCACCTGCATGGTTGCTGATAAATGACCATCAAACAGCTTAAAGGAACAATGGGTTTTTTTCATTAGGACAGTCTGGTTACAGTTCAAAGTCCAGCTTGAGGGAAGAGCACGCACCAACACCAGGGCCAAGGGAACTGGCTTCACCATCATCGTATAATGGCTGAGAAATGGACAATCCTTACTTGCCAGACCAGCATGTCTGGCCAAGTGAACAGAATGATGCCAACTCTTTCAACCAGTTTTCTGTGATTTATCCAGGGCCTAATCCTACCCACCATGGGTCTTCCCCATCAGCTAGAAAATCTCCTTCAGGTTTGCTCTGGACTTAACTGAACCATCAACTCTCTATACAACTGTGCCCAGAGCTCAAACCCTGAAGAGTCAAGTTGACACCTGTGCTTAACTATGACACCTGGATATTACTTAAAGCATGTATTTTATCACTAAGATTTTCTGTAAACACATTCAAATGTTTCAATACATGAATATGTTATTAGTGATGAAAAACTCTTACCATTGTTCTTAACAAATGCTGCTCTCCATAGAAAACTGCTCACAATCTAAACATAATGAAAACAAATAATGGGTTTTTTTGGCAACAGACCTGAGTGAACAGATTCCAATGTGAGATAATGTACAGCTTTCATAAGTAGCCTTTCTGATTTTAGCCACTTTTAATTTTATAAAATTTCCTCATTTCCAGCAAATATTGTGATATTTAAAAGCAATCAATTTAAATTTATTTATATCATTAATAAATAATAGGAGTATTTTAAATCTCTGTATTACTCTATTCTGTGATATTTTATATTTTACTAGTGTTTCTTCTGTAAAATGCTGATGAATTACTAAGGTGCATACTATCGCGAAACCATAAAATCTATCTTGTGAATATGAAACTTAGATAAATATTTTGTATATAAATCACCTGAATTGAAAGATTTGAAAAATGCTCTGTAAATCAGTGATAACAGTGTTCCTATGCTTAAGGGGAAAACGAGAAAGGGTTCAGGGAAATGCCACTGGGTCCTTGTACGTCATTGGAAAGGAGGACCAAGAGGAGAGTTAGGCATACACAATAAAGGACTCTCTGGGAATTGGGGGGGAGGCACTGGGAGATGGGGAAGGAGGGAGGGGGAGAGGGGGAGGGAACTGGTCTACCTATTAAGTTTGTATGAGCGGAAATAATAATAAAAATGTAAAATAAATACAGTTTTGTTTGTGATACTAAGGTGATATGTAGCACTAATATATCTATACCATTTTCACTTTTTAGGCATTCTATATAATAAAAACTTTATATTTTGTAAGCATCTCTTTCAGCTCTTATTAGGTATTGATGTGGGCCACCTACATAAAAATATCATATGTAGACTACTTATAGCCACAATAATCTAAAACTTAAGCAAAGACATGTTGTTCATGTGTGTTTTGCCTTTTTGGTGTCAACATTATCTCAGTTCTCTATTCTTGTTAAAGTTAGTTTGCATTTATTATACTAATTATGAGAATAATTTCATCTTTGATAAAAGTAGAAATATGCATTTTTTCAAGATTATTTTATTTGTTTATTATTTTTTGTATGTGTTCATGTGTATGAGTATGTGTGTATACATGTGTGTGATGAATGTAGGTGTGCATATATATGTCTGGGGTAGTGTGTGCACATTCAGAGACCAGAGGATGACAGCAGCTTTCCTTCTCTATTGCATTTTACCTTATTTTCTTCAGACAAGCTCTTACACTGAATCTGAAAGTTGCTGTTTTAGCTAGATTAAAACTGACCAGTAAGTTCCTGGGATCTCCCCATCATTTTCTTTACTACCAGCAATGGGACCTGTTTATGTCTGACTTTTAGCTCGTATTTCCTTATATGGGTCACACCTTCAGAGAAGACAAATTTTAAAACACACACATTAGTTAGAGCCAATTTTTCAGTTAAGATTTGTGTTTATATAATCCAAACTAATTATGTTACACTGTTTGTATAACAGTATAATATATATCTAGGTCATATAATATCACTGTCTTTAAACAATGTAGATTAATTTCTTCTGCCATGGTTTGATGTGCTGGTTCTATGAAAATTTAAAATACTATGTAGAAGTTGGACTTAGTATGCATGGACCATGAGAAGATTCTGGAATTGTTACTGAGTAAGAGAAAATATAATAAAAACAGGATCTAGATTTTGGGAACAAAAAATAGACAAAAAAGAGGTATACTTTTATATATCAGTAATTTAATATCACATATTGATACTTAGTAGCTGGATGATAACATTTGTTAATTAATAATATTTTCAGATAGTAAAACCTATTTAAATTCTTTCTCACTTGTACCAGGCAGATAAAAATATATATGAACCAAATCTTCACTTTCATAACATATTATATTAGGAAATGACATGATTAAGAAAATATACAGCTTTTTGGTTCAGTATAAGGATGTGGTAAACATACTGTTAAAGAAGCACACTACTCATAAAAAATTTAAGAAAGAATCATTTCCTCTTCTGTTTTAATTCAGGCTCTTGGTATTGTCACATGCTCCCCCTGAAAAGTCTTATAAATAGCTACTCTGTTCTGCTCAATCACTACTACAATCCACCATATACATTACAGCAGAACAACCCTCAAACATCTTAAATTTAAGCTGCTTATTCTTTCAATAAGTATTTTTATTTTTATTGTTTATATGCATATGCAGTGTGTGTGCACATATCTGTGTGTATCAGAGGGCACGAAGTGTGCATGTCAAGGCACAAGGGTGACTTTGGGAATCTTCCTGGATTATTTCTACTTCCTTTTTGCTTTGCTCTGGGATTTCCCAGGTTCCACCTTCCAGGGCCCAAAGTGCAGGCCACTGCTACTTTCTCCAGGCATTTTTACGTGGAACCTGGTATCTGAACTCAGGTCCTTCTGCTTTACAGATAAAGTCTTAATCATTGAGCCATGTACTTAATCCTCAATAAGTACTCTTTATGGTATTTTTAAACCTATAGTATTTTATGACAAACTCATTTTAATGATGGTAATTATTTAGTTTTTGATTCAATGCCTACCTCTTTTTTGGGCAACTTCCCTCATGTTCTCTCTGCTGTTAAGAGGACTCATGTTAATCTATAACAATTTCAAAGGAGACCTGTAAGATTTATATTCCTGTGCTTTTGTTTGACTTCTTTATCTTTTGAACTTCTTTCCACTCATCATCAGGTAAATGCACTGCTTCAGTTCAATATTTAACTCAAGAGGAAAATCTGTGAACATATCTTTGCCACCATAATCCCAAGGTTAAAGCAACATCTCAAATTGTGGGCCTAGCATGCCAGGTACATATATATATATATATATATATATATATATATATATATATATATATCATGTATGTTACAGCATGTCATAGTTAGGCACAAGTGTCACCTTGACAGTTGAGCTCTGGGAACATTTGTGGAGAATTTGTTAAGCCCACAACAAACCTGAAGGGCATACCCAATCTATGGTGGGTGAATAAAACTGGTTGAGGAAGTTGGCATCCATGTATACACTTAGCCAGACATGCTGGTCTGACAAGTAAGGATGGTCCCTCTCTCAGTCATTACCTAGATATGGTGTGGCCAGTTCCCTCCACCCTGGTGTTGGCATTAGCTCTCCTCTCAAGCTCAGAGGAGACAGCAATTGGACTGTTGTAAGGAAATAAACTCCTTATTCCCTTAAGCCGTTTGATGGCCATTTATCAGCAACCATACAGGCTGACTGCAACACAATGTAATATAGATTTTCAAACTGTCTGTACAAGTGGACTTTTCAGGACTGTCTATCTTGAGTGATTAACTCAATCAATGTACTTCATTTTAGAAAATGAAAAGTAAACTGAATTTTTACAAATTTAGAGTGCAGAAATGTACTTTCCAAGGGCATAAATGGAATTCAAATGAGGTTATATATCATTCCAAAACTCATGATCATTAGAAATGATTACATTTAAATAGTATAAAATCCCTCGTATTATGACAGTTTTGAAAAAGGATAAAATGTGGAGGGAATGATGTAAAAGTAAAGCTCTTTAATTGTATTTGGCTGCATTTTGCTTTGGTTAAAATGCTCAGCCAGAATCAGGAGAACCAAATTTCTTCCCATCCTAAGGCTCAGAGAATCTTGTGGAAGATGGGGTGCTAAGATTATAATAGCTTAAAGATGGGAAGGTGTATGGCTGGCCAGGTCATTCCACTCAGTAAGTTTCTGCATCCAGAAACTTACTGCAATGAGATTTATTGTAACCAGACCTGTACTATGACTGAAATACCAACATTCCCTCATAGATTAGCAAGGAACTCAGAAGATGTGATTACATGTGGACTGAACCTTAGGAGCTAGGGTTAGACAGGTAAAGAATACCCTTTTCAGTAGTTCTACCCAAGGAAGGGCTACCAAATCAGAGGACTGAACTCCTTACTAGAACAGACAACCAGAAGACAACCCTGGAGCCCACAAAAGCAGACAGAACAAAAGGAAATTTTAAAATGCTAAAACATTAATTTCCTGTTTCCTCTTAATTTTCACTCTGACCTTCAGGCAATAAAGACGTTTGTCTTTTATTCCTTTGTGGTTAAGATAATTGTCTGGGGGCTGGAGAGGTGGCTCAGGGATTAAGCCTCTGCCTTGCAGGAGGAAGGTCCTGAGTTCGGATCCCAGATCCCACGTATAGACGCCAGGCGGAAGCGGGGGCGGCCTGCGCTTCTGGTCCTGGTAGGGCGGAGCCTGTGAATCCCGGGGCAGAAGGAGGTGGAGACGTCCATGGTGGTTCGCGAATTCGTCCGTGGTTCTACACATACACAGACACACACACACAGACACACACGCACGCGCACATACACACACACACACGTACGATTGAATAAATAATAATAAAAAAATTAAAAAAAAAGATAATTGTCTGAAATGTCAATCTGAAAAGGTATTTTCTAGCATTTTTGTGAAAAGTGCTAAAAATGATGGCTGATAAAGAATAGGAAGAATAAGTTTTGTTGAACACTAATTCCTATGGAGAACATTTTCTTGCCTATATACAGGCCTCTCAACTTCTTTCATTGCTTTTACCTTAAGACCCATTGATTCCCAGAAACCCGAGTCCTGCTAACCAAATTATTTATAAGCCAAATGTCATCGCTCTCTAACTAATTCCTCTTTTCTGTCTTCTTGTACATTCCTTTTGTAGAAATAGAGAAGTCATGGTTTTCTGGCTGTCTCCATTGAGATATTCATCATAGGATAAGTTCTGTAGAGCTCAAATAAATCAGGAAAAATGACTTCTTGTCATCAGGAACCAGGGCCAGTCAAAAGATAAAGGGAAAGAAAGAGAAAGAATGGTATTGCTGACTTTAAATATCCACTGTGATAGCAATATTGTAACTGTTCTGCTAAATATATTGAGGGTGATGACTGTTCTTTTAGATGCTGCTACTAATAAATCTTTTCTGATATTTGAATGATATATTTTATTTTTTCAGTATTTTCATATATTTGAATTAAAATATTATTTTATTGTTTGATAATTTCATACACTTATTTCATGAATTTAAGCTGTTTTCCACTGAAACACTCATTAATATCAAGTCCCCTTCTACTTTCATGTCTTCATTTTGTGTGCTACACACTGATTTTAATTAGAGTTTCTTGCCTGAATGAGGAGTGAAGGTTATTTTGGTTACTTACTACATCAAAGCAAACTTCTCAGATGCTGCGACACTGATAAAAAAAATTTCCCTCAGTAGCTCTTACCTATGTTATTCTTAATTTTTGTTCCATGAGAATCTATGAGGTTGAAACTGTGGGTATAGCAAGTACAGTGTCCCTGAATTGTGTAGCAAAGGAATTCTAGTTCAAGAGCAGTCATGAACATGGCCAAGCAGTCATTTAGAGCATACCCAAACATAGTGAATGCTATCATATCTTCAGAGTAACTGCTAAAAGACCAAGAACTGATTTCTGTTGCTCCCAAAAGAGCTGACAGCAGTGGCTTTAAGATTCTGTGGACTTTGATCTTGGTCACTAAAAGAAATGTCCAGGATTAAGCACAATATCTCAGAGCAAAGCTTCTGCTTAGTGAGTGGTTATTGCTGAAGGACAGAAACTGCATTGCTGCTGTGCAATACAAGTAGAATGGGTCACCTGAATTTAATTGCCACATTTCAGCCTTTTTCTCTGTTTTTTTTATGTATTAATGTCAATTTTGCTGCAGTCTGGAAAACTTTTATTTTGTACTGTATTCTGATCTCAAGTACATGATTTTCTTTTTCTTTCTTATATTTCTTTCTTCTATTTGTTTAAATTTATCCAAATCTTACATTTTAGTACATTGTGTATTTATTGTTTTACTTTTTAATTATTTTAATTTGAAATAGTTACAGTTTCAATTTTTTCATGTTTAATGACATTTGCTTTATTATAACCTATGCCAACATAAATATGATTATATTAATTTTTAAATTTCTATAATCATTATGTATATGTATCTTTATTTTTAACTTTCTATCATATAACTATTTCTATCATATAATTATTATTTTCAGAATGGAGTTTTCAGCTATATTTTCTAGTGTTTCCTCCTAACTTGTACATATAGGAATCTTTTTCTTATCATTTTTAATTATGTATTACAGTTCTTTCATATATCTTAGTATATTTTATTATTTTATTATTCTACATGAATGAAGATAGTTAGCTTGTACACACCTTAATTTCCAATTAATTTCCCCTTTCTCTTCCCATTACAAATCTTCTCTGCTGCTAGACTCCCTCCTATTTTTGAATTTTTTCATATGTGCGGTCCACTGAGTATCATCTTGTTTGCCTTGATAACGTGTTCCTGAGTGTTTGGTGGAGCATGAATCTTATATCAGTGGCACACCATTGAGGAATGCAATTTACATTTGTTCCCCATCAGCATTAACTCTCACTAGTCTCTCAGGGAGATGTAAAGTCTCTTGAAATCTTTTATTTTTAATGCTGAAACACTGATAGGAAAATTCTCATGTAGGTCTGATGGGAACATAAGTAATGGTGATGAATTAAAAAATCCAACAGTCCTAGCATGTTTAAAAGAGAGTGGTCTGACCAAATCCATGCCCTACTTCAGGCTTTTACAATATTACTGTTCCTTCTTCCACAATATTCCCTGAGCCTTGGGGCAGGAATGAAGTAAACTTAGTTGTGTGGAGGTGACTTGGTTGTCTTATTCAGGACATAATAACCTGCATTCATGTATTGTCAACATTTGGTCCACTTGTGGTTTTCTGAGAAAATTACCTTCCCTTGTACAAAGAAGTTTCTATATTGAGTGCTAAGTACTCCTCCAATTTTATGAGTATAATAACAGTTGTTTAAGGGAAAATTTGATGTAGAGTCTTTGTAGCTAAAACTTCATATTTTACACTAAACTAGAGTTTATGATCTCCCCTTTCAAAGGTTCTTGCTTCAACTAACAGTTTTAAGTATTTGATATCTGCTGAAAAGTAGACCTTAAATCTAATCAGAAAACTGTTCATATTTCTTCCACTGTAACACTGGTGATCATTTCTTGCCATAGTGATTGTCATCGCTGCTTATGGTTTTCACAGATTGATGAGACAAACTGCTACCACAGGCCAGAGCCATGGCCTTGAGACCAGGGCTCCCCCGGACCAGGTAGAGAACAGAAACACAATTATCTAGGCTGAGTGAATCTGAACCCATTTACTGAAATTTTTGTGACAGCTTTTATACAGAAAATTTAGGGGTAAAGAATGTTGCACCTACAATTAGACATATAATTTCCTAGTCAGCAATCACCTTCAGGAAGGACATTTTTTAAAGAATCTAACCCACTGCTTGAGGGTAAAGGCACTTAACAGAAACATTCTCCCAGTATTTCCAAACCTTGCTAATCCATAATGCTTCACCAGATAGCCATGGGGCTGAGCCCACATAGTTGTCATTGTTTTAACAGAGACTGCATCTTTAAAATACACAAAGGAGGACTGAGCTCCTTTTGATTTCCATAAGGAACATATATGTGTGCCTAACATCCCATAAATTCCAGCGTGAGCTTAAGCAATATAATTATTAAAAGAATAATTCCTCCTAAGATAACATCCTTCCATTCCTTTAATAGTAAGGTTGCTTATGTCTTCCTTTGAGGAATTCCGGAAGTATATTGTCATCAGTTGACCCATCTGTGAACCATGCATTCTCCAAACCCAGGGTCCATACTGTCAGCCCCATATCACCAAGGGTGTCTTTTTCAGGGTGGAGGCGATAATTGGTGGGGGTGCACTGGAATGATCCATCTCTGTGATTTCCCATAAGAGTGCTATTTGGAAAGGGAAGACACGGCCCCCTTTGCTACCGACATGGATTCTCCCAGTTTGGATTGTAAATACCATCTTCAGGGGATAGTCTTGACGTCTAGACTTTCTGGCATGATGGTCTCTTTCTTGGCCTTCAGCCAGGGTAAGAGGGTATCCCAGTTCCTTTTAAAGTTCTAGTGAACTGATAGCATAGTCTCATACTTCTGGAATTTCTGAGTTAGTTCATAGGTGGGAATTTTACCCACCTATGTTTTAAGACTCTTGAAGTTGTTCTCTAATTTCTTTAAAATCAGTGTACATATTCTGGCTAACAAGTCTACTTATTGTGAGTGACTAGACATGAAATTTCTATTTAGAATTTGACTTAAAGTTAAAAAGCAAGCTTTTTCTCTAGATCAGAGAGCAAGAAGCTAGTCCCAAAAAACCTAAGAGCAGGTAAAAGGCACTCCTAATTCCCAGAAGAATTCTTCCTGCCAGGAGCAAAACTTAAATGACCTAGTAAAAAATGCCTAGAGGTTACTGTGACCTAAACTAGGCAGAAACACCAAAGCCTGACAATTCCCATATGTTTTCCTTATTTCTCTTAAATAAAGCCATGTCCTTTTCCCAGAAAATGTTTCCTTGAAATAATATTCTACCATGCTGGGACCTTATCCACCAGAATGGTTGGATAAGGATGCAGCAGACTGTTGATTGTTTTACTGAGCTGAAACCCTTAAGATCTGGATACAAACAGGATTTTTATTGGTTGAAATACATATTTAGGAGGAGCAATAGTTTGGAATCATGTTAAAATACAGTTTTGACTTTAGGTGACAACAGACCATATGTATAGGATCATTTTGTGCTACCTTTCAGAGCTAGTACATTTCATGGTACAGAATAGACATAAGAACAATTTTTTTAAACTTACCCAAGAGAACAGTTTGGGAAAGAGTGGGTCTTATTTCTCTATCAAATGATGAGACCTTTAGAACCTTGGTCATCCAACAATCTTAGTGCTATGTACTTCTATTGGTCATAAGATGAGTAACTTGAACGTGTAATAAAGTCACTTGCCATGTTTGTTATTTGACGTAATTTTCCTCATATAAGTCACATGTTATTTTAGAACAAGGGAAAAGTTTTACCACTTTTATAGTTTAAATTGCAGTATTGGGGCTGGAGAGGTGGCTCAGGGGTTAAGCCTCCGCCTTGCAGGCAGAAGGTCCTGAGTTCGGATCCCAGATCCCACGTATAGACGCCAGGCGGAAGCGGGGGCGGCCTGCGCTTATGGTCCTGATAGGGCGGAGCCTGTGAATCCCTGGGCAGAAGGAGGTGGAGGCGTCCATGGTGGTTCGCGAATTCGTCCGTGGTTCTACACATGCACAGACACAGACATACACACACGCACACACATACACACGCACATGCGCACAGTTGAGTAAATAATAATAATAAAAAAAATTAAAGTTGCAGTATTATGGCATTTATTTTGCACAGTATTTGGAATTGAGATAAATTTGTCTGAGCAAATCTACTTTCCTCCGTGATTATCTCATTGGTATTCAGTTTGGTATAATTTCTTGTCCCTATAATATTGTAAATATATTGCTACTATTCCTATTTCAATGCATGTCTTCTTCTACAAATTTTGGATCACATTATTAGATTATGATACTTATGCATGAAGGAAGTGTACTCATCTCAGAATATTATCTCTAGAACTTAGACAATGTTTGGTATCCTAGGATATTTCATAAATACATCTAAATCTATGTAATTTATTTAATAAATATTTTATTTTATTTTATAAATATTATTTAAATTACCATATAAATAATCCTATCTTTGTATTTAATTTTCACACATCTTATCTTAGTGGAACTTCTCCCACATCTCCTGACTCTCTTCCCCATAGTAATCTTTGCCTATAGGATGTATTATTTCTTTTTTTTTATAACATTTTTATTATTATTTCTGCTCATACAAACTTAATAGGTAGACCAGTTCCCTCCCCCCTCCTCCTCCCCCCGAACTCCCTGCTCACCCTCCCTCCCTCCCCGTCTCCCAGTACCTCCCCCCCAATTCCCAGAGAGTCCTTTATTGCGTATGCCTAACTCTCCCCTTGGTCCTCCTTTCTGATGACGTAAAAGGACCCAGTGGCATTTCCCTGAACCCTTTCTCGTGTTCCCCTTGAGCATAGGAACACTACTGTGGCTATCAATCCCTTGCCTCCAACGTTCTTGGTGCTTTTAGCTGATGTTAGACTTTGTGAGGTCAATAGTGTGACGGACATGGCGCAGGGCATGCAAAGTCCTATTATGATTACTTCGGCCCTATCTAGTGTGGAGACTCTTCAAATCATTGCTCCCCCCATCCTTTTGCTCTTACAATCTTACCACCCCCTCTTCCGCAGATGGCCCTGAGCTTCAGGATGGGGGGAGATTAGGCTGGCTTAGTTCTATGTGGATGATATAGAGTCTCTGAAGTTCTGGATTGTGGTTTGTTGATTTTCTTTTGCAGTTTTGCTGCTCCTGCTGTGTCCTTCACTCCATCCTGATGGGCACTGTATGTCACCCCCTGGTCAGAGACAAAAAACTGTTAAACTGGAGTCTTGTTATAATAGCACATTCAAGGATAGATGTAATAAAAGCAGGAAACCTCAGTGAGGGAGGGATCAGTCATCCATTTGCAAAATGATCTCTTTTCATCTGCCAGACTATATGCCCTCTCCTTCTGGTGAGATCATACCCCCTCAGTTGTACATGATCAGGAACGAATGTCTGTGAACTTAACCAGGTGTCACATTACTTACTTGTATTCCTTGGAGGTCAATTTTCTCTGCTGTAACATGTTCCCCTCTCTCCTTGTGTCTGGTGTGGCTCTCCAACCCCATCCCTCCTGTTCACAATCCTTGCAATTACCATATTACATAGATTTACCCTTGAGTGTCTCAATGTGGCTGGGTGAGTTTGGTACTAGGAGCCACCTATTAGGGAGTACATACGGCGCTTAACTTTCTGGGATTGGGATACTTCACTTAATATAATTGTTTCTAATGACATCCATTTCCCAGCAAACTCCAGTAATTCATCATTTTTGATGGCTGAGTAGTACTCCATTGTATAGATGTACCACAGTTTCCTCATCCACTGTTGGACATTTAGGTTGATTCCATGACTTTGCTATTGTAAACAGTGCTGCTATGAACATAGTCGTGCTGGTGCTATCGAGGCGAACCTCTGCTGCATGGGGGTTTATTCCCAAAAGTGGAATAGTAGGGTCATATGGCATTTCAATCTTTAATTTCTTTAAGAATCTCCAGACAGCTCGCCAGAATGGCTGTATGAGTCTGCATTCCCACCAGCAATGTAGGAGGGTTCCCCTCTCTCCACATCCTCTCCAGCACTTGTTGTTGTTTGTATTGTGGATTTTTGCCATCCTGACTGGGGTGAGATGGTATCTCAGGGAAGTTTTGATTTGCATTTCCCTGATAGCTAAAGAAGTGGAGCATTTTTTAAGATATTTGTTAGACATTTTAATTTCATCCCTGGTAAAATTTCTTTTAAGTTCCAGGGCCCATTTTTTAATTGGGCCATTGGTTTCCTTGGTGTTTAATTTTCTAAGTTCTTTGTGCACTCTGGACAGTAGAGCTCTATCAGATATGTGGTTAGTGAAGATTTTCTCCCATTCTGTGGGTTGCCTTTGAGTTCCTGTGACAATCTCTTTATCTGAACAGAAGCTCTTTAATTTCACAAGATCCCAACTGTTGAGAGTTGGTAGCAGTGACTGTGCCATTGGATGTCTGTTTAGGAAATGTTGGCCTAGCCCAATCAGCTCAAGGGAGTACCGTATCCGTTCAGTTATGATTTTTATAGTCTCTGGCCTGATATCAAGGTCCTTGATCCATTTGGAATTAAGTCTTGTACATGGTGACAAGTACGGGTCCAGCTTTAATCTTCTGCATGTGGAGATCCAGTTTTGCCAGCACCATTTGTTGAAGATGCTATTTTTTTCCATTGGATTCTTTGGGACCCTTTGTCAAAGACCAAATGGCTGTATTTTTGTGGGCTTATATCTGGGTCCTCAACCCTTATCCATTGGTCTGTGTGTCTATTTTGGAGCCAGTACCAGGCTGTTTTTATAACTATGGATTTGTAGTATAGACTAAGGTTTGTATGGTAATACCTCCAGCAGTGTTTTTGTTACTCAGGATTGTCTTTGCTATTCTGGGTCTTTTGTGCCTCCATATGAATTTTGAGATTAATTGGTCCACTTCTTTAAAGAATTGCTTTGGGATTTTAATTGGTATAGCATTGAATTTGTATATTGCCTTAGGTAGGATGGTCATTTTTACGATGTTGATTCTGCTAATCCAGGAGCATGGAAGGTCTTTCCACCTTCTGATGTCTTCAGCAATTTCTTTCTTTAGGGTTTTAAAGTTTTCATTGTAAAGGTCTTTTACCTCCTTGGTTAGGTTTATACCAAGGTATTTCATTTTTTTAGGGGCTACAGTAAATGGGATTGTTTCTCTCAAGGCTTTTTCACTTCTTTCATTCTGGGCATATAGGAAGGCCTCTGATTTTTGCACATTTATTTTGTATCCTGCCACCCTGCTGAACTTCTCAATTAGTTACTGGAGCTTTCTGGTGGAGTTTTTGGGATCCCTCAGGTATAAGATCATGTCATCTGCAAATAGGGATAGCTTGACTTCTTCCTTGCCGATTTGAATCCCTCTTATGTCCCTTTCTTGTCTTATGGCTTCAGCTAAGACTTCAAGTACAATATTGAATAGAATTGGTGAGAGTGGACAGCCTTGTCTAGTTCCTAATCGAAGTGGGAATACTTCCAATTGTTCCCCATTGAGCATAATCCTTGCTGTGGGCTTGTTGTGTACAGCTTTTATTATATTGATAAAGGTTCCTTCCATTCCTACTGTCTCTAGCGTTTTGATCATAAAAGGCTGTTGGATCTTGTCAAAGGCTTTTTCTGCATCTATCGAGAGTATCATGTGGTCTTGGACTTTGACTGGTTTACATGATGAATTACATTGATTAATTTTCGTATGTTGAACCAACCTTGCGTGCCGGGGATGAAGCCTACTTGGTCCCTGTGAATGATCTTTTTGATATGATTTTGAATCCGATTTGCTAAGACTTTGTTGAGAATCTTTGCGTCTGTGTTCATCAGGGAGATCGGCCTATAGTTTTCTTTTTTAAGTGAATCTTTATTAGGTTTTGGGATTAAGACGATATTAGCTTCATAGAAGGAATTTGGTAGAGTTCCTTCCTTTGCTATTTGATGGAACAGTTTAAGGAGTATTGGTGTTATTGACTCCTCAAATGTCTGGTAGAATTCTGTGCTGAATCCATCTGGTCCAGGACATTTTTTGGTGGGAAGATTCGAGATTACTTCCTCAATTTCCTTATATGTTATAGGGCCATTTAAGTAATTCACAACTTCCTGATCCAATTTATGTAAGATGTGTTTACTTAGAAATTCATCCATCTCTTCTGTGTTGTCAAACTTCACTGAGTATAAGTTTTTGAAATATGATGTTATAATTCTCTGGATTTCTTGGGTATCAGTAGTGATTACTCCATGTTCATTTCTAATTTTGTTAATTTGGGTTTTCTCTCTCTTGCTTTTGGTTAATTTAGAGGATGTATTATTTCTTATTTCACTATATTAATGATTCTTTTTTCCAATTTGGTGGACATAATTCTTGCTTCTTGATTTTTCTTCATAGCTACTTCTTCCTGGATACACATATTTAATAAGCAGAAGCCCAGAATCTGCATATAAGTAAAGTATGCAAAATACATAAATATATACTCTTAATCTAATTTTCTGAGAAATTTCCAGTTTTTTTGATTTAGCAACTGAAAAAAATTAATAAAATGTATGACCTTTTTATTTTTCATTTATCTGTTAATGAACATCTAAATTAATTGCATTTGTTTGCTATTTTGAAAAGAGCATTGATAAACGTGAATGGTCAAGTCTTAGAATTATATTATCCTGGGATATATGCTGAGGAGAAGTGCAATTGAGTCATATGCTAGTTATGCTATATCTAGATTAGTCAGAAATTATAACACTCATTATTGTAGTGGTTGAATTAATTTACACTTTTATCTATGGTAAATAAGCTTCCCTCTGTCTTACAAATACATCAGTCTTTATTTTAATCTGTTTTCTTGGCAGTGCCCATTCTGATTGCATTGTGAGATAATCTCAAAGTACATGATTACATTTCTCTAACAGAGTTGCTAAATAATATTTAATATATTTTCTACCCATTTTATTATTCCTTTGAAAATCGTCTATTGAGATCATGATTTCATAGGCAAATCAATATTTTCAATACAATGTTAGAAAAATCTTCCAAATCTCAAGAAAGAGATAGACATCTAAATACAGGAAGTGTGCAGAACACAGAATAGGCTGGAGCAGAAAAGAAGGTAGACACAACATACTTTAGTTAAAAGCATTTAAAAGACCAGACCTTGAAGAGCCTAAAGATGGGGAGGACCAATGATATGCAAGATACTCCACACAAGTTTGTGCCTCAGTAGCCATAATTGGACTTTGCTTGACCTGCAAAATGACTGGCATGTCAACGACTCCCCAAGTCTAGCATGGATCACAGACACTAGGATCCTTAAAGGCAAGAGATTAACAGTCATAAGAATGTTTCCAGACCAAAGAGGAACCCAAGAAAAGGCTCTGGACAATGCCTATGAATGGAGGACTCAGAGGGAAGTTTGGCATTCACACAAAAGGACACTCCAGGGGATGGGAGGGGGGAAGGGAGAGACACTGGAAAAAGGAGAGGGTAGGGGGTGAAAGGAAGGGAAAAAGGGGGGGAAGGTGCAAGGGAGATTGGGGAGAGGTGGAGGGAGGGAGGGGAATGGGTACCTGTTAAGCTTGTACGATTGGGGAGAATAAATAAATATAATAAAAGTTCAGACCTATTATAGAATATTAAAAGCTGCAAAAGGGAAGGGACAATTACATATGCAGACAGGCCTTTCAGAGTAAGAACTGATTAGCCAATGAAAACTTTAAAAACCATATGACTTCAAAATAAATATACTTTGAGATACATACACACACACACATATATATATCTATCTATATCCATCCCAAATATTGAGAGGCCACAACCTCCAACATACAAACTATGTATAAAAATGATAAAGAAATAAAATATGATACCAAAAAAGATTTATGATATGATGACAATGCAACTTTATAAAATATCTGGAGCATTTATTTTGAACTAGAGAAAAAATAAACACACCTAAAATGCCAAAGAGAAAAAATAAACGTTAGGACAGATTATTAAGACAATATCAGAAAATAAAACAAAATATAAAATGACAGGAATCGACAGAAATACTTCAATAATAGCATTGAATATTAATGATTCAACTTGCCAATACAAATACTATTACATTGTACTGAAAAATAGGATCCACCTTTATATTGTCTTCCAGAAACACACCTCATGACCAAAGATAAGATAATACTGAATGATCAAAGGAAGAAAATTCATTTTCCAGGCAAATGTAGCTAGGAAACAGGAAGGTGTATCTACTAAAAGGTCTTCATTTTACTTCAAAACCAAACTAGTTTCTAGAGATAAGCTAACAGGTCACTTTATTCATTAATGGAACAATCTACTAAACACATGTGAATCTAAATATATCAAACAAGTACTAAGAAAATGTGAGACTAACTCCAACATACATTTTTGAAAGATTTCACTTTGCTCTCACTCAAAAAAAGTTCTATGAGCAAAAATGAGAAACATTGTAGTTAGGTTAAATTATGAACAAAATATATCTAATATGAATTTGCAGAACATTTAAACCAAATATCAAAGAATATGCATTTTTTCAATAGTATATACAACCTTGTCTGAAATAGATAATATATTTGGACACAAATGAAGTTTCAAATATACAGCAGACTTGAAACAATATCCTGTACTTTACAGATCACAATAACCTTACAATTCAACAGCAAAAGAAACTACAGAATACATACAAATTTGAGGATTTCAAATGAAACATTATTGAATTATAATTTAGTCATTGTAGAAATCAATAGTAAACTAAAAAAATACTAGAAGATGCTCATTGGAAAGTTTTAAGCTTAGTGTCTTCTTTAAAAATCAAAGATCTTACAAATGAATAGCTACAACAGAAAAGGAAGAAAAATCAACAAACTTTTTTTTAAACGTTTTTTGTTAAGTGTGATATTCAAATCAAGTAAAGATGCAACAGAAAAATAGAATTATAGGTGTATTAGGGTTCTCTGGAGAAAAAGAAACAGTATTTTTAATTAAATCAAACACAATAAAAACTATGTCCTTCAAATTTATATACCCATAGCTTTTTCATTCTCACAAAATCAAAGGATCACAAGAAAGTCTTAAGCCTCAACCCTGCTTCGAGGGAAACGGAAGGTCCAAAGGGCCGAGACGTAATGTCAGTCAAGGATTGAGGCAGAGAAAGTAAGGAGGAGCGAAATGACATACCAACAATGGACTGAACTTCAAGTCAACACAGAATAAGGGAAGAGCAATTCCTTCCTTTCTGCACTTTCTTTTATCTGGTCCACACTGGGAAGCACCATACACTATAGATTAAGTTTCCATATGAATTAACCAGTCACCTGCAGGCTTATTCAAGGGAGAGTTCCAACCATTGATTCATCACAGCTGTCCCTCAAACAACCAGCAACTTCCTGATGAATACTGATGTAAAAAATCTTCAGTGAAACAACTGCAATTGAAATCAGGAAAAAATTGAAAAGGTCATTCACCATGATCAAGTCAGATTCATCACAGATATTATGCTTCTTTGCCAACTCCAGGTTAGCTGGCCCTGAGTCTCTGTGAGATAACTTTCCTCTGCCTGACAACTTGCATAGAAGGTATGGAACTTAATAAGCAAGCTATCTCATTCAGACTTGTATGTATTCCCAAGAACAAATTTTGGTGGTCAGATTTGTGTAGTAAGGAGTTTTCCCCTCTCAGCCACCTAACTAGCACAGAGTATTTCATACATGTTTAGATGAACAAGATATACAGCATCTGAACAGTCTGGAGAAATAACTTGGGAACATGAAGCACTGGCTGAGTATAAAAATGTACTTTTACTTTTCTTTAACAATTTTAGAGTTAGATTTGTTTGTTACAGCAGTTTGCTTATGACAACTCCTTAAATAATGCATGTGATGATAAACTTTTGGAAACTCAAAAGATGTGTCTGCTAAGTTCAGAATTTCATGCTTAAGAGGATTTAATCAAAGTAAAGTGTTTTAATGACAATAATAAATATGAGCATAGTAACTAACATGCAAATAGGTATTTATAATCTTTTTAATAAACTAAATTTACTTCCCCCATTTCTTTATAGATGAACTTGACTCTGACAATTTCATACATATATCAGATCATTGCACTTTCTATCTCCTCTGTCCATTCCCATTTCCCTTGCCCATCATCTATAGTGCCATTAGATTTTTCCTTTATTTTCATGTTATTTTGTTTTGTGTACATTGAGTACTTCCAGTGTCTGTATGATTCTGGCATTAGAATTTAATCTTGGAGTCTGGTAGGAATCTCTATTTGACTTCCATTATTCATCAGAACTTCTTGAGTCTTGTGGGTTTCTTCTCACTTCACAGATGCTCATTGTCATTATAGGATGCGTATAAGCTTACTGTCAGCATCCATCTCTTTTGGGAGTTCACAATTTCCATGTTTGTGTACACTTTTTAAATATTGATTTTATTGAGGTAGCTATGTCTAGAAGATTGATTTATCTAAAGGTCTATAAAATGTGACAATATTAATACTTTACTAAGTTAAGCCCCTGTCCCCTGGCTTTTAAATAGGACCGAAGAAAAATGTTAGTCTTGAGGCTAATGCTCTCACTTCTGATTGATGTTCTTTCTGAGAAAAATAAGATAGAATAACCTCCTTGATAAGCATATATACTTTCCTTGTTCCTCAAGATTAATTACATATTCTGCATGTCAGTTTGAAAGAAAGATTCTTTCTAAATGTAATTAACAAAGAAAATTGTTAAACATGGCCTATATTTTAATTGCCTCTGTGATGTTGCTTATTTCTTAGTCTGGAGATGAAAAAGGAAAATGTTAGATAATGAATGGGTATTAGTAACACCTAATTCTCAAATGAATTCCACTAAAGAGATTTATTTTAATAACTCTTTCTGAAGATTAATTCTTTCAGGATAGATGAGTATTTTCAAAATTCTCCTTTTCACATTCTTAATGCCATTTATGATTAAACTATTAATTGTTGCTATGTGTTTGGTGATGACATATTTATTTAAATGTAAAGAAAATTGAGGATGCCACGGCTTCACTTACTGACACTGAATTGATTGTGATTGTTTTTTCTTTCCTATTCTGTTTAATTCAGACATTAATACTAGAATGCAATTTTTTTGGATATTTCTTTTAATGCTACCTAATATGAAAACAAGTATCTGTTCTTATTTTCAGGATTAGTGGGTGATTAGAATGCTATTGCAGTGGAGTTTGGAAGCACAATATTGCCTTTAGAAAGAAATGTATTACATTATTCTAGTTGCTTCTCATGAAAATGTTCATTTATACAAGATTCATATTAACTTAATTTTTCAATAATACTAAATAATAAGAGTTATATATAATAGTATTTTGTTGAAAAAATAATAGATTTTCAAAATATTTCCCATTATTCAAAGAAATCATTTTTTATATAATACATTTTTTATTATTATTTCAGCTCATACAAACTTAATAGGTACACCAGTTCCCTCCCTCCCTCCTCCTCCCCCTGTACCCTCTCCTCCCTCTCCCCTCACCCCTCCCGCCCCATCCCCCCGTGCCTCCCGCCCCGATTCCCAGAGTCCTTTCTTGTGCATGCCTGACTCTCCTCTGGGCCCTCCTCTCTGATGACGTACAAGGACCCAGTAGCATTTTCCTGAACCCCTTCCTGTGTTCCCCCATTATTCAAAGAAATCATAAGTATCTCTGGCCTTTGATCATTTACTCAATGAGTGTGAAAGTGTAGACAATAATTTTGTCAGTTTCTTGTATTTAATTCACTCATTGTGTTTATTCTTATGTACTAATCATTCATAGTTATTCACTAAATTCTACTGATGAAAAAGAAGTGTTAGTATTCATTCTACTTTATTGTATTTAATATTTACAGTGTCATTAAAATTCCATACATATATTTGAATTTTAAAATTGACTCTAAAATTACTATTTGGTATGATTTTTAACAATAGGAAATAGAGTAAGTAACTTTTAATAATGATAAGAATAATGGTTCAGACCTTTATGAAGTGGACTTTGCCACAGTGAGTTCTCACATGGTGCAGCCCTGCCATGACCAGAGAATACCTTGTGGCATTATGACTCTCCACCTGATGGTTTTGACATTCTTATATGCCCCCGCTCTTCAGTGTTCCATGAGCCTTGAGATGGAGGAATAATCTGATGCCCATTTAAGGCTGAAAACTCATTTTAGCATCGTCTACTTCCAAAATGTCTGCATAAGGAGCAGCAAAATTGAAAAAAAAATCAACAAACCATAATCCAGAACATCAGAGACTCTATATCAACCAGATTAGGCCAGCCTAATGTCTCCCCATCCTGAAGCTCAGGGAAATTTGTGGAAGAGGGGGCGTAAGATTGTAAGAGCACAAGGATGGGAGGAGTAATGATATGCAAGATACTCCACACAAGTTAGGGCTGAAGCAATCATATTTGGACTTTGTGTGCCCTGCCCAATGTCCAACACACTATAGACCTCACAAAGTCTAGCATTTGGTAAAGGCACTAGGATTCTTGGCAGCAAGGGATTGATAGCCACAGTAAGTGTTCCTATGCTTAAAGGGAACACAGGAAAGGGTTCTGGGAAATGCCACTGGGTCCTTGCACCTCATCGGAGAGGAGGACCCAGAGGAGAGTTTGACATGCTCATTAAAGGATGCTCTGGGGATGGGAGGGGGACGTACTGGGGGATGGGACATACTGGGGGATGGGGAGGGAAGAGGGAGCGGAGGGGGTACAGGGAGGGGGGTGGAGAGAGGGAAGGGACCGGTGTACCTGTTAAGTTTGTATGAGTGGAAATAAAAAAAGGTCTGCATAATAGTTGGCTATTGCTATTTTACCGTGGACATGGGAAGAACGCAAGAAATTACACACTTCCCTGAGATACTATTGAGGGTTACTGCTGGACAGGAAAAGAGAAATGTCTTTAATGAATGGTTTTTCCAATTAATGAATCATAGATTATCCAGATCAAACCCAGTGGTTACACATGCAGAAAGTTGTTAAAGAAGGAGAGAGACTTTTAGGGTAGGAATGAAGAGATCAGAATATTTAGTAAGGGGAGAAAGTACATAGACTCAATGCATATATGATGGAAGTGTTAAAGAATAAAAGAAAAAATAAGCCAATTGTAACAGTTACTCTTAACTACTGCTGTGAGAGAATACCCAAAGTCCAACAACTTACGGGAGAAAAGGGAGATTTATTCAGCTTATGGTTCCAGAGGGAAGGTACAATCTTTCAAAGCAGAGGCGGCATGGCTGATTGACCAAAGCTGGAGCAGACTAAGTCACCGCAGACATCTTGGAAGCTGAGAGCTGCTTGCTGCAAAGTCAGACTAATCCACCTCAAGGCCCACCCCTTGTGACTGCCTTCCTCTAGCAACGCACCACTTCTTAAGGTGACATGACCTTGCTCAACACATGAGACTGTGGGGGACACATTTCAAACCATGTTACCAATGTATATAAAAAGACATGAAAGTAGGAAGGAAACTTCAGAGAAAAAATGTTCATAATAGTTAAAAGTATATATGGAATTGGGCAGTAAGAGGCAAAAATAATAAATTCATATTCCCACATGAAACTCAAAAGAATAAAAATAACTTTTAAAGGAAAAAATAACCATAATATCAAATGTTTCCTCTGGGAACCTAGATGCGTACAGTTTGTAAAAGTCTTAATTGCAACCTAAGCTATAAAATAACAAAGTAATCATTAGTCTATTATATTGCTACATGGGTGATTAATAATACTGATTACTATCCAAGAGGATTGAATCAAGAATTATACATTTGGTATGTCATCTTCCTTTCCTAACAACAAGAAAAAAATGCCTTCTTGGACTTTGACCACAGTAATCAATAACCATCTAAGTACTTTGAAATATTTTAACTTGAAGAGAGATTCATAAATTCATAAAATCACAAGAAGTTTCTGCAACTAACAAGAATTGCTGGGCTCCCCAAAGTGAAGAAATCAATAAAGCCTCTACTGGGAGTGGAGATGTTCTGGGGTAGAGGGCAATGAGCAGTCAGGCTATATTTATATCCTACAGAAAACTCCAGGGATGTTGCTTCCAGGATGTGCTGTGCTTATCTGAGACTTAGTTATTTCAGATATCATTACTCCTATAAATAACCCTTTTCCATGCTCCTGTTATCAACCCCAATAAACTTATTAGTTCATCAACTTGTGCTTTTGTAGAAGCAATATTTTCAGTTGTCTTTGGATCCCTGTGTTGGGCAGTTTGACATTTGTGTGGCATCTCTATATTGTGTTACACAATATATTGCAGGGAAAAAATTGGTTTCATCTCCAACATAAATTACTATTCAAAATATTACCCATTTACCAATTAAGCTAAAATTAAGCCTAAGATATTCTTTAGTTGCAAATATTTTCCAATCACTTATCTACATTTTCAACAACATAAACACACTTAGTAAATAATTCATAGACTGCATAAAAATTATTATTACCAGGCTGGAGCAATGACTGAATGGTTAAGACTCTACCTCACAAGCAGAAGGTTCTGAGTTTGGGTCCCAGGTCCCATGTAAAAATGCCAGGGGGGAAAGGAGGCAGTCCACATTTCAGACCCTGGTGGGCAGAGCTTGGGAAATCCCACAGCAATGCAAGAAAGAGGTAGAAGCAATCAAGGATGGTTCCTGAAGTCACCATTGGCTCTCAACAGGGACATACAGTGCCTTTCACACACACACACACACACACACACACACACACACACACACACACACGTAAACAAATTAAGTTTAAAAAATTATTACCATATTTTATTAATTTTTGAAACAACAAGCTACATAGACTAGGTTGGTTGAAACTTGTCATTCTCCTTCCTCAATCTCTCAAGTGCTGGAAAATAAAATTGTAAACCTGCATAGCCAGCATGATTTGATTTCTTATTGTGCTTACTTTCAAAGAATTACCTAAGTAATTTATTTTGCTTAAATGTGAACTATTATTCTGATTGCTAAGGATATCTAGTAAAATATTCTTTTAAAATTGAACGTAAAGGTTTGAAAAATCATTGATTATGTATCAAAATTAAAAAGGAAAAACATGGTTTTCCAGTCTCTACTGCAAAAGTCAACCTCTTGTGCTAAGCTAACTTGTACTCAGCAATAAAAGATCGTTAGTGTACTGACTTTTGTTGTTGCATACAAAACTATTGAGGAGGCTTCAAAAGGGCTGAAAGTATGATACCTGTCACATTATATTCCACTTTTTCAATAAGAGTGTCATAGATACTTTGTTGCATTTCACATAATGTCCAATTAAAGGTGTTCTTGTGTTCATAAATCCAATCATTAACACATTTGATATGTATTATCCAAGTTCAGGCAAATTACTTTTATTCACACACACTTTTTTGAGGAAAAATCAATCTATAAATGTCAGTTTATCAATCTGATTTTCATAATTTTTGAAGGAATACCTAACTACATAAGAAAAAAAAAACTCGAGCACATTTCCACTTTTACAAATTATATTTATAATTAAGTGGGTTGTGATTTTCAATCTATGTGTTAAAAATGTATTGTGACATTGTCACAGAAGTTATGTGATCACCTAATAAAAGCTGGGATATTGAGATGTGTAAAGGTAGTAAAGTATAAGCAATAAAAGTCTGTATGAAAATGCACAGGTTGAAATTCAAAACTCTCTGATTTGTTGTATTAGCGTTCTCTGGAGAAATGGCCAAAAAGAATGGATATTTTGTATATGCATAAATGATTAGCTTACATAGTTCACTCCTGGTCTGATGCCTCCATTCTTGAGTACTACTGCTGTTCATTGTGGACCTTGTAGCCCAATCACTTTAACTCTCCAGCATGATTCAGTCAAACACTTAACTACTTTTAATGTAAGTATATTTGTATAATACATATGTTTTTGTCCATAAGATAAAACTTTTAAAGTTTGATGTTTATTGTTATCATTTAAAATGTTTTTTTCCTGTTTTCATGTAATATACTCTGAATTTGTTGAGTGTTTCTCCTGGTTCTTGGAGTGGGATTTTAGTTACATTATTGTTATGTTGCTTGTCTTGTTTTTCCTCAAGTTATAACTTACAAGACATAATGGATATTTGCAAAGAAAGTTTCATTTAATGGTTAATGTGTGTGTATCACTATATAAGTGTTATTATTTATTATCAGTAGCAGTATAATTAGTGTGTATATATACATATATATATATATAACATATATATATATATATTTGACTGACTTCAAGATAAAAATTTGAGTTGTTCTACAGTAGCTGCCTACAGTTACATAGTGCTTGAGCGGAAGATCTCGGCAGTCCCAGTCTGATGCTACAGACTTGAGGATTCTCCCAGCATTTGCAGTCAGACCCTCAAGACCAAGGAAATCCTGAACATCCCTTGAACCTCAGCCATGAAGAACTAATTGGGCTACCATGTCAACAAAGAATAGCAGTAGCAGTCAAGAATGGAGGCAGCAGACAAGCAGAAAACACAATAAGTTAACACAGGGGGAAAAGAAAAGATAAATCCCTCCCCATATATTTCCTTTTATCTAGTCTACTACTGCAAAGCACCACATACTGTGGGTTGAGTCTTCTACATCAATTAGACCACATTCCTTTAGACTTGCTTAAGAGCTTGCCTTAATTCTCAAGTCTTCAGAGCTGTGTCCAAAGCTCAGGCTGCAACTTCAAGCTGATATCCACAACTAACTATCAAATATGGTTAAATTGGATATCTGCTTTACTCTGGTAGTTCTATTCTCTGCCTTCCAAGGTTGGAAAGAGAGTTAGACAGGCACACTCACCTGCATTTTGTGGCTAATTTTGGTAATTTGAAAGCTGGTTTATTTTAGGACATATCAAATTCTTTAACCACTAAGCCATTTTCCCTGCCCAATATTTTATCTATTAATTGAAAACCTGAAAAGCATTAAAATGTCAAATTGGTTTTAATCATTTAATTGCTCTTTAAATACTATTTACTTTAAGAATTTGACTTTTAAATGTCAAATATTTACCTCCATAAAGACATCTCCAAATTGTCTAAAGTATTAACAGAAATTATTTTAACTATATTTTCCTAATTATTTTAGCAATAAAATTTTTGTTTGCCATTTTTAATCAACTGTCAATTATTGGGATAACCAAGAATTTTAAGGACAAACATAGCCTTAACAAGCTTTTCAATAACACAACAATAAATTTCATTGTTAAATTTTCATCTGTTCAGTTCAGCAGTGCCTTGTTTTTCCTTTGAATGATTAGGTTTATCTTGTATATAAAAGTATCTGAATGTTACATAAATATTATATATAACAAGCAATAAAAATATTGGCACATGCATTTATAAGTTTTAAAATATTTATGATATTTTTACTCTTAAGATGAATATTATTAAAATATACAGTTGGGTTCAGTGTTTTTAACTTCTATTTAAGATTGTTGCATCTGCTATTTATATATAAATGTGCTTTTAATAAGTCCCTATCTCGTGCTTTTTTTTTTGTTTAGCTACAGTGCAAAGATTCAACTCCAATAACATCCTGGGTCAGAAAAGAGATTCTTTGAAAGTGTTTGTGTAAGATTAATGTCATATGTGTTCAAGATTTAATTCACCAGTGTAACATTTGTGCTGTGTGCTTTCCTTATATTTTTCTCATTGGGCTGTGTATAATTTAAATTGTACATAATTTCCTTGTGCACATAGCCATATTCAATCTTCAGGATTCTTATACTTGATTGTAGGTTCAAAGACATATGTATGGATAAAATTTGGCTGAAGTACTGTTAAATCGCAAAATTAATTTGTCTCACAAGCAACATCTTGTATTCATAATGTATAGGTGGTTCTGAATACTTGCTTTTCCACAATCCCTGGGACTGAAATTTTAATGGAATGATAAGCTGACTTGGAAACTAATGTATACATGAGGAAGAATAAATAGTTATTCATCACCCAGCTTCAACAATTATCAATGAAGTCATAGTCAAACACTTAACTACTTTGCTATAAGTATATTTGTTAAGTATAAGTGTTTTTGTCCTTAAGATAGAAGGACTCTTTGAAAGTTCAGTGTTTATTGTTATATAAAATGTGGTTGTTTTTTTTTTTTTGTTTTGTTTTCTTGTGATATTCTGTGACTGTGTTGAGTGTTTTTCTTGGTTCTTAGAGTGGACTTTTAGTTACATTATTGTATTGTTACTTGTCTTGTTTGTCCTCAAGTTATAACTTACAAGACATAATGAATATTTGCAAAGAAAGTTTCATTTAACTGGTAATCTATGTGCCATTCATGACCTTACTAACAGTTCAAACTTTCAACACTAAGAGAAATGAGAGTGATGAAGATTACCTAGTTTCTGTTTTGATCAATTTCTTCCACTACTAATATATTTAACTTTTATTTTTCTCAAGACAAGTTCTTAGGGCAAACTGGCCTTTAATTCCTGATCTTCTGCTTTGGTGGAAACAATAATGGGACTACATTAGAATGATTCACTTGGTAAAGATTCTTTACAATGATGAGGTAATTCTTTTCCAATTGAGAGCTAATTTCTTGTCTGTTTATTTATTAATTTTTATTGAGAACAGACTTTGCCCAAATTCATTTCACTATCACCATATTTAATGTGTGTTATATGGTTACTTTTATTTGCAGATGCATAGATTAATTAACTCCATTAGGAATATTGTTTAGTTTGTTATATACATTGTAAAAATTTATTAGGCTAGTTACCTTATGGATGATTTTGGCACCTGAGCTCATGAGTGGTTTCCTTCGTAACATTATTGTGTGGTTTTAAGCTGCAAAGTTAGTTGGCTTCATATGATGTGGTAGGTAAGGCTGTATTGCATTTTCAATAAAAGTGTATAATATTTATGATTAGTTTATAAATATTGAACTGAGTTGTTAAATGAAAGCATTTTGACTTGGAAGATTCCCTTTTTAAAGTTCATTTTAAGTTCATTATTAACTGACCTCCATTAATGGTTAGAGAGTTATTAAATCATTTCACTTGCCTGATTTGTTGATAATTATCAGTTTTTGATCATTTTTCCTAAACTGTTGAATATATGAATATAAAGTGATTTATAGTTTTGATTTTTAAACATTTTAATGACTGAAGGACCTGCACTGATACCTTATTTATTTCATATTTGTGATATTCTTTGTCTTTCAATATTTTTGTTTAGTCTGGATTGATGTTTATAAACTTTGTTTACTTTTTCTGAGCAAACTTTTAGCTTCATTGACTTTCATGAGTTGTTTTCCTGTTTTCAGTTTTTCGGTTTCATCTCTTTATTGACACCTACCTTCTGCTAGATTTGACTATATTTTGATATTTACTTCTTTCTTTGATAGAAACAAAGATTATCTATGCGGAAACATTCCTTGTTTTTAATGTGATAACTTTAGTAGTAAATTTAAGGTTCGAAAATTGTAAATGGTAATATACTGGTTATGAGAGCTTACCTGTACTTAGAGTTTTTAAACTCATTCTCTAAAATGCTAAACTATTTTCAGCAGAATAAATCATGCATTGTTTGTTGCAACTTGAATCTGAACTATTGTTGTATAGCAAGAGTACTATCATAGAGTATATGTAAATGAACTGGAATGACAGTGTTGCAAAAAAACTTTATTTGCACAACTGGGTAAGTGTAATTTTATAAAATGCTCATCCACTCTGTCTTAACAATATCAATAAAATTAATCTCAAGAGATGGTACTCATTGATAAATTCCCAGGTCCATCAGAAAAACAGATAAAAAGAAATAATTCATAGTAGATGAGACAGATAAGAAGATTGGCAGTGGATGGGGGATCATTACAATCTCAGTGAGATCTCTCCCGTTGCCCATTTTCTGAAATTTTATTTCATACAGTATTGTACATAGGAGTTGGGGATGAAATTGCAAAATTTTCTGAAGGACTTGTGATTGGCAGAAAAGAGATATAGGGAAATGAGAGTCCTCTAAGCTTCCAGCATATTCTTCGACAACCAGTCTGTGACATCAGGACAAATCAGACTTGTACAGAATTCCTCAGATAGTGTAAATCCCCTTACCAATGTAGTATCCTGATTACCACTTTGCTCCAGGTGGTACCAACAGGTAAGGTTTAGATTTGGCTGATGGAAAGACAGTTTTGTTTTATGATCATAAAGATGAGTGTTCTGATGCATAATCATGGATATCACTTTTTTTAATTTTTTTAAAATTATTTATTCAACTGTGTGCATATGCGTGTGTATGTGCGCGCGCGCATGTGTCTGTGTGTGTGTGTGTGTGTGTGTGTGTGTAGAACCACGGACGAATTCGCGAACCACCATGGACGCCTCCACCTCCTTCTGCCCCGGATTCACAGGCTCCGCCCTACCAGGACCAGAAGCGCAGGCCGCCCCCCGCTTCCACCTGGCATCTATATGTGGGATCTGGGATCCGAACTCAGGACCTTCCGCCTGCAAGGCGGAGGCTTAACCCCTGAGCCACCTCTCCAGCCCAAATTGAACACTTTTTAAGTTACACTGTGACATTTGAAATTTTCCATGTGAAATATATATTTACACCAAATAAGTTTTCTCTCAATGCTACTCAGTGAATACACTTGACAGTATAGCAGCATTTGTGTGTGTGTGTGTGTGTGTGTGTGTGTAGAACCACGGACGAATTCGCGAACCACCATGGACGCCTCCACCTCCTTCTGCCCCGGGATTCACAGGCTCCGCCCTACCAGGACCAGAAGTGCAGGCCGCCCCCGCTTCCACCTGGCATCTATACGTGGGATCTGGGATCCGAACTCAGGACCTTCCGCCTGCAAGGCGGAGGCTTAACCCCTGAGCCACCTCTCCAGCCCCGGATATCACTTCTTTATCAAACTTTATTCACACTAACTTTATATAGCTTCAGGAGATTTCAAATTACTGCATTTTAAAGACATGATGCATAATGAAACTGAATCTCAAAAATGTTGCAAGGCACTGTAAAGATGAATCAGTGGGAAAGTACTTATGCACAAGTGTGAGGACTTGATTTTGAATCCACATAAATATGGTCACGGTAATGTGCATTTTTAACATCAGCTATCTTACTGTCAAATGGAAATAGAGGCAGGACAGTACCCTGAATTCAAGGGCCAGGTAGCCTGGCATACCTGGCAGCAAAACAATAGGCTGTCTGGGTGGAAATTGAAAAATGACACTTGAGGTTGTTCTGTAATCTGCACAGGCACAATATGGTATTCACAACTCCCTTTCTCATACATGCACGTCTAAAAATGTTGAAAAATTATTATAGGCTTATTTAAAACTAACAAATACCCATCATGAATCTGAGTCATAATTTTGTTATCTAACATAGTCTGTGAAATCTTTCAGCTACTTTAATATTTCTTTTGCAAATAAATAAATAGAAATAATTATTGAAAGCTGAAGAGAGACACAATACTTGAATAATTGTTTCTTTTTTCACACTTTTTATTCAATTGTTCTCCTTCTTGGAGATGAGGTCTCATTATTTAGGCAACACGAATCTCCTTAGTACTGGATTACATGAAAAAAATTAAAATAATTAAAAATAAACAAAAAAAATGAAGTGCTAATTCAATAATTACCTTCAATATTAAATTTATCTAAAACACTTTTAGCTGTAAGTTAATTTATTAGTTCCTGGAAGTGAATATACAGGATACACTTTTCGTGAGAACAGAGAACCTGAAAATTATTACTCTATTCTTAGTTACCAGCAGATGTTTAATTATTATTGATTAAATGAAACAGTTAACACTCTGTTCCAATGAAAATGGAGATAAGAAGAATCAGAGATTAAAGACAAGCACTCGTCAGAAAACAACATATAGAGACACAACGTTCTGGCCTATTGATGGCGCACAGGAGGCTGACAAAGTCTCTGTAGAGTACATTGACAAAAATTTTAAAATCTTGAGAAAACCAACTACATAATAGAGAAAATAAATCTTTAACATTTCACCTTTAAAAAAGAAACATATAGAATGATTTTTATATATTACATATTTTATCATCATCAGTACTGTAGAGGCAAAAGTGTTCAATTGTCATAATACAATATAGTATAATTGTCATTGTATTGTTTTATATCTATAACATTTCTTATGAAACATAATTACAGTTTACTTTTAACTCAAATTAAAGTACTAATAATATCAGCTAAAGATAGCAGTATATAATGCAAAAATTGTCTAGATAATACTTGATACCAATATAAAAGTTAACTAGCTTGCAGAACAGGTGAGATGGCTCAGTAGGTATAGGTACCTGTCACTAAACCCTATGTCTGAATTCCATCACATGGAAAAATGAGAAAAACATCCTACAGAATTGTTCTCTGATATACTCAGGTATGGACATTGTCTTCCAACCTTACACACACACACACACACACACACACACACACACACACACACACATACACTTATGCAAAAACATTAAAAGATGCAAAATATGATATAATACCACAGGAAAAAAGAAAATGAATGGTTTATTTCTAAATAACAGTTTTGGTGTAATGACTCCTAACTGAGTTATGTGAGTTTGCTAACAATGAATCTTTATAAAATTATTATGTTATGAGTTTTTTTGCTGTTTAGTTTACTTACTTAAAATGACTTGAAAATATTTTAAAAATCATTAGGATCAAAAAATAAAATGACTCTATTTTTCATTCCTTATACTTAGGAACGTGTGGAATATTTGTTTGCATGTATGGAAAATAGTTTGCATTTTATACATGACATTTTTTCTGGAAATTTAAAAATACAGATGAAGACAGATGAAGCATTCAGCTGGATTTTAGTTTCCTGTCACTATTAATATGATGTTACTTTTGTATTTTTGTTTAAAACATGTTGGCTACTTAATTCTTTGATAGAAACTGTCAAGGAGTTTATATCTTCAACTCCTAGAGCAGTAATATATTCAAGCTGTGTTTTTCTAAGCATGCTACAATAAATGCATGTACTTGTAGAAACTGCTTGTAGTATACATGGCTCTTGATTTAACAGGGCACATGTCTTGTGAATTGTTTCAATCACAAGGCATTTAAGGTAAAATTCCATTTTGGTTATCTAGATTCAATCTATATTAATAATATCAAATCTATGGGACAATATAATGAGCCACTAGTCAGGAGGTGTAGTGATTTTAAATGATCCTGTCAATTTCTTTCCATCAGCACAATGACTTGAATTTAGCTTGACAACATTCTGAATGTTTTCTTCTAAATATTATAAGCTGCCACTTAAGAGAGATAGGGTGTAAAATCAATCAAATTTCCAAAGCTGTTCCTTTAGCCGCAGCTCTCTCCTGTCACCCAAGCAGGTGCATGTTCTCAGTTGAAAAAAGGTAGTGTTCATTCCCTAACAATGTTTAAATATTCCAGTCACTCAAGAGATGATCTAAAATTTATATTTAGACTGGAATACTGCTGTACAAGTGACATTTTAATAAAATGACACAGGAAAAGCAAATTCTGCAATAGAAAGTGAAAGGAATGGTACATTTTATTAGTATACACAAAGCATATATAATAACTTCATTATAAAATTTTCTTACATGTATGCATTGCATGAAATGTAATGCATTTTAATCATATTTTCATCTCCATTACCCTCTTTTATCCCTTCTTCCTCCTGATGTTCCTTCCCTTTCTCTTCCTTACAAATCCCCCTAATTCATCTGTATTTTCTTTTTTATTTTAATGACCCAGTGAGTTACACTGAGGTTTCTTACGAAGCATGGCTCCTCAGCAGTAGTCCCCAATATCCATTAACTGCTAATAAAATCTTGAGAAGATATTGGACCTTTTGAGTCCCTTCAGGCATTGGGCAGGCTGTGGAGCTGTTTTATGGGAAATCGCTGTCACTATAAGTGAAAGAAAGCGATGGCTGCATTGTTGGAAATCAGTGTTCTATACCATTCCTGGGCATCCAAAAACTTCCTATGCTATTCCAACACTTTTATTAACTTTTCTTAGGTCTTCTAAGGGTTGGGGGTTTGTGGTAATATAGATGTCCATTTTATCTAGATATGTCGACACGTGTGTTACTGCTGCCATCTACATTAGCCAAAGGAGATTTTTGAAATGGGCATTGTTAAAAAGTGAGTGTACCTAGTCATTGTGGTTGTAACTTTTATTTTAATGATTTTATATTATTTAGTAATAAAAACTAAAAAGTTGAGTCTAATGGAGAACACAAACTGTAATGGTTATAAAAGTTTTCTTCTTGAAGATATGAGGCAGACTGTTAGGGAAGAACAGCAACCAATAATCTCACTCAAGTATGCATGATATAATCTACAATTACAGCCACTCTAGCAACAGGTACAACAGTGACATGTATGGTTCAGGGGAAGCTAACTACTTCCCCATTGCAATTGAGGCCCACTTTTCAGCAGGAAAATGCCTTGATGTATAAACCAAGCCAAATACCTACGAAAGGGAGACCACAGGTCATAAGTGGGGAACATACTACTAAGTTTTAACTGTTAGTACTTGTTAGTAAACTGCCATCTAAATACTCAGCATTATGCTCATAGATTAGAGAAGCTCTCATCACTTGACCAAGAATCATTCTTTTGTTTTGGAAGGTATTTAATGCAGAGAATTATGACTCCCCAAAGTGTAGAAAGTAAGTGATTATGGTGTGTTCAGTTCTAAATAGGACATAGAAATAACTCCCTACCCCAAGTTTCAGGAAGAAAGGACTTTAATGAGGTCGGGGAGGGGCACCACCAGACAGAATCTTCTGATCTTGACAAGGCTGTCAAATGGAAAACCTCACTTCAGCAATGTCCACTTCTACAAGGTATGTATAATAGGTAGCTTATCAATATTTCACCATATAAGAGGAAAAATCTCAAAAAATGCTACACCTGCCCAGAGCCTACTTAAAGCTAATTGCCCACCCAGTAAAAAGGTAGTTACTTTCCTTCATGGTTTTCCACTAAGCTGTCTATGCCCAGCAAATGTTCTGGCAGTTACTAATACAGACATTTCAGATAAAACCCACATGCAGAAAGATATGAAAACAGGAGAGAGATGGTGAAAAAGAGAAAGTGTGAAATTGGACAGGAAGGTAGATGGGATTGCAAACTAAGAGGTGAAAGCAAATAAATCATTGCATTTATGTATGAAAGTATAAAAAAAGTCCATATGATAAGGGTACACTTCTAATGTATGTTCCCATGTGTAAATTACAAAGATTAATAGAATTTTCCATGCATCTTCCTTGAATTTTATTTTGCTCTGGTATCCCTGGAAGGATGTTTCTAAAGCTGCCAAAGAAGAGTTTTTTTTTTTTTTTTTAGCTGTACAGGTAAACTAATCAAACAGATCAAAAAGTGAATAATATATTTCTCCTTCTCCTTTAATTCTTAAATCTTACACAGTTGTCACTTATTTTACTTTCTTCATATCTTTATACATGTTACCCCAGTTTATTTTCAGAGGAAGATTGCTTCCCCCGTACAAAATGTATAATAAATTCTCCCATGCAGAATATTGAGAACATGAAGTGTGTGACAGATAAATATTGTGCTATATCCTTCCAGAATATGCTTGTTTTCATCAGGAAATTAATGTTTTCCAAAATTTCAACCATTTTATAATTTTAGCATATTTGCTTATATACTATATTATAATGAGTGTTAATTTCATTGTCTTGACGTATAAGTGTGTGAAGAAGTATGTCATTCTGAATCATCCTCTGTCCATACAACATTGTGCCTTGTAGAAGTACAAAAAATAGGTATGTGGAGGTTTTGTTTATGTTATTGTATCATATTTTATCACGTATAAATGTGATGCAATTTTGTTTGATTGGCTCCATTGGAAAACATGACAGATGCTTTCAAGTATGTTGTTTTCATGTGTTTGTTCTCAAATATGAAGAACATTTGAGAGCTTGTTAACTTATTTGCATGTGCTCAGAAGATTTTTCTAAAAGGAATTTGAAAGAACAATTAGAGTGCCACTGGCTAGCTGAACATTTAGTAAGTCACTAGAGGTATATATGTGTGTGCTTAGTCTTTCAAAATGGTGCTAATTTGGGAGTTATAAAGTGCTATTTTGCTGTGAATAAGTTTGTTTTTTGCTAATTCATCTTTAACCTGAAAATTAATTGTATCCTTGCATTACATTTATTTTAGCCTATTATTTCTTTTACTGTTCTGTCTCTTAGAGAAAATATCCTAATTTATTAATCATATGCTTCCAACACCTCTTTTAATTCTACATATTTTGAATAGTTTGGTGGTTATCCTTTTCTATGTGAACTATTCTTGTCTTTTTTAGCTGTTGAGAATTCCCCTCTTTGACTTTTTATAATATTTTTACTTTTATTATTATTATTTACTCTTCTTAATTACAAACATAATGGGTGGTTGTCCCTGACCCCTCACTCTCTCCCCCTCCCTTTCCTTTTTCCCCTTCCCTTCAGCAATTCATCCTCTCCTACCCACCCTCCTGTCTGCTGCTGATGAGGACCACAGGGTATGTATTGGTATGGACTCAGGTTGGATCGACCCACTGATAGAGGTATTCTCCTTCACCTGTCTAGCTCTAGCCTCTAAGATTCCTCCTGCATATACTTATTTCTCCTGAATTCATCACTGTTACAATTTAATTAATGTTATATAAATAAAAGTTTAATTACTCATATGCAACTGAGATTTTTTTCCTCTAAACTGTTAATATGCTTAGTTTAAGTTTCTTAGTGTTTAATATTACTTCAAATAAACATATATATTATGTGAAAATAAGGATTCAGGCTAAAAAATCATTAAACAATTTTTTTCATGGAATGACATTTCTGAATAAATATTTTATCTTTTTCTTAGACTTGCACAAAATTTGGTTTCTCATTGTTTCACTGCCCTTCCCTGAGGGACTGTCTAGGGTTAATGCTGGCTGTTGGAAATGCTATTTCTTAAATGGTGCAAACATTGATATATTATTAATGCTCCCTCAAGTGTTCAAGCAAATCTTATGAATCACTTAGTCTTTCACATATGCAAAAGCAAAACAAACCATGAAAGTAAGAGGGAGATTACTTAAGAAGAAGTAAGTTTCAGTGGGAAACAAAGTGATTACATAGTCAAGTAATTTAGGGTGATAATGATTTGAATTCATTGCATTTATGTATAAAACTGTCAAAGATAAAGCTAATTTTTTTGTTATTATTTTTTCCACTCATACACACTTAATAGGTACCCCAGTCCCTTCCCTCCTCCTTTTTCCCTTCCTTTCACCTCCTTCCCTCTCTTTCTCCCAATGCCCCTCTTCCCTCCCATTCCTGGAGCAACCTTTAGTGTGAATGTCAAACTTCCCTCTGTTTACTCCACTCTAATGAGGTGTAAGGACTCAGTAGCACTGTCTAGAGCCCTTTCTTGTGCTCCCCTTTTATGGGAACACTATTGTGACTATTAATCCCTTGCCTCTAAGGATCATAGTGCCTGTAATCCATGCTGGACTTTAGTCCTGAGCCATCCCTCCAGCCCTGAGACTTCACATTTTATGGTATTATTTCTTCTACCTTTTGAATTTTTACTTTTATACAATTTCTCACTGAATTTACAGTACCATGCACAACTCATTCATTCACCAGGCATGTCTTAAACTTAAAATTCTATCTTGACTTAGTAGCTGAGGTGACATCATCATATTGTTCATATGCTACATTCATATCATTCTTTTTTATCATTCCATCTTCTGTTTAGGATATTTTAAGGAAATTTCTATGTTTTTCTGTTACTTTAATTGGATTTATTTCTGATGTATTTTGTTTGCACAGGTCTTCAGTGAATGAAGTTTAGATATCTCTAGCCTCATACAAATTACTTACTAGAGAATGCTAGCCTATATATTTTGTTTATATATTTGTACATGGTTCTTTTCAATTTGATAGTATTTTATTACCTTATTTCTCTTTCCTTAACATTTAAAAATAAAAATAATTCAAGAGTTGACAGAACTATGTCATGTTTCCAAGGGAAAAATGTATCTTCAACTTTATTTTGTTGTCAATATTTTATTATGCTTGCCTATACTTCAATGTGCTCTTTTTAATACCAATGTATTTTAAAGGAAATTGTAAATATTAGTGCATTAATCTATTCTCTAATGCATTTTTAACTATAATAATTTGGAGAAACATAAAGGACATGTGTTTAGATGAATGAGAAATATTTGCCTAAATCTAAATATTGTTATTAGAGTATAATTTCCATGAATTTGATGAATTTCATCATCAATACATATATTCATAACATTCCAAGATATTCTTATTACCAGCCAGAATCTGTGCTAACCCTAAGGATGTGGATTATGGTATGAATATGTCTTTATGAGTTCCTAGAGGACAGTTAAAATCAGACTAATGGACCTGCCATACTGCACTCATTATTACACATTCAAAGAGCATGCATTTAGATGAAATCATTTCCCACATGTTACATTTACGTAGTCTTGGTGACAATTGTTTCATGAATGGATGTCATTTTTATTTCTTATTCAAAAACTGATATTATATCCTGTCTATATACCATCAGGTTACAGAAGACTTAAAATTCTCTGAATTGTTGAATTTATACACAATCGTTCTCATTTTCTTCTGAGAAAATTCTTGCTAATGTTTAATACAATCAAATCGTATTTTTATATCAATAACAGGTTTTACTCTGTACACATAAAATTAAATCCACAAAAATGACAGCATAATGTGATATGTAAATTGCGCATTTTAAAATAAATTTTACCCAAGAATTTTTTCAGAAACTATTTAGTATATGTTAATTTTCAAAGAAGTCAGTCTTTTATCCTAATCCAATAATTTATATTTATTAAGAACAGTTTAAAATCTTTGCTTGCTATTTACAATGTATTTGTATGGGTGATCTTAATTTATTCTTTCATGTTACTGTTAATTCTGTTCAAAGACCTTTGAAGTGATTTTCACACATTTAGACATTTATAAAACTTTTTCTTTGAAGAAAACATTTAGAATACAAGATAGTTGATGATATCAGAAAAACCTGGTTCATTGAAAATAATATTTTGTGGCAATATTTTTTTCATTTTTTTATTTATTTCTTCCACTCATACAAAGTTGATAAGTACCCCATTCCCCTTCCTCCCTCCACCCCTCCTTGGATCTCCTTGCTCCCTCCCCTCTTTACCCTTTCTTTTCCCCCTTCCCTCCCTTTCTCCAAATGCTCCCTTTCCCCCCCACCCTCATTCCTGGAGCATCCTTTAGTGTGCATGTCAAACTTCCCTCTGGGTCCTCCTCTCTGATGAAGTGTAAAGGACTCAGTGGCATTGCCTAGAGCTCTTTTTTGTGTTCCCCTTTAGTATAGGAACACGATTGTGGCTGTTAATCCCTTGCCTGTAAGGATCCTAGTGCCTGTGATCCATGCTAGACTTTGGAGGTTCAATGAAATGTTGGTCATTGTACAGGTCATGCAAAGTCCTATTATGATTACTTCAGCCCTAACTTGTATGTAGTATCTTGCATATTATTGCTCCTCCCCACCTTTAGGTTCTTACAATCTTACCACCCCCTCTTCTGCAAATTTCCCTGAGCTTTAGGATGGGGAGAGATTAGGCTGGCCTGGTTCCAGGTGGTTGATGTAGAGTCTCTGATTTTCCAAATTATGGTTTGTTGATTTCTTTTTTCAGTTTTGCTGCTCCTGCACTGCCCTTAGCTCCATCCTGATGGGTATTGGCTATCACCCCTTGGCCAGAGATAAAATGCTGTTAAAATAAAGTCTTATTATAAGAGGAGATTCAAAGGTAGATGGAATAAGAGTAGAAGACCTCTGTGGGGAGGGGGTCAGTCTCCCATTTGCAAGATGGTTACCTTCTGTCTGCCAAATTCTATGTCCTCCCTTTCTGGTGAGATCATAACCCATCAGATGCAACTGACCAATAAGGAGAGTCTGCAAGCCCAACCAGATGTCTCATTACTTACTTGCAGTCCTTGATGGTGGCTTATTTTCTCTGCTGTAGCATGATCCCTCTCTCTTTATTGCTAGTGGGCCACTTCTTCCCTTTCCCTCCCTGCTTATAATCTTTGCAATTATTGTAGGTATTACAGAGATTTATCTTTGAGTGTGTCACTAAGTGGGTTTGGTACTAGGATCCACATATAAGGGAATACATATGGCACTTAATTTTCTGTGTCTGGTATACTTCACTCAATATAATTGTTTCTAATTCCATCCATTTCCCAGCAAATTTCATTAATTCATCTGTTTTGATGGCTGATTAGTATTCCATTGTATAAATGTCCCACATTTTCCTTATCCACTCGTCCACTGTTGGGCATTTGGGTTGATTCCATGACTTTGCTATTGTAAACAGTGCTACTATGAACATGATCGAGCTTGTGCTATTGAGGTGAATTTTTGCTGTGTGGGAGATTATTCCCAAAAGTGGAATAGCAGGGTTATATGGCATTTCAATCTTTAACTTTTTTAAGAATCACCAGACAGCTTGCCAGAGTAGTTGTATAAGCCTGCATTCCCATCAGCAATGTAGGAGAGTTAGTTCCCTTCTCTTCACATCCCCTCCAGCATTTGGTGTTGTTTGTATTTTGTGGAAATATTCTAAGTTATCCTTTTGCATGCATACAACTAACATGCTTTTCCACAGCCCAGCAATTTGAACAGTGTATAACACTGATTTCTCTCTGTTTTTAGATTAAAAGTCCTTTGACATATTAAAAAATATGAATAGGCAATTATGGTATTTTATGGAATACAATTGTATCTATTATTTTCAGAGGTCAACTTGACATCTAGGAAAAATTATTTAGTCAAGACAAGTCTATGGAACATATCAGCCCTTCATAAATTAGACTATACTCTGGGCAAATGGCTAAGATGTAGAGAATTTGCTGGAATCTGAGACTAACAAGCTAGAAAATTTGTCTTTCCATCAGCTTTTCCTGTGATTAGAGATTCCATGCATTCCTAAAGCTCATATCACTTTCTTATCATGATGATCAATTGTGACATAAAACTCTTAACTCCTCTTAAAGTGTTTGTGCACAGCAGCAGGAATAGCTGGAATAATGCTTATTTCAAATAACCAAATGTCGAGTAATATAACTCCATCCAGCTAGCCTAGCAGTGACAATAGCCCATGACTATAGTAAAACCTCAAAGTATTTGGCATTTCTGATTCATTTTCATTTTTTTTCATTCTTTCCCTGAAGGTTCCCTGGTGGTTTAGTACTCTCATTTTTTCAGCACTCTCATTCTTTCTTGTCTTTTTTTAAAAAGGAAACTATGATAATGTAGTTGTTATTTTTTATTTTTCATAACAATTTGTTTTCTTCTCTTCAGATTTACTCATTTTTATTCTGTCATTGATTTCATTAGCCCTTCCCTACATTATCTACAATCTAATTTTGGCCTAATCTGGTAAAGTTTTGCTTTTATTTAAATTCCATAAATTCGTTTTTTTCCATATCTTTATCTAGCCTTCAAATATATATGAATTATTACATCTACTTTATCTCACTATTAACATCTTTTGACTATGCTATTCAGTGTATCTATATCTTTTTTGTGCACAAATATGTATGTGTGTGTGTGTGTTTGTCTGTGTGTATGTGTGTGTTTACCAAAGCGCTCTAGAATGTGCGCCTATCTAACCCAAGGATGACTTCAGGAATCATTCTGCATTGCTTATTTATTACTTTGCTGTAAGGTTTCCCAAGTTCAGCTTCACATGACTGGAATGCAGGCAACCACCATTTCCTCCCATCATTTTTATGGGATCCAAACTCAGGTCCTTTTATTTGCAAGACATTAACTCTTGCTGGTTGTAAGTTTTGTGGCGAATTTTTTTTGTTGACCCTGAGATGTCAACATGTGAGATCTAGGATTCTATTTTTCCTTTTCAGTCCATAGTAGCTTTACTTACTTTCACATAGTTAGATACAGGTGTGAACTTGACAGTTGAGGGTTTGAGTTTTGGGCACATTTTGGGAGAATCACTAGTTGATTTAAGCCCAGAGAAAATAAAAAAGAGATTGTCTAATTGATGGAAAAGACCCACCCTAGGGTGGGTAGAACTAGGCCCAGGACAGGTGAATAAAAAAAAAGAGCTGTTTGACAAAGTTGGTATCCTTCCCTATACTTGCCCAGATATTCTGGTCTGGTAAATAAGGATTGTCTCTCATTGGTTAAGTGGAGATGTTGCTGCCAGTCCCTTAGCCTCTGTTTAGGTATGAGCTCTCCTGCCACACTGGATGAGGAACTGTTACCAGAAATTGTAAGAGAAAATTAAATTCCCAGTTCTCTTAAACTGCCTTGTTGTGTTTATCAGCAACAATGAAGGCTAACTGTGACACTTATTTTATATTATTAATTTTTAATTAAGAATTTTCTTTTTATACAAACAAAATGAGTAGTTTTCCATGCCCCCTCTCCCTCTCTTCCTCCCCTCATGCTCTTTCACTCTCCCCTCCCTTAACAAATCCATTTCTCTCTAGCCCTACCACCCCGGAGCCCCACGCATCCAGGTGGAGAGCACCCAGGCCGACTGGGCTTGGCCTGCGTGTGGCCCGGAGGACCCCAGCCCCCTCCATGCCGCACCGCCCCACCCCGCCCCCGCCAGCTGCTCAAGGTGAGTGAGAGAGAGAGCCCAGCCCAGCCCTACCACCACGGACCCCCATGCATCCCAGCGGCGAGCACCCAGGCCGACTCCGGCTTGGCCTGCGCCAGGGCCCTGATGACCCCAGCCCCCTCCGCGGCGCCCCGCCCTGCCCCCCGCCAGCTGCCCAAGGTGAGTGAGAGAGCCCACCCCAGCCCAGCCCCGGCCCCCACCCGGGAGCCACCCAGCCAGCAGCACCACGCCCCGCGGCCCCTGGCTTTGCCACCGGGCCCCGACCCCCTCTGCACCGAACTTCCCAGGTTGCAGGTGAAGAATTCTGCCATCAACATCAGACCCTCTGCCTTTCTGGCCCACCGGGGACCTAGGCACGTGGTCCACGGAAGACACACTGCTGCTCAGAATTCAATAGAGCCCAAGGAAACTCAATCAAAATTCTAAGGAACAAAGGGAACACAGGCCATACTTCTGGACTCCACTACAATCAGTATATCACATGGGTGAGATTCTTCTCATCCAACCCAAAGATAAGTAAACATTTTCTTTTCACCTTACTGATCCTTTAAAGTTTCAATGCTGCAGATCAACTTTCTCATACAGCCACCCCACAATATACAACTCCAGGGAGTACACCACTCACCCCCACATTTCACCAAGATACTAAATCGTAAAAGTGCACTACCAAACTAATATTCACCCCTGGTAACATAACCTGACTTAACTGACGTACTAACAGCCTAGTAGCCTCATCTAGGATATAACTATAACAATACACAAACATACCCAATCCAAGGCAAGCACTAGTAACAACTGGCAAGTGTAACAACAATACAAACTACATCGATTCAGTGAAAAACACACAGAAACTGAAAGGTCCTAAAAAACAAAACAACAATGTACAAGTCAAAGTGCAGATCCACGAGAAACAAAACCCAAGAAGACCAATCTCCCACCGAAAGAATCAATCCCAAAAGGAGGGACTCTGACCAGAACAAATCCACAGAAAATAGCCATGAAAGCCAGTCCCAATATAACGACTTTCAGAGTATGATCATTACCATGATTAATACTATGAAAGAGGAAATCCGAGAAGAGTTAAACACCGGTATCAACCACTTTGAACAGGAACACAACAGGCACTTGGAGGAGTTGAGAAAAACAGTTCAGAAACAAAAATAGGTATAGAGCAATTAAAACAGTCTCAGGCAGAGTTTAAAATTGAACTAAAAGACAAATTATCTTCAACCCAAAAATCAACAGAGAGTCTTATAAGCAGAACAAATGAGGCGGAAAATAGAATTTCAGATCTTGAAGACAAAGTGGGAGAATTAACCAGCTAAATGGAAGAGATTGTTAAAGCCAAAAAGATACTTGAGAGGAACATTCAACAGATATGGGACACCCTGAAGAAGCCTAATGTGTGCATTCATGGAATACCAGAACAAGAATCCCAAAATACCACACCTGAGGAAATATTTCAATTCATCATTAATGAAAACTTCCCACAACTAAAGAATGAGAGGCCTATCCAAATACAAGAGGCATTTCACACTCCAAACAGATATGACCAAAATAGAAAATCGCCACAGCAAATAATAGTCAAAACACTCCACATTCAAGACAAAGAAAGGGTGCTGAGAGCTTCAAGAGAAAAAAAGCAAGTCACTTTTAAAGGTAAACCTATTAGAATAACAAATGACTACTCAATGGAAACAGTAAAAGCAAGAAGAGCTTGGAGAGACATACTTCAAGTATTGAATGAGCAAAAATGCCAACCCAGACTGATATACCCGGCAAAACTATCTGTCATGATTGAGGGACAAAGAAAAGCTTTCCAGCACAAAGACAACTTGAAGGGATACATGTCTACCAAACCAGGCCTTCAAAAAATGCTAAAAATGATACTCAAGGTGGAAGAAAAGAACAAGCATATCCAGGAGGACAGAAGGGAAGTATAATACCACCAAAACATAAATATCAAACAACATGCTTACAAAATCTACTAAACATAAAAAATGCCCAGAATTAAAAATAATTTCTCCATTATAACATTAAATGTCAATGGTATTAACTCACCGATTAAGAGACACAGATTACAAACTTGGATTAAAAACCACAATCCAGGGCTGGAGAGGTGGCTCAGGGGTTAAGCCTCCGCCTTGCAGGCGGAAGGTCCCGAGTTCGGATCCCAGATCCCACGTATAGACGCCAGGCGGGAAGCGGGGGCGGCCTGCGCTTCTGGTCCTGGTAGGGCGGAGCCTGTGAATCCCGGGGCAGAAGGAGGTGGAGGCGTCCATGGTGGTTCGCGAATTCGTCCGTGGTTCTACACATACACAGACACACACATACACACACACACGACATGCGCGCGCACATACACAGTTGAATAAATATAATAATAAAAAAAAAAAAAAAAAAAAAAAAAAAAAAAACCCACAATCCAACAATCTGTGCCTTCAGGAAACTCATCCACCACAAAAGATAGGCACATCCTAAGAATGAGGCTGGTCCAAAATCTTGCAAGCTAATGGAACCAGGAAACAGGCAGGGGTAGCAATTATGCTTTCAGACAAAGTGGACTTCAAACCAAAGAAAATCATAAGAGACAAAGATGGATACTACATTTTAGTCACAGGTACAATTCACCAGGAAGACTTCACAATACTGAACATTTATGCACCCAATACGGGTCCCTCCACATTCATTAAGAAAACCCTACAGCGTCTAAAGCAAGAAATCAACCCCCAAGTGATAATTTTTGGGGACTTCAACACCGCCCTCTCAACATGGGATAGATCAACAGGTCAAAAGCTTAACAGAGACACTTTGGAACTTAATCAAACCCTTAAAGAAATGGACCTTACAGATCTCTATCGAACTTTTCACCCACGCACGAAAGAATACACATTTTTCTCAGCAGCACACGGAACTTTCTCCAAAATAGATCATATACTGAGCCACAAAACGAATCTACACATAAACAAAAAAGTTGAAATTCTAACCTGTGCCCTATCAGACCACCACGGCCTAAAGCTGAACATCCACAACACAACAAACAAGAAAAAATACACTAACTCCTGGAAACTTAACAATATGATGCTGAATGAGAACTGGATTCAGGAGGAAATTAAAAAGGAAATTAAAGATTTCCTGAAAGTGAACGATAATGAAAATACAACTTACCAAAATCTCTGGGACACAATGAAAGCCGTTCTAAGAGGTAAGTTCATAGCTCTTAATGCCTACTTCAAAAAAAATGGAAACATCAGAAATAAATAACTTAACAATGCAGCTCAAGGCTTTAGAGAAACTTGAGCAACCTGATTCCAAAAGTAGTAGAAGAGAGGAGATTAGCAAAATAAAGGGAGAAATATCTGAAATCGAGACTAAGAAAACGATAGAAAAAATCAACCAGTAAAAAAGTTGGTTCTTTGAAAAAAATCAATAAGATTGATACACCCCTAGCTAAATTAACCAAAAGCAAGGGAGAGAAAACCCAAGTTAACAAAATTAGAAATGAACATGGAGTTATCACTACTGATAACCAAGAATTCCAGAGAATTATAAAATCATATTTCAAAAACTTATACTCTGTGAAGATTGACAACACAAAAGAGATGGATGAATTCCTAAGTAAACACAACCTACTTAAATTGAATCAGGAAGTTGTGAATTACTTAAATAGGCCTATAACATATAAGGAAATTGAAGAAGTAATCTCAAATTTTCCCACCAAATATGTCCTGGACCAGATGGATTCAGCACAGAATTCTACGAGACATTTAAGGAGTTAATAACACCAATACTCCTTAAACTGTTCCATCAAATAGCAAAGGAGGGAACACTACCAAATTCCTTCTATGAGGCTAATATCGTTTTAATCCCAAAACCTAATAAAGATTCACTTAAAAAAGAAAACTATAGGCCGATCTCTCTGATGAACACAGATGTAAAGATTCTCAGAAAAGTCTTAGCAAATCGGATTCAAAAACATATTAAAAAGATCATTCACAGGGACCAAGTAGGCTTCATCCCCGAAACACAAGGTTGGTTCAATATACGCAAATCAATAAATGTAATTCATCATGTAAACCAGTCCAAAGTCCAAGACCACATGATACTCTCGATAGATGCAGAAAAAACCTTTGACAAGATCCAACAGCTTTTTATGATCAAAATGCTAGAGACAGTAGGAATGGAAGGAACTTATATCAATATAATAAAAGCTGTATACAACAAGCCCACAGCAAGGATTATGCTCAATGGGGAACAATTGGAAGCATTCCCACTTCGATCAGGAACTAGACAAGGCTGTCCACTCTCACCACTTCTATTCAATATTGTACTTGTAGTCTTAGCTGAAGCCATAAGACAAGAAAGGGACATAAGAGGGATTCAAATCGGTAAGGAAGAAGTCAAGCTATCCCTATTTGCAGATGACATGATCTTATACCTGAGTGATCCCAAAAACTCCACCAGGAAGCTCCTGGAACTAATTGAGAAGTTCAGCAGGGTGGCAGGATACAAAATAAATGTGCAAAAATCAGAGGCCTTCCTATATGCCCAGAATGAAAGAAGTGAAAAAGCCTTGAGAGAAACAATCCCATTTACTGTAGCCCCTAAAAAAATGAAATACCTTGGTATAAACTAACCAGGGTGGTAAAAGACCTTTACAATGAAAGCTTTAAAACCCTGAAGAAAGAAATTGCAGAAGACACCAGAATTTGAAAAGACCTCCCATGTTACTGGATTGGCAGAATCAACATTGTAAAAATGACCATCCTACCAAAGGCAATATACAAATTCAATGCTATGCCAATTAAAATCCCAAAGCAATTCTTTAAGGAAGTTGACCAAATAAATGGTCTCAAAATTCATATGGAGGCACAAAAGACCCAGGATAGCAAAGACAATCCTGAGTAACAAAAACACTGCTGGAGGTATTACCATAACAAACCTTAGTCTATACTATAAATCCATAGTTATAAAAACAGCCTGGTACTGGCTCCAAAATAGACACACAGAACAATGGATAAGGGTTGAAGACCCTGATATAAGCGCACACAACTACAGCCATTTGATCTTTGACAAAAGGGCCCAAAAACTCCAATGGAAAAAGAACAGCATCTTCAACAAATGGTGCTGGCAAAACTGGATCTCCACATGCAGAAGATTAAAGCTGGATCCGTACTTGTTACCATGTACAAGACTTAATTCCAAATTGATGAAGGACCTTGATATCAAGCCAGAGATTATAAAAATCATAGTTGAAAGGATAGGGAACTCCCTTGAGCTGATTGGACTAGGCCAACATTTCCTAAACAGACATCCAATGGCACAGTCACTGCTACCAACTCTCAACAGTTGGGATCTGGTGAAATTAAAGAGCTTCTGTTCAGATAAAGAGATTGTAACACGAGCTCAAAGGCAACCCTCAGAATGGGAGAAAATCTTCACTAACCACATATCTGATAGAGCTCTACTGTCCAGAGTGCACAAAGAACTTAGAAAATTAAACACCAAGAAAACCAATGGCCCAATTAAAAAATGGGCCCTGGAACTTAAAAGAAATTTTACCAGGGATGAAATTAAAATGTCTAACAAATATCTTAAAAAATGCTCCACTTCTTTAGCCACCAGGGAAATGCAAATCAAAACCTCCCTGAGATATCATCTCACCCCGGTCAGGATGGCAAAAATCCACAATACAAACAACACCAAATGCTGGAGAGGATGTGGAGAGAGGGGAACTCTGCTACATTGCTGGTGGGAATGCAGGCTCATACAGCCACTCTGGCGTGCCGTCTGGAGATTCTTAACGAAATTAAAGATTGAAATGCCATATGACCCTGCTATTCCCCTTTTGGGAATAACCCCCCATGCAGCAGAGGTTCACCTCGATAGCACAAGCACGACCATGTTCATAGCAGCACTGTTTACAATAGCAAAGACATGGAATCAACCTAAATGTCCAGCAGTGATGAGTGGATAAGGAAACTGTGGTACATCTATACAATGGAGTACTACTCAGCCATCAAAAATGATGAATTACTGGAATTTGCTGGGAAATGGATGTCATTAGAAACAATTATATTAAGTGAAGTATCCCAAACCCAGAAAGTTAAGCGCCATATGTACTCCCTAATAGGTGGCTCCTAAGCCCAAACTCACCCAGCCCACATGGAGACACTCAAAGGTAAACTTATGTAATACAGTAATTGCAAGGATTGTGAACAGGAGGGATGGGGTTGGAGGGCCACACCAGACACAAGGAGAGAGGTGATCATGTTAAACCAGAGAAAATCAGCCTCCAAGGAATGCAAGTAAGTAATGTGACACCTGGTTAAGTTCACACACGTGCGTTCCTGATCATGTACAACTGAGGGGGTATGATCTCACCAGAAGGGGAGGGCATATAGTCTGGCAGATGAAAGGTGATCATTTTGCAAATGGGTGACTGACCCCTCCCTCACCGAGGTTTCCTGCTTTTATTACATCTACCCTTGAATGTGCTATTATAACAAGACTCCAGTTTAAGAGTTTTTTTTGTCACTGACCAGGGGGTGACATACAGTGCCCATCATGATGGAGTGAAGGACATTGCAGGAGCAGCAAAACTGCAAAAGAAAATCAACAAACCACAATCCAGAACTTCAGAGACTCTATATCAACCACATAGAACTAAGCCAGCCTAATCTCCTCCCATCCTGAAGCTCAGGGACATTTGCGGAAGAGGGGGCGGTAAGATTGTAAAAGCAAAAGGATGGGAGGAGCAATGATCTGAAGATTCTCCACACTAGTTAGGGCTGAAGCAATCATAATAGGACTTTGCATGCCCTGCGCAATGTCCAACACACTATTGACCTCACAAAGTCTAGCTTCGGCTAAAGGCACCAAGATCCTTGGAGGCAAGGGATGGCAGCCACAGTAGTGTTCCTATGCTTAAGGGGAACACGAGAAAGGGTTCAGGGAAATGCCACTGGGTCCTTGTACATCATCGGAGAGGAGGACCAAGAGGAGAGTTAGGCATACACAATAAAGGACTCTCTGGGAATTGGCGGGAGGTACTGGGAGATGGGGAGGGAAGGAAGGGGAGGAGGGGAGTTCAGGGGGAGGAGGGGGTGGGAGGGAACTGGTCTACCTATTAAGTTTGTATGAGCGGAAATAATAATAAAAATGTTAAAAATTAAAAAAAAAACAAAAAAACAAATCCATCTCTCTCCTGCCCACTTCCTATCATTCTGCTTGTGTGGACCGCTGGACTCCCCTTGGGTTGTCTTTACAATTAAGGACCAGGCTTCTGTGGTAGTACAGGTGGCCCTTTATTGTGTTTAAAAAAAAGGAATGCAATAGGTTAATATTTGTCCATAGGTTAAAGGGTCTCAGAGAAAATTGCTGCTTTTTAACTGCAATGTTGACAGCATCATAAACCTCCAAGTTGTGGGATTACAAAATAATTCTTGACATGTGACTGGCTAAAATGTGATAGACTGTATGCACCAGCAGCCCAGATTTTTTTTTTTTTGGAAGAGTTTGTCACTAAGGACATGATGATTGTTATTAAGCAAGTGACGTGGGGCCCCAATCTCAATTATCTGGCACATGATCCTTTTCTAAAATGCTTGTATCATGGAAGGATCTTGCATTTTCACAATGATTGTTAATTTTTAAAGCTGTTATTTGTCATGGCACAAATATATCCATGCACGTGCATGTAATGACTTAGCATTGCTGGGCCTGACTGACTGCATCTAAATCTGAGCTCTCTCTTCTCCATGTAGACTAGGGCAAGGGAGGCGAATAATGCTATTTCTCAGTTGCTTCTGTTTGTTTTCGTATCATACAGGTGATGAAAGTAGTATGGACTACCAAAAGAAGTTTAAAATTGATTAAAATTATAAAAAAGTTTAGAACTATAAAACATAAACTTTATTATACTCATAAAAAGATTGTAGCTGAAGGTTGATAATCCAGCTCACTTAAGGAACCATTCACACCATCCAGTTGAAATGGAAAGGACAGGGCGATTCATGATATCTTTTGCCCAAATAGTAGAAATTTTATCTCCAAAGTATTTACTATGTTTTAGAAATATATTAAATTATTATGCCATTTAAAGACTGTTTAGCTCTTGGATGTGGGTTCACTGCAACAAAGGCTTCCAAAGGGCCTAAAACTGTCGACAATAATTTATCTTGTTGAAATAAAAATACTATCTCAGAATAATAACACTAATGTTGTAAAAAACAAACACATAGAAGCTTCTTATACCATCAGTTTAAAATTGCAGTTTTGCTTTAAAAAATAGAACAGACACACCCTATATAATAAAACATAGAGGAAAATAGGGTAAAATATTAAAATGTTTTATAATGTTCAACTAGAATCCATAGGCAATAAATAATACTCCAATACTAGGTATGTGATATCTCCTAATAAGTTGTTAACCAGAGAGGTCTAATAGGTTCACCAAATAATATAGGGTTTTGCTATTGCTTTTGGGAACACTAGCTGGAACTGGTCTGGAAACTTCCTCCTCACTGATAGATTTCAATATACCAGATTGAATCTATGAAAAGAGAAGACATAGGTCCTAATGGGCACTTCTAATAATTTAGCTGTATAGACAATATTTCAAAACTGCCATTCAAACATTTGTCATTATACCCATTGATTGAACCATACGGCACTCTACCTAGCAACTTCCTTCTCCAATGAATGTGCTTATTACAGAAAATCACAACTGACCAAAGTGAGAACTAAGTAAGTCTGTGCAGCTCAGGCCTAAACGGGACTTCTAAGCCACCTCCCCCTCCAGGCTCAGGGAACATCTTGGGAGATGGAGTTGTAAGACTGTAAAGAGCCTGAAGTGGGGCAGGGGTACTAGATAACTCTTGATATGACAAGGCAGATGCATCCATGAATTCACTGAAGCTATGTGTATTTCAACAACACCTGTAAGGGCTTTATTCTATCAGTATTTCACCTATTAAAGTGAAAGATATCAAGAGGCTCCACTCTTTTTGGTGAAACAGTTAATGCTAATGGGGGGGGATGTTTTCCTTATCGATATACACGCTAAGAGATCTGATTCATGCTCCAGCAAATACTCAGACACATACCATCAATGGTGATGAAACTCATGAGAAATCTGTGTGAAAACACAAGAAAGATTGAAAGGAAAATAAAAATATTATAATGGAAAAAGCAAGGAAAATAGGATTCAGGTGTGAAAATATTATAAATTTGTTATATTCATGCATGAAAGAGTAAAGATATATGAAATTGAAAATATTAATCTGATGTCCTATGAAAGCAATAGAAAGTTTTATTCTACTTTAATTTACTATTTTCTGGATTAATATAATTTTGTCTGCACTGTGGGGAGTTGCAATCTGTAGTTATAATAAAAAAGGAAAGGTTTTTGAATTAAAATGATAAAATATTACAAATATATTTTATATAGAGTATATGCATGATAGGTAAAATGGCATGCATTTTTCAAAATCTCTATATATACTCTTTTGAAAATTTTATGAAATAAGCAGTTTACAAAATTATGATAAAATCTTACAATCTATGTATTTGACATTCTTTTTGTCTAAAGTTGAAAAAACAAAAAATAAAGGAAAATATATGATACATATTTTGTTATTAAAAATATGGCACTCAATCTTGGGCTCTACTTCTTAAATGTGAATATTCAGATGTTAAGAAAGATAAGGGAAGGGTCAGAAATCTAGGAAAGAGACTTGTAACTGCATCGAAGTTGCTTTAAAAGGGAAGAGGGAAAAGAGATGACAGAATAGAATAAAAAAAGGAAGGTTGGTGGAAGAGTACACCTAAGAAATAGGGAGAACAAATATGTTACTTTGCAAGGCAATTTTAAAATTATAATTTTAAATTTTTGAAAAATTATGGTATTAACATTTAACAATTCTGTTTTAATCAAAGATAATGCAATGCTGTAATCTTTCTGAAATTTTCATAAATTATTTTCTCATTCTTCTAAAATAAATATCCACTGAAAAGGTCACTGTATAATAAAACATAGTTGTTTTTAAAAAAGTAAAGCAAGATCAAGTACTTCTAATGACTGCAGAACTTAATTTATGCATTAAAGTGAAATTGAATTAAAGAACCATTATACAAAAAGGATAAATATTTATCTGAGGAAATTAAATTTTATTTCTCTTTACCTTTAATCCAACTCTCATAAAAATGAATTTACTTGATTTGCATGATATATATTGAGCAGCAACAAAATTACAGACCTTAATTGTTCTGGAAGTGGTAATAATATCTTCCATTACTGAATCTTTGCAAACAGATTTGCAGTTTTCAATAGCATAATCACCAATGTGGAAGATATTTGAAGTGCTATGTTGCTAAATTTACTTTGTAAATCATTTATCTATTTCAATTCTTTAAATCCTTTCTTGTGATTTTAATGATAAGGCACTGGTAGTGAATTAATTTGTTGAAAAAAATGACATTTTCATCATAAATGATCATAATTAGCATAAAATAAAGAAGAAAATATAGAATACTTCGTTAATATCAACATGTTAAAATTGGTTTATGCAAAGTATTTTTACATTTAAAAATAAAACTTGAAATAAAGCTATACATATTTTCCATTTCAGTACGTCATTTTCCTTGTTTGCTTTTGAAGGATTACATACTATGAAATTATGTTGTTAAATATGTCATTTGATATGAGGCAGAATATAAGGAAATTTTATATGCAGACATTTACTTTTTCTGATTTTACCTCATGATATCAAATAAAATAGCTAAAAACAAGATGATAACCACAAACAGATTTATACACTTTCCTATCCAGCTATTTTCAGTTTATTTATCTTTCATTATTATAAATTTCTTAATATTTATTCGAAATTTATAATTCATTATTTACTTTGCTACATTTTTCTATAATCCTCCCATTGACAACTCATCAATAGGTATAGTTGTCTCAACATTTGTTTAATGACTTAATTTCTCTAATATCTCCTTGGGTTTGGATTAAGTGATTTTTTTTTCAAAAGTCAAAATTGTTTCCTTCTCAGTCCATTGGCATTTCTTTTCTTTTTTTTTTTTTCCGTTTTTTAAAATTTATTTCCGCTCATATAAACTTAATAGGTACCCCTTCCTCCCTCACTCCACCCCTTCCTGGACCCCCTTGCCCCCTCCTCCTTTTTCCTTTTCCTTTCCCCTCTTCCTCCCTATCTCCCAGTGCTTCCCCCCCATCCCTGGAGTATCCTTTAATGTGTATGTCATACTTTCCTCTGGATCCTCCTCTCTGATGAGGTGTAGGGACTCAGTGGCATTTCCTAGAACTCTTTCTTGTGTTCCCCTCATTGCCATTTATTATCTAACACTTTGATTCTTAAGCCTAAAGTCCCAAATTACTTTATTATATTAAAATTTATCTACACAATTGTGCTTTACCTCTAATTTCATGAACGAAGTTACATAATCCATTTTTATAATGGCACATAACTACTAAAAAGACTTCCCTTACTTCTAATTCTCTCCCCTCTCTCTCATCTCTTTTTCTCCATGGTAATTAGAGTAATTAGAAGACATGAAACTGATAAAAATAAACCAACATTGCTCGGCAATAGCTTGATGCTGAAGGTTATTATTCATTCTCTACAAGCTTGTTTCCCACTAAATACTTCATAGTCTTTCTTTTTTTCAAGATATAAGTCCTGCCTGGTGCAATGTTGATGGGAATGGTGTTCTCCAATCGTTTTGACTTGTGTTGTCTCTCCAGACTCATTTCTTCTAGCAGCTTGTTTTCTGAATTGCTCCCATAAGAATTCTTTATTGAGAAAATATTCATTTTGCCTTATGGCAAGCTTCCAGAAATATTTTTATTAGAGTCATCACTCACACATTCCTAGAATACTTACATGAGTTCAGGAAATCACAACTAGTATATATCTCTCCACAACATATATTGACATCATCTTGTATTGATAAAAATCTGTGAAAAATTTATAAATAATTTGAATGTCCAAATATTGGATGCTCCATGACATTGCTAAGTGGTATTAAACCTTTCAAATACTATTCCATCCAGTACTAGCATTTTTCTTCCCCATAGACTATATGTACAGATATTTGAAGAAGAATGCTTTGTATTAGTAAATATCACTAACAAGTGATATTTTATCATAATGTTTGGGACACTCAGACATTCTTGCTGAAAGAACATCCCACTGGTCCTTTCCATGTAGGAAAGACATCATCTCTGACACATAGGAACAACAATGATGTCTTTATGTAGGTAATGAGCTTTGAGGATTACTATCTTCTTAAATGTACCATTTACTCTTTATTGCTAAACATTGCTGTGCTCTCTCTAGCTGGATGCCTTTCCTACATCATCCAATATATAATTGGAAATTTAGGTATCAGCATCTGATGGGGCAATATGCTTTAAAACAAATCCAGTAATAAGCTACACCCTACCAGAAATTATTTGAAAAGACAGTTTCCACTTAAAAGGTATGGTTGAAGCATCTGTGCTGATATTAAAATGTTATATGTGACATTGTATAATAGAATATGCCAAGATTTGAAGATATTAGTGATTGAGTAACCCATTGTTTTCTAAATGTCCAGTGTAAGATTAGCATCATACATGAGAAAAGATCCATTAAAAGAAGAGGATAAACCATAACATTTTAAAGAGGATGAGAAAGCCACAGCAATGCTTAAAAATGCCACATTATCCGTTTTTGACTACTCTTTGTTGAACATAATGAATTTCAAATAGAAATAACTACAATTATGTGAAAAAATATTCTTAATTTTTCTTCTTTACAATGATGTTAACACGTGAGATACAATTTTATTCTTAATTTTTATTGAAGCATAAAATACAATGCCTTGAATATAGTATATAGTTTTTTGAGTCAAATTGTATTTATTAAATACAATTTAAAGATACTTCCTTATATGTAACCTGCTTTTTATTATTCTTAAAAAATTTTTGTTTACTAAAATGTTATTCATAAAATTTAATTAGCTAAATTGTCATTGAAATATTATGCAGCTAAATTAATATTTTGGAATACATCAATTTTAGTATTTAATGTATTACATATACATAATGCAATATACATCACTTTAAGAAAGGGAATCATGGGCTGGAGAGGTGGCTCAGGAGTTAAGCCTCCGCCTTGCAGGCGGAAGATCCTAAGTTCGGATCCCAGATCCCACGTATAGACGCCAGGCAGAAGCGGGGGCGGTCTGTGCTTCTGGTCCTGGTAGGGCGGAGCCTGTGAATCCCGGGGCAGAAGGAGGTGGAGGCGGCCATGGTGGTTCCAGAATTCGTCCGTGGTTCTACACACACGCGCACGCACACACACACACACACACACACGCACACATACATACGCACACGCGCACAGTTGAATAAATAAAAAAAAATAAAAAAAAAAAGAAAGGGAATCATGAAATTAAAGGTTATTTAGAATCCAGCAGTCACCAAGAACATTCTTTTATATAAACAAAAGGAACATTTTGGGCTATTGAAAAGGAAATATGGGGCTGGAGAGGTGGCTCAGGGGTTAAGCCTCTGCCTTGTAGGTGGAAGGTCCTGAGTTCGGATCCCAGATCCCATGTATAGACGCCAGGCAGAAGCGGGGGCGGCCTGCGCTTCTGGTCCTGGTAGGGCGGAGCCTGTGAATCCGGGGCAGAAGGAGGTGGAGGCGTCCATGGTGGTTCGCGAATTCGTCCGTGGTTCTGCACACACACACACAGACACACACACGTGCGGGCACATACACACGCACATGCGCACAGTTGAATAAATAATAATAAAAAAAGAAAAGGAAATATGAAGAATTCTAACTCATGCCTTAATCATTTGCTTAATTGGAACGATGATCTTTTATTAAATTCCGAACTCCATTTTCCCTAGTTTTTAACACCAGAAAGACTGGAACAGTTTTAAAGGTTTTCATTCATTAAGGCTAATTAAGTAAGTGAAGTGAAGTAAATATTTTCATGAAAAATAAAGTGCAGAATGCCTCCGTTAAATATATACCTGAAATTGTATTCATGCCATTCATACCATATATTCATCATCAAATAATCATTTTCACCACACATCCAGTTTTTTTTTTTTTTTTTTTTATTAAATTCGGCGTGTATGCTTGTGTAGGTGTGTGTGTGCGCATGTGTAGAACCACGGACGAATTCGGAAACCACCATGGATGCCTCCACCTCCTTGTTTACTCTGCCCCAGGATTCACAAGCTCCGCCCTACCAGGATCAGAAACGCAGGCCGCCCCCGCTTCCTCCTGGCGTCTATACGTGGGATCTAGGATCAGAACTCGGGACCTTCTGCCTGCAAGGCGGAGGCTTAACCCCTGAGCCACCTCTCCAGCCCCCACACATCCAGTTTTTAACAACACTCCATCCCTTCCTTCCCTCTATTACAGTTTCTCCATTTTGGGGCCCAAAATTTTATCAATTGTCATGAAAATTACCATACTTTCACATTTTCATTTTAGTAGATTCTTAACTGTAACAAAGCTCCTGTTACTTCCTTCCAATTATTTTCTTGGCTCCACAAGATCATAGTTATTTAAGGCATCCAAGATTGGGGATAGTCTCCATCATGACACCTATCTTTTCTGTGCCAGTGGCATTTTCACTGTTTCTTGCTCTTATCCAGAGGATAGATTAAAAGGTACTTCTTACTCTAGCTTTCTCACTGTGGGATGCTGTGGCTGGGAAATGGGGCAATCACCTTCTTAGGTGGTTTGACAAACCTCTGACTTTACTCACTGCAGGTAATCTGCCATTGGACTCTCGAAGCATCTGCTCACAAGAAACAAGATTGCTGTCCTTTTCTGGCTTCCAAGATATCTGTCCCAGCTTTCATCCACTAAACTTAAGTCCATATCAGTAACTACATACTAAGTTTCTGTTGTAATAACTCTGTAAATTTGTCCCAGTTCTTACACCCAGGTGACTAATGAATAAACTCAGCATGTAATTATCAATAGCTACCTGTAAAATTTTTTAGTAATTAGCATCCTTGACTTTGATACTTCATAAGTAAATACATATTTTAGGTACTCTGGGAAAATAAGTCCTGAAATTACCAGAAATATATATTTTTCATTTATCTCCTGCTATTATTGTTTGCTTTAAGGTTTCACTTATAGTAGTTTCAATGTACAAAGAGAGGAAATTTATAGTCTCTATATTTCTGAATCTAAGCAATATGGCCCACACAACCCAGAATGAGTGATCATCATTCAGTCACAGTGTGTTCCAGCTGCAAATCTCTGGAAAGTATGCTCCTGGAGGCCTGCAGTGTGGGGCATCCCTCAACCTGTCACTGCTTCTTAAATAAAGGTTTATTGGCAGCTGCCAAAAAATTCTACTAGATTCTAAATCTTCTTCTATGTTTTGATTTTAATATGCACACAAACTATGCCAAACTGCTTTGCTGATTCAGGCAGGGTAGCATGTTCATGCTAGTTAAGGTGCAAGTGAAATAATTATTTTTGTCTTACTAAAATGCATTACTTAGTAATAAATTGTGCTAATGTTCCATATGAAGATTGAGTCACAGCCATACTTTGAATTTTAATGATTAGGTGTATTAAAAATACCACAGGAAAAAGTTAAAGAATAACCATCAAGAAGCAGTTAAGAGAAGCAGCAGATAGACAATCTGCCAGATATTGTTAACATTCAGCAGAGATGGAGCACCCTGATTAAGAAGAGAAAATAACATCACTAAAAAATGTTTATGAAGTCCAGGAAAAATCAAAACCATCGTGATAGTCATGGTAGAATGATTGAAAATTTTCTGAGCAAAGTACCATGGTTTCTCTATGGATAAGCTTCCTGTCACCCATTCTTACTAAATCTTTTGTTGCGTTATGAAATAAACTATAGGAATTCTTAAGTTTTGGGAAGTTTCCTGGGAATGAGTTACCTTCTAGTGGTGCTTACGGGTATGGTGTTATCACCAAAAGTATTCATATTCTTTCTGATTGTAAGGACACAGTATTTTAGTTTTATACTTTTGATGTTATTATTACACTGTCAAATGCTTGGGTCTGAAACAAGGGACAAATGCAGCCTCCAGAGTTACCTTCTTAATGACCTTAGCCATCGAGTAGCAATTTATCAATATATTGTGCATGTCCATATGATAAGTAACACATTATAGAAACATAATAGTTTCATGTAAAGAAAGTTGTTCCTTTTTAACTATCCAAGCAAAAACTTATTGTTTTGATTTTATCCTTTCCTTAAAATTCATCTTTGTTCTTAAATATATATGAATTAGGTTCTGAATACTCTTAAATATTTTATTATGTATATATTACCACATCATTCCATGCCATAACAATTTTCACATTTTGAATATTGTTTATCTCCTTGCTGGTCTTTGACTGCCCAAGTTCTATTTTGAATCCAGACATCAACATTTACATGTCAACATTGAATCAATCTGAAAAATAAAACTGACTTAAGTAACTTACATGAAAAAAGAGTATTCAACATATAGTTTCAGAGGTTTCAGTTGGTATTCCATGGATTTGTTGATTCTGGACTCAAAATATCATAATGACAGAAGAATGGGGAGTGACTCATGGTGGTCAAGAATCAGACAGAATTAATTGACCTCACCCCACCCCCTTTTATTCTGTCTGGGTCCTGAACATATGACAATGTGGCACGACAATCAGGGTATGTTGACCTCCTTTAATTAGATCTGTCTAGGACTGTCTTCAACATGTGATTTACTACTGTTAGTGGTAATTTTCAATCTCCGTAACAGTTGAGACTGACCATCAAATCCAGGTACACGTTTCATGTTCATGTTATAGAATCAGCCTGTCAATAGAAGAATAAAAAGGCAGTGGCTTACACAATACTGACATATAAAAAAAGTTGTAAAAATGTGTACAACTCTCAAACTAACATTAGCTGAGTTTAAATGTGAAAGGATTTTTATGAAGTTCAGATCAGCCTATGTTACAGCAAATCCATGTCTTAAAGAAGCAAAGCACACACATACTAACTGAAAATCATACAAGGGAATGTTTAACATTATTCACAAAAAAATCTTTAAATAAACAACTACTTTATAGTAAAAATCCAAGTTTTCACTAGAACTTTCATTGCAATCTATGCTTTATTCTCCTTTTTTTTTCTTTCCTTCAACCCATCTCAGATGACAACACATTTCAGCCCCACTATAAACTATCAGATCTCCATAAGAGACCCTGTCTTTCATGTATACTCCTATGGAACACAGAAAGTGTTTTGGGGTCACAGTTTCACTTTTTGAGGCTCCAATAATCATTAACCAAAGCTTTCTCTGAAATATTAAGTGCAAAATCTCAAGCAAAGGATTTTGTGTTAATTCTACATTGTGTAATTTTTTAAGTAGCAAGTGGCTAAATCTCTCATCAATACTCTTCCTGTTGGAACACAGGTTAAACTTTGGATCAGTACATTCAGGCTGTGCATGCCAACTGCCAATTAGTCACTTTGCAGGTACCATTGCATCAGAGTGATTTTCTCAGTATTAACAGTGTTCGGTCAGGTCACCTTTATATAATTTGATTGTAACCAGAAGAGTCATGGTGATGGTAAATGAAATGCAGCAAACAGAAACCACCAAGTGCTTCTCTAAGTGCAAGATAAAATATCTCGACTTAATAAGAAAAAAATACAGGCTGATGTTGCGAAAATTAAATGAATCAAATTTCTATGATTTGTGAAGGACAACGAAATTTATATTTGTCTTACTGTAGTACCTTGGATGGTTAGGATTGCAGTATATTTCAAAGGTTCATACATATAGAAAATTTTAAAAGTACAATTTAATGCACACAGGTTTCAGTATGATTTGAGACTCTAGGCTCTCTTGCAGGTGTGGGAACATATTCTTGCAGGAGAAGGTGGCAGATTCAGTGGTAATTTTTCCTTCTCTGGAATGATTTTTCCTTCAAATATGGCTCATTTCCTCTAAATCTCCATGACTTAGTACCCTTTGTGTATCGATCAGAATCTTTTTTTTAACATTTTTTATCATTATTTCACCTCATACAAACTTAATAGGTACACCGGTTCCCTCCCTCCTCCTCCTCCCAAATCCCCTGCTCCCCCTCCCCTCACCCCTCCTTCCCCATCCCCCAGTGCCTCCTGCCCCAATTCCCAGACAGTCCTTTAATGTGTATCCCTGACTCTCCTCTGGGCCCTCCTCTCTGATGACATACAAGGACCAGTGGCATTTCCCTGAACCTTTTCCCTTGTTCCCCTTAAGCATAGGAACACTACTGTGGCTGCCAATCCCTTGCCTCCAAGGATCTTGGTGCCTTTAGCAGATGCTAGACTTTGTGAGGTCAATAGTGTGTTGAACATTGCGCAGGGCATGCAAAGTCCAATTATGATTGCTTCAGCCCTAACTTGTGTGGAGTATCTTGCAAATCATTGCTCCTCCCATCCTTTTGCTCTTACACTCTTACCGCCCCCTCTTCCGCAAATGTCCCTGAGCTTCAGGATGGGGAGAGATTAGTTTGGCCTAGTTCTAGGTGGTTGATATAGAGTCTCTGAAGTTCTGGATTGTGGTTTGTTGATTTTCTTTTGCAGTTTTGCTGCTCCTGCAATGCCCTTCACTCCATCCTGCTGGGCACTGTATGTCACCCTGGCCAGAGAAAAAAGCTGTTAAACTGGAGTCTTATTATAATAGCACATTCAAGGGTAGATGTAATAAAAGTGGAAACCTCAGTGAGGGAGGGGTCATCACCCATTTGCAAAATGGTTACTTTTTATGCCAGACTATATGCCCTCCCTTCTGGTGAGATCATACCCTAGTTGTAAATGATCAGGAAGAACGTCTGTGAACTTAACAGGTGTCACATTACTTACTTGCAGTCCTTGATGGAGGCCTATTTTCTTACTGTAACATGGTCCCTTCTCCTTGTTTCTGGTGTGGCCCTCCAACCCCATCCCTCCTGTTCATATCCTTGCAATTACTGTAGGTACATAGATTTACCTATGAGTGTCTCAAGGTGGGCTGGGTGGTTTGGTACTAGGAGCCACCTATTAGGGAGTACATACGGGCTTAATTTTCTGGGTTGGGATACTTCACTTAATATAATTGTTTCTAATGACATCCATTTCCCAGCAAATTCCAGTAATTCATCATTTTTGATGGCTGAGTAGTACTCCATTGTATAGATGTACCACAGTTTCCTTATCCACTCGTCAACTGTTGGACATTTGGGTTGATTCCATGACTTTGCTATTGTAAACAGTGCTGCTATGAACATGGTCGTGCTTGTGCTATCGAGGTGAACCTCTGCTGTATGGGGGGTTATTCCCAAAAGGGAATAGCAGGGTCATATGGCATTTCAATCTTTAATTTCTTTAAGAATCTCCAGACGGCTCGCCAGAGTGGCTGTATGAGCCTGCATTCCCACCAGCAATGTAGGAGAGTTCCCCTCTCTCCACATCCTCTCCAGCATTTGTGTTGTTTGTATTGTGGATTTTTGCCATCCTGACCGGGGTGAGATGAGATGATCTCAGGGAAGTTTTGATTTGCATTTCCCTGATGGCTAAAGAAGTGGAGCATTTTTTAAGATATTTGTTAGACATTTTAATTTCATCCCTGGTAAATTTTTTTAAGTTCCAGGGCCCATTTTTTAATTGGGCCATTGGTTTCCTTGGTGTTTATTTTCTAAGTTCTTTGTGCACTCTGGACAGTAGAGCTCTATCAGATATGTGGTTAGTGAAGATTTTCTCCCATTCTGTGGGTTGCCTTTGAGCTCGTGTTACAATCTCTTTATCTGAACAGAAGCTCTTTAATTTCACAAGATCCCAACTGTTGAGAGTTGGTAGCAGTGACTGTGCCATTGGATGTCTGTTTAGGAATGTTGGCCTAGCCCAATCAGCTCGAGGGAGTTCCCTATCCTTTCAACTATGGTTTTTATAGTCTCTGGCCTGATATCAAGGTCCTTGATCCATTTGGAATTAAGTCTTGTACATGGTGACAAGTACGGGTCCAGCTTTAATCTTCTGCATGTGGAGATCCAGTTTTGCCAGCACCATTTGTTGAAGATGCTGTTCTTTTTCCATTGGATTTTTGGGCCCCTTTGTCAAAGACCAAATGGGTGTTGTGGGCTTATATCTGGGTCTTCAATCCTTATCCATTGATCTGTGTGTCTATTTTGGAGCCAGTACCAGGCTTTTTATAACTATGGATTTGTAGTATAGACTAGGTTTGGTATGGTAATACCTCCAGCTGTGTTTTTGTTACTCAGGATTGTTTTGCTATCCTGGGTCTTTTGTGCCTCCATATGAACTTTGAGATTGTTTGGTCAACTTCTTTGAAGAATTGCTTTGGGATTTTGATTGGTATAGCATTGAATGTATATTGCCTTTGGTAGGATGGTCATTTTTACGATGTTGATTCTGCCAATCCAGGAACAAGGGAGGTCTTTCCACCTTCTGGTGTCTGCTATTTCTTTCTTTAGGGTTTTAAAGTTTTCATTGTAAAGGTCTTTTACCTCCTTGGTTAGGTTTATACCAAGGTATTTCATTTTTTTAGGGGCTATAGTAAATGGTATTGTTTCTCTCAAGGCTTTTTCACTTCTTTCATTCTGGGCATATAGGAAGGCCTCTGATTTTTGCACATTTATTTTGTATCCTGCCTGCTGAACTTCTCAATTAGTTCCAGGAGCTTCCTGGTGGAGTTTTTGGGATCACTCAGGTATAAGATCATGTCATCTGCAAATAGGGATAGCTTGACTTCTTCCTTGCCGATTTGAATCCCTCTTATGTCCCTTTCTTGTCTTATGGCTTCAGCTAAGACTTCAAGTACAATATTGAAGAAAGTGGTGATCCTGATCGAAGTGGGAATGCTTCCAATTGTTCCCCATTGAGCATAATCCTTGCTGTGGGCTTGTTGTATACAGCTTTTATTATATTGATAAAGGTTCCTTCCATTCCTACTGTCTCTAGCGTTTTGATCATAAAAGGCTGTTGGATCTTGTCAAAAGCTTTTTCTGCATCTATCGAGAGTATCATGTGGTCTTGGACTTTGGACTGGTTTACATGATGAATTACATTTATTGATTTGCGTATGTTGAACCAACCTTGTGTGCCGGGGATGAAGCCTACTTGGTCCCCATGAATGATCTTTTTAATATGTTTTTGAATCCGATTTGCTAAGACTTTGTTGAGAATCTTTGCGTCTGTGTTCATCAGAGAGATCGGCCTAGTTTTCTTTTTTAAGTGAATCTTTATTAGGTTTTGGGATTAAAACGATATTAGCTTCATAGAAGGAATTTGGTAGTGTTCCTTCCTTTGCTATTTGATGGAACAGTTTAAGGAGTATTGGTGTTATTAACTCCTTAAATGTCTGGTAGAACTCTGTGCTGAATCCATCTGGTCCAGGACATTTTTTGGTGGGAAGATTCGAGATTACTTCCTCAATTTCCTTATATGACTATTTAATAATTCACAACTTCCTGATTCAATTTAGGTAAGTTGTTTACTTAGAAATTCATCCATCTCTTTTGTGTTGTCAAACTTCACAGAGTATAAGTTTTTGAAATATGATGTTATAATTCTCTGGATTTCTTGGGTATCAGTAGTGATAACTCCATGTTCATTTCTAATTTTGTTAATTTGGGTTTTCTCTCTCTTGCTTTTGGTTAGTTTAGCTAGGGGTGTATCAATTTATTGATTTTTTCAAAGAACCAGCTTTTTGACTGGTTGATTTTTTCTATCGTTTTCTTAGTCTCGATTTCAGATATTTCTCCCCTTATTTTGCTAATCTCTCTCTTCTACTGCTTTTGGGATCAGATTGCTCTAGTTTCTCTAAAGCTTTAAGCTGCATTGTTAAGTTGTTTATTTCTGATGTTTCCATTTTTTGAGTGGGCATTAAGAGCTATGAACTTACCTCTTAGAACAGCTTTCATTGTGTCCCAGAGATTTTGGTAAGTTGTATTTTCGTTATCATTCACTTTCAGGAAATCTTGAATTTTTTTTAATTTCTTCCTGAATCCAGTTCTCATTCAGCATCATAGTGTTAAGTTTCCAGGAGTTAGTGTATTTTCTCTTGTTTGTTGTGTTGTGGATGTCCAGCTTTAGGCCGTGGTGGTCTGATAGGGCACAGGTTAGAATTTCAACTTTTTGTATATGTGTAGATTCTTTTGTGGAATATGTGATCTATTTTGGAGAAAGTTCCGTGTGCTGCTGAGAAAAATGTGTATTCTTTGGTGCGTGGGTGAAAAGTTCGATAGAGATCTGTAAGGTCCATTTCTTTCAGGGTTTGATTAAGTTCCAAAGTGTCTCTGTTAAGCTTTTGACCTGTTGATCTATCCCATGTTGAGAGGGCGGTGTTGAAGTCCCCAAGAATTATCGTTTGGGGGTTGATTTCTTGCTTTAGACGCTGTAGGGTTTTCTTAATGAATGTGGAGGGGCCCGTATTGGGTGCATATATGTTCAGTATTGTGAAGTTTTCCTGGTGAATTGTACCTGTGACTAAAATGTAGTATCCATCCGTGTCTTTTATAATTTTCTTTGGTTTGAAGTCCACTTTGTCTGATATAATGGCTACCCCTGCCTTTTTCTGCTTCCATTGCTTGTAGAATTGTTGACCAGCCTTTTATTTTTAGAGCGTGCCTATCTTTTGTGGTGAGATGGGTTTCCTGCAGGCAGCAGATTGATGGATTGTGATTTTTAATCCAAGTTTGTAATCTGTGTCTCTTGATCGGTGTTAATTCCATTAACATTTAGTGTTATAATGGAGAAACTATTTTAATTCCAGACATTTATTATGTTTAGTAGTTTTATAAGTATATTGCTTCGTTTTAATGTGTTATATTGCCTTCTGTTCTCCTGGATATGCCTGTTTTTTTCTTCACGCTTGAGTATCATTTCTAGCATTTTTTGAAGGCCTGGTTTGGTGGCCATGTATCCCTTAAAGTTGTCTTTGTGCTGGAAAATTTTTCTTTCTCCCTCGATCATGACTGATAGTTTTGCAGGGTAAATCAGCCTGGGTTGACATTTTTGCTCATTCAATACTTGAAGTATGTCTCTCCAAGCTCTTCTTGCTTTTACTGTTTCGACTGAGAAGTCATTTGTTATTTTAATAGGTTTACCTTTAAAAGTGACTTGTTTTTTCTCCCTTGAAGCTCTCAGCACCAGTTTTATCTTGAATGTGGAGTGTTTTAACTATTATTTGCGTGGGTGCTTCTATTTTGGTCGTATCTGTTTGGGGTGTGGAATGCCTCTTGTATATGGATGGGCCTCTCTTTTTTAGATGAGGAAAGTTTTCCTTGATGATCATTTGAAAAATTTCCTCAGGGGTGGTATTTTGAGATTCTTGCTCTGGTATTCCATGAATACGCATGTTAGGCTTCTTCAGGGTGTCCCATATCTCTGGATATTTCTCTCAAGTATCTTTTTGGCTTTAACAACCTCTTCCATTGAGCTGGTTATACTCCACTTTATCTTCAAGGTCTGAAATTTTTGCTTCTTTAGTTCTGCTGATAAGACTCTCTGTGGAGTTCTGGGTTGAAGATAACTTGTCTTTTAGCTCAGTTTTAAACTCTGCTTGAGTCTGTTTTAACTGCTCTATGCGTTTTTGTTTCTTGCACTGTTTTTCTCAACTCCTCCAAGTGTCTGTTGTGTTCCTCTCAAAGCGATTGATTCGATTATTTAATTCCTCCCAGATTTCCTCTTTCATAGTATTGAACATGGTAATGATCATTTTGAAAGTCGTTATCCTGGGTCAGGCTTTCATGGCCATTTTCTGTGGGTTTATTCTGGTTGGAGTCTAACATGGGATTAATTCCTTCAGTGGGAGATTGTTTACTTGAGTGTTGTTTCTCATGGATTTGCACTTTGACTTTGGCATCGATCGTTTTAACTCTTAAGATCTTCTTTCACTTTCTGTGTGTTTTTCACTAACCTGAATTATTTGATCGGGGTTCTGGGGGTGGGTAGGGACGGAGCTTACCTAGGTCGAGGCGAGGCCCGGCTGGACCACACAGGTCCTGGGCGGTGGGGTGGGGGAAGGGAGGATGGGGCTTTTGCAGGGCGCTATTTAACCGGGGGTAGCTGGGGCGGGGCCAGGCACAGAGGGGGTGTCTTCTCCCACGCCCTTCCCGGCTCAGGCTGGATGGCGGGAGGAGCTGGGTCCCTTGGGCTGCCTGGGGTTCTGGGGGGGGCGGAGGGCTTGGAGCTTACCTAGGTTGGGGGTGAGGCCCGGCTGGACCGCAAGGGCGTCCTGGGCGGTGGAGTGGGTAAGGGAGTGATCAGAATCTTACTTGACTTAGTAGCTTCCACTCATCCACTCTAACAACTGAAAGATAAATATTTTTTTTAAAGTTCTTACTTGGGGTAGTCCAACATGGATCCCAAGCTATGCCACCGAGTCTTCAACACTCACTAGGGTAGACAACTCAGAGGGAAATTCAATGCCAAATAAACAGATGCTCTGGAGGATGGGAGGGAGAAAGCTAGAAGCACCAGAGAGGAGGAGGAGGAGGAAGGAAAGGAGTGAGAAAGAAGGGGAGGGAGTGGGAAGAGGGGAAATGAAATGGGGAAACAGCAGGGAGAAGGGAGGTGAGGGAAAAGAAGGGGGTATCTTGAGCTTGTATAACTAGGCAAAAAAGTAATAAAAAAGAAAAGGAAATTTTAAAAAAATCTCATATTTTTCAAGAACAGCTTTCTCAAAAGAATTCCTTGAAGCTTTTTCTTTTTATTTTTTTCCTTGTTTGCTTTTTCTGTTCCAGGTGTACTGAGAAAATATTTAAACATTCATAATATTAGTATTCAATTTTTTATTATTTATTATTCAATTGTGTGTATATGCACATGTGTGTATATATTTGTGTGTGTGTGTAGAACCACGGACGAATTCGGGAACCACCCATGGACGCCTCCACCTCCTCATGGTTTCTCTGCCCTGAGATTCACAGGCTCTGTCCTACCAGGACCAGAAACGCAGGCTGCCCCTGCTTCCCCCGGTTGTCTATACGTGGGGTCTAGGATCCGAACTCAGGACCTTCCACCTGTAAGGCAGAGGCTTAACCCCTGAGCCACCTCTCCTGCCCCAATACTAGTATTCAATTTTATATATAAAAAATAGAGCCATGTCCAGTTAAAATTAGAAAAATAATCATGCCAACATTAAAATTAAAGTCTTTTTATTTTTCAAATACTTAAAGTTTTTTTTCTTAGCTTTATAAGAACGTATAATAATCTTTGTCCCTTCTCTTTTTCCCCTCCCTCCTCTCCCTTCATCAATCCATCCCACTCCCTTCCACCTTCCTGCCCATCTTCTAAGATTCCCTGGTTTCCTCTGGAGCCTTTGTTTGGTAAGGGTTCAGGACTCTGTGGCAGACCAAGTGGCCCTTCTTTAGACAGACCCACTAAGCCCTATCCCCTAAGAATCCTACTGCTTTAAATTATTTCTCCTGAAATAATTTATATATTTATATATAAATCTATGTGGGCATGAGGATTTTTAGACATTGTGCAGATCTGGTAAGGGCTAGTGTCACTGAAGTGATGTAACAGCTCTGCCTTGAGTGGAATATCTTTTCCAGCAGTGGACCTTCTCATTTTTAGACTCTTACACCCTTACCACCCTTTCTTTTGCAAGTTCCCTGAGTTTTAGGATGGGGAGAGATGGCCGACCTGATTCCCAGTGAACATTGCAGGGTTGCAGGTACTCTGCATTCTAGTTAGCTGTTGTCTATTTCACTAGTCTTTCACTGCACTATGCTGCCATTCTGTCTGAGTGTTGAGTATCTCCCCTATCCGAAAATTTTAAAAAAGTTTGAAATAAAAAAGGCCTTTATAAAAGAAAAAGCTTAAAGGAGAGGGAAAACAGAAATAGGACACAGTAGATAATGGGGTTGGCCTCCAGGTGACCAACCATCTGCTTACTAACTCCTAAATCCCCCCAATCTCCCATATAGGGAACACTTGTACAGACTGTAAACCAGTCTAAATAGCAGTGGATAGAAGGAAGCCAGCAGTGCACAGATCAGATGACTCAATACTTACGGACTTTTCTTAAAAGGGGCCGTACTTATCTATTTAACTGTGTTCTTTGTCTCATAAATTAAATACTGTTACAGTTAAATATCAGGCAAAAACAAATCTGACTTTACCTTGAGAAAACATTTTAATCTTTATATATGATTGGAGGATGTCTCTGGTGGTAGGAAAATTCAAAACAGCTTATTTTCAGTAGAAGAGTGGGAAAGTACTGGCTTTAAACAACACGATATTAAAAAATATCAAATGGTAGAATGTGTAAAATCTAAAAATAATGTTAGCTACAACTTAGAAATCACAAAACAAGATACAAAGGCATATGCACTCATATAATTTAAAAAACAGAAGAATAGTATGTATTATATAAATCTGTGTAGGAATCATGCATGATTAATTGCCTCACTAAGAAAAATACAGAATCAGAGTGAGACTATAAAAGTACTGGGTACCAGTTTTTGCTCATGATAATTAATGTATGCCATTGTAACTCTCCCTTATAGAACATTGAAGCAATATGAGCTTCTAGTAATGTCCATTGGAATATTTTTTGAAATTTCCAGGCCATTAGAAAATGATGCCTAATACAACACTTACATAATTTAGTTGTTTCTTAACCATGTTCTCCAGTATTGTTGTAGAAGTAAGACAATTAGACCCAATGCATATCTACCTAATACTTACCCTTACTTAAATCAATGTTAGTTATTTTAAATTCTTTCCAGCACAACAGAACTTCTTAAGGGAAAGAAGGTTTTTTGACTCATATATTTTTAGAGAATCTCAGACCATCGTAGGTTGGAATCATGCAAAATCTCAGTTCAGTAAGGGTTGGGGCTTGTTGTAATATTTTTTCATATTATGACAGGAAGAATGAAGGGAGTGAGAAAAATTAAGAGAGAGAGAGGGAGAGAGGGAGAGGGAGAGAGGGAGAAAGGAGAGGGAGAGAGAGGGAGGAGGGAGTGAGGGAGAAAAGGAGAGGGAGAGTGAGAGAAGGAAAGGAGAGAGAGAGAAAGAGATCTTGTGCACCTTCAAATGGGCCAACTATGCTGACATACTTCTTTTCATTTCTACGAGTCCAGAGACTCCCAAAATAACACCACTAGTTATGCAACAAGCATTCACATTATGAAACTGTGGGGAATATTTCACATTTGAATCACAGTAATTCATAGCCATCCAACATATTTCTAGAGTTTTAAAATGAGTTTTATTTTGTAATTTTATGCTTTTCATCTAATATTTTCATCATCTTCAGTGATCTTAACCTTTTAATGATTATAGGTTAACTCTTTTGCACAACTTTTGCACTTTGACACAATGTTTTGCAGAGTATTAGTTTCCAATATGTTAAAAGTTAAATCTCCTTACAAACAAGATAACTTCTTCATAACAATAGAAGGAAATAGTTCTTACTTGATTATTAAATAAGTGTTAAAACAGAGCATGATTTCTGAAAATGAAAGTCACTGTAAGATTACAGAAGGACACTGGCACTCTATTTGATGAGCAGGTTTGATCCATGGATATATACATTTTACAAACAATAATTATGTTTCCAGTAAAAAGACTAGACAGCAACAGTGTACATAATCACTTGAAAATCGACATGGTCATATTTCATCTATTGCTAATTAACATCATCCAAAGGAAAAAAACTTTTTATGTCCTTAAGATGGAAACCGGCTTTACAATTTGGTATGCCTACCAACAAAGTTAGCTGTTATCCTACTTTAGAATCTTAAAGATGAGGAGCTATCTTCAATGATCATTAGATATCAAAGAACTCCTTCAGGTTCTTTAGGAAAATTTATTTTGTGTAAATGATGTCCCTGAGTTTGTTTAACATTTTATTAAGATCCTTATATAACTCATACCCTTATCTTCCAAGAAAAATTAAATCTAAATGGAAAGTAAAATAGTGACTGAATTCTTAGAAAATTAACATCAAATACATCTCTCTCTCTCTCTCTTACACACACACACACACACACACACACACACACTTATTTCCTGATACCAAGCATTATGCCAGGAGTCTTTAAATATTCTCAAGTAATTATCTCTTCACTAGAAAGAATTATGAAACTCAATGTTTAACTTTATTAATAAGGGTGGTTTATTGAAAAACACTGCTATATACCAGAAAACTTCATTAAATTCTTACCACTCAGGGATTTTATTGAAGGATAGTCATATAGAAAGCCTCTGTCAGGAACATAAAAAAATCCTGTCTTCCAGAAATAAGGTGCAAGTTCAGCACAAGCCACTGTGTTGTACACAAAAAAATTTGTCTTAGCAAAGATAATAATGCAATAATGCAATATGTAAAAATGAAAAGGCTCACATTTGCAAGTTCAGAATCTTAGCGAAGGCCCAAACATCCACTCAGAAATTTGATTTTTTTTTTCCAGTTTTGCTGCTCCTGCAATGCCCTTCACTCCATCCTGATGGGTATTGGATGTCACGCCCTGGCCAGAGATAAAAAGCTGTTAAACTAGAATCTTGTTATAAAAGTATATTCAAAGGTAGATTTAATAAAAGTAGGAAACTGCAGTGAGGGAGGGATCAATCACCCATTTGCAAAATAGTTACTTTTTATCTGCCAGACTATATGCCCTCCCTTTCTGGTGAGATCATACCCCATCAGTTGTAAATGATCAGGAACGAAAGTCTGTGAACTTAACCAGATGTCTCATTACTTACTTGCAGTCCTTGATGGTGGCCTATTTTCTCTGTTGTGACATGGTCCCCTCTCTTCTTGTTTCTGGTGTGGCCCTCCTATCCCATCCCTTCTGTTCATAATCTTTGCAATTACTGTAGGTTTTACAGAGATTTATCCTTGAGTGTCTCTAGGTGGGTTTGTTACTTGAAGCCACCTATTAGGAAGTACATACAGTGTTTAATTTTCTGGATCTGGGATACTTCACTTAATATAATTGTTTCTAATAACATCCATTTCCCAGCAAATTCTATTAATTCATCATTTTTGATGGCTGAGTAGTACTCCATTGTATAGATGTACCACTTTTCCTTATCCACTCATCAACTCTTGGACATTTGGGTTGATTCCATGACTTTGCTATTGTAAACAGTGCTGCTATGAACATGGTCATGCTTGTGCTATTGAGGCAACTTTTTTTTAAAATTTTTTTAAATTTTTTTAAATTATTTTTAATTATTTATTCAACTGTGTGTATGTGCGTGCGCACGTGTGTCTGTGTGTGTGTATGTGTGTGTGTGTGTATGTGTAGAACCACGGATGAATTCGCGAATCACCATGGATGCCTCCACCTCCTTCTGCCCTGGGATTCACAAGCTTCGCCCTACCAGGACCAGAAGCGCAGGCCGCCCCCGCTTCCGTCTGGCGTCTATACGTGGGATCTGGGATCCGAACTCGGGACCTTCTGCCTACAAGGCGGAGGCTTAACCCCTGAGCCACCTCTCCAGCCCTTGAGGCAACTTTTTGCTACAGTGGAATAGCAGGGTCATATGGCATTTCAATTTTTAATTTCTTTAAGAATCTCCAGATGGCTCGCCAGAGTGGCTGTATGAGCCTGCATTCCCACCAGCAATGTAGGAGAGTTCCCTTCTCTCCACATCCTCTACAGCATTTGGTGTTGTTCGTATTGTGGATTTTTGCCATCCTGACTGGGGTGAGATGATATCTCAGGGAAGTTTTGATTTGCATTTCCCTGATGGCTAAGGATGTGGAGCATTTAAAAAAAAATCAACAAACCATAATCCAGAACTTCAGAGACTCTATATCAACCACCTGGAACTTGGTCAGCCTAATCTCTCTCATCCAGAAGCTCAGGAAAATTTGCGGAAGAGGGGGTGGTAAGATTGTAAGAGCACAAGGATGGGAGGAGCAATGATATGTAAGATACTCCACACAAGTTAGGGCCGAAGCAATCATAATAGGACTTTGCATGTCCTGTACAATGTCCAACACACTATTTGACCTCCACAAAGTCTAGCATTTGCAAGGCCCTAGGATCCTTGGAGGCAAGGGATTGGCAGCCACAGTAGTGTCCTATGCTTAAGGGAACACAGGAAAGGGTCTGGAAATGCACTGGGTCCTTGCACCTCATCGGAGAGGAGCACCCAGAGGAGAGTCTGGCATGCATATTAAAGGATGCTCCGGGGATGGGAGGGGGAGGCACTGGGGGATAGGGAAGGAAGGAGTGGGCAGGGAGGCATAGGGTGGTGGGAGGTTGGAAGGAGGGAGAGGAACCAGTGTACCTGTTAAGTTCGTATGAGTGGAAATAAAAAATAAATAAATAAAAAGACAAAAATCAAAAAAAAAAAAAGAAAAGAAATTTTAAAGAAAACAACATTTGGGCAAGATTACACATTTAAGTTAAACTTCTAATTAATTTATATGTAATATAATATTTAAATATTATTCTCACATTCTATAACTACCATTTCCTGCTTGTTTCTTAATAATACATAGGTGAATTACTTGTATTTTCTAATGTTTTGAATTCTCTCTGATCTCTGCTTTTGTTAAATCTCTAAACACTTATACCTTCAATAATAAAAAATCTTAGGTAATAGTGCTCTACTTGAGCCAATCAATTTTCAGTGATCACAGTTTCTTACAGTGCTCTCTCAAGTTGTTTGCAATATTATGCCCAGTTTATACTAAGTAGAATTAAGGATAAATAACTCTTGTTATAATACATCATTACATTGTAGTTGTATTCAATATTGCTTATGTGTAATAGTTTTTAATGTGTCTGTGTTTGGGGAAGATGTTTTCATTTTGATATTTTCTATTACTTTACCTTATATGACAGCTTATTTGTAACACAAATTAGCAAAATGAATGCCAGAAATAGTGAGACAGGGATAGCAAATGTGAATAATATATGGTATTAATAATCAGAGCAAGGAGCATGGGTACACCAGGTTTGATTTTAAAAGTGATAAATCTGAAAAAATGAACAATCTTTCTCAAAAATTGTATTTGCAGAAAATATTTAAATTATTCACTCATTTATTCATTGTGTGTATGTCTGTCTGTCTGTGTCTGTGTGTCTGTTTGTTCATTCATGGATGTGCCATGCCATGTGTGGATGCCATGGGAGAACATTTAGGAAACAACTATTTCCTTTCATCCTGTGGGCTCTGTGGATAGAACTCAGGTAGTCAGGTTTGGTGACCAGCATATTTACCTACTAGACATCTCATTGGCCCCAAACACTTTTTATCAAAGAAATTCATGCTCAAAGTGATAAATTAAATGTAAAAATTAAACTTTTTACATGAAAATATCAAAACGAAGCATCAGCAAAGTGTTAAATTATTTTCTTGAAAAAGCATCTACCTCTACTTTACCAATAATAGTTCGGATGCATAATGATGATTGAAACTCGTATTGGAAACCATTCACATTAGGATAATAAGATTGTAGAAATACACTTGGAGATCAATAAGGGTAAAGTCACCTATTGATATTTCAGTCAGTAAATAATTCATAACACTCAATATATACATTTACACTGGATAATCACAGAATGTTAAATTTTCAATTTTAAAATGTTTTATCCTCTACAAAACACTGACTTGGATCTTATCTCCTTATACTGTGTATGACACACGTGATAGTGGTTACTTTAATGTCATGTGTCACCCAAACTCAGCAATTACCATCTTCATCATTACCATCTTTCATACTTGTACAGATATCTTTTTTACTCTTCATTTCTGGGCTTGTATTTTTTTTTTCTTCCTTGGAGTCTTAAGTGTATGTCCTCACTTTTTTTTTTTATATGTGAGTGTGTATGTACATAAGTGCAAGCACATGGATCTGTATAAATATGTTGCCATATATATCATAGGGTGCTATGTGTGCCTATGGAGAAACTAGGGTTACTTCTGGAATCATACTGAATTTCTTCTACTTCTTTTTGTGCTGCACTCTGGGATTTCCTGGGCTCTGCTTTCCAGAGCCAGAAAAAAGTGCAACCCACCTCCAGTTCTGCGTAGCATTTTTCCCATGGAATCCAGGATCTGAACTCAGGTGTTTCTGCTTTCAGGCAGACTCTTGACTCCTGAGCGATCTGCAGTCCCTATCCCCAGTTTTAATTGTTCTTTTAAAATATTTTGCCCAGATCTTATCTGGAAAGAACAAGGAATTTTAAGATCTTTGTTTATGCACTTATGAAGAATGCTTCCATTAATGAAACAAATATATTTTGAGCAGTTAATCATATCACTTATTAATAAGTAGATTATTCAGTGAAGTAATCTGAAGTAATCTAATCCAAGTCTATTTTACAAATTTTCATATGCATTAGCAAGCTCTTTTTAATTCATTTTTTCAGCATTGATTGCATTTCAGAATCTGAATTCTATTATAGTATTCATCATCTTCTCCAGTTCTGCCAACTTCTTATTAACTATGAATACTTGGCCAGCAATGTTAATCAAGAAGCATCAGAAAGCCATTGTATAATGTGGTATTGTGAAACAAGCTAATATAAATCCACCAGAATCCAGCAGATCTTTATTGATCAGTATTGTTTAATGTTATTAATTAAAATAATTGTATGATGGGAGCAGCTTTGTATTCAGCTCCCATTATGCAGGGACTGAATTTGCCTACATTTTATGAATTTACATTCCATAAAATTATTCCTCAGTATCTGTTCTCTGAACTATTTCAGAAACCCTATAAAATTTGTGATGTTGAATTTTATGCATGGCTTAATTTCAAGGTGAAGTTTGTCAACGTACAATTGTTGGGCCTGATTTCTCTTAAATTCTGAAGCACATCATGGACTTATAATTCTGCTTTGTCATATACAGTTTGCAACTTCCCAATCTTTCATTTATTAATGATAATAATGAATAATTTTAAAGACCATTGATGTATGCAGTATGCCCCACATATTGTGAACTCAGTTTTAGTTCACGTGTTTTCCATTTAACACTATTTTTAAAGAGGATTAACTTAAAAAATGTTAAAATGATCTTTGGGATGGTAGATTACTTAGTGGTTAAATTGATTTTCTCAAAGCAAAGGAACCTGACTTCAGAACACCAGATACAGCTTAAAAATAGGCAGAAGGTTTGGGCAGGCCATCTGTAATTTCTTGAAGGCAGAGCCTGGGGATTCCTGAGCAAAATGGCTCATCAGACTATCCCTAATAGCATACTCTGAGATTAATTAGAAAACTGGGCTCACAATTATAAAGTGGAAGAATAATATGGAATGATTTTCACATCACCTTTGGGTCCCAACAGGTACACACTGATGGACATACACATCCCAACCCACATGCAGAAAGACACATATATTCATCATATACATATGAGAGAATGAAACATGAAAATAATGGTGGCAAGATAAAAAATCATATTCCTTCTTCTGTGGTTATGGAACAATTGAGTAGATATGAGGATGAAGATGAGGGAAGAGAGTTGCCTTGACATTGGGAAAACTGGTGCAGGGAAATCAAGGTCAAAATCATAGTCTGTGTAAGTTCACTCTAGAAATTTCACAGCTGGTACATGGTAAAACAATCTCTGAATGAAAAGCCTCTGAGGCAGATGATGTGGGAGCCAGTACAATAATCCACATGGTCCATAAGTGTGGCAAGGGGGCATGCCACTAAGAAGCTTGTTCAGTATTGCATATTTACTATTTAAGTATTTATATCCCTTCTGAAAGATTAACTGTTTCTTCCCTAAAAGAGTATATATGTTCTGTATTCATTTAAACTTGTCATATACTTTAAAAAGTGTTCAAATAATACACAATAGAAGTCATAGGTTATTCAAAAAAATCTCTATTAGATGTATTATTATATGCATAGGAAATGCTGAATGATGAAAAAAATCCCTCTTGTGGTTCACCAGCCACTAATATCCATAACTAATCTTCTTTTCCCCTGGACCCTATTTCTGCCACCCTAGTCTATTACTTAAAATGCCCAGCTCCCAGCTACTACTATTTCAGAATAAGTTTTCATCTTTGGAGGGGCACTTCTGACAAGGTATCCACAAAGACAGAACTTCATCTAAACTATAGAAATCTTTGGCTCTTTCTGAAGTGGAACACTTCTAGAGATTTTCAAGTTTTGTGATGTTCTGATTGATTTAATGCCACAGATGCTGGATTCATTCCACAAAATTCCTACCTGAGTAAGCTGGCGGCTATAACACTTAGTGCATGTAAATGGAAATGAATATAGACACTTTATATACACTGTGTGTGGTATTTGTGCAAAAACACTTACCATCTTCCCACATTTTTGAAAACTTAGGTTCCTAATGATTAATATCCTTCATCTGTATTAATCAACCCTAATAAGTGAAATAATGTAAAGTTTAGTATTATATTATTTAAGAAAGCTCTTTCTAATTGGCTATTCCAAAATGCCTTCATGTTGATAAATTCACTACCAAACAATTAAGTTGAACAAGGGGTATTATTCTTTCTTACCATTCTTATTACAGGTTTTAATCCACTCTGGCAGGAGAATTCATTTCAACATTAGGAGCTGAGGGAAACTGGTCACAATATACCCACAGGAATTTCTGAGAGACAAACTTCATTTACTAGTCTACAAGTTTGCCATAGTATACAGAAGTGTTCTCAAGGACTAAACCATCTCTTTCCAGTTTATTCACCTGCCCAGGGGTTTGCTCACTATGTTCTGGGTCTTCCCACTTCATTCTTCACAGATATACTTAAAGGTTCAGTCTTCATTTCCAAAGTCGTAGCCTCCATCTAACTGACACATTTGTTTATGGAAGATTGCAATTTGCTATTTTGAATGTCTAAAATGCTAATTCATTTCACAAACATTGTGCAAAAATTAGCATAAAATAGGAATTGCTCTGTGAAATATTAGGTAATCACAATAAAGTGAGTACTGTAAGGTAAGTCTTCTTGTGGGTGTTACAAATGAGGGATATGAGATGAAGCATGTAATCAAAAATATGCCAGTTAGAAAGTTGTCAGACAACTTTCCTGATGCTTCTTGATTAACATTGCTGGCAATTTTGATTACATGAGGTTTCCTACTTTTATTACATCTACCTTGAATATGCTATTATAACAAGACTCCAGTTTAACAGCCTTTTGTCTCTGACTGGGGGAGGGGGACGACACATACAGTGCCGATCAGGATGGAGTGAAGGGCATTGCAGAAGCAGCAAAACTGCAAAAGAAAATCAACAAACCACAATCCAGAACTTCAGAGATTCTATATCAACCACATCGAACTAGGCCAGCCTAATCTCTCCCCATCCTGAAGCTCAGGGACATTTGCAGAAGAAGGGGCGATAAGATTGTAAGAGCAAAAGGATGGGAGGAGCAATGATCTGAAGATTCTCCACACTAGTAAGGGCCAAAGCAATCATAATAGGACTTTGCATGCCCCGTGCAATGTCCAACACACAAAGTGTAGCATCAGCTAAAGGCACCAAGATCCTTGGAGGCAAGGGATTGACAGCCACAGTAGTGTTCCTATGCTTAAGGGAAACACGAGAAAGGAAGGGTTCAGGGAAATGCCACTGGGTCCTTGTATGTCATCGGAGAGGAGGACCCAGAGGAGAGTTAGGCATACACAATAAAGGACTCTCTGGGAATTGGGGGGGAGGCACTGGGGAATAGGGAGGGAGGGAAGGGGGATCAGGGGGTTGGGGGGAGGAGAAGGGAGGGAGGGAACTGGTCTACCTATTAAGTTTGCATGAGCAGAAATAATAAAAAATGTATTAAAAAAGAATGTAGGCATTGAATCAGAATATTCTGCTCCATATTATGGTTTAGAAACAAGTAGGCATTGTTTCGATATATGTCTGGAAGAATGTTTCAAGAAATTGCAAATAACAAAGATCCTTCTAAAATTAATATCAAAATGAAATTGATAATTAATTATAACCAAGGATAATAACATCACAAATACAGACCACTGATAGTAGGTTAATTTTATTAGACCTTGGACTTTTCTTATTGAAAAAATGAATAATTTTTTTTGTTTATTTAGTAGTGGACATTTAAAAATTCAATTAAGTGAAATTATGCTTATAGGATCATAAGTGAGATTTGAATTGAATGAAAGGCATCCAAATCCACGGAAATTATCAAACTAAATGAAAGTATTGAAACTGGACCTGAAGAAAGAAATCGTGGCCATGTCAGGCATTGTGAGTATGAATTTTGAATATGCAGCAGTCTATGTAGCAGTGTCTGAGGTCTAAGTCAAAAGTAATTGAGTTGAAACAGGAGGCAAACATAGTCTAATTTTTTTCTGTAAACACAGTTCAAACAGTACAGCAGTGATACCTTGTGTCCATTTAAGAGACACTCCTGTATTATGTACAGCATCATGTCCCCAATCAAGTTTCTGAAGAGTAACATAGTATCATTAAACCTGTCAGTAATTAGATATGCAATAACTGGTAAACCCGACTGTGAATAGAACACACTCTACATTGAGTGGATGGCTACATTATTACTGTATCCTCCTAAAATTTCATTTTGCAATGCTTTGCTTCTTAGTCACTTTTGCTTTTTCTTTGTAGATATATCTATAGATTTTTGGTCTAACATTTTTTTAAAAGCAAGATGTGCCTTAAATTATTTGGCCATAATTATCTTGGGGCATGCTCAGGTGAAAAAAATTGATTTAACCTAAGATTAATTTATTACTTTCTCTCTTAAAAACTTATTCAAACAGAGCTTTCTTAATTTAGGCATTCATACCTTAAGGAAGCTGATTATATAATTAGGTAAAGACATGAAGGTTTGAGAAATAATTATGATCTACTGCCTATTTTTTTATGAATAGCTTTGGGATTTTTACATGACAACTGAATAATAAATGCAATGTGAAATGCTAATAAAATGTGAATATACATTTTAGTATGTCTTCAAGTGACCTTATTGCAAATGACCCAATAATTAGACTGTACGAATAAGTATAATGAATACAGGATTAGTTTTCTTTTTTTTCCAGGGAATCAGGAGGTTGTATATATTTTTGACAGTTCTAGTTCAAGTAACTTCATCAAAAAACTGGTATATGAGAACATACAAGATTGCAGTTAGGAGATAAAGTTAACTTTTCAGTGTAATAACTATTAACTGGTAATAGCTATACTTTTGACATAATCCTTTAAGTGTTATATGCAAAATAGATGATAGAAAAAGATGTATTTATTAGTAAAGGTACATGATTTTCTTGGTTGGACCTCCAAAGCCTGGGAGTAAGTACTTGTTACCGAAGATGCTACACACATGAATCACAGGACTTGGACAAAAGAACAATAGCTGGAAGTGGTCTTAAAATTTTTCCTTGTTCTATAGTTTACAAAGTACCAGAGATTGCTATTGAAACTACTGGGGCAGAAAAACAATTAAAGATCTTAACTATCTGTGAAATATGAAAGTTGCAATAACAATCACCATGGTAACAGGTGACCATTAGTTTAATGGTGTCCTCAATATCAAGGGGACTACCAACAGTTATCCAATCAGATTTAAGGCCTACTTGACAGAATGGAACACATTTCCTGTTACTGTAAACTAAAAGAAGAACCTGTGAAAAGGAAGGACATAAGACCCAAGGGAAGATCAAAATTAAGGATGTTTGATCTGCTTTGTAAGTACCTTTATATCCATAGATTGGAGGAGCACTCAACATTCAACCTAAAAGCTTTCTACAGCAAAAAGTTCTTATTACTGAAAGGTACAGCTCATCAAAATTTAGAAAATAAGTGACTGTAAATGGTTGTCACTAAATAGAACATGTGGGCCTCATCCAGTTCTAACCCCTGGACTCAGAACATCATAGAAGAGGAGGACATGATTGTAAGAGCCTCATGTGGGACAGTTTTTGGTCAGACATTATCCTGGACATATAAGATTTCATGGAAGATATGTATTAGCAAAGGAATTGCAAGGAAACTATCTTATGAGCATCCCACCATGAAAACAGAAAGATCTCAAGAAGCTTTTCACCTCTTTGAGAGACTGATGAGGACTAAAGTTGATGGGGAGGGAAAGGGAGATACTTTCTGCAATGCTGTACCCACTGATGTATGATACTTCCTGAAGTATGAATCATGTTAGGTACATGTCATCAAAGACAACTAGATAAAATACAGTGGGTGAGCAAGTGAAAAGAAAACTGAAAATAGGAGGGGAAAATAGGCAAGGGAATTGAAGGATGCAAGAGGAAAAAGAGGAGGGGAGGTTTGAATTTGGGACCAAGAGGTAAAAATAGTATAAATTCACTATATTCATGTATGCAACATTTATAAAACATGAAAGAGAATAAAAAGGAAAAGGTACATTATAAATCATTTTATTCCCATGCACATTAAAATATAAATCAGTGGAATGAGATTTTCCAATACAAGAATCAAAGCAATTGGAATAAAATATGCACATGCAGATCTAAAAACACTCAGTGGCAGATGATTGTATTGGTTCATTTACTCAAACGACAAGTTTTCTACCTGAGGTGAGGCGTCCCTACTCAGAGGTTTGTATGACAGGAACACTGCCCTTTTCAGTTCCAGTTCCTTCTTGTTGTTGCCTATCTTAAAGTGATTTTTATCATGCCCCTACTCTGCACATAAATGAAAATGCAAAGTTCACAACCTGGCTTGAAGTTCAATAAAAGTAATAGATTTCTTCCTATCCACTTTTCAAGTAGCACATTCTCTGACATATTTTGCAAACCCTAATGTCTCATGCTTTATATTAAAAATAATCGTTTGTACGCTTTCAGATCAAACAAAATACTTCACATAGAATTTTTAAAGTACATTATAATTCATAGAATTACTATTTATTAGTTTTTTCCCTAGGTGGTATTCCAAAAGAATCCTAAAATAAGATTTTACATTTACATTAGAACAATTACAGGTCACTCAATATGATATCTTGTAAATGTTCTGCCTGAGGTGTACTCTGAAAAACCAGTAGGTTTCTTGTCAGATTTTTATTTATTTTATTATTATTTTGTGCTTGCTATGGTTCACATATGGAAGCCAGATGAAATCTTTGCAGAATTGTTTTTCTCCATCTACCTCTATTTGGTTTCTCTGGGATTGTGTGACAAGCACTTTTACCTGCTTATCCATATTACCAGGTTCATTATACATTTCTTACAAAAATATTCATAGTCATGGGGTAACAAGGAATATTCTGTTGAGTGTATACAAGGTGTAATGTGCAAATCAGAATAAATATATGAATATTCTTGAATGTTAATGATTTATACATGATAAACACTTGCAAAAGAGTGTCTCCTAACTTTTTTGAAATGTTACATTATCATTTCCCACTCCTACTATACTGCAACAGAACACCAGAATTTGATTCCTCAATTTAGCTGTAACTTTTTGTTACTTAAACTTTCTTTACCCCTTCTTTCTTCCTGAATCTGAAGTAACCATTTTTGATTTTATGAGATCAACCATTTCAGATTGCATATATGGGTGATTTCACGGGCTTTGTATTTCTTTGACTGTTTTAACATAATTTATATTTATAATATAAGCAAAATAAATATTTTTCATTTAAATTGCTCTTGAAACCTGTTACAGTTAGTGGGTATGTTGCTAATAAAATCATGACAAAATTGCTTAAGGGAATAAGGGGTTTATTGTCTTACAGTTCTTAGTCCAGCTTGACAGGAGAGCTCACTGCTACAACAAGGGCTGAGGGAACTGACCACACCATTATGCACAAAGTAGATGAGAGAGGGACAGTTCTCACTTGCCAAACCAGCATGTCTGGTCAAATATATAGGAGAATGCCAACTTCTTCAACTAGCTCTCTGTATTTTATTCACCTCTCCAGGGCCTAGTTCAACTTGCCATAAGTTGGGCCTTCCCCACCAGCTAGACAATCTTTTACAGGTTTGCTCTGGGGTTAAATCAACTACTAATTATCTCCAAAGATGCCCAGAGTTTGAACCCTCAACCATAAAGTTGACACGTGTACCTAAGATGACTCAAAGGGAAATTCAGTACTCATATAAGTAGATGTTCTGGAAGGTTGGAGGGAACAAGCAGGAAATACCAAGAGGAGAGTGAGGGGGAGAGAGAAGGATGATGGGGAGGATTGGTTATAGCAGAGGGGGAAGGGAGGGAGAAGAAAAAGAGGGAAAGAGGAGGGTAAGAGTACCTACCCATTGAGCTTGCATAACTACGTAAAAAGTTAAATAAATAAATAAATAAAATATTAGAACTGAAAGTTTCTTTTAAAAAATTGTTCTAAATATTTTAACTATAAGAGTCTATCAAGTTAAAATAAATTAAATACTTCACACAGATAAAACATCAAATAGACATATCATGACACAATAAGAAAATACCAAAATGGAATCAAGTCCAACAAATCAAAATATGCATCCTGCACTTCGATGTCCATCTTCAGCTGCTCGTCACATAGTCATGGTGGCTCAAAGATTCTGAGCAATCTTAATCCCTCTTCATAGCTCAAAGTTGCACAAGCAGTGTTTCTGAACCAGGATGAATTTCTACTGTCAGTCGTCCTCAGCATACATCCCATTGTTCTGGTATTTCCAACAATACTCTGGGTTTGCCTTATAGCTCTAAGCTTCATCTTCTTTTCAAGAAACTCCAAATCTGCCACTTGGTTACAAGGTTCAGCTGTTCTCTCTGAACCCCTTAATCTTGTACCAAAAACCGGTGCTTCCTGGGTAATGCCGACAAATTTCAAGTTGAAATGTAACTTGGTTAACTTGAACCACAGCCGTACCAGTTTTTATATACTGACCCTGGAAAAGCCCTTCTAAATAACCAAAACTTCAAAGGGTAAGAAATGATTTCAAATTGGATTTTCAGCACTTGAAGGAATCCAGGTTATCAAATCATGGAATCACCATACTATGGTTTTCGTGTCGTCTAGCATCCCAGTGCAAATCACTAGGTTTCCTTCAATGATTTTCATTTCTCCAACAATGATGGCTGTTTGGCTGCCTGCACTTTCTACATCTAAAACTTTGTGGCCATCAACATAGATCTTCTCTATCATGTAATGCAGTCCATCATCTTAGTTTAACTTTACAAAATTTCTTGCTCCCTTCATAGCAAATTGGGCCTAAACAATCCATGACTCTCTCAGTATCATTATTTTCGAATTGGCCCATTCAACTATGTTCAAACGTTTTGACATGCAGAAGTCTTCAAAATTATCTATATTTCTCCAACAAGAATATTTGAAATTCACAAAAACCACATAGCCAGTTTTATCAACAACACCCTACTTCTCTGGTACCAAATTCTGTTGCAGTTTGCATGCTGCTTATAACAATCATGACAAAACTGCTTATCAATAAGTATAAACTAAAATATTGTTTTAATATGGTTATGAAGTTTTTAAAATATTTTCTTATTATTTATTCTGAGAGGAAGAGAAAGATAAAGAAAGACAGAATAAGCATATAAATGCTATAGCATATAGTTATGTTAAAAAGCAACTTTGAGAAATTGGTTTTCTGTTCTCAAAACTCTACCAAGAAGCATCCTTTTGCAATAGAAGGCATATAATGCAAAGAACCACAAGTAACACAACTTCAGATAATAAGTGACTGTGTAGTTCTTATCTCTAAAGCTCTAAAAACAGTCTTAAAATCTTCTCCTCCATAACAAGAATTAGGAAATCTTGCAGAAGAGTAGGCAGTAAGAATGAAAAAGTCTGCTGTTAGAGCGTATTACTACCTTATGTTTTCCTGTGGTCATTACAGGACTGCTATACTTAAGAACTCATTGTGATGACACCCACTTCCATGGAAACTACATAATAATAGTTGTCCCATCAACCTTGGATGAGGAAAAAAATCTAAAGAATCACTACATTTGCATGAGAAACTATTTAACTTTAATGCCAGACAGAAGGGGAGCTTCTTTAATTCAACAATTTATCTACTGATAAGTAATCCATGCTCCAGCAAGTATTCAAACACTTGTCAGTATAGGCATCCCAGATGAAATACAGTGGGTCACACCTGCAAAAAGATGTGAAAATATGAGAATGACAGGATGGAAAGGAGAGTTTATGAAGTCAGACAGAAGGAAAGGTGGAATTGGATAGTGAGGGGGTAAAAATAGAAAATTTCTGTTATCTATGTATGGAAATGTCAAAAAATTAAAACGTAATTTGTAAAGAAGCTGGCTCTCTCTTTCCATCCTGTGAGCTTCCAAGTGAGCTAATTCAGATTGCCAGACTTGCTCCTTCAAGCTATCTTACCTGCCCCAAATTATTTTTCATAAGAAAAAGGATAGAATGATAGAAAACCTGGACTACTATGAAAATTAGAATTAATGACTCAGATTTTAATATTTACTTAAAATCAAATGAAAACTGGAATGCGTTGCTTATTAACCTTTTATTCATCTTCCCTCATGTCCTGTAAAAATCTTTGGGACAAAGACTAGATTCTCTCAAACAGAGGAAGAGAATGCTTAGCAAAGAATTAAATTATTACCAATAAAATGTAAAAATTGTGACTTTAATTACAAGTCACATTCTGATAGCATTTAACATGGACTTCAATAATGCAATGCATAATTCCCCAAACACAAGTATTTCTAGTAATGCTTCCTCAGATAAACATTCATGCAAAAAAATAGCATCAAAACAAAACTACAAAGCTGTTTGCAGTAATAGTAATAACAAACTCAGGAAACTATATAAAATAGTTTTATACACTGCACAGATGCAATATCAGACCAGAAGGGAAACTAGCTCTATTTATAGAAAAGCTAAAACCACACACCAATAGCTATACTTGATTCTCATTCACCCTGTCATGCTAAACTGAATTATTATGCAAAATTTCCTATTAAATTACTTTTGAAATATGAATATCCATGCATTTGGATGGAAATTCAACCTTGGTAGATAGGAACAGAATATCTGATCTTCTGAAAATGACGAAGATACTGAGACATGAAGAGACACATTAGAACCAAAATAAATATTTAACATTTCATTTCAGAACATTTTTAAGGTGTCACATATTTTGATGAATTTAGTTTTGTTATTTTAGACTTGCATATTAATTAAAAAGAAAAGTCTCAATAATGATCTGCTGTTTGCTCGTAATTTAATTATCTGCTGGTCCAAATTCATAGTGAAGTCAAACAGACAAAAATTAAAAAAAAATCATTCCTTAATATCAATGCTTTCAGCAGGAATGAAAATGCAAATTTGCAAATATCTAAAAGTTATTGCTACAATTTTAAGTCAATTTCATGAAGACAGAGATTGAACATGAAAATGGCCATAATGCAGTGAGACACATTATTTCCCCCACCATGTTCCTAAGAAATATGACATCTTGTTCACTAGTTAATTAGCCTTTTCTTAAATCTTGACTGGTGGAGACTCAAGAAATGGAATGCTTGCACACCTGCTTCTGGGTTGCTGATGGCATGATACAATAAGCCTCCTCTGTGTTTGGGATTCTAAGGATCTGATATATCTCATCCTTAATTAAAGTCTACCTATCTTCTATCAGTATTGATAGAGCATCATTCTATACCCTGCTTTGTATTTCACACTGCTTTCAGTTTAAATGCCAGTAGGCACTTCCTAATAATAGCAGTCACAGAGAACTGTGAAGGCACTTCAGAAAGGCAATATCTGAAGTCCTATGATTATATTGAGTTAAACTCATATCAGATCTTAACAAAGGTCACTGGCCAGCTGGCCACTGCACAGTGCATGCTCAATCAGGAAGTAGATCTGTTTATAAAATAAATTGTTTCAAATGATTGTTAAGTGTCCTGAATTCAAAAGGCCCCTTAATTATCCATATATCCCCAAAATGTTATAAATTTGAATGAACTGTGATACAACTATCCCATGAATAAGTTATGAAAGTTTGATAAGTACAAAGAAAATAGAGGACTGGAGATGGACTGCACAAACTCATTGCTATGAGAAAAGTATTTGTGTTAGTGATGATATTAATTATGCTATTCTTCAAGTCAATACTAAAATGTGAATACCCAAAATTATTAACAACACTGTCATATTGCTATTTAATTAGATAAAGAAAGGGTAGGTATGTTGTCCCAGATTTCATGGATGTTAAGTTATTGAGCCATGATTTGGCTTCAGAGTAGGATACCCTGATTCTAAGAATCATGGTATAGCATTCACAACTATGGTATGAATGCTGTAGTGTATATTTATTGGGATGGTAAATAAGTGTCCATCACTTATATTACAAGTGGCTCAAAAACCAATCTTTTTACTGTCTACTATCTATTGAAGAAGATCAAACAGATGCTGCATTTTTAGCTGTAGATATAGTTGCATCTGTGGATTGCTTCATAGCTACTATTTTTTAATTTTAGTGTTGGTTTAATTTGCTTCACAATTAAGACAGAAAGAGCTGCTTCCATCACTGGCCTGCCTCCTTCTTTCTCTACCAATAGTGTGCTTGCAAACATGATGAAAGTTCCTAAAACTTGCTGGACTTTCTGCTAAAAAATGTGGCAAGCACCAACCCCACAAAGTGACACAGAATAAGAAGGGCAAAGACTCTGTATGGCCAAGGAAAGTGGAGTTATAACAGAAAGCAGATTGGCTCTAGTGGGCAGATCAAGCCTAATTTTTAGTAAAAGGCTAAAATGACAAAGAAGATCATGCTGAGGATGGAGTGTGTTGAGCCCAACTACAGATCTAAATAAATGCTGGCTATTAAGAGTTGTGAGCATTGTATTGGGAGGTGATAATAAGAGAAAGGGCCAACTGATCCAGTTCTAATCAGATGCTGTTATGAAGACAATAAAATAATAAGCTGATAAAAAATAAAGAGAAAAACATAAATTTTGAAAATTGATAAAGAAAAAGAATTAGCACTTTAAATATCTACTTCTTGCATTAGATTGCCTATGAAAATAGATTTTCTACAAATAGGAGCCATCTGCTTTATTCACAAGAATCTATAGAAGAATAGAAGTGGAAATTGGGATATAAAGAGAACAAAACACTAGCAATTCAGCAGTAAGGCATGTAAATATGAACTTAGTAGTAGTTCATTATAGTAGTGACATTAAAAACACTATTGAAATTTCATATTTAAGCTATAGAATATTTCATGGATGGTAGTTGTCACCGTTTTGCCTGCATGTTTGCAATGAATTCATGACAAAACAGCTTGTTGGTCAAGGGACTTTATTCTAGCTTGATTATCTAGTTACATTCTTAATCTAGCTTGGCAGGAGGGTACCAGTAGCAGGGACCATGGGAACCATGTAAATTACACTCACAAGCCTTCTGAAAGAGGAATAAGCCTCACTTTCCAGATAGCATGTATGTCCAAATATGACTAAAAATGCCAACTCACTGAAACAACAAAGAACTACTACAGTGGATTCATGATCATGGAATTAACTGGTCTTACCAGCTGAGTTCATGAGCTGAACATTTCAACAATCTGAGCTTGGTGCTGAAAAATACCAAACTTTACTAAGCTAAATTATTCCATCTTATCCACCTGCCCACAAACAGTCCTATCCACCATAGACTGGGCGCTACTCAACAATTAGATGAGTGTTTGATTGCCAAGCTGTCACTGAATTCTTTAAGAGCTTTAATATGCTTGTTAGACCTTGTTGATAAAATCGTAACAGGTGTACTTGTGAAAATATATGCTGAGCAAAGAACTATAGAATTTGACATTAGCCATAAAATTGAAGGGACTATGTTCTACAAGACAATCTGATGAGTGTATTGGTGATAGGTGAGTGTAAGGAGAGTTTAAAAAAAGGTTTCTCTGACTAGATTGCAGAAAGGAGAAAACATGACATGTGAGATATTAGGTAAAACAGGAAGGTGTAGACCAAAAAATTCTATATTGTTCTTTGAGGCAGAAAAAACATTCATTGAAATAATTTAATGAAGTATGACCAGAGGGGTCAGTTTTGATTTTACATTCTTCACAGTTACATCCTTGCATATTCTTGGCCAAACATGTTGGTCTGGTTCTCTCAGCTCTTAGATGGATATGATACAGCCAGTTCCCTTGACGTTGTGGTGATTTGAACTCTCCTGCCAAACTGGACAAGTAACTATGACCAGGAATTGTAAGAGAAAATAAATCCCTTGTTCCCTTAAAACTGTTTTGTCATGACTTTATCAGGAACCATGCAGGCTAACTGCAATAGAATTTGATATTGGAGACTTGAGTTTTTTGCTATTAAATCTAACTATTTTGATTTTTTTGGATTTTTGAGCACCTTTTTTTGAGGAATATAGCAATGTTTGAGACATTGATATTGTGTGCTCTAAAAACTGATCAGTTTGTGGACTATTTGGAAAATAGTGATATTCACAGACTCATGGAGTGTTTGGACCCAGTTTGTGATGAAGGAAATGAATTTAAAGATGATGGACTGGCTTGTTTGATAGAAGAGAACTGTGCTAATAGCTGTAAAATTTTGGATGTGGAAAGGGCAGGCAGCAGAACAGCTTCACTGTTGGAGAAATGAACATAAGTGAGGGAAAACCCAGGGGCATACACTGGGTGGGACTTTGGAAGAAATGAAAACCAGCATATGGAGCTTCCATGGTTTGAAACCCAGATTCTTTCAAGGGTAGAAAGCCCAAGTTGAAATCATTTTTTGCAAGAAACCTCCCCACTTCACAAGGGAAGAATACCTTCTACACTGAAGACTTTACCCACCAAAGAGCCACATATACTACAGCAGACATATGACCCCCATAGCGAAGTAAGTACCCTCATCATTGTTTGACTGAGGATGGGAAGGTAGGCCTAGAAAGGAGGGGAGTGGGTAGGAATGGTGGGAGAGAAAACAGGAATGAGGGGTTATGGGGCTAGGGCAAGAATATAATCTCATTTTGTTTATATATGAAAAATTGTCATTAAAAATAAATAAAAACAAAGTCCAGTGAGTCACATTTCAACACCATGATCGCCACAAAATATAGAAAATATATGACTTTTTAAAAAAATAGCACAGAGCCACCCCGGAGCCAAGCCGCCCCCGGCCAGCAGCACCCACGCGCGTGGCCGCCGGCTCTGCCCCCGGCCCCCCCCTCTGCGCCGAACCCCGACCAGCGACCAGGTGAGAGAGAGCCCCTCCCAGCCCAGCCCCCCACCCTGGAGGAGCCGAGCTGCCCGGCCAGCAGCACTCACGCGTGGCTGCCGGCTTTGCCTCCGGGGCCGCCCTGACACCAGCCCCTCGTGCCCTCCCGTCCCCACGCCCCTCCGCCCCCCCAGGTTCGCAGGTGAAGAATTCTGCCATCAACATCAGACCCTCTGCCTCTCTGGCCCACCGGGGACCTACACACGGCGTCCACGGAAGACACACTCACTGCTACTCAGAATTCAATAGAGGTCCAAAGGAAACTCAAGCAAAATTCTAAGGAACAAAGAGGAACACAGGCCATACATTCTGGACTTCACTACAACCATTGTATCACATGCAAGAGACTCTTTCACATCCAGCCCAAAAGATAAGTAAACTTTTTTTTTTCTTTTCTCTCACTTTACTGATCCTTTGTAGTATCAATGCTGTAGGTCAGCTTCCTCATACAGCCACCCCAAAAAACATACAACTCCCAGGGAGTACACCACCCACCCTCACATTTCACCAAGACACTAGATCGTAAAAGTGCACTACCGTACTTCTATTCATCCCCTGGTTACTTAATGAACGTACTAACATCCTAGTAGTCTCATCTAGGATATAACAATACCAATACACAAATATACCCAATCCAAGGCAAGCACTAGTAACAACTGGCAGGTGTAACAATACCAACTACGTTGATTCAGTGGAAAACACACAGAAACTGAAAGGTCCTAAAAACAAAACAACAATGTATAAGTCAAAGTGCAGATCCACGAGAAACAAAACCCAAGAAGACCAATCTCCCACTGAAAGAAATCAATCCCATAACGATGGATTTAAACCAGAACAAATCCATAGAAAAAAAGCCATGAAAGCCAGACCCAACATAACGACTTTCAGAGGTATGATCATTACCATGATTAATAATATGAAAGAGGAAATCTGAGAAGAGTTACACAACCGTATCAACCACTTTGAACAGGAACACAACAGTAAACCTGGAGGAGTTGAGAAAAACAGTTCAAGAAACAAAATAGAGATAGAGCAGGTAAAACAGTCCTCAGGCAAAGTTTTAAAATTGAACTAAGAGATAAGTTATCTTCAACCCAAAACTCCACAGAGAGGTCTTATCAGCAGAACAAATGAGGCAGAAAATAGAATTTCAGATCTTGAAGACAAAGTAGGAGAATTAACCAGCTCAATGGAAGAGATTGTTTAAAGCCAAAAAGATACTGGAGAGGAACATTCAAGAAATATGGGACACCTTGAAGAAACCTAACATGCGCATTCATGGAATACCAGAACAAGAATCCCAAAATACCACACTGAGGAAATATTTCAATTCATCATAAATGAAAACTTCCCACAACTAAAGAATGAGAGGCCTATCCAAATACAAGAGGCATTTCGCACTCCAAACAGATACGACCATAATAGAAAATTGCCATGGCAAATAAAGTCAAAACACTCCACATTCAAGACAAAGAAAGGGTGCTGAGAGCTTCAAGAGAAAAAAAGCAACTCACTTTTAAAGGTAAACCTATTAGAATAACAAATGACTACTCAATGGAAACAGTAAAAGCAAGAAGAGCTTGGAGAGACATAGTTCAAGTATTAAATGAGCAAAAATGCCAACCCAGACTGATACACCCGGCAAAACTATCTGTCATGATTGAGGGAGAAAGAAAAGCTTTCCAGCACAAAGACAACTTGAAGGGATACATGTCTACCAAACCAGGCCTTCAAAAAATGCTAGAAATGATACTCAAGCTTGAAAAAAGAACAAGCGTATCCAGGAGGACAGAAGGGAAGTATAATACCACCAAAATATAAATATCAAACAACATGCTTACAAAATCTACTAAACATAAAAATTTCCAGAATAAAAATAATTTCTGCATTATAACATTAAATGTCAATGGCATTAACTCACCGATTAAGAGACATAGATTACAAACTTGGATTAAAAACCACAATCCAACAATCTGCTGCCTTCAGGAAACTCATCTCACCACAAAAGATAGGCACATCCTAAAAATGAAAGGCTGGTCCAAAATCTTGCAAGCTAATGGAACCAGAAAACAGGCAGGGATAGCAATTATGCTTTCGGACAAAGTAGACTTCAAACCAAAAAAATCATAAGAGACACAGATGGATACTACATTTTAGTCACAGGTACAATCCACCAGGAAGATTTCACAATACTGAGCATATATGCACCCAATATGGGCCCCTCCACATTCATTAAGAAAACCCTACAGCGTCTAAAGCAAGAAATCAACCCCCAAACGATAATTCTGGGGATTTCAACACCGCCCTCTCAACATGGGATAGATCAACAGGTCAAAAGCTTAACAGAGACACTTTGGAGCTTAACCAAACCCTTACTGAAATGGACCTTACAGATCTCTATCGAACTTTTCACCCACGCACCAAAGAATACACATTTTTCTCAGCAGCACACGGAACTTTCTCCAAAATAGATCACATATTGGGCCACAAAATGAATCTACACAAATACAAAAAAGTCGAAATTCTAGCCTGTGCCCTATCAGACCACCACGGCCTAAAGCTGGTCATCCACAACACATAAACAAGAGAAAATACACTAACTCCTGGAAACAAAATATGATGCTGAATGAGAACTGGATTCAGGAAGAAATTAAAAAGGAAATTCAAGATTTCCTGAAAGTGAACGAAATGAAAATACAACTTACCAAAATCTCTGGGACACAATGAAAGCGTTCTAAGAGGTAAGTTCATAGCTCTTAATGCCTACATCAAAAATGGAAACATCAGAAATAAATAATTTAACAATGCAGCTTAAGGCTTTGGAGAAACTTGAAGCAATCTGATCCCAAAAGTAGTAGAAAGGGAGATTAGCAAAATAAGGGGAGAAATATCTGAAATCGAGACTAAGAAAACAATAGAAAAAATCAACCAGCAAAAAGCTGGTTCTTTGAAAAAATAATAAGATTGAAACCCCTAGCTAAATTAACCAAAAGCAAGAGAGAGAAAACCCAAATTAACAAAATTAGAAATGAACATGGAGTTATCACTACGGATACCCAAGAAATCCAGAGAATTATAACATCATATTTCAAAAACTTGTACTCTGTGAAGTTTGACAACACAAAGAGATGGATGAATTTCTAAGTGAACACAACCTACCTAAATTGAATCAGGAAGTTGTGAATTATTTAAATAGTCCTATAACATACAAGGAAATTGAAGAAGTAATCTCGAATCTTCCCACCAAAAAATGTCCTGGACCAGATGGATTCAGCACAATTCTACCAGACATTTAAGGAGTTAATAACACCAATACTCCTTAAACTGTTCCATCAAATAGCAAAGGAAGGAACACTACCAAATTCCTTCTATGAAGCTAATATCGTCTTAATCCCAAAACCTAATAAAGATTCACTTAAAAAAGAAAACTATAGGCCGATCTCTGATGAACACAGATGCAAAGATTCTCAAAAAGTCTTAGCAAATCGGATTCAAAAACATATCAAAAGATCATTCACGGGGACCAAGTAGGCTTCATCCCCGGCACACAAGGTTGGTTCAACATACGCAAATCAATAAATGTAATTCATCATGTAAACCAGTCCAAAGTCCAAGACCACATGATACTCTGATAGAGAAAAAGCCTTTGACAAATCCAACAGCCTTTTATGATCAAAACGCTAGAGACTGTAGGAATGAAGGAACCTTTATCAATATAATAAAGCTGTATACAACAAGCCCACAGCAAGGATTATGCTCAATGGGGAACAATTGGAAGCATTCCCACTTCGATCAGGAACTAGACAAGGCTGTCCACTCTCACCACTTCTATTCAATATTGTACTTGAAGTCTTAGCTGAAGCCATAAGACAAGAAAGGGACATAAGAGGGATTCAAATCGGCAAGGAAGAAGTCAAGCTATCCCTATTTGCAGATGACATGATCTTATACCTGAGTGATCCCAAAAACTCCACCAGGAAGCTCCTGGAACTAAAGAAGTTCAGCAGGGTGGCAGGATACAAAATAAATGTGCAAAAATCAGAGGCCTTCCTATATGCCCAGAATGAAAGAAGTGAAAAAGCCTTGAGAGAAACAATCCCATTTACTATAGCCCCTAAAAAATGAAATACCTTGGTATAAACCTAACCAAGGAGGTAAAAGACCTTTACAATGAAAACTTTAAAACCCTAAAGAAAGAAATAGCAGAAGACACCAGAAGGTGGAAAGACCTCCCTTGTTCCTGGATTGGTAGAATCAACATCGTAAAAATGACCATCCTACCAAAGGCAATATACAAATTCAATGCTATACCAATTAAAATCCCAAAGCAATTCTTCAAAGAAGTTGACCAAACAATCTCAAAGTTCATATGGAGGCACAAAAGACCCAGGATAGCAAAGACAATCCTGAGTAACAAAAACACTGCTGGAGGTATTACCATACCAAACCTTAGTCTATACTACAAATCCATAGTTATAAAACAGCCTGGTACTGGCTCCAAAATAGACACACAGATCAATGGATAAGGTTGAAGACCCAGATATAAGCCCACAAAATTACAGCCATTTGGTCTTTGACAAAGGGGCCCAAAGAATCCAATGGAAAAAGAACAGCATCTTCAACAAATGGTGCTGGCAAAACTGGATCTCCACATGCAGAAGATTAAAGCTGGACCCATACTTGTCACCATGTACAAGACTTAATTCCAAATGGATCAAGGACCTTGATTTAAGGCCAGAGACTTTAAAAACCATAGTTGAAAGGATAGGGAACTCCCTCGAGCTGATTGGGCTAGGCCAACATTTCCTAAACAGACATCCAATGGCACAGTCACTGCTACCAACTCTCAACAGTTGGGATCTTGTGAAATTAAAGAGCTTCTGTTCAGATAAAGAGATTGTAACACGAGCTCAAAGGCAACCCACAGAATGGGAGAAAATCTTCACTAACCACATATCTGACAGAGCTCTACTGTCCAGAGTGCACAAAACTTAGAAAACTAAACAAGGAAAACAATGGCCCAATTAAAAAATGGGCCCTGGAACTTCAAAGAAACTTTACCAGGGATGAAATTAAAATGTCTAACAAATATCTTAAAAAATGCTCCACTTCCTTAGCCATCAGGGAAATGCAAATCAAAACTTCCCTGAGATATCATCTCACCCGGTCAGGATGGCAAAAATCCACAATAACAACGACAAATGCTGGAGAGGATGTGGAGAGAGGGGAACTCTCCTACATTGCTGGTGGGAATGCAGGCTCATACAGCCACTCTGGCGAGCCGTCTGGAGATTCTTAAAGAAATTAAAGATTGAAATGCCATATGACCCTGCTATCCCACTTTTGGGAATAACCCCCCATGCAGCAGAGGTTCGCCTCGATAGCACAAGCTGACCATGTTCATAGCAGCACTGTTTACAATAGCAAAGTCATGGAATCAACCTAAATGTCCAACAGTTGACGAGTGGATAAGGAAACTGTGGTACATCTATACAATGGAGTACTACTCAGCCATCAAAAATGATGAATTACTGGAATTTGCTGGGAAATGGATGTCATTAGAAACAATTATATTAAGTGAAGTATCCCAAACCCAGAAAATTAAGCGCCGTATGTACTCCCTAATGTGGCTCCTTACCAAACTCACCCAGCCCACATTGAGACACTCAAAAGTAAACCTATGTAACACAGTAATTGCAAGGATGAACAAGAGAGATGGGGTAGGAGGGCCACACCAGAAACAAGGAGAGAGGGGACCATGTTACAGCAGAGAAAATAGGCCCCATCAAGGTCTGCAAGTAAGTAATGAGAAACCTGGTTAAGTTCACAGACGTTCTTTCCTGATCTCACCAGAAGGGGAGGGCATATAGTCTAGCAGATAAAAAGTAATCATTTTGCAAATGGGTGATGGACCCCTCCCACATGAGGTTTCCTACTCTTATTACATCTACCCTTGAATGTGCTATTATAACAAGACTCCAGTTTAACAGCTTTTTGTCTCTGGCCAGGGGGTGACATACAGTGCCCAGCAGGATGGAGTGAAGGGCATTGCAGGAGCAGCAAAACTGCAAAAGAAAATCAACAAACCACAATCCAGAACTTCAGAAACTCTATATCAATCACATAGAACTAGGCCAACCTAAGCTCTCCCCATCCTGGAGCTCAGGGACATTGCGGAAGAGAGGGGCGGTAAGATTGTAAGAGCAAAAGGATGGGAGGAGCAACGATTTGCAAGATTCTCAACAATAGTTGGGGCCAAAGCAATAGTAATGGGACTTTGCATGCCCTGCGCAATGTCCAGCGCACTGTTGACCTCATAAAGTCTAGCATCTGTTAAGGGCACCGAGATCCCTGGAGGCAAGGGATTGACAGCCATAGTAGTGCTCCTATGCTTAAGGGGAACAAGAGAAAGGACTTATGGAAATGCCACTGGGTCCTTATATGTCATCGGAGAGGAGGACCCAGTGGAGAGTCAGGCGTACACAATAAAGGACCTCTGGGAACTGGGGGGGACACTGGGAGATGGGGAGGGAGAGAGAGAGAGAGGAGGGGTTCGGGGGAAGAGGGGGGAGGGAGGGAACTGGTAAAAAATTTTAAAATGTATAATTAAATTTTTAATAAAAAAATAGCACAGAAAATGCTCTACATAATGTTGATATATTATGGCATCTAAACATGTGTATACACCCGTGTGTGTGTATGTGTTTTGTTTTGTGTGTGTATATATATATATATATAACTATTTTATATAATACAAAAAATATATATATACTATGTACATATATACTATATTATATATATATGTATACAAAAATAGTTTTTTGATACTGAAGATTAGAATCAGTGACTTCAAAAACTCGGTAAGGTTTCTATGACTGATTTTCATTCCTGTCAATCTCTAGAATGAAAATAGACATCTTTTAAACAGATCTGGAAACACTAAAGAAATCCCTAAGGTGATCTACAAGCAAACATAGACATGTTTCAATAGAGAGTCTCAAAAATAGAACTGATCATGTAGAAGACACAGCCTCAGAATTGGAAGATAAGATAGAACAGACTCATATGTCAACGAGAGAAAGTGATAAACTGAAAAACACAAAGAATTTGGAGCTTATAGGAACTCTGGGACACAATCAAAACTTCCAGAAATAGATACACAAGAGGAGGATCCACCATGTATTATCAAGATAATAGAGGAAAATTTCCCTGACCTAAAAAAAGAGATACCCTGATTCAAGAGGCACACAGAACACCAAATACTCAGGATAAAAAAAGAAACACCCCATAGCATATGATAGGTTGTACACCAAATATACACATTAAATACAAGATCTTAAGATCTTCAAGGTAAGTGGATTAAATCACAAATAGAGATAAAACCATAAAAACCATGCCTGACTTCTCAGTTCAAATGGTAAAAGCTGGTAAAAGCCTGGAAAGACAATATAAATTCTGAATGAACACAAATGTCAATCTAGATTATTATATCCAAGAAAAAATGTTGGTCATAATAGAAGGTGAAAGAAAAATATTCCATGACAAAAACAAAATAAAAGACTATATGGCCACTAAGCCAGGGCTCCAAAGAATACTGGAAGAAATGTGCAGGATGGAAGAGAAGGATATACATATTAAAAAGCCAAAGATAATAAACAATATCAACACAAAAGCTGAATGAGGGACTAAAAAAAAAAATAGACAAAGACCACAAAATCAGCAAAATGTTAGGAACCATTAAACATCTTTCAATAATATCTTTAAATGTCAAGGGCACCAACTTCCCAATTAAGAGATCCTTGTCTAAAACTTGGATCAAACATCATGACCCATCAATTCTCTGCCTCCAAGAAGCACACCTAAGATAAACACTTTCTCCAAGTAAAAGGATGGTCCAAGCAAATGGAAAAAAGAAAATGAGCAGGAGTTGCTATCTTAATACTAGACAAAATAGACTTCAAACTAAAACAAGCCATGTGAGATGCAAATGGATGCTAAATCTTAGTAGAGAGAAAATTCCAGCAAGAAGTTCTTAAAATCTTAAACATATATGCACCAAACATTCATCAAAACAAACAAACAAACAAACAGACACTACAGGAGACAAAACAACTAATCGACACAAATACAGTAGTAGTGGGAGACTTCAATAACCCACTCACACCATTGCACAGGTTGATGGGCCAAAAACTAAACAGAGGCACATTGAAGTTAAATGAAACTAAATCAAATAGACACAGATATTTACAGAACATTTCATCCAAACACTAAAGAATAGACATTCTACTTGGCAGCTCATGGCGCATTCTGAAAATAGACCATATGCTAGGACACAAATCAAGAAAAATTGAAATCATTCACTATATACTATCCTACAATCATGGAATAAAGTTAGATCTCTACAACAAAGTAAACAATAGAAACCATACAAATAGAAGTTAAATAACACATTTTTGAATGATGAATGGGTCAAAAAATAAAACAGGAAATTAAAAACTCACTTTTAAAGTCACTGAAAATGAAGATACAACCAACAAAATCTATAGGCCATAATGAAAGCAGTTCTAAGAGGAAAGTTTATAGCACTAAATGTCTAAATCACAAAGAAAGAAAGATTGCTAGTAAATAGATTAATGTTACACCTGAAAGCCTTATGGAAAAAAAGGAGCAAACCAATCCTAAAGAAATATCTAATATCCAAGCAGAATTCAATGAATTGGAACTGAAAAAGGAAATACAAAAAAAATCAATGAAACAAAGAGCACATTTTTCTGAAAAGGTAAATAAGAATGATAAGCCCTTTAATTTCACTAACCAAAAGTAGAAAAAACACTCAAATCCAGAAAATCAGAAATGAAGAGGGGGAAATTACAACAGATACTGGAGAAATCCAGAGAATCATAAGGACATGCTTTAAAATTATATATTCTCTTAAATTGAGCAAACTAAGGGAAATGGATGAATTCCTAAACACATACAACCTACCAAAATTGACTCAAGATGAAATAGATTAAATAGGCCAATAACGAGAGATAAAATTGAGGTAGTAATTGCAAGTCTTCCATCTAATAAAAGCCCAGGACTAGATGGATTCAGTGCTGAATTCTGACAGGCCTTCAGAGAAGATCTAGCACTACTACTCCTTAAATTATTCCATAAAATAGAGAAAGAAGAAATACTCCCTAACTCTTTTTTATGAAGCCAATATTACTCTGAATCCAAAGCAAAACTAAGATATATCAAAGAAGGAGAATTATAGGCTAATCTCACTAGTGAAAACAGATGCAAAAAACTTTAATAAATAATAGGAAACCAAATTCAAAAACATATCCCAAAGATCATACATCATGATCAAATTGGGTTCACACCAGGAATTTATGTTTAACTTATGTAAATCAATAAATGTGATTCATCATATTACAGATTCAAAACAAAATCATATGATCCTCTCAGTAGATTCAGAAAGGCCTTTGATGAATTCCAACATTCCTTCATGATAAAAGTTTTAGGAAAAACAGGAACAGAGGGGACATACCTCAAATTAATAAAGGCTATATATGACAAGCTTAAAGCAAGCATCATCCTAAACAGGGAAAAACTTGTTCCAACTTTTATCAGGAACAAGACAAGGTTGTCCACTCCTGTTCAATATTGTACTTGAAGTCCTAGATAGAACAATAAGGCAAGATAAGGAAATAAAATGGTTATAGATAGGTAAGGAAGAAGTCAAGTATCCTTCTTTGCAGATGTATGATTCTATACTTGAAAGATCCACATGACTCCACCAAGAATTACTCAAATTAATAAACAATTCCAACAAAGTGGCAGGCAACAAAATCAACATACAAAAATCAGTAGCTTATCTATATACCAGAGACAAACAATTGAGAAAGAAATGAGAAAGTCAATCCCATTCACCATAGTTACCAAGAAAATAAAATACTTGAAATAAATTTAACCAAGGAAGTAAAAGACCTATTCAATGAAAGCTACAAAAAAACTGCTGAATAAAATTAAAGAAATAGTAGAAAGTGGAAAGACCTTCATTGCTCATGGATGGGTATGACTAACATTGTAAAGATGAACATTATACCCAAGGTAATATACAGATTCAATGTAATTACTATCAAAACCTCAATGAGATTCTTCACAGAATTGGAGAAATCAATCTCAAAAATCATATGGATGAATAGAATACCATGATTAGCCAAAATAATTTTGTACAATAAGAAGACTGCTGGAGGTATTACCATGCCAGATTTCAAACTATACTACAGAACTATAGTAACAAAATCAGCTTGGTACCCTCATAAAACACATACATCTACCAATAAATACCAATAGATTAGAACAGAAGACACGAATATATACTCCCACATGTTTGGCCAACTAATTTTTGACAAAAATACCAAATATGCATTCTGAGGAAAAGGCAGCATCTTCAACAAGTAATGTTGAGAAAATTGGACATCTATATGTAGAATAAAAATTGATTGTTGCCTCTTTCCTTACACAAAAGTCAACTCTAAATGGATCAGAGACCTCAATATTAAACCCAATACTCTGAAGTTATTAGAAAGAGGAATAAGAAGTACACTTGAATTGATAGGCTTAGGTAAAGTTTTTTAAGCAGGACAACAAATGCCCAGGAACTAAGACCAATAATCATCAAATGGGACTGTTCTGCAAAAGAAACTGATAATTGTGCAAAAAGACAACACACACAATTGGAAAAAAATCTTTCTTAGCTATGAATCCAATAAAGTATTAATCTCTAGAGTATATAAAAAGCTCAAACTAAATACCAAGAGAGCAAATATTTCAATTAAAAAATGGGCTCTAGAACTAAACAGAAACTTCACTCAAAAAGAAATTGAAATGTCAAACACATACCTTAAAAAATACTCCACTTCCCTGGTTATCAGAGAAATTCAAATTAAAACTATCCTGAGATACCATCTTACCCCAGTCAGAATGGCTAAGATCAAGAACACTAACAACAGAGAATGTTGTTGAGGTTGTGGAGAAAAGGGGACACATATTCACTGGTGGTAATGTAAACTTATGCAGCCTCCATGGAGATCAGTGTGGAGGTTATTCAGAAAGTTAAGAATGGAACTGTCATATAACCCAACTATACACCTCCAAGGAATATACCCACAAGACTCTATATCTTTTTTCAAAGACACTTATTCATCTATGCTCATTGGCAGCTTTATTCACAAAGCAAAAAAAATCGAATCAGGCAAAAAGTCAATTAACAGAGGAATGGAAAATGAAAATGTGGTACATACACACAAAGCAGTGCTACTCAGGCACTAGAAAGGAGGAGATTTGTAGAATCTGCTGGTAAATGGATGGAACTGAAAAATTTAATATTGAGCTAGGTAACTCAGACATAGAAAGGTAAGCACCACATGTTCTTTCTTATATACAGTTACTAATACTGGTATCTTTGTCAATATTTAGAGTGGAATTATTGTAAGAGCCAGAAAATTAGAAAACGACCAATGAGTGGGAAGGTGGGAAGGAATAGTTAAGATGAAACCTTTTAAAGGGGAGACTTAGGATACAATGACAACTAGGATGAAGGAGGGAATAATTAAGAAAATTTCATAGGGGAAATGAAGGGATGGATGGTAGCAGGGACAGAGGGACTTATAAAAAAAATCCTAAGATTTTAGCAATTACTATAGTTATTACAGAGATTTATCTTTGAGTGTCTCTAAGTGGGTTCCATACTAGGAGCCACCTATTAGGGAGTGCATACGGCGTTTAATTTTCTGTGTCTGGGATATTACACTCAATATAATTGTTTCTAATCCCATCCATTTCCCAGCAAATTTCATTATTCATCATTTTTGATGGCTGAGTAGTACTCCATTGTATAGATGTACCACATTTTCCTTATCCACTCGTCAACTGTTGGACATTTGGGTTGATTCCATGACTTTGCTATTGTAAACAGTGCTGCTATGAACATGGTCGTGCTTGTGCTATCGAGGCGAATTTTTGCTGTATGGGGGGGTATTCCCAAAAGTGGAATCGCAGGGTCATATGGCATTTCAATCTTTAATTTCTTTAAGAATCTCCAGACAGCTCGCCAGAATGGTTGTATGAGCCTGCATTCCCACCAACAATAACAGGAGGGATGGGGAAGGAGGGCCACACCAGTAACGAGAGAGGAGACCATGTTACAACAGAGAAAATAGGCCACCATCCAAGGACTGCAAGTAAGTAATGAGACATCTGGTTAAGTCACAGACTTTCCTTCCTGATCATTTACAACTGATGGGGTATGATCTTACCAGAAGGGGAGGGCGTATAGTCTAGAAGATAGAAAGTAACCATTTTGCAGATGGGTGACTGACCCCTCCCTCACCACAGTTTCCTACTTTCATTACATCTACCTTTGAATATACTCTTTTTTTTTTTTTTTTTTTTTTAAATAATTTTATTATTATTATTTATTCAACTGTGTGCATGTGCGTGTGTCTGTGCGCGCGCGTGTGTCTGTGTGTGTGTGTGTGTGTGTCTGTGTATGTGTAGAACCACGGACGAATTCGCGAACCACCATAGACTCCTCCATCTCCTTCTGCCCCGGGATTCACAGGCTCCGCCCTACCAGGACCAGAAGCGCAGGCCGCCCCCGCTTCCACCTGGCGTCTATACGTGGGATCTGGGATCCGAACTCAGGACCTTCCACCTGCAAGGCGGAGGCTTAACTCCTGAGCCACCTCTCCAGCCCTGAATATACTCTTATAACAAGACTCTTTATCTCTGGCCAGGGGTGACATCCAATACCCATCAGGATGGAGCCAAGGACATTGTGGGCGCAGCAAAACTGGAAAAAATAAATCAACAAACCATAATCCAGAACATCAGAGACTCTATATCAATCACCTGGAACTAGGCCAGTCTAATTTCTCCCCATCCTGAAGCTCAGGGAAATTTGCAGAAGAGGGGGTGTTAAGATTGTAAGAGCACAAGGATGGGAGGAGTAATGATATGCAAGATACTCCACACAAGTTAGGGCCAAAGCAATCATATTTGGACTTTACATGCCCTGCACAATGTCCAACACACTATTGACCTCACAAAGTCTAGCATTTACTAAAGGCACTAGGATCCTGGGAGGCAACAGATTGATAGCCACAGTAGTGTTCCTATGCTTAACGGGAACACAGGAAAGGGTTCTGGGAAAGCTACTGGGTCCTTGCACCTCATCGGAGAAGAGGACCCAAAGGAGAGTTTGGCATGCACATTAAAGGATGCTCTGGGGATGGAAGGGGGGAGGCACTGGGGAATGGGGGGTTAGAGGGAGGGGGGGACCGGTGTACCTGGTGTGTATGAGTGGAAATAAAAGAAAAAGAAAAAAAAAGAAACGGGAAGAAAAAATGCTAATTTTAAATGATTCAGAGAAATAAACGCTTTTTTATATTACCTGCACTATTTTAATAAAACAAATTTGAAAAAATGTTTTTCCTTAGCTTGCCAATGTAATCAGATCAAGGTTATACTCTGAATTGAATATAAAAAACCCCTAAAGATTGTGGGAAGTAACCCCAAAGGAATATCCTATGCTAGTAAAATGTCAAAAAAAAAAGTCTTTTAAAGAAAGAAACAAGAATGGACAGTCCCTATTCAGAGGAGCATAGAGTGAGGGAAAAAAATAGCCCTGAGTCGATCCACTTAGAATATAGTGACAAAATTATTGTAGAGTAACAGGAATGTGACACTTCCTGCTAAAATATTGGTCAAAGTTCTCAAAACTCCCCAAACATGGCTTTTGCCATTTTTCTTAGTTACATTTTTCTACAAAAAAAAAGGTCATTAAGACCCTATTACTGAAGATGCAGTACATATGGATCATAGAACATGGGCAAAATACATCAACTGGAACTGGTCTGAGAACTTCCTCCTTGCTGGATAGCTTACACAATACTGAAGAATACTGTAGAAGCTGCTGTGGAAGAGAAATAATCACAGGTCTCATCAACCCATGAGATCTGCAAGTTGTAATAAGAATCACCATGGCAACAGGTGACCACCAAGTACTGGCATGAGGATCAAGGAGACAACCAACTGGTTTTTTTTGATTGGACTCAAGACCCACTTGTCAGAATGGAGTTCAGTCCCGTTACTGTAAACTAGAAAGCCTAAAAAAAATCTTTAAAAATGGAAGGAAATCAATAGAGAAAAATAATCAAGGATCACCATTGGTCAAGACATTCCATTAAAGGCAGGACTGATGCATTTAGAAACTCACTACAATGAAACTTGTCCTTACTGGTCCTGCCTGCATGATGAATGACATAAAAACATGCCCCATAGACTACCTAGGAACTCAAGAAAGAGAAGAATATACAGTGGAAACCTTGGGGACTAAAGTTGAGTAAGTGAAGGGAAATACCTCTATCACTGGAGTAGCCCCAAAGAAGGTAACCTGTTATTCCACAAAGACCTGAATCCAAAGAGTAGATAAGCCAGAGAGAACTCTGGTGTCCACAGAAGCATACTGGCAGTAGGGTGGGAGGGAGTGGTAGGGATTGATAAAGGGAAGGGAGAGGCAGAAAGGAAGTGGTACAAAGAGAAGCAGGGATAAATACACAATATGCTTGTAAAGGTAGAAAAGTAAAATAAAAAATAAAAGAAACTCTGGAATAAATTTTTGTATATAAACATAGTATTTTTACACATTTATTTAATTATTTTTGTGTGTATGTGCGTTGCATGTGTGTGTGTGTGTGTGTGTGTGTGTGTGTGTGTGTCTCAGAGGGCACTATGTGTGCCTGTGAAGATCCAAGGGTGACTTTGGGAATCACTCTGGATTGCTCTACCTCCTTTTTGCTTTGCTCTGGGAGCTGCTGCCATTTCTGTCTAGGACTTTTGCATGAGATTCAGGATGTGAACTTTGGTCCTTCTGCTTAACCCCTGAGACTTAACCCCTGAGCCATATCTCCAGTACCCATTTATGCATTTTATGGGATGCTAACATATACATAACAACTACTTAAATGTTCAGTTTAAAACACTTGCAAGAGAAAGCAGATATTGTTCAATATAACAAATAATATAGCACTTTAATAAATATGAATGGTAGAAAATTATATATAATTAAATAATATGCATTTATTACCATTTGTACTTGAATATGGAGAAATGCATGTAATTTAGAAATAATAAGACATCTTTTAGAGGTGTTATAGATTAATGTGTTAAAATTTTTTGATTTTTCTATTTTTAAAAAAATGAAGAAGTTCTCATTTTTGGACTGATAGACTTAGAAAAAATGAGGTTATTAAAATACATTTAACACTAATGTTGAATTTTTTAATCATAATAAAACACTGACTAAATTTTTCATTTATTACATAAAAATTTTGTAGTCTTCTTGATTTTTGTATATTTGTATATTTTTATAGTTATTAGATTTCATTATGAGGTTTCCTACATCTATTATCATGAGATTTTGTTATCATTTGCTATTTATCTCACTTCTTCATGTACCTTTCCTTTTCTTGTGGTTTTGCCCCCTTTATATTCTAAAATAGTCTTTGCTTTCATGACACATACTGTCCTTCTTGTTCCCTACACTTCAGGTGGCTTCTTCCCTTCTCAGAATCTGCACTATACTTCCTTGTTTTATTATACTACATACAATATATAATCAACTCATTCCTTCTCTAAAAATAGCAAACAGGGTTATTGTCACTCCAGTTAACAACCGTGCAACTGAGACTGGAAAGATTTAAAGAACTTGACAATTGCACATGATAACAACAGTATGAAAGGAATAAAATTCTCTAACTTCACAACTATATACATTTGCACAAATACACACACATCCCTCACACAATTTAAATCTAGTATGGAAACACATGAGAAAAATGCATTTTGCTTCATAGAAGAATATCCGGTTTATACATTTTCCTGAAAAATTATAATTTTCCTGTTCCTTCCTACTCAATATCACAATTTCCTTAGCCATTCATGTGTTTATGGATTTCTAACTTATCTCCATATTTTGGTTCCTGTGCATAGTGAATAAAAACCATGCCTGTGTTGCTGTCTCTGTGACGTGGTAACTCAGAGATCTGTAAGTACAGTCTAAGAGTGCTAAAGCAGAATTATATCCTGCTTCTGTTTTTAAGGAAACTTCATATTTATTTAAAACAATAGTGATCATTTTTTAAACTTCTTTAATACTTTTTCTCATTGGTATGTTTTGGTTTTTGGAAATTTTATGCAGGTGTAAAGTACATTTGATTACTTTTCTTCATGATCTCTGGTATGCTTTATCCAGTCTCCCTTTTTCCTTATAAATATCTTTCATGCATATAGTTTTCTTTTATATCACATTTAGTTTATTCATTTTTTGGTTGTTTGTTTTATGAGACAGGGGCTTGCCATATAGATTAATGTTGCCTTAGGTCCTGACATTCCTCCCATTTCAACCTGAATAGACATCACTTGTTTAAAGATTTTAACAATGCACAGTATCAATGGCATCTATGGGCTAGGGAGATTTAATAAATCTTGACATATATGTGTATTTTCATTTTTTATTTATTCATTCATTTAATGTGTGTGTGTATGTGTGTGTGTGTGTGTGTTGTGTGTGTGTGCACGTGTCAGGACCAAGGGTGACTTCGGGAATCATCTTGGATTCTACCTCTTTCTTGCTTTCCTGTGGGATTTTCCAAGCTCTGCCTATCTGGATTGGAAGTGTAAGCTGCAGTCATTTCTACCTGGCATTTTTACGCGGGACCTGAGATCCGAACTCAGGACCTTCTGCTTATAAGGCAGAGTATTGACCCCTGAGCCATATCTCCAGCCCATGTTCCAGATTACATGTGTGTTTCTTCTTAAAATTAAAGTTGTTGCTTAAGAAAGTGTTTCCATTATGTTTACTGACTAAAGAACCTTGGTCTTTGAAGACAATTGAAGACATTTCTGCAATTGTACATGTTTCATCAACTCCATGTGACTTTTATTCTATGGATTAATGTATGTATAAAGCAATCACAATTGTACTTACCCTAGTTTCAAGTTCAATTAAAGTTAACCTGGGGAACCATTCAAGCTATTTCAAATTTCTCATATTTTACTTGCAAAAAAATGATGAAAAGATATCTCATCCATAGCTCTCTTTGTTTTACTTTTTCTATCTTGTACAACACACACACTCACAAGCACATAAGCACACACATGTATAATCTCATGTAAATATTTGTATACAACTATAGGAAGATGTAGAACTTAAATATATTTTAGTAATGATGTTCCATTTACAATATAGTTTCCCTTTTGAGAATCAAAGAACTTTTTACTCTTTACACAAAAGCCAAGCTTATGATGTTGTTTATGAGCCAGAAGTAGTAAATACATTTGAAAACTGAAGACTTTCAAAGAAATGAAGTCATTATTGACCTGCTGAATACAGAAGCAATTCACAATTTCCTGAACCACATAGGTCTTTAGAAACAATGAATAACAAGCCTAATTACTGCTGAAGTCATTAGAAAGCACCATGATAAGTTTACTTGGGCTTATTTAACAATGAAATACAATAACCAAGAGATTTATACATAATAAGAAATTCACATTTGTGTATAATGTGCCTCTTGGTTCCAAAACCATTATGTCTTCTTTGATCTTCAAAGGTTAGCCTTGTATTTACTGCTTATGTATTCTGCATTGTAAAGTGAACTTCTTACCACCATTGTACATTTGCTGAGGAAATATATGTGAAGAAATGTAGATTCATGCCAACTTTCAAGTAGCAACTGAGAAACCCAAAGATGTTTTTTTGTCCTGGCAAGTTTGGCTAAATTACATGATTATTCTTAATTACCATCTCATCATAATTCATATAACGTTTTTCTTTCATCAAAATTTTGCTAAATATTATGCATGGACTAAATCAGTCCATCTCTTCTTTTTTTAATTTTTTATTATTATTTATTCAATTACGCATGTATGGTGTTTGCGTGTGTGCATGTATGTAGAACCAAGGATGAATTCGGGAAACACCATGGACCGCCTCCACCTCCTCGTTTACTCTGTCCCACAGGCTCCGCCCTACCAGGACCAGAAACGCAGGCCGCCCCCGCTTCCGCCTGGCGTCTATATGTGAGGTCTAGGACTCAGACTCAGGACCTTCTGCCTGCAAGGCAGAGGCTTAACCCTGAGCCACCTCTCCAGCCCCAGTCCATCTCTTCTTAAACACTGTTCTTGTCAGATGAATTTTACAATTACAATTGGCAAACTGAGGCTGAAAAAATTTAACACACTTGGTAAGTGAACATGGTAACCATATTACAAGAACAAAGTTCTAATTTAAACTCATAATGACAGACCCAAGAATTTTACTATCACTTCATATCACAAGCTTTCTTTTGATGTCTCCCCTCAGAAGTACATCTTCCAGGACTGTGAATTGTGAGCATAGTTGTTTTGAATTGCAATTTAGTGTGAATCCTACCCCAGTTACTCTGCAAGGGGAAGATCAACTCACCACTAAGCAGTTTACAGAGAGAGAAGGAATTTCAGTCTTAGAATTCTTGGTTACAATTCTTTGTCCAGCTTATCAGAAGAGCTCACACCAACACCAGAGACTGAGAGAAGTGACCACACCATATCCACTGGACTATTGAGAGTCAAACATTACTAGCCAGACACAAGTATATCAAAGGATTAAGTTCCTTAACTCATTCACTCCATTTAACCCATATGTCCAGGGCTAGTTCCACTCATCATGGACTGGGACCTCCTCATCAATCAATCTCCTGCAGGTTTACTCAGTACTCAACTCAACTGCTTGTTCTTTACAACTGTGCCCAAAGCTCTAACTTTTAGTTGTCAAGTTAATAACTGTAACTCTTGCAAGCTTATGTGAGTTTTAGCACATATGTGATTTCTAAGTGAGAGAGACTGAGAGAGTTGTCAAAAACAGACAGAGAGCATGGTGTTTATGTATTGGGTAAGGTATGCAGGCAAGCATGTACCACAGTGCACATGTGGAGGTCAAAGTATATCTTTCCTATATTACGCATTCCATTCCTTGCAGCCATATTTGGAGCTGGATCTCTTTCCATTTTAGATGAAGCTTGTGGTCCCTGAAATTCAAGAAATTCCCAAAGTTTCACTTCTCATTTTCTGTAAATAACTTTTCTGTAGATAATCAGAGATTATGAACTCAGGGTCATCAGGCTTGTGTAGCAAGTCCTTACACTCTCAACCATCTTCCAAACTCAAGGCTTGTGTATACACTTTTAAACACTCACCTGAAATGAGTTTGTTCACTTGCTATGCTGTTGTTACCCTTCATACTGACAACAAAATGCTGCTATCACATTCATTTCTATATTGCCAAGTATAGCTGTGAAATCAATGTTAATTGCTACAAATATTAAATGTTATTAGCTGATTCACTATGTGGCCAAGAAGTTCAGTATGTATTATCCTCAGATCCCTTGTCAACTTTATATGCATATATTCACTTCAT